>CM031858.1:15052785-15138664 GCA_018697195.1 Certhia americana
TTGGAGATGTGGTCAAACTTCACAGTCTACAGCTATGTGTGGGCAGTGGAAAAATACTACTGAACATCTAATTACCAAAAGCAGTCGGTAACAAAATCCCGATTTAAATATTTGCAGGAGGTAGACAGAAAGGTGCCAGCCTGAAGCTTGTAATTACTTTTATTTCTGGCAAGAATCAGATATACTTCTAATAATAACTTTGGGCACAAAGAATTAGTCAGAAATGCAGGGCATACTTATTCCCAGCTGGGGGGGAGAACAAAGTAGGTAGGAAATGTCCTGATGCGGGTGCACAAAGGTAAAGAGTAGTAACTGCAGGGATGGACTTGTGCAATGCAGTGGCACTGCCAAAGCAGCCCTGCCCTCAATCCCAAGGCAGGGAAAGCTCCAGAGCACCTTTTTCCTCCTGGGGTAAACAAGGTTGGTTGAAAACTTTCTTCAAACAAGTTTACAATTTTCTTCCGTCTGACCTGAGCCCTGCAGAGCCTGTGTTGCTGAAGACAAAGATGCATCATTCCTGAGGGACCATGGGGCCAATCTGCAGCTGCAGCAGTGCTGCTTGACTGTGGCTAGTGCCAGCAGAGGGTGGGTAGACAGTCCTTTTGCTGTAGCAGCACGTTTCCCTCTCCCTAGGGAGCTCTGATCTGGACAATGTGTTTTATTGCCATGACACTTCCCAACTCATACAGCCCTGATTTCTGGATGAAAGATTTTCTAAGTAGGCTTACAAAGAGACTGGGTGGACTCTGGTTTGTGGCATACTCTTACACCCCAGCCCAGCCATCAGTGAGTAGAATCTGAGTCCACACTGCTGGCACTTCTGCGCAGAGACAGCCCCATGTCTCTGGGCTGTCCCTCTTGGGTATGGTCTTTTCCAGGCACTCTGCTGGGGCCACATGCAGCATCTCCAGCCTCCCTGACTGCCCTGTCTCTTCAGTAGTTCTCCCAGTGATACCAATGACATTTTCTTAGTCATTTCATTCCTCCACCACAACCTTGTCCTGTCAGCTAATTAATATGGTAATTATACAAGAAGTACGTACCAAAGCAAAGCTGTCTTGCTACAGCAGTTTCCATATGCTGCTTACCCACAGCATATTGTCCCACAATCCTCCTATTTGCTGCTTCCCCAGAGCATTGAGTGTCCCACAATCCTCCTATTTCTGTATCCCCAGTCCCTTTTATTCCTGTCCAACAAACAAGGTAGCTGTCCAGCACAGCCACCTTGTTTGTGCTCAGCACACTTCCACATGCCATCCACTGCCACAGTCACCATCAGCAGATCCCTACTTGATTGTTGGGGCATTAAATATGTCCACTTGCATGGTGTATAAAATCTGTGTCCACACTGGCCACACTATCAAGCTTAGGAAACACCAGACTGAGTCATGGTGGGGAAACAAGTTCTGAAAAAAGAGCCTGAATTAACCAGCACACTCATAGGCTTAGATTTGGTTTCCAAGGCCTTCCCAGCCCACATCTCTATCCAAACTGCACATTTTTTTTCAATTGGGCTGCTTGTCCCTGCTCCTGCCAGCAGAAAGCCTTTGCTAGACATGAGACTGGGTGATCAGTGCATTTTAGGAGTTTGACCACTTTGATGTCTTCCCAATCTGCGTCTGGAGCACAGACTCAGCCCAACCAAAGTGACACTTCCTTGGCTTCATCAGGACAAAGTAACTATTCTGCAGTTCTGCAGAAGACCCAACTACAGAGGTAGCCAAACCAAGTTATTTCACTCTTCTCCCATATTCCTTGTTTGGAAGTCTTGTACCAAGACTGAGCTTTTACATTCCTTATTCAGTTAATGTATTTTGTGCCTATCAAAGACCCACTTTGCAACTCCAACTAGCCACAGGCTGGAGTTGCAAACGGGTGAGTTACTGCACTGATATTTTTCCACATCCACCTCCTCAGAGTTCGATTTATACCACACTGCTGCTGCCAATGGGGTTCATATCTCACAGAAGAGAGGAAAAGAGGGAGCTGCTGTGGTCCCTCCACAGCTTCCCTACCTCCTCACCCCACTCCTGAAAAAGAACAGTTTTCCACGTCTCTCTTCCATCAGGCCTCCTAGGTGTGCAGTAGGTCCAGCCACCAGACTGGAATTAGCCTGGAAACTGATCCAGGAACAGCCTGCTCTGAACAACAGGTCCCAGCAAGTGAACATCTTCCTGACCACAGCACCTGCTGGCTGGGCCTCACGGTTTACCAGAAAATGGCCCAAATATGGGGAGGCAAAGTGTGAATCCATCAGTCTTGCCCAAGTGCCATGTGGAACTCAGGTATAGGTAGGTTGTAGAACAGGTAAATCTGTCAAAAGGCAGTGAGCTTAAGGTCCCCCTTCCCAAAGTGCTGTGGACACTTCTGGGAGTCCGAACAACTTTCAGAGAGCCCCAGACTTCACTGTGGAAAACCCTACAGGTATCTTGGTTTTCCTCAGATATACATATAACCCCATGCATCAGAATCCGGCGTACGTGGATTCCATCCTTCCATCTCGTTGCTGTTCTTTAAACACAATCCCTCTTTCACCATGATGCCAGACTACACAGTTTGCAACCATCTCTGGTATTCTTTTTGTCCTCCATCTACTGTTAAAGAAAGCACACAGCAAAATCCCTAATCTAGTGCTTAGAGAGGCTCGGTATGAATGAAGTGAACACACTGTTTGAGCTTTATGATCCTTGCAATCAATAGCTTAACCTTAAAGTCATTCATTTACATGACTGCTGGCAAAAGGCTCATCAGCTCTCCAAGACCAGTCACAAATTAGATTCAGTCCTACGCACAGAGCACGCAAAGGACAGGGGAGGAAGCGTAATTAAGGGAAGCACAAAATTTACAGTACAATTAGATGATAAAAGTGAAAAAGTACAAAAACCCTCTGGTTTCAAAGCTCAGCTGAGAAGCACAGGGACACCACTCTCTCCTCCACCTGTATTTCAGCAGTCCTGAGTTAGACTTTGCAAACCTTTGACAATGACTGCATTAGCAGAGAGTTTTGTTTAATTTAGCACCCCTTAAGCGCAAAGTTGACAGCAGGGTGCAAGTAGTTCAGCACACATGAGCGTGCTTGGGGAAGATCTCATTTCATCAGGTTACCTTGAAAAGGCCCCATTTAAAACAACCAATTTTTCCTAAAGGTAATCATTAGTATTTTGCCTCTAATATCATAACATCTAACATGTGTTTTATTTAACAGCAGATTCATATCCACTCTGAATTACTTAAAAATCTTTGAACATATCTACATTCACTTCATTTATTCCTTTGAAAGAACATATCACCTATCATAAGGCTTGAAGTAGCTGGCACAGCCCAGAGGGAAACTCTGCACAAGGGCAATAGCAGATATTATTTCAGGCTGCCTTCTGAGCTATGTTTCTGCAATTCAAAATGTCTAATGAGCTTATTTGATTGTATCCGTGCCAACAAAGAGATATAAACAACTTTAATCACTGTTTCGCGTTGCTCTTGACCCCCTGCTTGGCTTCATTATTTTCCTTTTAGCCACATCAAGGCACAACACTCCAACTAAATCACTAGACCACTTGCTGAAGACCTGTCCACATAATAAGATTTCTTTTTTATCATCTCATGTGGTTTTTTGTACTGCTGTTTAACAAGCAGCAGCCAAGCTGGGTGTTAGCTCAAAAGCAGCAGCTAGGTAAGGAATTAAGTCAATAGCTCTTGTTTGCTCCTTCATTTTCAGATAAATTTCTAAATTTGTTACCCTAAAGTGATTAATCCCCAAAGACAGGGAGCAGGTTACAGCTTCTGGTCTCCTGTTTTGTAACTAACGATGTTGGAGGAAGAACAGGACAGGGAAACAAAGAGAAAAGGAAGCGTTAACAGTGCAAGTCACAGTAAGTGTTGGCCTGCTTAAACTAATAATATCAGACAATTCTCTATAGTCTAAAACACCCACAGTCCTCCTACAGAGCTCCAAGCACTCCATGATCAGTGAACCATGTTTTAATGATACATTCTCTTGCAGAGCTTAAAGGTTTGAAATATTAAATCTTTTCTCTCATGCATGCTGACAGCAAATGAATCTGATGCCCATCTATTAATGAAGTTTGTCTGTCTCTTGATCATAATAACGAGGACATTAGCTACCATTACTTCCCACACACACACTTTTTTAAATATGGAAGAAAAAGAATGTCAGGGAGTACACAAAATGTGACACATAACTAGAGGTTCAAAAGGTCATTGAGGATTGAGGTCAGATAGCATGGAGAAAATCTTGTGCCCTCCTAAAAAGTAGGTCATTTTTTTCAGCCCTGCATGGATATAGGAAAAATCCTGAGGCATACGTGCAACCTCTGTTCTGTAAAAGGAATAACTTGAAAGTTGTTTCCTATTTTAAAATACCTTTTCTTTTTTTCTTTCCTTATTCTGAAGTGGTTCTTAAAGAGTTATTGATACATTCTGGGAAAAGGATCACAGAACCATAGTATGCCTAATTTGTCTGACATCTATGTCTGTTGCCTGGTAAATACCGTGTCAGTGACTTCTAGAATTTTTTAAGGCATATGTTTTTCTTTCTCCTTCTTTTTTGCTTGATTTCATCAGCGTGATCTGGGAGTCCCAGCTGGTTTTTTAGACTATGCGATGAGAGCAGCATGGGACAGAGGCACCTGCTTAGTTCCACAAGGCTTGCTCATGAGCACTCAGTCCACCCTTGTGCTTCAAAGCATGGAAAAATGACACCTGACTGCCAGCTAACTTCACCCTAGACATATCTTCTGTGGCTTTGAAGAAGTTCTGCAAAATCTGTACTGTTTCTTCCTTGCCGTAACTCAGGTCCAGCACAAGCACAGGGAGCAGATTATTTCCTCTTCCCATTATCCAATTCTTTTCTTCTTGAGGCTGAATAGCACTAATTGATTCAATCCTTCATCTAGCTAATTTTTTTAGACTTCATATCATTCTCCTTACTCTTTTCCAGATGTCCCACATTGGCACACAGAGATGTCACTGAAGATTTACTAGTGATGAGTGGAAATGTGTGGGTGTTTCAGGATATACACATCAATGCACATCCTATAGCAGCATTTTCTTTCCACCCCACAGCAGTACATCTCCAAGTTGAGGACCCTCAGCAACAATCAAGACTTTCCTGATGTAAAGACCCTCTGTGAGTAGAAGAGCAGTTCTGATTTCTTCCCAGCAAGTAAGACAGAAACATTTTCAACTTTTTAAGAACATACAGAGCCGCAAGATGCTACATAAACTAATGATCACTCATCACCTTCTGCTTCCTCAGACAAAACTCTGTTAATACATAAAAGGTATTGTTCCTAAGGAATAGACACGGGACCTCAATTGCACAGCAGATTCCTCAGCTTTCTGGATACTGCATATTCAAAATACCATGGTCATCTAAGATCATTTCAAAAAAAAACCCAACTTTGTAACAACACTTTAATAGTACAGGTGAACTCCTCAATAGTTTTGCTGAGGGGGTTAATAAGAAATGTTTTTCCCCCAGTCACAAGTCTTGCAGCTGTAGTTATGATAGGATTGTGCCTGCAAAAGCCCCATTTCTAGACCTAATCTGCTGTTAAACTGCTTAATTGAGAGATTATTAACATTTCTGATGAAATACTTACCTAAAGTGCAAAATGTAATCTTGGGGCTTTGCTGTCTGGGCTTCTAGTTAACATCATAAGTGCCACAAGCACACTAAATACCTCAGCAGTGTACAGGGTTATTATCCTAATCCAATGTGAGAGCACAGGCACTCCCTCCCTGTGCTCCCTATACATTTCATCTTGATGAAAACATTTTAAGTACTTTTGCAGTCTGGCAGCTGAAGTGGCACAATAAATGCTGCAGTTGAGAGGCCGTTTCAAGGCAGGGCCCTAATCCTGAGCAGTGCTGAGCATCCATCTCTCCCACTGCAGGCTGTGGTGCTGCACTCTTGCCACTGAGGATCAGAGCTGGTGGCCTTGGCTATGCTTCCAGAGAAAGCTGGTGGGAGAAAAGGAGGGAAGAGGAAGAGATGGCAGTTGAATACTAAAGCAGATCAAAGAGTGAGGACAGAGCTGCCACTATTTCTAAACATTTGCAGCCTTGAAGACCAAAAGAAGTTGATGGATTTCTGCTATCTTGCATTTCCACAGAGAAAAGGAACCCTTTCATGTACTAGGAAGCTGCCATTTTTCAACAACACTGAGCTGTCTCTGCCACCAGAAAGAGAGCAAATTCTCCCTGCATTGGCTGTCACACCATGTCCACATAGTGTCAACACGGCATCAAGAGTTTTCTATAGCAGGCACCTCATGTCAGAATTTTACCTTATGTCTAGATTTTCAAAAATCTTAGACACTGACTTGCACAACTCCCTCCTGAAAAAAAACCAAATTATTCAGTTGCATGTAAGTGAGATACTTGCAGATTAAGGAAATACATTTTGGTCCTTACCTGACTAATTCAGTTATTGCAGAATCATGGAATCACTGAATGGTTTGAGTTGGAAAGCACCTTAAAGATCATCTAGTTCCAAACCCTCTGGGGCTGGAGGGGATGGGAAGAGATGCTACCCACTAGACCAGATTGCTCACAAATCTGTGCAACCTGGCCTCAAACACTTCCAAGGATGAGGCATCCACAACTCTGGACAACCTGTTCCAGGTTATCCAGGTTTTGCCTCAAGACAAAAAAAGAAACAGAAATCCTATGGAAAGCAATTCATCTGTGACCTGCTCAGGTCCCTATTCCAGCTGTGTAGGACTGCCTTTCAAAGGTGCCAGACTCCCTAACCTGAACACAAAGGCAGTCCAGAAAGGTACTTCAGACTGTGCTTTTATGATGCTAAATTAAGTTCCAATGAATCCCAATTAACATCTCCCAAAAATCCTGCTGAGGCAAGACACAGGCTGTCTCACTCAAAATTATACCATGCACAAGTAACAGTCAGCTTTGCATCCTGAGCCACTCTTTCCTGGATTTCACAGAGGTCAGAGGTAACCTTGGTGTCACAGACTCATCCCTCATAGCATTCAACGGGGAGAGCTTTCTGCTTCTTCAGTTCAAAACTTCCCAACCGCAAAAGATTTTCCTAGCCCAGAACAATCATAACCCACCATTAGAAACAATGCAGCAGTGTTTCAAAATAAGCTCCAAGCACTCAAATCCAGACTAGAAGATACCTCCCAGAACAATGGTTTTGCTGAACCCAGCTTGTGTTTTTTGAAAGCAGAGCTGCTTTTGAAATAATATAAAAATCAAAGTGCAATAGCTGGACTTTGGCTTTCCTCAAGTCATCATTTGATTTCTAACATGTCCAGCTTGATGAAATTCTCTACCTCATCCTGTTTTGGTGTTGTTTTATTATTATTCATCACAGCCAATAAATAATTCTTCTGTCTGTGACTACAAATAAATGGCAAAAACCAGCCTACCCCAGGCAAAGCAAGCAAAGTAAGCGGAGCCAAGTCAAATGGAATGCCACGAGAGTATTAGCTAGATTAAACATTAACAATTACTATTCTCCTTTTGATCATTGAAGTAGCAATGAAGCAGTAGAAGGAAAGCCTAAGATGTTGACATATGTTTTTATTATCTTTAGTCTTCTTTTTTGAAGTCTTGGGAACTGGCTCCACAAATACTTCCCAGGTCAAAGGCAGAGAATTATGCTATTTGTTTCAGCAGTGAGGAGTCTGGACCATTTTTCTAATAAATACAGCTTGATTTATTCTTTCAAATTTAGCAGAGAAACAATCATTAAAAGAACTGCAAGGAAAAATATTAATTGAATTTTAAAAATTGCTAACTTAAGAGCTAGACAGATTACAGAGATTCAAACATAAGTAACACAAAACCAGAAGTCCAGCTAAGCTTTATTTCCCTTGATTTTCTCCTTTTCAGTCATTCCTGCCTATTTTGATTTTTCCAGGACTGGGAACAGCTTCCCTCCAGCTTGTAGGGAGAAGTGTTTGCTCCTGTCACTTTCCTGACCAAGGGAAACACCAAACAAATATCACAAGAACTCCATACTTTGTGAGATAGCAATTTCCAGGCTGTAAAGGATGGAGTTTTCTATGAAGTTCTGCATTTGTGAAATGGATTTGGAGCACATCTGAACCCTTTCAGATTGGCCTGTAGTTAAGACAGGGCTGGAATGGAAGAAAAATGCCTACACTGAGAAAAGTAAAAATAGTAAGTTTAAAGAGGGAATTTATATTAAGGAAGTGCAAAAATAACCACAATATATTACTTACAGTTGTTTTTTCTCACCTTTCCCTGCTACTAGGTTTTTTTTTTTACTTTGGGTGGTGCATTCTCTTTTTTTTTTTTTGTTTAATTGAAAACATTTCTGCTCTCAATTTACTTCTCTCTCCTATTCCCTTGATGAATTGTTTTTTTCAAAACCCAAAGATTCTGTGATCACAAAGAAAGTAGCTTGAAATATTTTTTCAGTGAATATTTCTGGTTCACTGAAATACACACTTCTAATAGCATAGTTCACCTATGGGTCTTAAGAGAGAGATTCAGGTCATCCAATCCTTTCTTGTTTTGAGCAGAAAAAAGGAAACAATTAATCTGAAGCAATTCCTAGTCCAGAAAAATTTGCCTTGATGGAATCTATAGGCTGTAGAAAACACTGGAGGTCACAGAAGATGCTAATAAAACTACTTTTGACTCATCTTAAGAGTGTTTCGATTATCCCTAACTTTACTTTAAAAAGCCCAGTTAGCAGCAGGTTTGTATCAAGAAACACAACAATTTCTGTTTTTCTTTTCTTTCCCCTTGCAGCCAAACCTGAACCCACTGTATGCCAATACAAACTCTGGTGTAAATGCCAGGCACATAAAGATCTAAGACATATCTGAAGACACCAGCTCCAGGTATGGGCAGTTTATGATCCATGCAAGCAATTAAGCATCTATATGGTTATGCTGGATCCAGCTACTAGGATTTAAAACAAATCATTTCCCCTTTTTTTTGTATTTTCCAGTAATTTAGTGTATATTAATACACCTTATACATTCCCTGCTTTCACCCCTCATTGTGGGACATTGCCTTGCTAACAGTACTGATAGATAAAGTATGGACAGTTCTCAAGATCCTCAACTACATATATATATATGTTTTTTAGGATGAAAAGAAGGTGGTTTAACTTTATTTCAACCCATGTATCCAAACTTTTTCCAAGTAACCACATACTGTAGCACAACACGTCTGTTAAAACTGGTGTTCCTGAGGCCAGAGTGTATAGTGAGTTGTCAAAAAGCAGCTGCAGGATCCCATCGCCAATTAATCTGGATGTCATTGACTCAAAGGTCATCTTATCAGCATTACCAGATGGACTTTGCCTTGTTAAGGCTTGCTGACAGCCAGACCAGCAGCAGCTCCCACAGGAGGACCAGTGGCCACAGTCAGCCCAAGTCCCACCGGGCCTCATTCCAGGCAGCATTCCCAGAGGTTCTAAACTGAAGGTACACTCCTCAATGCTGTCTTGAGACATGAACTTAGCACAAGCACTTGTTTCCTCACCAGAGGCCTGGATCTTGTATCAATACTAGGAGAGATTGAATCTGATTTATTAAACTTTCTGAGTTCAGTCCACCCATTTAAATTTGTAAATTCACTGCTACTTCTTGAGTTACCAAGCTTGTTTCCTTTACAAACTTACCAGAAATGTAGAAATACTACACCAAGACTACTTATCATCTCCCTTGACGAAACCATTGGTACCTCTGGATCAGCACACACAGCCTTGACACTTGACTGCTCCCTGTGCTAAAGTGGAACTAGGTCTGCTGTGCAAGCATGTGTTCTAGTGCTGATCCTCCCTAGGAGAACAAGGAAACACTTGTTTCTCTTCACTTGGAAGAGAGAAGAGTTAGCTACAAGCAGATTAGGCAATTTTTGGGTGCTTTTGAGTGTTATGGGCTTGGCCACTGAAGTTAGCTCAGGTTTGGAGAGGACCTCAGATAAGAGATCAGTCTCCAGAGCTGCAATGGTCTTCTGCCTTGTCAGGCAGTAAAACTGTTTTGCTTTTTTTTCCCTCCCTTCCTCACTGGACTAAATCATGACTGATACAAAAGCAACAGGAAGCAAACTGTCCCTTTGAAAATGTTATTGTGAAAAAGCCTGCTTATATTTCCAAATGTACTTTTATGCAAATTATGAGCTGATTTGATACGCTCTCAGAAGGTTGCATACAACACAGTGCTGAAAGAGGTCAGAGGATAATGTGTGGTCCCTACAACAGGGACACAAGAGTGACCTGCAGCTGCAAGGCAAGGGCTCCATCCCTCCTGGGCTGTTAGACATCACCTCAGACTGCCCCAAGCAAAAGACTATCTCTCCTGGTGATGACTGGATTTCTGCAGATCTCCTCTGCCAAGAAATGTCACTGAATGTCTCACAAAGCAGGTCTACAGAGAAGGCACAATTCCAACCACAGTAATGACTGATGAGAGTCCTCATTCTTCCTCCTGGAAAGCAAAAACTTTAAAGTTTAAGGTTTGGGGCTTGGGATTCACCAGCAGTGCTCTCAAAATGAAATAAAAATGAAACTGCTTAATGAAAGACACTAAAAATTAGATATAACAATTGGTTTTACAAATCTTAGTCATGGAAAAATTAATGTACAAAAAAAGTCTGTGCAATTACTGGACTGAAACACAGTTGCAATTGTAAGTTCAGACCATCTCCAAAGCAATCATGTTTGTGGAAATAAACATTCACAAAGGAATAGTGGGAAGAAAAAGAAATGCATTTAGTAGCATTTGGCTAACCCCACATTTAAATTGCCATGGTGAACTAAGTGACAAGTGGTAATCTTATTAGTTTGATAAATGCTCTGCTATCATGAATAAGATGTTTTTTTAATGCAAGTAAGGCCTGCCCAATTCACATTTGAGATGCTATAATGAGATAAAATAAACTGGTTTTACATGGTCATATAGTGAGATGCAGACTCAAGATCTGCAGGACAGCTCCTGAAATACTCTTCTTCAACCAAATGAATAATGACTTCTCAGCTAAGACGGTATATTACTTTAAATTCATGGCAAAATACATATTTTGTAGCTTGTTTTAGAATAGGGGATAATTTTCATTTTTAGATTCTCTTTATTTGGTTTTCATAATTTCAAGAAAGAATGTTCAGTAACACTTTCAAAGGGCAAAAGTAAGGAAAGGAGCTGGCAATTGAATATCTCTCTATAGCCTTTGAATGTTTCTCTACAGACCTGTGTAATAATTTAGAGAAGTAAGAGGGAAATACCTCTTCAGCTGACAGTGAACTTGTGGAAAATAATGAAGGATCACAATATAGCCAGGAGAAATATATATAAAAATGGTCATTACTTTGACTAGGTTAGAAAGAAATGGAATAACATGTTTATGTTTTCAAAAGAAGCATTTTTGCCTTCATAATTAAGTTAGAGTTATCTTCAATTTGATTTTCCTGTCTGACTTCCAGCAGCATTTTAACTGTACATGTCCTGAATAAAAACATGGTCATAGGAAATATCTGGGGGTTTTTTTGTGAACAGAGAGTTGAATTTCTGGTTTGGAGTTTTTTTTAAAGAACGGATATAAATGCTTCCATGTGTTGACATGTCCCTGTTAACTGTATCCTACTGCTTCACTGAGCACTAGAGGCTGGCTGGGAAGCTTTGCTATCACCAAAATGAGCAGCTCAGTGAGGGGCACTACTTTGCTGCTCACCTTGCCTCTGCAGATGTTCCTGCTTGTCAGCTCCACATGTTTATGGATGCAAAATGCAGGCATGCCAGTGGCAAACACAAGCCAACATCTTTCCAGTGCGTTCTAAAAGTTCAGACCACAAAGCGCTGTCACTGGTGCAGCTCCACTTGCTGGAAGTCCCTCTGAGAGCTGATGAAACCAAGGAACAGCAGGGGAGAGAAAGAGAGAAAGAAGTCAGGAAAGAGAGAGGCTAGATAGAAAAAAAGGGAATGTGATGCAACACTCCCACAGCCAAGCCTGGCCACTGGTGTGGCTGGGGAAGGAGGTGACAGTGACCTCTCCTGCTGAGCTCCTATGAGGTGCTTGACCAGGATTTCGATGGATGAACATCCACTGGTCAGGGCTGACCCTCCTGATGGGTACATGGTGAGCTCTCCTAGCCTGGTATTCCCATCATAACAAATTCTGGGCTCAGAATATGCGTGCCACAGACTAAAATGAGAGCTCTCTGCATGATGCCAGACACTGGCTCTTTCATGTATCACCAAAGCTTCAGATTTAGCACAAAGGACACAGGAGGCATAGTGACAACAATTCAAAAACCTTCTGAGCTTCTGCCTACAGTCATTCTTGTGAGCTTCAGATTATCTGTAGTTTCAAAGCTCAGTGTCAGAACTGCTGCATCCCAGAGGAGACCTGACCCTTAATGATTGTTGTACCTTCTGTGTCCCATATTGAATTAGAATCCTGTTAACACCAAAACACCCAAAGTTTCTGGGAGTTTTGAAGCTCTCACAGTTTTTCAAAAATAATTAGGGGCTTCTCCTTTCAACACTGCCTGTTATGATTTCTAATTCCCAGCTCTTCCCTACCCCATGTGGGCTACAGCTTTTCCTTCTCTGAACAGCAGACTGGGATTCCAACTCCATCACAGCTTTGCAGGGCTAGAGGCTTGAAGGACAAGGCTGGGTAATTAAAACAGAGAAAGTTGATTATGTTCCTCCTTGAGGAGAAAGCATATTGGTTTTGAGCTGCTGTGTTTCAGACAGCACCAGCAGCAAACTCAGCTGATGCTAGCATGTCCAAAGGGGTGCTAGGGTGCTGCCAAGTGCCTTCCTCAAGCAGCTCCAGCCATGGACCAGCATTGAAGGGACTGTTTGCACAGTGAAAACCCACTCAAGGGTTTTTGAAGGCCCAGTGAAGGGATGTCCTGGGGTGGTAGGGACAGAAAGCCCTTAGACCAGTCTTCTCCATACCACAGGCCCGGTGTCTGGCCTCAGCAGGGCAGAAATGCTGCCTCTCTAATGCAGAAGCAGACCTGCCAGGGAGGGGCACAGGAACTGTCTCAGTGGGAAACAACAGAATTCAGCAGCAACTGTACAGAGAGAAAGTTTAGAAAGTGCAAAATCAGCCCTGAGAAGGTTCCAAACAAGTTCTTGTGATAGTAGGAGGAAAATGAATTTTACATCTAGAAAGAGATGAAGAAGACCAAGAAGCATTATAACTCCCTCCTTGCCTGCCTCCTCACCAGTGGGCAGCTGCTTCCCTCCCATGGGCTGGGAAGCCTGGCCATTACCCCTCTCCTTGCTTTTTGTGACACATGCTATCTCCTATTCAGGGGGGTTGGATTTGTTGTCATTTCATATCTTTCATATCATACCTTCTGTTCTTTTCCTTTTGTTCACTTGTTTCTTAATTCTTCCATAGTCTACAAAAGCAAAAAGCACACAGTCAGTTCTGCTGTGTTCCTCCTACCTGAGGAGCCAAAACTATGCAATGTAAATTAGCTTTAAAAGAAAATGTTATTTCATTAAGTAACATGGCTGTCTGCCACTCAGAAATGTCCTCTTGCAACATATCCTGGTGATCTCACATACATGTGTGTTACTCACTCTAAAGAACTGCATGACATATTTGAATAATGCCTGTTAAACAGTTTTTAAAGAAAAGGACACCTTAAACTATATTCTGTAACTTAAAACTGGACTAAAAAATAACTCCTGGTTTGAAATTACTTACAATAGAATTCCTTGCCAAAACGTGTGTATTTTTAGTTTCTTTCTATCCACATCTTCTGTTTCAATATAAGTTATTCATTTGAGCATATTTAGTCTTAAAACAGTTTTTCTTCTAAAACATGAAAAGTACAAAAGACAAGGCACATGTTTTTTCTGAGCCTGCAGCACACTTGAATGTTCAATAGTAAGAGTACAGAAAGGACCAAACTGCCAGCATAGGCTGTGACTGAGGGATGGCAACTGTTGCATGTAAGTTCCATGCTGGTTATGATAAACAGCTTCCTAGGAGCTGGAACAGGCTCCCCATGGACATGATCTTTGCATCAAGCTTATCAGAATTCAAGAACTGTTTGGACAATGGTCTCAGGCACCATTGATGTGATTTTTGGGGTTGCCTTCTGCAGATCCAGGAGTTGGACTTCATGATCCTGTTGGGTCACTTCCAGCTCTGGATATTTTATGATTCTAGTTAAGCAGATATGAGATCAAGTAATAAAAAGGAGACCTTCTGGACATTTTATGTCCTTCTCTCAAGGTCTCACTGCTGAGGGTTGTCAAAGGAGTTGTGTGGAACAAGAGAAGGGTTTCACACAGCAGCAGAGCATAAAACCAGTGCATCATCCTAGGGCCTTCCTGGTGAGTTGTCCCTTGGACAAAACATGTCCAGCTCTGCTCTGAGCACCAGCACTCCCTTGCTGTCTCACCTTCCCCACTGGCCCGTGGCATCCTCCAGCTCCTGGTGCAGCCACAGAGCCCCACTCCTGCCCAAACCTCCAGCTGTGAGATGCGATACCAATCCACAGAAGTTTTGTGTCTCCTGAAGCACAAGCTGAATCCTTCTTGAGAGTCCTTCTCGTAGGTGTCCTAAGCTGGATGTGCTGCACAAGTGGACAGTCATCCTTGCACATAAGAAGCAGGGAATATGCCTGTGCCTGGGGATCTGTGCCTCTCGTCAAGAGATTTCTCCTGCAAGCCTTCCCATATGATTCAGAGAAACAAGCATCTTTATTTGTGATGATGTTATGTCTCTCTTATGTATATTTAAAGGTCTGAGATATAAACTTCTTCACAGAAGTCAAAACAGAAAATACGGTGTTGACTCTGCTGCCCCACTTAAAAGACTTGTGTATAGTGGGAAATGTGGCCTTGTTATCACCATTTTTGGAATTACCTTTAAGTTTCAATGAACTGCAAGCAAGTGATGAATTTGCATCAACCCCCCTAAAGTCAGTAGAAAGATTTAGCTGGGTCCTGGATCTGTTTTGGATGAGCCATAGCAATCTTCTGGGTAATTTGTTAACTGTTTGCATCAACTGCTTACTTTTGGTGGTATGTGACTGCTGAATGCAGACACACGATGCTGCCATTGAACCCCAGCCAGTGCCCAAGCAGGGCTCTGTCCAAGGACATGTGTGTACTTGCAGAAAGAGAGGGATGACAGATGAGAAGACTCTTGTGGTTTGTTTTTCCATGTAAACAAAAATGGTTTCTCATAAACATAACCAAGGATGCAGGGAGCTGCACCAGGAAAACAATCTTAGGAAAACTGCTCTTGGCTGCAAAGTTTATTCTCCTTCCCCAAAAACATTAATGAGTTGATACTTAGCACTCAACTCCATGCATGCTATTAGAACCATACCAGAGTGGGATGTCTTCAGAGATGCCTGGATCACTTGTCACAGACATTCCAGCCATCAGCTGTAGATTTATGATTAGAGCACAGAGTAAAGCCCCAACATTTGAGATCCTGATCTCCCTTTGGATTCTAACAGAGAGAGATTTGTTCCAGCAGAGACTACTTCTGTTAGATGTTCGAAGTTCAATCACACAAATCCACCCTCAAATTCACTTTGGACAATACTGGAGAAGAGTTGTGCTTTACCCACAACCAGCTTTTACCCACACAGGCAAATTCAGGCTATGCATGGAAGTTTTGCAAAGCCAAAAGGCTGTAAACATCCCTGCAACAGGGGACTCTGGGGCCTGGGGGAGAGAGAGAGAAACATTAAATCAAATTTTAAATTGATGATTCCTGGAGCCAGTTCCTGCAGTGTTGCAAAGCCTGAGTCTATGCTCTCCGAGGCTATGTCCTGACACAGCTACTGGGAAATATCACGTTAGAAAGCTAGAGAAAATCCTCTTCAGGCTGTTTATCTTGAATAGGCAGAAAGATGCTGGAGACTGAGAGCTGCCCTCAGTAGTGGCAGACATGGGGCTGGGGGCCATGTGTGGGCATTGCTGTGTAGATGACCCCATCTGTTTTCAGTGATCATCTCTCAGCCCTTCTGCCCAGCACAGGCTGCCCTTACTGGTCAGGTTAGTGACTCAATAGCCCATTTATTGGGAACATATGACAGACACTTACCACATACCCTAAATATTCTCAATAGCTGGCATTTCTGAGACTCAGATTCCTTTTTAACACCCCAAAGCTCTTAGTAAAGGTTAGACCTCTATATCGGAAGTGAAGTTTTACACTTTCCACTAACATTTTATGTAGTATTTTTATGACTGATTGTAGCACAGCACTTGTGGTCTCATAGGCCCCCTTGCAGTTTGCAGCCTTAAAAATAGATATGCTTGCTGAGGGAAGAAAATGCTTACTAGGACATTTAGGCACTTTAGGGGAAAAAAAAGCCTAGTGTTTGCAGCTGGCTCCATTTACTGATTAGAGTTTCATTAACTATGGTAATGGTATTCCTGCTAGTAAATACTTGCCGGAGTATTTACTTTACAATTCTAAAACATTGCTAGAAAACAATACTCTCCTCTGTTTTCTCAATCCAATAAAGTTACCATAAAATTGCAGAGGAGTAATAGATTCCAGTGTAGCGCTACAGTGGGGTTATACACAAGACATACACACACACCCCCCCAATATTATCTCTACATTATCTCATTTACATGATTAGTAGCCATTATTTAACCATCTTTCTTCTGGTTTTTATGTAAACAGGACATCTGCCTATATAATCAAAACATTTTCTCCACACAGCAAGTATTCCCATTTTCTGACTGGGAGAGTCAACAGCTGACCCAGTTTTGCATAAGTGAAAAAGAGTTCTGGGGAATAGGGACGAGGACCCTGGCAGGACAGGACAGCAGGCAATGGTTTCCAAGTCTCATTGTTTCCAGAAATTGTGTTTCTTTGTCCCATCCATCTCATCTCCCCACACATCCATAGAGTCCTCAAGCAAAGCTGCTCTGCCATCATAGCTCTGTTTTACATCAGTACCTTGTTATCTCAAAGCTGGTTCCTTTTTCTCTTTAGTCTTTTTGCTTTGTATCCCTGAGAAATTCATCTATGATTAACAGCCATCTGTCATCTCCTACAGATTTTCCCTTTTGTAATTCACCTGCAACTCTCACATCCACTAGAGATTGAGCAGAAATGAAAAAAAAGATCTGAATGTCTCAGAAACTTGCCCTATAAGACAAGAAAATAATATAAAATCATAGCATGGTTTCACTGGAGCAAAAATTTAATCTGATTATACATCTCTCTGGCTTTCTTACATCTCTTTCCAGGCTAAGCTCATGTTTATCTGCACTTTGAAAGTAGTCCCTACCTTGGAGACAGTATCCCTCACTTACTGAAAAGCACAAAAAAATTATTTAGAAAGATTGCTTTTTACCAGAAAGTTACCTCTGCTTGACCTTACTTTTCCACTGATGGAGCCCTACTCAAACACTTTTTGCATTGATAACTGTATTTGATATCCATCAAGGAGCTGTTCAAAATTTTCAGTGCTATCAAGGGTATCTGCAGGGATTGTTAAGTGTTTGGGGACTTAACAGTACTGAGGCTTTCGCTGACTGGAGAAAAAAAAAAAGTGTATCAATTTTAAAATATACCAACTTACAAGGAAAATGCTTTGTTAGGGATTTTTCTTTAAAAGTCTTGCTGAAGTTTGTACTGGCAATAAACATGCACTGACGGACTGAATTAATTTCCCTGTGAGATCAAAACACTATGTGTGATAATGGAATTACAGAACACTGCTCTCATAAGGACGTTTTTGCAATCAGATATTTTCTTCTGAGTCTGTCACAGCTGGCATAAGAGCATACACATGAGGGAAGGATAGAAGAAGGGTAAGATGCATTTGCCTTGGGGGAAGCCAGTGAAGGAGGCAGTTGCAACCACAGCACTGGAAGCTTGTAGGGAAAGGATGGCCCAGTCAGATGAGCAATTTGAGGGAACAGGGAAGAAGGGATGTTAGGTGGGATTTGGCTGGCTGCACCAGCCTTGCTGCTGCCTTCACACCACAGCAGCAGCCCTTATTCTGAGCACATGACAAGAGGCACACAGGGGAGAAGTCCAGGTCTCATTCTCACTGAGATAAGATGCAGCATCTGGTACAAGCAATAAAATTCAATGTACTAACAGCAGCCTATGTCTGTAGTACTTAGTCAAGATGTTCATGGTGACAGAGCTGCAGCAGCGGGGCAGGAGCCAGGCTCCCAACAGGTCCTTGTGGGACATCCCCAAGAGAAGAGCTGCTGGCACATGAGTGCTCCTGCACACCAGTGTTCCTCTGGCCATACCCAAGCCAGTGAACAAATCGATTCTGGCAAGCCAGGGCATGATCCAATGCCACCTGACACAGAAGAAAAAGAAACGTGCTTCACCAGCTGAGGTCCTGTTTTTGTCTCTCTCTTCCATTTCCCAGATGCAAGCTGAGCCACAAGTGCAACAGGCAGAGGGGTAATTTGTCATCTTTGTCAGATGGACTCAGTGGCCATTGGTGACCCCAGTGTGAGTACCAGAAGAGTCAGATCTGACTGGGACATTTGGTTATTGCAGCTGCAGGGCCAAGGAATGGGTAAAGCTGTTTGGCCAGCAGCAGGAGGAGCACCCAGCCTTTGGCACCACTGCAGTCCTCTACCCCATGGCAATATCTGTTCCCAACCCCTTCCTCAGGAGTATCCCTGGGCAGCTTCATGAGGCACTGTGGGACATTAGTATTTTCCTGTTGGGTTTTATTGGTTAGAACAGACCAGCCTAAAAGCTTTCTACGACTTCTCAATTTAATGTTTTCAAGAAGCCCTGACACATGGAAATTAACAAGCCAAAGCACCATCCTTTAGTATTACCCTCTGTAGCTGCATTCAAACGTTTTGCATCCTAAGAGCAGTCAGTAATTTTCCTCTCCCACACATGGAGAAAAAGACACAAAAAAGCCCAAGGAATGGTGAGTACAAATTTTTCAAAAACAGCAGGAACACATGGGATTTCCAGCCTTTTTCCATTTTATCCAGGTACATTGTTCTGGAGAGTGTGACAGGGACAGATGGTAAGGTTTTTTTCTTTGAATTTTATAGCCTATATTCATTTACCAAGCTGAGGCAACATTAAAATGTGTATTCATCTTCCATTTATTGCCCTGTGCATCACCACTTTGGGTCACGATGCTATTTTTGTCAGTTTACTATTTTGGAAAGGATGCAGACACATACATTTTAAAAGCCTCCTTCTCATTTAATCTCAGCCACTGACATGCCTTTGAAGATTTGGTTTTGAAGGGATGTGGTATCAGTGATCTTGACGAACATTTCAGTTTGCCCACTGCCAGCCAGGGACTGTGCACACAAGTTTGCTTTTACTAACTGCAGAAATGCAAGCAGAACAGACTTACAGTAGGTATATAAACAAGAAGGTCACAAGGTTAATGTTTGACTCTAATCCTAATGACTTTTTTTGAGCCACGCACAAAGCATGACACCAGAAAGAATCCACTAACAAAGTAAAGATAAACAAGTACAAGAGCACAACCCTCCTTTGTACACTAGCTTCAGAAGTTGCACAAAGGTATTTAAAGAACAAATAAAAATACCCTGGTTTTATAATAGACGTAACTTTACCCATTCCTTTCCATTATATGTGCAATAAATTGCTCCAAGGTGCCAATAAATATCAGAGGAACTTGGTGGTTTATAAATATTTTGAAAAAATAGAAACTATTGCTTAAATAATCACTGTATGGAGAAAATACTCTCCCACAAAATCTATAAAACAGGGTTAATGAACTAGCAAGAAAAAGTTTCAAGCCTATTCCTCCAACTTCTAATTCAGAACAATTCTCTCAAGTTGAGTTAGGACAAAAATAATGAGGAAAGTTGCTGAATATGGTCTGAGTGAACATAAATTGAGTCAACTGTTTACAGAAATGTTTGGAAGCTGAGACAAATACATTCTGATTGTTTAGTTGTATGCAAGGTGACTTGAAATATAGCAACTATATTATGGCTGTCAGAAAAGCTTTGTCAAAATAAAGCAATACTGCTAAGGGCTTTTGAGATCCAGATAGCAGACCCAGGCTGGTGAACAAACCCCAAAAGAAGTGCACATAGTTTACAAAAAATGCAAATGCCTCCAGAAAATCTATTCACATTTCTTTTCACTGAAAAATGTAAAGCCTTATCAGAAGACTGCTTCTGTGCCCAGAATATTTGTTCTGTTTTGGGACAGTTTACTTTGGCAACTTACTCAGCTTTGCATCTGTAATTAAATGATGAAGATGAGACAACGTGACTCTGCAGAGATCATAGGAAACTGCATCTTATCTCTTTGCCTTTTGTTTACAGAGCTCTTCATGTTTTGGCCTCCCTAATGCATTTTTCATGAAAGGAGAGCAAGCTTGACACACAACCTTCTCCCTCAGTGCACGCAGGAACTGTGATCCAGAGGCCAAGTCAGGCAGTTTCTACCACTTCAGCTTCCCCCCATTAGTAGTTTTTAAGTGATTTTTGCTGCTTTGGATGATAGACATGTCTCCCAGTGCTGCCTTGCTCCATGACGGGAAAGAAATTCAGGCCCACTTCTTACTGCTGGTTCTTCAGCAGTAAGACCCCAGTGTCTTACTGCTTATTCTTAACTAGAATTCAGGCCACATCCAATTCAATATGAGCATATATTATTTCCAGCATGGCAGTACCCTGATGCTCAACATTGCGCCATTGAGGAAGACCCTGTGGACCCCTGACAGGTTTTCCTGCCATGAGACATGTCTCTGTTAATCCCCATCTGAAATCTCTGCCCAGAGCAATGTATGAAACCCCATGGAGGGGGATTTGAATCCCAAGGCAGCTGGAGATTTGGAGAGCTGGATGGCTCTCAAATGCTGATCAGAGGAGAGACCATGATCCTCATGCTGATGGTGGCACTGCCTTCTCCAGGGTACTCTTGGGCCCAGAGACACAGCAGGCAGTTCACATGGTGACACCTCCCAGAAGGCAGAGGCAGAGCCCTGCTGGCATGGGCCATGCTGCAGCAAGGCAGCAGCAGAATCCTTCAGTTCCATCTGCAGATAGAGCAGGATTGAGCTCATCTGACATCTGAAAGGTGAGGGCTCAATCTGCTGGGGTCGTTGTGGCTACCTCTGTGGACAATGCAAAGGATGACTCCAAGACAGGAGTAACCATCCACCCAAGTCAGCAGGCTCCCTCCCCTGGAATTCATGGATAACTAGCTCCAAACTAGCTGGGACTTAGTCACAGGGTAGATGTCTGTTTCTGGATGTGCAGCATTAAGCTCCTTCCACATGCTTTATTGCATCCAAAATACCTCTTTAGAAGGACCAGTTTCTCTAATGAATGATAAAGACAGGATGGGGTACCTAAATCAGCTGTAAACTTCAACATGGCACTTACTAAAACTAAATAAGGTGTATCCCACAATTATTGATCTGCTACTCGGATGTTCTGGGGAAACCAACACATAGTGCCTCTGCACAGGTACCAAGAGGAGGGGGTCATGATCCTGCACCAGAGGGAAAGAACTGCTCTGGAACTTTCTTGTCCAAAGGCTGGTATAGAGGTGACTGTGCGAAGACAGGAAACCATGATGGCTCTCAAGCCACAACCATTTTTGAATGAACCGCTCCATAGAAGTGAGGAGTTTGGAATTCACCCGGTTTATTGGCATCAGTAGAGGTTGATGTGAAGGCTTGGGCTGTGAAGAGAGGAGTGGTTTGATTTCTTATCCACCAAAATCATGGTTGTGTGCAACACTTTTTAACAGCAGTACTGCAAATTACCTTCCAGGCAGGAGTCTTTAGCCAGACAACTCAATTTTTTCTCTCTGTCACTGTTTCAGCATTCCCACTGCTGTTATTCAAATAAGGAGATTTTTAAAATGTTCCTATTTTCTGATCAGCAGCCTGTAAATTTCTCAACATAAAATGCAACTTTCACAAGAGGAAGCATCACCCCAAGTTGCAGAGAGATATGAAGTACTCCTGCTGGGATGCAATGGTGGGAAATCTGTTATCAATAACAACTGCAACAGCAGGCCCATAAAACATGTTTACCAGAGCCAGAATGCCCTGAAATACCAACCAGCTGCCCATTGGCAGATGTGCATTTCAGAGAATCAATGATCTTTATAAAGACACCCCTCTTTGTGGTGTCCCCTTGGTGAGGGGATGAGCATGGGGCAGAGGCTTAGGTTTATGTGGGAAATTTAAAGAGCTGTTACACTTTTCTCCCCACCTACCCCTGCCCACCCCAGCCACCAGCACAGTGCAGGCAGCATGCTCCCACCAGCCTCCCCTGCTCAAGGGATGGTGGCTGTCACCAGTCTTGGTGGAGCTACAGCAAGAGGCATTAATCTGGTCAATTCCAATGGGTCCTCTACACAAACTGCACTTGAAGTGCTTCCAAATGCCCAGTGAGCAAAACCCCTTCCCAGTCTGGAAACTTTGCTCTTACAGGCTCAGCAGGGTATTTTAGCAGGAAAATATTTACACAAATCCCAGAGTAAAAATGCCATAGAAAAGTAAGAAAAAGAACATATTTTCTGTTCTTCTCTACACAATTTTTTCAAAAAGTAAGGATTTGTCTCCTTGCCATCATCAGCTAGGATGTGTCAAGAATTTGCTTCCATAATGAAGAAAACTTGGCTGAAGCATTTTCAACCTGTAGGATAAACTAACCTGTTTTAAAACAATATATAAGCTTCTATCACAACTGACAGACAAGCTGTGTCAGACTGGCTTCAATTTAAAACTGAGCAAGTATCACCAGTATTCCCTCTGGATTCAAAGTGATACTGCTTCAGTCATATTCTTGGCTCTTTCTGTCCTCCTGTGAGTTCCCTCCACCACACAACTGTGGAAGTCTGATTTTAAACTCGTGCACTCAGATATTTCCAAGTATGATAAAATTTGTATGAAATGAGAAACTTCTGGAGGTGCCAGGAGATGGTGTTTCAAGGCTTTTTAACAAGAGGCAACCAAACAAGACATGATAGGTCTCTGCACATTGGAAAAAAAAAAAAAATAGACCAAGACATAAGATTTTCTAATGTGTCACTTAAATAATGAAGTGCAATGCAAATTTTACAGCCAGCCAATATATCTCGTAATTGCCTAAAAATTTCTGAGAATACAAAAAATATCTGCAGGTAGGTTAGAAATGCAAATTTTAAACTTTTGATATAACTTCAATCCTCTTGAGTTGCTACTCTGTTTCTCTCTAAATAGTTATCTCTCTCTGTTTGCAGACCTCAGGAGCATCTTTCCACTAGCCTGGGAGCTGGATAAAGGACTCTGCTGTATCAACAAACACAACACAGACTATGGGACAGGACAGCACGTAGGTCAACTCAATGAATGTGCTCAATGAACTCAGACCCATAAACCAAAAAGGTCCTTGCCACTACTTTTGTTGTGACACAGAGCCTCTAGCTCGAATTTTAGTGGAATAGGTGGCTGGAAAAGCCCAGGCAATGGTGTGGCCAAAATCTTGGCACCTTGTGTAGGCGAGGAAAGGACTAAAGGTCTGGTATCCTGAAAAGAGCACCTCCTGGTTATACCAGGCTCAAAAGCCTCCAAGAAGAAATTCTCTAAACAAACCATCTGGTTAGTCCCACACACCCACTTATTTTGCCCAATTTTAGACAGATTCAAATTGACAAACATTTTCCAGAGCTCTGACCTTTCCCAGTCTGCCCATCTCTGGATTCTCCTCTAATTAACAAGTGTTTTCTCTGGAAGGATCTATTACACATCTATTCTAAGCAAAAACTAAACATGCAGAGGCTGTTCCCATCTAGAGCCCACTGCAGGGAGGGACCTGTGAGACCTCTGATGATAAACAGCAACCTGCAATCTGTTCCCTTTTCCCCAAGGTCATCAGCAAAACAGAGAGTTTGCTCCCCTTTTAAACTCTTCACATGTTGGCAAGGCAGAACACACACCTCAGTATCCTGACCATCAGCACCAGAGAGCACAGAAACAAAAATGCAAAGGGAGGATTCATTTTCTCATAATGATGTCAAACAACCTTTGTATCCTGCTTCATGATGTGACTGGGAATGCTGGAAGGTCCAAAGAGGATGAAGAATTTTCTTCACCTTAGAAGAGAGACTGCAGGTCAGCTTGTCACAAGCTCTGGGTACCTGATTTAAAACATGCAGCACAGTCAGCTTTTGGTCTTTTCCAAAATGTAATGTCCATTCCCATTTCTCATTTCCACTCCGGTACTGTATTGCACAGGCCCTGACTCTGTGCCAACACTACACTTCGTGTCGTAAGATTAAATACAGATTAAGAAGATAACTCATCTTTCAAAATGTCAGAATTTTTTTTTTTAAGTCTGTATTTACTTTCAAATGGATTCACAATGTAGCCTCCAAAGGTGTGAGCCAGCAGGGGTGGGGAGTTGCCCAGGGTAGGACTGAGTGTAAAGAGGAGAAGAAGAGGTAGAAACTGTAGAGAGCATTTCCACCCAGCATTAGTTTCAGTGAAACCAAAGCACCCCTTCATCCCAGCCTGGGTATGGTGAGTGCAAGGATGTCAGCACTGTCAGGAGCTCCCTATTGTGTGGGTGGATTTGATGAGCACGAGCTGGGCAGTGGAGTGACAAATACAGCATGGAAATGCATGAAAAAAAGCTCACCACCTGTATGGTCGCTCCATCACCCACTCTTTAGACAGGCTTTCAGAGGTGACATTGGACTGCCCTCAACACCTGTGCTCCCATGGGACCATCTAGATGCACCATGGCAGAGTGGAGCCATGAAGAGTAAGGTGGGATCAATTCCAAGACAGGATGCTCAGAACAGGAGGCTATATGGAGGTTGGACATTCCTTCACTCTTTTTCAGCAGTTCCAATTTACCAGTCAATAGACAGAAAATGGACCCAAAGCATAAAACTGTGTGAAGCTCAAGATCAGAGTCCACAAAGAAGGGCACAGAGCAGTGAATGGGTCCAATTTGTGCTGGTGATCTGAGCACAGTGCTAGAAGAGCAACCAGGACTTAGTTATCAGAGCAATGGATACTCCAGATACTGTCAACAAAACGATTCAGCCAGAAAACCAGCGGGACCATTATTCATGCTAAGCTATTTCACATACCATGGTGTCCCCAGAAAGCCTGATACAGATCAAAGCAGATAAGAAGGTGAAGAAGGTTTCCAGAGGTAATCCAAGAAGGCATGTGAAAAATGTCTCCATGAAAAAAAGCACATGGGAAAGGGCACAGTTTGTAACAGTACTGGGGGGAGAAAATACAATGGTAAGTGATTTCTTGAGCTGCAAACTTCAACTTTGCAAGCTACACAAAAGCTAAGAGGATATGTGCTGGCTGCAGATACACTCCCTCAAGCATTAACAGCTGCCTGCCACCTAAATGGCATGATCTGCCAGACAAAGTCCTGTCAGCTTACAGACAAAATGCATCAGGATTCCTGTACAAATGCCGTGCATGAGATGCAGTAGAAAATCTGTAGCCAAGGGAGGCCAAGGCAGTGTATTCCTAAGCTCTGTCAGGAAAGCCAGGCAAAGTCTCAGTGCTAGGTGGGTCTTGTTTGACAGCATGGTGACCACATCACCAATAGAGAGCAACACTTTGCAGAGGGTCAAGGAAGCCACTAGTGATTAAAATACCTCAGAAAGGAGGTATCACTGAAAAATTCTTATCCTGATGCAGTCGGATCAGGGAAGACACTAAACTTTACTGCTGATGCCAAAAAAGCATGGGCCAAGTCAGGCCCATATGAATGATTCAAGGAAGTTGTTCATCTACAGCAATGGAGACAAAAAGAAAATTAAATGTTCCTTGCTGTCCTGAGCTGTCTGTGCTAACAGAAGCTTCATTTAAACAGAGTATTATGGAAATCTTGCCTTTCTTCATTTAGTACATGTCAGAGAAGAAAACACCAGGTAGTGAAGAGGATCCAGACCATTTCTGCAAGTTTGTTTCATTCTAGAGAAACAAATAGCTATGTCACTTTTAATTCCCAATTAAAATGAACCAAATACAATAACAAAAAGCTTTTTCTGGTACCTTCCAAGAGCAGGTCTCAACGTTTCTTACAAGCAGTGCCCCATCTCATAGTCCCTTTGTGATATATTGCATATGTGGGACACAAAGCTCCAGAAGGACAAATTAATTGCATAAAGCCTGTGGCAGTATTGGTAAATGAGAAAAGATATGATTTCTGTGCCTTACTTAATAAAAAGGAAGTCATCTATTTTCTCTAATTGAGGTGTCCAATTTCTTTTTCCAACCTATATATCAATAGATGTTTATTCTCTCTAGAGATTCCAGATTTTACCTATTGTGGCAAGTTAAAAGTATAGTTTGGGATTTTTTTATAGCTGTTTTTATAGAATGCTTAAGCACACTACATAAATTACTTCATAAACATCACAACATCACAATGTAAACTTCTTTAAGCTTTAGTAGAAATTTTCAGCTAAATATGTGATAAAGAAAATTGGCAACCAACTTACTTCTTGGCTGTCATGCCTTAGAATTTGATTACTATAAATACATACAATTGTATGCATGGCCAAATATTGTATTTAAATATTTGTCCATAAAATGGGTTTGAAATGCATACAGGATGGTACAGCTTTTGTCAGAGGAGTTATTATCTGTGATAAAAGCAATTGCTGACATTAGAAATACAAACACTAGTGTATTCAGAGGGAAAATTCAATAAAATAAAACAAATGTAGATAGGAAAAGGGACATTAGCAGTATGGCAAAGCAAAGCCAGATGTAACAGTAAATATCTGCCCAGAGGCAAACATGGATTGCTACCTATCAGAGTGGCAGCACAGCTGGTTTGTTTTTCACATTGGACATGGTGGGTAGGCAGACAACAGGCAAATATGCACTTAAGCTGAGAAAAAGCCAGTCTAAGCTTACATTTCATTCTGACATTTCATATAACCTTAAAAACAAGAAGGCCCATTTTGTTAGGGAGCATTTGGGGTTTGGGCTTGTGTTTTTAAAACAAATGCTACTACCTACATTTCATCTCAGCAATTGTCTCAGTTGCACAGATGAGTAAAAAAGCAAGTGAGCCAGGAACACCAACTCAATGTGAGATTCTCTCCAAGGCCTAGTGGGCCACAGGAGATGAACCAAAGCTGTGCAACCCCTGCCCCTGGACCACCTCTGCCTGTGTAAGACTGGAGAACTACCTCCAAGTGAAGTGTCCTTTTCTGCCTCCTCTCCCAGAATGCAGCACATGCACACACAAATACACACACACACANNNNCCTCGCCTGTGTAATAACGGAGAACTAACCTCAGTGAATGTCCTTTTCTGCCTCCTCTCCCAGAATCAGCCATCACACACAAATACACGCACACACAAAAAAAAAAAAAAAAAAAAAAAAAAAAAAAAAAAAAAAAGGCTTTGAAAAGTATAGAACAAGGCAGTCTGTGCATCTAGCTCAAGCATACTTCCTCACACTGAGAACCAGTCACTCCACTTGGAAAAAACAAACTTTGACTAAATTAACTGTACTGGATATTTTTTTCAATTGAGAATGTCATGATGGGGATGTTACAGCAGAATACACAGACACATACTCAGAACAAACTGACTCACACGACAATTTTCTGATCACTCCATAGTAACAACCTTCTGAGTGAGAAGGGGATTTACAGCACTTTTCTCTAGTTCTTAAAATATTTTTGTCACTTAGCTACCATTTCAGAGTTAAAGGAGAACTAACTACACATTTTGGATGGACCTAGTTGTTTGCCTCCTTTTTTGAAGAAAGTTTTTTCAGTGGCAAATGTGACAGAAATTATGTAGTGTTGTGGGAAGGGAACAGTATTTACTGTCTGAGAGGTACATCTGAACTAAATTATCATGCTCTAAAGTTTAGACGGTTAAGTTTCAGTTAACAAACTGTTTTACTATGTTCCTTTAACTATTGGAGAAGTAAGTTGTCTGTCAGCATTTCTCTACCAAGATTTTATACTGACCATCAGCCTCAGTGCAAACAGGGCTGGGCAGAGAGGCACCAGAGCCTACAACTGGGGGCTGTGTCCATACCTCTGAAGTCAAAATGGGGAGGAATTCTTGTTCAAAACTGCTCCCCACAAAGAATAAACATGTCAACCTCCATAGAGGATTCTATCCCTGTGCACACAACTGTGTGTTACCCCTGGAGTTCTCTCTGTGGCAGAAGTAGACAGGTTCAAGGTTTAAACCACATTTTCATGCAGCATGCACATGCTCCTGCCACAGAGAAACCAAGCTGGTCATGGCTAACAGGGACTGAACACCCAGGGAAGACCTGGCAGGGACAGGGGTAAAGGGTGGGAGTTCAGGATACCAAGGTGGCTGCAGGCAAAAGGGTTCTCACACATTTACAACAATAACTTGGGAGACACTGCTTTTCTCAGAGGGATTTTCACCCTGTGTCATTGGTGCCAGGAGCAAGGCACCATCTGCCAGAGGTGGGTGGGGAGGTTGGATGCAAAGGCACTGACATGGGGCAGATGTGGCACCTTCCCTTATGCTAACCAAATGCTCAATGACGAGGAAAGGAGAGAAAGAACAGCAGTGAAATAGAGATGTGTGTGACTGTGGCATGACACCCATGTACTGGCTCCCAGGGGATGGACAAGGAGGCATTTCATGGCACTATGCACAGCTTGACTGAAGCAAACTGCTTCCAGTGTAAGCCCTGAAACCCCATTCCAGGAATGTTTTGAGTCAGAACCAAAAGGCTTTTCCAGCTCTCTATGAGTTCAGTTTCTCATGGTGATGGTAGCCTTCCTGGCTCCCTGAGCTTTTATGTAGCAGCAGGACTGGGCTTCTGAGCCATGCCCAAAACTTCTGAGTGCACAGAAAAGAAGACATAGCTGGAAAGTAAAGATGGAAATAGATTTATGGTGGTACTTTCCCTCATAAAGAATCAGAACAATCTATTTTCTCCATAAATCTTTGTTGCTTAAAGTATTGAGCAACTCAATTTGTACCAAAGAGAAAAATTAACAGAAAAAACACTGAAACAAGACCCTCCAGACTGGTGCAACTAGCTCTTCTGGAGAAGACTGCCCCAGCAGAGGCACGTAGCCCTCTCACCTTTCCCACTTTGATTTCTCTGCATAGGCAGTTTTGTGCATTATATTCACAGATCCCATCCCAGGCTTGAGATCTAAAGAGTCAGGAGATACTGGAAACTCATCTACAGGAAACATATTGCAGGAGCCTTCATATCACTGGGAGCTGAAATAAAACTCCTTGCCAACAGAACAACCCACCAGCTCGACACAGTGCTCACCCTCGTCCTTGAGGACAGAGTAAAGGGGCAGGGGTTGGCTGGCAGGGTCACTCACTGAAGGAGCTGAGAAGTTATCTCATGACTTGTGAATGCTGATCCTATGCCCTTTACACATCTCAATGAGGCCTTAAATTATATGCTGTGGAGAGTCAAGACCATAAATAAAAAGGAGGGCTCCTCAGATAATGGCATTCCAGTAAGCTTACAAATATGCTCATTTGGAGGACATATTGCATTACAATTTTGGACTTGCCAAATTATCTTCTGCTCTATTTATTACCAGCAGCCTTATATCACACTCATATTTTAAGTACTTAATTTGTGCAACTTTTGTTCTATCTCAAAAAAATGTGATTTTCTTTAGCCCCTTCATCTCAATTCTCTTACTACATAACAGTCAGAATTGACCAAGGACATTGGGAAGATCCCTGACATACCCTGACATTTCCTCAGCTACCCAGTTGAGGATCCACTAATACTGCAGCCTCACAATCAGCCCCATAGCAAGGGATTCACCATTGCTGGCACTGTCCAGCCTCAAGCTCATGCTTCAGAGGTCAACTTCTGGCCTCAGGAAAGCACTGGCCAAACAAGTAAGAATTTTTACATCAAGGAATTACAAGAATTATGGGAAGGACACCAAGTATAGCGAAACAGATGCACTCTGATGGCACATGTAGAATGGTTTAAATTATGCAGCACAAATAGGCCAATCCAGTTCTGTCAAAGTGCTCTGAGGTCCTGCTCAGGATTTCAGACATGCATTATGAGGAGCAGCTGCTGCTCCAGGACACGTTTCCGTCAGGGCAGGATCAAGTCCTGAGAGTTTCCGGTGCATGTTTCAAAGAAATCAGCCTCAGCCTTAGGTATCCAAGTTGGGAGTTGTAAATATTTATTCATTAAAGAAAGTTCTTGTTTGCTCCTGGTGCAGCTTCATAGCCTTCTAAAGACTCACAAACAAGGGAAATGTATGGGCAGAGAAGAGGGGGAGGAATTTCTTCCCTTTCCTTATAAGTTGAAAAAATTACAAAACCAGCTTGCCTTGTGTAAAATAAACTTGTCCAGTTTTGAATACATGTGTTTACTGTACAAACTTTCAGTGACTCAGATGTGAAATGTGCCTCAGGTTTGTTATGTGTTTTGTTTAGTTTTCTAACTATTCCTGAGAAAACACAGGCCACAGCTCAGGCTGATGTCTATAACACCCAGTAGATTGCAGTGGATGCACAATAAAACCCCAATCCTGTGATTGTTTGTGCATGCATGAATAGACCTGCATTCACTGGGCTTTTTCATGCATGTAATCATCTGCTGGATCAGGGCCTCAGGCACAGTGCAGAACTTGTGTTCCTACATTTACTTGGGGTTGGAATTTGTTGCATTATTTTGACATAAACTGTACATCTCATTTCAGAACTCACTACTGTATTCACATCAGTATTCAACTGGGCAGGACTAATTTTAAGCAAGCTTGAAGAGACTACTGATCTCCTTTTCCATTCCTGTCTGCACTGATCTCCGTCACATCCAATGTGCCTCCTTTTTAATCATCTTGCTTCTCCCGCAGCTCTCTGATTAGGTCACATTTCAATTTGTGCCCGCAGAGTTGCTCCCATGTTAGTGGCTGGCAACATTACAAACACAGTTTCTTGGCATTCCTGATTGAACCAAGTCAAAGACCCCCAGGTAACTACAGATACTTGGAAACTATTTCATGGGTTTGAGCTATTTCTGCTTCCTTGTGATGCATAAAGAGAGATGATGTGGCTGATAAAGAGCATTTGATTTGTTTGGAACTACTGGGAACTACTTGTCTCTCATTTTGCTTGCCTGGAAAAATTTATTGTGACTTCAGATGCCTTAATTGAGGGCCTGAGGGTGTTGATCTTCAGCAGCAGTCCCATCTATTCCCCACATCCATCAATCACTGAGGTTAAACAGCATGAGGTACTAAAAAAAACTCAGCACTTGGTAGTCCATAGTCCCTTGGATCATGTAATTGATATCATTCATCCAGTATCTAGCAGGGGTAGGGATAAAGGAGCCCTCTGAACCTACCTTCTGTTGGTCTGGGAAGTTGGGATGGACACCAGAAACCACAGGTGAGCAGCACCAGGCAGTTTGGGAGTTAAGCCTTGACTTGGACTGTAATTGCATTTTTGGGTTTCTGATCTTTTCTCTTCTGTTTGTGATGAGAATCCCCCCTCTGTGAAATAAATTCTAGCCTCAAGTTAGCTCATGGTCATTTGAACAAGGCTGGCAAATACAGGGTGGTTACCTGGAGATTGCAAAGCCAGATGGAGCAGGGAAGACCTAACCCAGGAGTAGTGATTTGGGCCTCCAGATGTCAGAGGGAATCATAGACCCATTTAGGTTGGAAAAGAACTTGAAGTTCATTGAGTCCAGCCATTAACTCAGAACTGCCCAGTCCACCACTAAACCATTTCACTAAGTGCTATCTTTTAAATACCTCCAGGGATGGTGACTCAACCATTTCTGTGGACAGTCTGTTCCAGTGCTTGATAACCCTTTCAGTGAAGAATTTTTCCCTAACATCTAATCTAAACCTCTCTTGGTGCAACTTGAGGTCATTTAATCTGGTCCTGTCACTTTTAACATGAGAGAAGAGACTGACCCCACCTCACTACAGCCTCCTTTCAGGTAGTTGCAGACAGCAAAAAGCTCTTCCCTGACCATCCTTTTGTCCAGACAAAACACCTCCAGTTTCCTCAGACATTCTTCATCAGACTTGTGATCCAGACCCTTCACCAGATTCATTGCTTTTCTTTGGACACTGGAAAAAACACACAGGAGTTTCTTTCCAACCTAGGGGAACTACAAATGTCAAAGCCTGGAGTGTGGAGAGGCGATCTCTGAAAGTTTTAAGGTTATGTTAGGACCCCCATTCCCTGCCAGGCACAGGAAATGCAGAGATACTCAAAATCTCCAGGCAAATGCCCGAGCAACACTTCAACATTTCAGTTACTTGTCTGTTTGTGAACAGAAATACATGAAAACTACAATCCAGTTTCATGGGCTCTTGGTAGCATACTGTTTATTGTTCCCGGAGGAACAATAAGGATTCTTAAAAGCAGATGAGTTCAGACACTCTGGTGATTTGCTGTAGAAGTAAAACAATGGGCCAGATTTTTTAAAAATAGAAAACACATCCATTGCACAAGTAAATCCTACTCTCTTCTATGCACAAAGTGCAACAGGATGGACAATGTCTTGCAGCACTTTTGCAGAATGTGAGTAAAGGGTTTTCCTGACACGGTGATCACAGAAAATCAAACAAGAACAAAGGCTTAAAATCTTATGTAAGCACAGGATCACAGGATGTTTGAGGTTGGATGGGACCTCTGGAGGTCATCTGGTCCATAACCCTTGCTCAAACAGAGCCATCTACAGCCAGCTGTCCAGGACTGTGTCTCCAAGGATGAAGGTTCCACTAGCTCCCTGGGAAACCTGTGCTGGTACTCGGTCATCTCACTGTGGGAAAGTATTTCCTGATGTTCAGAGGGAACCTCTGGTGTTTTCAGTCAGTTTTCAGCCCATTCCCTCTGAACCTGTCACTGAGCACCACTGAAAAGAGTCTGGCTCCATCTTCTTTGCACCCTCCCTTCAGGTACTTAAACATGTTAATAAGATTACACACACACTTCATTTATCTCCAGATTAAACAGTTCTATGTCCCATATTCTTTCCTCAGAGATGAAATGCTCTAGTCCCTCAATCATTTTTGTGGCCTTTCATTGGACTCTCTCCAGTGTATCCATGTCTTTTTTGTACTGAGGAACACAGAACTGAACACAGCACTCTAGATGTGGACTCACCAGTACTGAGCAGAGTAGAAGGATCACCCTCTCAACCTGCTGGCAATTCTGTGTCTCACACAGCTCAAGACACCATTGGCCTGTTTTGCTGCAAAGTCACATTGCTCACTCAAATTCAGCTTGATGTCTGCCAGGACCACCAGGTCTTCTCCTGCCAAGCTGCTTTCCAGTGAGGTGACCCTCAGCATGCAATGGCACCTGGGATTGTTTCTTCCCAAGTGAGGGATTTGGTGCTTATCCATGTGGAATTTCATGAGGATACATTCAGCACATTTCTCCAGTCTGTTGTGGTCCCTCTGGATGGCAGCACCGCCCTCTGCAATATCAACCACTCCTCCCAGGTTTGTGTCATCAGCAAATTTTCTGAGGGTCCACTCTGGGTGATGACCCAGATCATTAGAGGAAATGTGAAACAGGACCAGATTCAGCACTGTCTCCTGGGGTATAGGGCCAGTTATGGGTCTCCAACTAGTCTTCATGCCACTAGTCACCCTCTGGACCAAGCCAGATTTCAATCCAGCTTCTTCACTTATTCAGCCCTTACATCAACACGGCCTGAAGCCCAGGTAAACAGCATCCATTGCTCTCCTCACGTTTACCAAGCCAGTCATTTCACTGCAGAAGTCATTAAAGTTGGTCAAACATCACTTCCCCTTGAAATCATGCTGACTGCTTCTGATGTTTTTCTTCTCCCAAATGTGCCTGGAACGGTTTCCAGGCACATTTGGGAGATGGATACCTGGATTCCCAGGGACTGAGGAGAGGCTGATTGGCCTGCTGTTTTCTGGGTCCTTCTTGTCATATTATTGAAGATAGGCCTGACATTTGCTTTCCTCCAGTCTTTGAGTATTTCTTCAGTTGCCACGATCAAAGATTATCAAGAATAGCCTTGCAATGACACTTGCCAGCTTCTTCAGCTTTCATGGGTACCATCTGAGGCAAGAAGGCACTCAGTAATTCAGCTTTTTCCAAATCCTGTGGAACCAGGTCCCCCACCTCATTCAGCAGTGGGCCCGCCTTTTCTGTAGTCTAGCTTTTGTCACCCACATACCTAAAGGTGCTCCTTTTGTTTTTTAGCATCCCTGGCCAGGTTCAATTCCATTTGGGTTTCGGCTTTCCTTACTTCACTCCTTAATGTTCAGTGTCTCTGCATCCTCCCAGGTTACCCATTCTAGCTTCCCTTGTAATGCAGCAAAAGGACAGTGCAACAAAGGATAATCCCTTTACTCCATGGAATAGTCACTGTCAAAAATTAAACCTGAATAAACTCAAGTCTTTACCAAGACTGAGAAAATATAAAATCTGTGAAGAATTTTTATAAGGAAAGAACCAATCTTGCTTCTTCACACATCTAGAGAAGGCTGAAAGAGAACTTCAGGTGGCCCAACCCAGCCTCTTGTAGGTCAGCATTACACCTGGATTGAAACCAGTGTATATGCATATACACACATCAAACACATGTATATACACATCAAACTCCATAACTGAAACCAAACTATATAATATAAATATCAGGTATTATATACCATGTATAATAAGGCTTCTCTTTTAAAGCTAGTGGGCCCTTTGCTTTGATGACTTAACATATTTCAGAGGGTGTGTTTCTAATTCATGATTAAAGCTTATGTATTTCTAGCACAAGAAGAAATTAAACTAATTTGCTGATCTTGTAGGTAGGCTGGTGTTAAAAAGAACTGTTGTTTCTTTTTACATGGTAAACTCAGTAACCATAGGTGGAGGGGAATTAACCCACATCAAAAAAAAAAAAAAAGAACCAGTTTCCCAAAATGAAATTTTGTAATGTGAAAGAAATATTTTAAAGAAAGTAATGAAGTCTAAATATTGCATCATAATTTGTCCTATTAATGTTAGTATCATTACATTAAAATACATGTTACTATAGTTACTATATTTTTCAGACATCTAAAGTAGGGTAAAAGGAGAGTGCCATAAAAAACGGACAGGTTTATGTTGGAGTGTATTTTCAGCTGCAAATTAACCTCAGGTTTACAATTATATTTTATACATATAGTGCATGTTCTGTGTTTGAAGCTGTCCGATACTTTCAAGAAAACTAATATCATATTGATTTTCAAGAAATTCAGAACCTAGAAGACCAAATGTGCTCAGTGACTGATGCTAAATGTCAATGACATACCAGCAGAAAGGAATTCTTTTCCACATGAATATAGTATGAGCAGAATATGTTTGGAATAATGTCATTGCACACAACAAGCCCAAGACAAGAGCACGTCTCTTCTAACAAATGCTGAAAGTGGGCAGTACAATGGGCCCCTCTTCCCATTTCCATGCTTTGCTGTGCAATCTGTATGGTTTCCATCTCTGGGGCACTTGCAACTCTAAATTTAAGACTCTAAATCCCAAATCTTCCCTAAAAGGAAACCCTAAAGGGTTCTGTTTAGATGGTGCATGGCTCTCAGCAAGACTGGGAAAGAAATCCTAAGTGTCTCCAAAATATACATTTGTACCATTCCATTGTACCCATGAACCCACAACCCAGGTCCTGCCCTCCTTCCCCCTCCAGCCCATGCAGCCTACATCCAAGAGACCTTATCCCACCTCACCCTGCCCCAAATCCCACTCCAGTACCATTATGACCTTCATCAGCCCTGTATTCCACACCCCCAGGTTCCCCCGGTGCACTTCACTCGCCTCCTGCACGTTGTCTCCTTTCCACATCAAGTGTGTGCAAGAACTGCAGCACAAATCAGGCACTGTGGCTTGGAAATCCTGTGTTGGATGGATGTAGCATTTTTGACTTTATAGAAGTGTAGATCCCATTTCACTCCAATTTGTCCTTTAGACTGATCCTGGTACCCAGGCTCAGCTACCTACAACTTCTCAAATGTGTGAGAAAGGCCATTTTCCAAAGGGCTGCACCAACATCCTACCTGCCCTTCCTCTGTGCCAATGCAGAACACCTCCACTGTATGCATGGATGAAGACCCGAGAGGAGGTTGAATAAAGGCTCCTGTTGAACTCCACAAGTTAGTACCCTCTCACAAACTTGTCTAACCTAGAAAGTCTGTCATAGATGATGAATGTGCTGGTGCAGTGGAGACATGCCTGCATTGCCATTACGTAAGTTTTGCTGTGTTTTTCAAATGCTGGTGATTTGCACATTGTGTTGGTGGTTTTGCACACTGCAGTTCCGATTTGACACTGCTTTGGAAGCCTGCCTTGAAAAAGAGAAATGCAGCCTCTCTGAAAAATTAGATTGACACCAAAATGAGCGGTCTTAAGCAGGCTTTTTTTAAGGTTTTTGCCTGGCTTTTATAATCTTCAAAGGCAAACTGGGCATCTGTGAAAAAAAGTTGAAACTGCTTCTCCATAGCAAAGATGTACCACTCAGCCCTGCCAGTGCTCATGTTTGGAGCAGCAGAAGCAGGTCAGTGAAGTGAAGTGTGTGCCTTGAGCACTAATACACCAGTGAGATTTCCTGAGCAGGAGAAACCTGCAGACTCCTGCATATGCATGAATAAAACCAAAAGCCCAGCACCACTCACCTCCCATGGGAATTTAACCTATTTGCACAGACTTTTAGGTCATCTCACTTACAAAGGTACACATCTCACCACGGGGAACAAAATAAGCAGTCCGTTTTCAAAGAGAACAATTGCAAGTAAAACTTGTTAGCCGGGGTGATGATTTCTCATCCACTTAGAGAGAGGAAAAAGCCCATCTTCCCTGGGTGGTGCCTCCTTAGAAATCTGCCCTGGCAGTTATAATCTGCCTCTCAAACACTCGGTGTTTTGAGTCCAAGCAAAATCTTTGGCAGCTGTAAACTTAGCACAGTCTCATTTTAAATGATGAGAGGAAACAGGCTGACAGTGAGCTGATTAGAAACCTCTTAGAGCTCTCTTGGCTGAGTGGGGAAAACAGGACAACTTTCTTCACGGGTTGCCAGACAGGGACAGAGGGGCTGCCAGAGCCTGGCTTGCTGTCCTCACAAGATCATGAGGATGTGGGAAAAGTCTGTTTTGGGGAGGCTGAGTTGCCCTTGCCAGCCTGCCCCTTCCTGACAGCCTCTGCTCTGAAGATAACGAGGGAGGAAATTGCAAAAAACACTATGGTAGAGACTAGATGAATTTGCAGAGACAACTGCAAGCTGTTTCCTGGCCCCAGCCTTATCTGAAGTCCCAGAAAATAACCCTTTCTCTGTGGCCAATAAATAACCCATTATAATTGGGGTGAAGTATCTGGTTAAATTTCTGCTGCTGAGAATAGCAGGATGTACTTTCCACAAAGAGCAGGACCGACTGTATTTGTAGCCATGCTTTGGAGCAGAGAGGAAAGGCTCTGGAGAATCCTCTCCCCAGAGGCATATGTGTTAAGTGAGTGTTGTTTAAGCACATTGTAAAAAATGAAGACACAGAGACAGGATGGGAAGAATGGGTTAAAAGAACACACTCAAAAAGCAATGCAGAGGTTATTGAATGGACAAAGCAGCAAGCATTAAAAATAATCCAGCCAAAAAAAAAACATAAATACAGAAAGAAATTATTTCATCACAGTCCACACTGTGTTATCAGTACAAAAGCTCTGAGAGCTGCTTTTCTTTTCAAAATGGCAGCTGACAGCTCATCTAAATGTAAGTTAAGTCCACAGGCAAGCACAGGCAGCACCAAACACATGGAGAGGTATCCCTTTTCAGCACTCTGCAATGAGCTCCCAACATCTATCTGAACTGAAGATGTATTCTAGCTCAGATGTCATCTCTGACCTGTTGTCCAGCAGTTGTCCTGCTTATCACATGTCAGACTTGAGGGCCTAACCCCCATGTGTCACCCAAAACCTGCCACTTGCTGTTCTGCTCCAACAGCCCCACCACAGGACGAGGGCAGCAGTTCCCCATAACAGTTCCCCAAGGCTGTGTTTGCACAAACAGGTCAGCAGAGGCTTGGTTCTCACTGAAAATTTCACACAATTTGGGTTGTTTTTTTTCATTTTCACTACAATTTTTATCTAGCTGTAAGAATACAGTGCAACTTGTGCAAGTGTCCACCACATTAGATCCATACCCAGCTTAGAGGACCACCCCTAGGGTATCCTCAAATTTACTAGCTACAGCTCCACTCTGCCTCTGCAAGAAAATTACCTCTGTGAATCAATCAAATATTTGCTGGTCCCCTGAGCAGACAAGAAGGCAATTTACACTGCAGTTCATTCCTGCTACCTTCAGAAAGAGAAGGAAAAAAAAAAAAAGAAAAAAAAAAGGACAAGGAAAAAAACACTGCTTTGCAAGGCAAAATGCAGTTCAGCCATATGGTGGTGCCTATAAAACCAACCATTTTAGACTTAAATTTGGTTTGGGTTGAGATTTTTTTTTTCCTGTACAGTAAAATAACTGGGAAAAATAGTCATAAATTCTTCCATTGAATTTCCTGGGGTCTGAGAGACGTCTGGGAGGATTACAGGAGGAATACATTGTGCTGTAGCTGTGCTTGAAGCAGCCTCAGTTTATGGCTCCATCTGTAATTGCTGCAGCTCCCCTGAAGCAGACACTGAAACTGTCCCTGGAGTTGAGTGATGCTGATGTTACAGTACAGCAGCCCAAGTCCATGCTGGGACAGGCCATGGTCTGCTTTATCTTTCCCTCCCTTCGAACAAGCCAAATTTAGCATTCTCTAACCCAGTGGGCTGCCAGCCCCAACCCCCTCTGTCACCATGGGACATGACCAAGGGCTCAGTCACACTCAGAAGCGAAGGTGCTGCTACCAGAGCAGTGGGCTGCCCTTTCCAAGGCAAGAAGCACCACCAGTCCCTGCTGGAAACTGTGACAGAGAGGGAGAGTAAAGACGACAGAGCAATACAGCTGTGGCTTTTAGCAGTGATGTGCTTTCTTATCCCTTCTCCTAATTTGGCTCTTTCCATGTTGCAGCCTTGTGATGCTATCAGAGAAACTTTATCATAATTTTGTTGAAAAAACAGTCCTAAATCAAGCACGGATCCTTGAAAAATTGAAGAAGAGGAGAATGATGCATCAGCACAGACAGATGCATTTTTGCAGAGGCAGATGGCCTGTTCTCCACAAAGTGTCCAGAGCTTTCAGAGTATTCCAAACGAGCCTACATGCCTCCAGCTGACTTCCCATAAAAATGCTGAAGGGTCTTTGATCTCAGGATACACATCCTTATGAGAAGGGGAGGGGTAAAATCACAGGGGTCAGGCAAACACTTGACAGTAGTTACTGCAACTCCTCAGACCCCAGCCAGTCTTTGTGGTCTATGCCAGAGATTGCAGATTTGGTTTGATCACTCATGAGTTGAAAAGGCAGAGCAGAGCCACTCAAGTCAAATCAGATGCTTAACTCTGCCTGCCTTAGTAATGGGTGGGGAAGTTCAGTAAAATTAGGATGATAAGAAGAGCAAAAAAAAACGACTAATGGGAAATGGCATAGTGAAAGCATCAACCTCCCTGCAACCTACGTCATCTGAGCTTGCATATCAATTAATGGTTCAGACAGTTTCCCAACTCAACCTCCTCAAATTCTCCAGAAGTAGCAAAACATTTAGAAGCTAAGTGTTTCCTTGGAACACACTATATCCCCAACTTTTTAGCCAACACATACAGCACAAATTTTGCATGTTAAAATCCAATATTTTTTCTGATGCTAGAACAGAGCTCTGACCCTGGAGGAGATAAAACTAGTCCAAAGGATAGCAGCTTAAATGTCACTAAAAATAATTAAAAAAAAATGTTCAGGTAGATATTCTTTACTTAAATCTCTGACAGAAATTCCTCTGTGAGAAAAGAATTTCAGGGTGTAACAGAGCAGTCAGATCTTTTATTGGTTCCTGTCTTTTCACTGACTCAATGCTTATGGAGTATGCATATAATGGCTTTTCCCCTGAGAAATCAAATTTATCCTAAAATGTCATGGAGTTAAAGGGATGGACTCCCCTCCTGCTTACCTCTGCCAGAAAACCCGTCACATTAAGAGCTTTGTACAGCAAAAGTTAAACAAACTGTCCACTATCATCCTAAGTGTATGAAAGAGAAAGAGCTCTTATGTGCATTGGGTCTTGTTGCTATCTAAAGCATTGCAGTTATTCTGGAAAAAGAAATCAGCCATTAAAAATCTAAGCTAAGGCTTGAATAAATAATTCGAGGCTGATAGAAAGGCAGGGCATGTAAACTGAGAAATGTATAGCTGAAAGAGTAGTGGTTTGGTTCCCCTCACTAACCCAACCCTACACATGCCAAAATACTGACACCAGGAACTTAGGAGCAAAGGGAGCATGCTGCAAATGGAAACCTGTAGGCAGCAGACAGTGCACAGTAGACTTTATTGTCTATTAGATAGGAGCCAAAACAATAAAATGTATAAACAGAAGCAATAATCTGGTGATGGACAACACCCCAGAAGTTATGTATAGAGACAATACCCCAGGTTATTTGAGAAGTCTTCCCTGGACCTGGGGTGATAATGTCTTCTGAGCAAACATTTCTAGTAAACATAGACCTTCCTGGGCCAGACCCACAGAAGCCCTGCCAAGGAGAACACTCCTGTGTGTCTCAATGCATCTCCTTCCACAAAGAGTGAGATCCAAGGACTGAAGTTCAGCTCTCTGTAGAGCCCACCTCACGTGAAGATGATCACTGTATGACTAACTGGTAGCTCAGATGAATGTAGAAGACAGGGAGATGATATTGAATGCCAGTGAACAGATTAATTTGCAGAAAGGACAAGTAACTATCAACCCCTTTGCTTGAAAGAAGAAAAGAAGTGGAAAGCTGGAACAGCTGGGGGCTGTGATAAAGTGGGTGCTACAGAAAACTGCTAAAGATCATATTCCCAGGTGTCTCTGGTTTATATGTCCCCATGTTGTGAGTGAGGAAATCCTGGGACCATTTGCATGGCAGGAGGAAGAGGAGGCAAATAGAAAGCTGCCATGTTTACTAGGAGGTATATTTCAAAACCAGTTTGTCAAATATGCTTTGCACATACATTTAGCCACTGAAAAAAGGAAGTAATTCATTCACCAATTCCTGTGGTGAAAATTACTTCAAGATTTATTCCATGCCCATGTGCCAAGCACACTCCTGATATAAACCCTACAGTTGCATACCCATAAACATTCATGGGCACACATGCCCCCACATGTGGAGACATCCCATCAGTGGCACTAAACAATTTATGAAAATGGTTAGTTATGTTTTATCTGGAACAAAACTGAATTTGGATGTGAAAAGACAATCAAAAAAGCCATAATGCTGAGACTCCAGAAATAGGAAACATCTGTCTGGGGAGGAGGCACAGCCTGCCCTGCCACTGGGCCATGGTGCAAGGAGGTGTGCACCCAAACCATGATTCTCTGCAGAAGGATGAGAACACATGACCCCACCTGACTTTTTTATTTTCTCATGCTTATCACCCCAGAATACTATACATGCACGACTATTTGTGCAGTGCTATGCATACTCCACCAGGACTATCATGCCCAACAGAAACAGAAAGACAGCTGAAAATAAAAATGCTCATGGCAGTTATTTTGGAGCTCCAAGAATAAAATCATTAGTCATGGGAAGTGGTTATGGTGTTTGGCTGTAGTGACACATTTGAGCTGGTGGGAGCCAGGGTTTCCAGGTAGCCTTCAAAGAAATCTGGTCAACAATGAAGGCATCTTCAGTTTTTCATAGACAATGGGAGAAATTATTCATCTGAAATCCATAAGGTTTGGAAGGCCCTCAGCTGAAACCAAGGCTTGTCAGCTATTTTCCAGAGATTCAAAGAACATAAAACAAACAAGCAAACAAACAAAAACACATACAGAATAAGCAAAGAAACAAGAACATGATAGAGAGCAGAGGGGAAAGCTTGCACTGAAGAAAGGGACAAGTTGTGTCTTTGGCTGTATATTTCGTAGTAGAAAGCAAACACAGCATAATGGACACACTAGTGCTCCAAAACCCACATCTCAGAGATACCATTAGCTCAGGACTTTCACAGCATATATAAGCTGAAAAAGACAAATATATACTTTGTGTAATCACAGTCCAAGTAAAGACTGCAGAGACCATTACCACACCAGAAGGATAACCCAGCCAACCACAGTCTCATAGGTTATAAAAAACTGCATTCAAGAAAGTCAAATAGGCTCCACAGAGCTCTTGAAATGACAGAAATGGCAGGAAAGCAAAAGCATTTCTGAACTGAAGGGACAAACCCTTCTCCACAAGTCATACAGCATAGTGTGAGCTGTGCATAATTATCTGAGGACAGAGACATAAAGAACAAGAAAATAATTCTCTTTAAAGCCAATAATTGTTTCCTATGGTTTCACAAAGCTGTGCTGAATAAAATGCATTTGTTATATTGTGACCATGGGTCACAGAAACCACAGTAAGGGAGGAAAACGCAGGAAGATTATATGTTGCAAGGAGACATAGCTGCACTAAAGATGAACATAAAAAGCAAAACTGAGCAGAGATCTAGAATTTCTAAATTACCCTTGGCCCAAATATCTGGCTTACCACTGAAATAGTACAATTATAAAGCTGGCATAAAAAACAGGACATGGATCTAGTTACTAATTTCTTACTAGCAATAGCAGCAAAACAGTTTCTGCCAGTAGCGGGTCTCTTGACAAAAACCTTGTGTCTTTTACATGATATGACCTATAGGGAAAACTGTTTTTAATCAGGAAAATCTATAAATGGTATGCAGTTGTGGTTGGTCCTCTCAGATGTCAAAAGGAACAGAGAAAGTGGGGGAAAGGGAGGGGGGATGTTCACTGTAAATTCTGGTTTAACACTTCACTTTCTCCAAAAAACAAGCTGGAACTTTGTAAGTTTAGGAGTCTGCCTTTGTCATGCAGGCCTGTGGTGGCAAGTGATGACCTCAAAAGCTAGGTGAAAAACATAGATTAAATAAAACCCCAACCTCTTCCTAGTAGTATTGTTTTAGCCCCATGTTCCACTTCATTGTTGGCCACAAATACAGGGGGCTTTTCATTGCTGCAGCTCTGAACTCAGTCACTCTAATCTCTTGTTTTCCAGCACACACTTAAGCCTAAGCAGGAGCTACACCACTAAAGTCAATGGCACTGCTCCAGTGCCAAGAAGTTAAGCATGTGTTCAGGTGTCTCACTGGGCCTGTCCAAAGAGCTTGGACAGAAAGTAATTCTAAATAGTTTTCTTTCTGTGTGGTAGGTGTCCATGAAACAGCAATCAATAGGGTGGTGTCAGTGAAATAACATTTAAATGTTTTACACCATATCATAGCCCATATAAAGTGTAAGGTTGTGTGGAGATGTTTGTCTAGCCTTTTTACCAATGAAAAATTGTCTTCAACAAAACTGGACTGTTTTTGAGATGTTTCTGTTTTTTACTGAGGTGTTTGAGCCCTTAACAAAAAACTGAACTCCTGAAAACTTAATAGCTTGGCTGCACTGAAAAATGTACCATTTATGGTTAAGAAAACCTTTTAATCTTCTGATGGAACGACAAAATTTTGTGCAGAGCCAAATCCAAATCATTCAGCTATTGAGCTGAACGCATTTTCTCAGGCAACACATGGCAATTAGATTAATATTAGGCATAGCCCCTCTCACACCAACCATCTGAGTTCGAACACCAGCTTTGCAAACTTGTGATCTATACTTGATATTTAAAATGTTGTTTAGTTATGTGTGTGTGCATATTGTGTATATATAATTCCCTGTTATTTCGCCTTGAGTATGTCGAGGGCTTTCCAATGCCCAAGAGCTGCCAGGGTACTTAAGCATTTATGACCTGTGAATCAGAATGGGTCTGAAGGTCATTAGAGGCTGGGTGAGGAAGAGGGTTCATGCGACAGCCAGTTTACCGTGGTTGATTCCTGTGCTGTAGAACATTATGAAGCCTCCCCATTAACTCTTTTTCCCTGCAGAGGGCCTACAAGAGGTGGTGATATCCACGAGGAACAGCTGTGTCAGCTGCTTGTCTGCAGGCAGCACTTGTCCCTTCGGCTTTTCCAAATGGTTTTCTGAGTAACGTCACAACACTGGTGCAAAGTCGAAAAAAAATGTCACCAAGGCTGGCAAATAATGATTTTCAAAAGCAAACAAAACCCATGAGTTGAAGAAATGCTTTTGCTCTTAAAAAAGAGTCCACATGCACCTCCCCAGCCAGGCAATAAAAGGGTTCATTGAACTGTGCTATGCTAGATGATGTTATCTTGCCAGGCTCATGGACAAAGGTGATCCAGGAGTTCCTCCTCCCCCCTGCAGTACAACAGCATTGCAGAGGTTTAACAATGATCACCCATGCTCTCTGCATGTCTCATCCTACTCTGGATAGAGATTTAATTTTCTCCGGATAGATTTATTAATTCCTTCCAGGTATTATTAGCAGAACCTTGCTGCAGTGATGTCCATGTGCCTGCAGCCTGGGACTGTCCTTTTATGCTGCACCAAGGCCACAGTCCACTTCATATCGTCCTTTCTTCCAAAAACCCTGAGCCTGTAAGATATACACACCAAACAACATCAAACAGCAATAACAAAAAAAGCAGGTATCTCCCAGCACTTAATACAGGTGAGAGAGAGTCACTTGCTTCCATGCCTCAGCACATGTCCAGACACAGTGTCCCCAGCAATAAGACCTCACACATGACCTATTGCTCATGCACATTGTTACCATAGGACCAGACCAGTGTACTGTATTGGTGACACAACAAACACAGCTGTTTGCATGACCAAGGAAAAAAGGCTCTGGCATAAGTCCTTTTCAAAAGAGAAAGCCCTGATCAGCTGCTACTCTCTCACATTTATGACAAAATAGAAAAATAAGCAACTCTACATTAAGTCCCAAACTGGAGCACAAATAGCAGATCAAGTACTTGTTTTCTTTGTATATCACTGATCCTTTAATTCTTACTACAATGTTCTGTCACTAAATCTTGTCACACATCTATAGAGCATCAGCCTAACTCTTGCCTGGTCCCACTGCAATTTATGCTCTACTATCAGGCATAGGCCCAAAGGAATGAGCAGGATCACCCAAAGAGCAAGACCATTTGTGAATAAAAGCAGCAGAATCCAATCTTTAATACAAAACCTCCAGATGTCATCTGCTCCCTCTCATGATCTCAGTTCTCAAGTTTGCAGTATGTATAAAAAAGTGTCTTGTTTGCCCAGAGATGTCATTCACATCATCTCAAAGACCAAGCTGTGAGTCTTCAAAGGAAAAGGTTTGTTTAAGCAAAAAGACATCTTTTTTTGTCCCATGCTTTCAGATAAGGTGATTGATATTTTTGGCCTCTGCTTAAAGTGGAACTTCAAATCAGGGGGAAAATATTATAGCAAACAAACTCCAAACAGTCAGTTTCTAAAAGGTCATCTTTTTATTTCTAAAACAAGAGTAACTTTTTACTTTTACCCAAACCTAGTATGGAATCATTCTGTGCACCAGTAAAACCAATCAGACAAAAAAAATACTTTCTCTGACAGAGCTGGAAAGTAAATTCAGCTCAGCAAGAAATGTTTGTTTCCACAGGCTTTGAGCCTTTTTTAAGTTACATTTAACCATCCCTCTCAATTATTATAGACATAAATTACAAGGTGAGCTAAAACATGTAGTCCTTTTTTTAGAGCTAAATGCTGGGGTTAGTTCTCTTGGTTTCTCTGAAGAATAAATCGTATCATTATAGCCTTCTTCTGGGTCTTGTTATTCTGACTTTTTGACTCTTGCTAGCTGCAGTCTATACAATGCACAACTGTATTTGTTCACAAGGAATGCTTTCGTTCCTTTTGACTTTTTCTTTTCCACTTCCTAATGGTTTACATGTAGCAGCATAGCTTTTGAAAAATTGCCTAACACATACTATGTTTAATGAGTACATTTAAACATACTTTAGCTACAAATCTTATCAGCTGATTATTTAACCTTTGTGAATAGGCTAAATATTTTCTTCAACGCTTAAATAAATATGATACATGGTTCCCGTGGAAAGCCTAATGAGAAGGAAGTTGTTTTTAAACTTAAGTCAAGCCTTCTCCTTTAATTTATTTTATCAGTATTTTTTTCCAAGTGATCAAAGCAAGCAGTTTGTATGGCAGACCTAAATTGCTAAAAGAAAAATTAAGTACTAAAATATTAATGCTGCTGGACTTTATTTGGGGGATGGGAGTTACATGCCATCTGGAAGGGCAGTCAAGAGTTTTCTGCACACTATGGAAGCACATGGTATGAGGTGAGAAGTCAAAATCCTGCCATCTGTCAAGGTGAATTTAAAGAATTAAAATCAAGATGTGTGCTAGTCTTTCACATTTCAATAAAGCATGTCTATAAAATGCCTGGTTCCTTATGAACCAAGGTTCTTTCAAGAGCATCAGTCTCCTTGCAGCAGCCCAAGTGACTGCGAGTGGGCATCCAGTCTGTTTGGGCCACAAAAGAGATACTTGTTAACCTGTGGTCACTCCATAGACACGGCCTGCAGCCCGCTGAGACCCCTCAGGTGCAGCAGGGGACCAGAGCATCCTTCTTGGTCTTCTGTCTGGAGCAGGGCGCTGGTTCTCCACAGTGAGATGCAGGTGCTGCAAGGTGAGGGGCTGGCTCAGAGCTTTCCCTGTCCCACATCTGACACCTAAGTGTGCATGACAAATGTGCTCACACATGTACAACAGCACATATATCCACACAGTGGATATGGGATGGCACTCACCGCTGCAGGAGAGGGGTGGCCAAGGGCTAACCAGAGCAGGAGGTTTTTTGGGGCACAGGCCCTTCACTGGGGTGTTCTCAGCCCTGCTCCCCAGTGCATCAGCACAAACTATTAAAACCATCCATGACACAGATCTCCTTTCCTTCTTGAAACCAAAACAGGATACACACACAGGAAATCACTCAGAAACCATGCAGAAGGAAACTTGGGCTTTATTCTGAGACAGACTGAAGGAGAATGTGAAAATGCACTGACGTCATGAAAGAAAGAAGTTGAATAGGTCAAGAAGCAGAGATGTGAGCTTAAGGAAATGGCAAGGCACACAAGAAAAGATAAGGGAGATTGTATAAATAAATAAGCACACAGAAAGAAGCTGAGAGCTCTGTGAACAAAGCCTTACTCTTGAGCTAGAGTTCACAGTCCCTTTTCAGCCTGAGAGCCCCTAGAAGGTTTTAGAGGAGGAGCAGAACCTTTCAGAAATTTCACATAGGGTCATCACTGTGTAGCACCCACAAACTTGTTTTCCTTTGTAGCCTTTTAAGATCAAGTAGGAGGGACCTGCAGAAATCCCCACTCTCTCCCCAGGTTTAGAGACCCTTGGTTGGAATGAATCCTGCTTTCATAATTAAAAATTAAAAGAAGCAAGACAGTAAAGGGAAAATAAACAATACAAGGGAAACTGGCTTAGCATACTTTTTGCACCCTGATCTCTTCAGAGGAGAGAAAACAGAGCGGTAACTGAAGTAGTATTAGTTTAGTCATTGTTGGCAGCACATCTCTCCTCAGCTCAGAAACTGAAAAATAATGAGCGCACTTACAGAGTTTTAATTAGTGTTCATAACTCCCGAGTGTAAACTTCATCTACTCACAGGGAATCTTCTCTTCATTGCTGGAGACAGCTGTTAGAGGTATGTAATAATCATGGAATAGGTTTGCATCTTTTCCACTGTGTCTGCTTTAATTTGTAGTGACATTTGTTAAATCACGTTTTTTGAACCACAATAATTTTTATGTCCTTCATGCCAAAAGCAGATAGATACCTTGTCCCTGAAACTGGGATGGTGGTGCAGGCAGACATATCCCACCAAACCCATATACTCCCTGTGCTTTATCATTAAACTGAACTTGGTCCAAAGAAATAAATTAGAAGCCAGTTCATGGTTACTTCTGCTGATCATCTGAAAGGCGTGCCCGTAGAAAACTATGTGCACATAGAAAACAGTGTGCCCATAGTTGTACAAACTCACCACTGTCAGGTTGTGTTGGTGACTTGCTGGCACATGTGTGTGCCTCCCCATCTCCCTGCATTAGCTGAGGTCTGCTCCATGGACAGTCCAAGAGAAAATACAAATATTGACAGTTTAATATGCTCTACCCAACTTATATAATGAGGCACAGGAGTCATTAGTGCATGGTATTCTGGGCCTCCCATCATCACTTCCTGATGTTCACACACAGGACAACAAGCTCTTCATATGTCCCTGGGAAAAATTGTCAAGCTGGAAACACAGACTAAAATGCATTCTGCAATGAGCTTGCAAGTTGAATAGAAGCAATGAGATATGTTTCAGGTGTATGGAAATCAATATCCTGGCCTTAGTAGTGCTGGGGTAGGACTTCAGCAGCAGCTTTGCTTTGCCTCTAATTCGAGACAACTTGAGTTGAAAAGCTGTCCTCTTGCAGGCCAAAAAAAGGTTATGTGTGCTATAAATATATTCCAGCCTCTATGGAGTAAATCCATGGTTTGGAAATTTTTTGAGGGAAGGAACTTAAAACATAGAAACAAACTAAAACTGGAAGAAAATGCAACGTAACCCTAACAAAGGCAGCTTCTGCCTGTCTACCATAATGCTCTTATCTGATTTTACAGACAAAAGCACTATGGGAAGATGTCATTTATATGGACTAGAACAAAGCATTTGGTACACTGCCAGATGGAAACTATTAGTTCAAGTAGAAAAAGCGAGGATTAAGATAAGAATTTGCAAAGTAGCTAAGGAATTGGCTAAAAGGGAGGTGACAATGGGTTGAGCTGAAAGGAAGAAAATCACTAGCAGAGTTTTGAAAGAGACAGTATCAATCCTTTTTATATCTTTAACAATTTTGACACAGAAGAGTGACCAATGAAAATGCCCAACTCAGTGAGGTGGAGCATACTTGTCCATACTCACAAGCAGCAGAATTTTACCTAACAAGAGCCAAAGAGTCTGCAAAAATATAGAGGGAAATTTTACTATTCAAAGTAAAAGGGTATTCACTTAAGAAATCAGGAGTAGGAACTTGTGTTAGCCAAGCAATGCAGCCAGACCACTTGAAAAGGTAAATGTCACCTAGAATTAAGTATTTCCACTACAGGATGGAAAGTATTCCTGAAATCAATAAATGCCAGGCACTGGCTGGACCTCATCAAAGAAGACCCTAACCAGTTGTGGTCACCAAGGCTCTGTGTGTGCTACTAAAAGAAAACATGCTGGGGGGTGTCTCCCCTGGCTTGAAGGCCACGCAGCATGGCACAGAGTCTAAACCTCTAAACCCTCCCACCTTGTCAAAAGAGCCAAGCTCAAACAGTCTTTTAAGAATGGTCCCCAGCCTTTACTGATTCCAAAACCAAGGCCAAGTATTGCCTGGGAGAGTGATAATTAATAGAGGCAAAAGCCATGAGGACAGTAAATCATGTGTGAGTATCTTTGGCATAATCCCTTGCTCTGTTTATTCTTCTGGGGCAGCCATAGCCCAGTGTGCCCCAGACTTGTGCTGGATTACTGGAGGAAGTAGTCTCAAACTGTAAGAGGAAGACTAGTAGAATGAGAGGAAAACTGGAGAACATCTTGCAAGAGGGGATGAGAAGCACTTAGAAGCATCTAGAAACAAAGGCTGAGAAAGATGAGTGGCGTAAGAACTAGGAAAGAAATATTTTAATCAAAGGACAGCATTTGTCATGAGTAGATTAAGAGAGGCATCTCCATTCATCCAGCAAAACAGAGTTCATATCCCAAATGTATTTTTTCTCTTCAGACTTCTCTGATGAAAAATTATGCACATAAGTCCAGCATAGAATGAAAACACCTTCTGGTTTTTCTTTTTCAGAAGAGTCACTGAACACAATATATTCCCATTAAAATAAAATGTTTTTTAAAAAAAAAAAAAATTCAACCAAAAAACATCATCTAGCTGCCGGATTTTTTCCATTGACCTAAAAAAACCATCAGGAAAAAGAAGTTGCTATTTGACATTTAAGTAAGAACTCTTTCCTTGTGATGCACAGTGGTATAGTACAAGGGCATAGTCAGACATTTGCTAAGCAGGCTGTAGTTCTAATTTTTAATTTCCTAGAGGCAACATTCTCCTTCACCTCCCCCAAACCCATGTCTCCTATATGGCAGTGTCATGGGCTGTTGCCATGCCAGCAGCCAGCCACTGATCTTTTTTGAGAACAAATGTGCACTTATTACGAAGATTAAACTGGTGACACAATTTATCCACATGCCAAACACTGAGGGTATAGCATCCCCATGCTGCTTTTGAATGACATTGATCTGACCTCGCCTGACCACACTCTTCACAACAGCACAGTTTGTCCTTGGCCAGAACCAAAGCTCAAATGAATTGCACTTTATTCACTATAAAGCCCTGACCCTTCATCTCTCTGCACAGAACTTTCTGAATATTTCCTCTAAGTTTACTAAACATTTCTTTGTTTTCAAGACAGAGAGAAGTTGCTGGGGAGTGAGAAAGGGTGAGAGGGAAGCCCAGTGGCAGCAGCCTTCATCACTCTTGTGAGGATTTCTTATGCTCCATAAATCTGACAAAAAAGGTTTTCAGTCTGGGAGGTCTTCCTCAAGACAATATATTTTGTACCTGCTCCTCAGAATGTTAACTGTGGAAGAGGAAAACACTGTTTGACTAGCAGAAATAAGTGAAGCACTGGAAGTGCTCTAACATCAGAAAAACATCACCCATACGAGACCTTAGAAGCAATCTGTGTGATGGAGCAGAGAAATGGTTTTGAGCAGTTGGCACTCAGGATGGGGAGAGAAACTGCATTTGGAAGAAAGAAAGGACAACAAATCTGATGACTTTTGTAGCCCTTCTTGCTCGTGTTCAGCTGTATTGTCAGGTGTGCCAGCTCCTTGCTCCTGAAGGGTTAGTAAAAAATCGGAAGTGGCGTTTTGCTCTCTTCCCTGCCTTCCTGCTGGCTCCTGGCTATCCCCTCCCTAGATTCCAGCATGTTTCTCCTTGCTGGCACCAGAACACAACCTGCACTGGGCTCAATGGCCTTTTTCTCCTTTGTTAGATGAGTTCCCGGTCATGCCATCTCTTTTTCATCTGCTTTTATTGCAACCCATGGGAGATGGAGCAAGAGGAAAAGGGAAGCGGTGACGAGCCAAGTTTTGTAATGCTTAGATGCTGTTTCACATCCAGGAAATGTGAGATCCTCCAGCTACAGGGCTGACAGTATTACAACAGAAGCCATGCATCCTAATACAAATGTTAAACAATGTGATTCTCTGACCTAACTTTCCTTCAGTCTTCCCACAAAACCACAAAAAGTAGGAGGGGAAGAGTTAACACATTCCCTTCTAGGTTTTCTTTAACAAATGTGACAGCCTGTCACTAAAGGATAGGCAATTAAAAGTGTGATGGATTGGTTCAAGATAGGCAAACCCCGCATCTGTTCTGTCTATCTAGGTCTGACAGGGCCTCTCCCATACTAAAAGTTGTGTGGAAAAACAGTATCTGCCATAGCATCAATCAGGATCCTGCTGGGCGAATTGAACCTAAAGCAGCAACAGCGTCCCCAAACCTCGGGGTATGCACAAGAAATCATATGTGTCTGCACAAGAAATCATTTTGCAGGATGATTTGCAGAAATCATTGGCAGGTTCCTCCTGCCACCAGAGTGGAAAGGAAGAGGAGACATCTATCAGAGCCCTGCAGAGAGGAACAATGCACTCCCTTGGCTGCCCTCCACTGCCTTCGCCTCTCTGGAGAAGCACGCTTGCTGCTGGCTGCACCAGTCACTGAGGGAAGGGACAAGCCAGTCCACGAGGTCTCCAGCCTTGCGTGCAGTATCAACCCCAGGAGTTATTTATTGTCTCTCGGGAAGTGACAGGGGATGTGGATGTGAATGGGAGGGAGATTCAGACCAGATGTCCACAGGTCCTTTCCAAGGAAGCCCACATAAATGTGCAGCACAGCTCGCCATCGGAGCTGCATTGTGTCAAACCGCTGTGGTTACCCAAGGACCAGTGTGATAGCGTCGAGCCGGCACTGGAGCAAGGAGAAGATTCCTGCTCACTATTGAATAGAGCCCTCGGCCGAGGAGAACAATGTGTGGTGCTGAGGCGGCGGGGCTGCATTGTGAGAGCCTCTGCGAGGAGCGGCCGCTGCTGCCAGTCGCATTGTTCAGCATTATCCCGGTCTGCTCTCGGGCCAGAGCTCCTCATCATCACCAGGACAGACACACGTGTGCATCCCACAGCTCCACCACCCACCTCTGCCAAGGGCAAGGAGGCCTCACCAGCAGCACTGCTGGATCTGGGTGCTGATGGAGATAGAGAGCTCCTTCAAGCACGGGATGTGCTTCTGTGTTTTCAATGTCGCCAGTGGACCCCAAGCTCTTACCACAGCCTTATTGTTGCTGTTACTATGAGACCAAGTCCACAATAACTGCATTTTTCTGATGATGGTTCAGATGCACTTTGCCAGCAAGGGGTTTTGTTTTAAAAAAAAAAAAAAAAAGAAAAAAAGAAAACCAGATTTTCATGTGTTAGCTTTTGCTCAATGGAATTAGAGGGAGGTCCGCAGATGTTGAAATCAGAGAAATGCTGCTGAAGTCAATGGAGTTCACACTCTATGCAGCTGAACCCTGGACTATAGTTTCACCAATGGGTGGCTGATGAATTACCATTAGACCAATCCCAAACTTTAAACCAGGAGACAGTTCCTTCTTTACAAATGCCAACAAAAAGGAGCAGCAAAAATTAAAACAGGGAAAGTGGAGGGAGGCAAAGGAGGGAAAAGGAGAAATAGGAGAGCTTGAAATGACTTTCCCAAAACAATCCACAAACAATGCTAAAGAAACTCCCCTGACACACATCTATCACTAAATTCTCTGGATTTTTCAGTAAATCCTTATCCCTGGGCAGTTTCAGCTGCTGAGCATGGACTTCTTGGCTGCCTGGGATGGCATGAGGTGAGCCACAGGATGAAGAGGAATTGCTCATCTGAGCTGGCTCAAGACAATGAAGGACTTTCCACACCATTCAGTTGTACTAAGCCAGGATCCTGGAGCCTTTCTAAAGACATGGTATTTTGCCCATCTGTCAGAGTTTCAGGACCTGCTGGAAAGCCCAGCACCATAATGAGAGACTCTTAAGATAAAATAAGACATTTAGGAAAAAAAAAAAAAAAAAAAAAGACATTCAGGAAAACTGAACTGAAAATTCAGTAGAATTGGAAATGTTGCAGAGGTTTGGAAAGTTCTGCCTGTTTCGTGGTCTTCTCTAAATTTCCATACTTCTCTTCATTGCCTCATTAGCCAGATTCAGAAGCAGGAAAACCTCCCTAAAAAAGGATGGTTAATTACCTCCCAAAGAAATCTGTTATTTACCAGCCAGTTCCAGGTAGTAAGCTTTAATTTCTAAATTTAGTTAGAAATTTATCTAAATTTATTGCAAGCTAAGCCTAATTTTGCTTCCCCTCTGAACAAAATGATTTACTTCCTCTACAGCAGCACTCGCCTGTACCCAGGATGGGCAGAGTCCTTTTCCCTGACTGCCTGTAACAGCAGCTGCAAACCTAAGTTGGAAAGGAGCACTCTCCAGGCACTGAGCTTCAGCCTAATGCAGAGATGTCACAGACCCGGATCGTTGTTCCAGGAAGTTTTGCAGCCTCCTGGGGAACAAAGCTGAAGTGAATGTAGGGCTGGGGAAAGATGGCCCATTCCACACCAGACTGTGATTTGGGGACAGCTGGTTGAGATGAACAAGCACCACACATCCACACATTAAAAAATGCTATAAGGGGAGCATTTAATCCCAGAGTCTTGTTTACTCATGGTTTGCTTCAATCTTTTTCCAACATTATCTCTCTTTTACCCAGCAAATCAAATAATAAATGCATCTTTCCTGTGTGTAGCACCATCAGCTCAGTACACACCATATTCCCCAGTTATGTTTATCCAGCTTTCCCTTCCGGTCCCATTTGTACTGATACTTTCATTCTTGGAATAACAATTATTAAACCACTTGGTGCCTTTCATGGTTAATTATTTCCTTTCCTTAACATTGTCTGCCTCCAACTGTAGGCTAGGTCTTGAACACACCTCAGCATTCCCATTGTTACTTCCTATGAGAAATCACATTGTAAAATCCTTGTTAGTGAACTATGGAATTTTGTCACATACGTTTCCTTCCAAAGTTTCATCATCTAGCAATTTTTAATGACCACTATAAGAACACTTTCTGTCTTTTGAACCTGCTTTTCATGATTCTGGTGAAGGCAAATTTCCTTAGATTTATTATGTTTCTCACATACAAAAGCCGCTAACTGGACTGACTTTCCTGTCATATGACTGATGTAGTAATAATAATATAAAATAAATAACTGCTATGAAATGTACAAAACTTGAATGTGTTCTTTGGCCTATATTTCATTATTTTTACATATCAAGTACCATTAAAATCTAACTTGTATTTACTACTCCTGCAAGAAATCCCCAGATGACTCTTTCAAAAATTCTTACACAGTCTTTTTCTACTTCAGCTCTAAGTTACAAAGAAAGAACCAAATCCTGTCTTAAATTATCTCTGTGTGATACTGGGCAGAAGCACATTCCTTAATTTAATAGAATAATATTGTTAAGTATTGAGATGATGTACCTATATTACGAAGTTGTGCCTTAGGCTTTGTTCCTTTTTAGTTAGATAAAGTGTGTCACACTAATGTGCTTAGACCAACAGACCCTGTTTACATTTCCAAGCTGTAAGCAGCAGTGCAGAGCATAATGCTATAACTGCAGTCATACAGAGACACACACAATAATTGAACTTGAACTAATTTAGAAACTTGTGCAGATGTGACCCACATTATCGCTACTACACAAATGATGACACCAGCATTGCTCTAAGTGATCAGAATAACATCCCAGTCTCTTGGGCAGTGAGAGGCTGGAGAGCAGTGCCACAGAAAGGAACCTGAGACTCCTGGTCCATGGCAGGTTGAACATGAGCCAGAAGTGCCCTGGCAGCCAGGAGGGCCAACCCTGTCCTGGGGGCATCAGGTACAGCTGGGCAAGGGAGGGGATTGTCCTACTCTGCTCTGCACTGGGGCAGCCTCACCTCGAGTGCTGGGGGCAGTTCTGGGTGCCACAGTGTAGGGAGGATGTAAAGCTGTGAGAGAGCATCCAAAGGAGGACAGCAAAGGGACAGGTAAGGAAGCTGTATAAGGAGAGGTTGAAGTCACTTGGTCTCTTCAGTCTGGAGGAGACTGAGGAGAGATCTCATATTTCTCCTGAAGGGAAGCCTTATCTCTTCTCTGGTGACCAGTAACAGAGCCCGAGGGAATGGCCTGAAGTTGAGTCAGGAAAAGTTTAGGCTGGGTATTAGGAAAAGATTCTTCACCCACTGTGTGGCTGGACACTGGAACAGGCTCTCCAGGGAAGCAGTCACAACACCAAGCCTGATAGAGTTTAGGGAGAATTTGACAATGCTCTCAGGCACATGGTGTGACTCTTGGGGTTGTCCTGTGCAGGGCTAAGAGTTGGACTTGATGATCATTATGGGTCCCTTCCAACTCAGAATATTCTGTGATTATCCACAATGAGAAAAGAAGATACCCTTGTCAACCCATTACAGTACAAATGTTACACAGTAAAGGAAAATTTGGCATGAGTTTTTCCAGCATTTGGTAATAACTCTAGATCCTGCTCTAAATTGGCAAGAATTATGTGTGTATGTTTACTTGCTGATCTTCATTGTGTTACCTCTTCCCCTACTATGTGCCAACATTAGGCTTTCTTCTGTAGGAGTTTCATTTATCAAGTAAACCAAGATGTAACAAGAGAAGAAAAAAATACATGTCAATAGGTTTTATAGCCTTTTCTGCAAAACTTCAAGAGGCACTATTCCTCATTACCTTTACAAAGAGGAACTTAATGGCATGCTATATCCTTCCCAGGGGATAATCCCACGCCAAGGGCAAAGCTGAAGGCTACAGAACATCACACCCACCTCTGTTTCTCTGAACAGCAACCACTTTTCAAACGGAGCTGCCTGACAAATGCACTTATCACAGTTTCATTTCTACAGCTTCCTCGTATCAGAACTTCCGAATACAAATTTCAGCTAAAGACTTCCCCAATTGCTACTTCACTTGGCTTCAGGCATTCATTTAGAAGGTGCTTCGCACCTTTGGGTCACAGAATCTTTCTGACAATAGAGTCTTTTCAATTTTATTTCACAGACAGTCTCATCAAAACCATTGGGAAAAAACTGAAAGTTGGGCAGGTCAACACAGAAAATTCAGCTTTATTTTTTTCTGAGAGCAGCCAGCTCAAAGAGGTGCCATATTTTGGAGAGGTCACAGCAAAGGAAGGATAAATCCGATAGCCAGTGCTTGCAGTTATTCTTCACAGGCAAGGGGATGTCTGCCTTTCAAAGGAGGGAGTTGTTTGTAAAGAATCCTGCTAATGACACCTAGGATAATCAGTGCAAACAGGTCTTTCTACTTCTGGGCTCCATGCCATTCGCTCATTCAAAGGTCGGATAGCTGAAGGCAGGGCACTCGAGAACTTTTCTGCGTTGGGAGGTTCAGGTGGGAACATACCTCGGGGACTGGGAGGGTTTACGACTAGGGAGAGTGATCCAGCCTTTCATTTAAAAAGTGTGAATTTAGCAAACGTGGTGTCTTTGTGGTGCTGGATGTTAAGCAATTATTGACTCCAACCCTGAATTTCTCAGGAAGTTTCCCTTCTGATCTCTCTATATGAGAGCTTGCCCGCCTGATAACGAGGTGCAAACTGGATGATGGTTCACTTCGACTGCTGAGTCTGTAAGGGCTCAGTGCAATGGGGTCCCGACCTGCTTGGTAGGTGTTTCCACCATTCTGTACGTTCCCCAAAGCAGACTCCCTAGTCCATGTCCCATGTGCTTGGTGCTCTAGACACTGATCACGCGGTCACTCAGCAGCACTGCACCCTTCTGTGTCTCCAGGATAGTATTCCCTAGGGATGTTCAGAGCCAGGGTCTGCTCTCTTCTGTCCCTTCATTCCGCTCATCCGGCACTGTTTTCTGCTAAATGGTGAGCCTGTGCTGTTGAATTCCAGTGCTGTTGGTGAGCTCATATCAAAGAACTGTATCTGGGCACCCCAAATAAAGTCAGAAGACTGACCAGGAACACTGGTTGTCAGACTCTTGAGCCTTTGATTTCATGCTCTTAAGGCCAAAGAACTTTCTTTAAAAGTCGGTAAATAATTTTAACGCAAACAGAGCATGGAGAAAATTCCCAATAGCAGAGTATAAAGCATCCAAGATACGGTGATATCCAGAAAGACAGAAGAATAACTCTGTTAATATTGGGGTTTAAGGCCTGAATACCAAAACCTATGGGGAAAAAAAAAATAAAGTAAAAATATACAAAGCAGCATAGCTTTGCTATAGCTTTTGGACCTTCTGGAAGTGTTTTACTGTTGAGAGCAATTCCAGACTCCAGGCTACACCAGAAAATCCTGGCCCTTCACCTAAGCTAATTGACTTAGTGCTTTGGCAATGTGTTTACCCCCCCCCCCCCCCCCCCTTCTTTTACTACCTTTTCTATTTTAGTGTTGTAAAACTCAACTAACTTCTAAAAAACAAATTTAGGTTTTTTTCCAGTGTTTGTTAGACCTTCTCCACCTAGTTAATGACTGGCTGGAACAACAGCAAGGCCAGGAATGCTTCATGCTCTGGGCACTCACTAATTGGGTTGTTAGCAGACTAGAGAGACAGGAGGAGATGAGGGAAAGCACTGCTATTATAAGCCACTGAGTGTAAAGAAAAAGAAAGTGAAATAAATATGGAATTGTTATGTTAGGGAAATTACGGTACTTAACGCCCTATTTTTCTAAAAAAATAGCTCCCTTAGGACATCTTGCAAGCACTAAAAACAAAATAGACCAGAAATATAGCCGGCTTTATTTTTTACAGCAAACTCAGGGGAAAAAAAAGATACCTTTCCTTTTCTAAAACAAATCATCAGCCCCAGCTCTCCCTCCGCTTGGCGATGGCTGAGGCTGAGGCCGTGAAGAACCACTGACAGCATCCAGTCCCCGTGTGGGTTAGCTGGGAACGCTGACCAGAGGAGTCCTGACAGACACAGCACCAGCACCGTGCTGTCTGTACACTCTCACCTGCAGCTCTTGCAGGCTGAGCGACAGGATGCAGGGTCCAGCCTGTTACTTTTGTACTTCTAAGACTAAGTGACTTCGATCTAGGAGCCATGCCCCTGCATGTGCGTGGTGACTGGAGCACCTGCATGTCCCTCCCATTGCAGCAGAAGAGGGTTGAGCTCTTTGGAGAAGAGGCCACAAAAGCCTGCAGTGCTGGGGATAGGTGAGATGGGTGCAGATCTGCTGTGCCTGCAGTCGCTGTGAAACTGCATCAGCCGTGAGCAGGTGCTGTGTGCTTTCCACTGGCACCAGACAGGACACATTTAAAACTTCAGGAGCACGACCAGCTAACAGATTGGTTCATGCCACAAGAAGCACGCACAGCACCAGGGGCCAGCAGCCAGAGCTACCAAATCCCTTTGCCCACTGCATGCCTGGAGCTGTGGTCACAGAATCCTAGGATGGTTTGAATTGGAACGGACCTTAAGGATCATCTAATTCCAAATCCCCTACCGTGAGCAGAGAACATTCCACTACACAAAGTTGCTTGTAGCCCCATCCAGCCTGGCTTTGAGCACCTGCAAGGATGGGGAGTCCACAGTTTCCAGCGCTTTACCGCAAGAGAGCCAGCACTGAGGCAAGCCACGCATGGCCAACAAAGCAAAGGCTTCACCCACTCCCTATCGTTCCTCATCACCCAGCACCAGGAGGGCAGCAGCAGTTAGGACTCACAGAGTCTTATCCTTCCATCCCAGACTTCCCAAAGTTGCTGCACACTGGGCTTTGTGCATGTCTGTCTGTGGGAGCTGTGTGTCTATAGGTGCATGTGTCTATAGGTGTGTTTGTATAGGCTCCTGTGTCTATAGGTGTGTGTGCATAGGCACATGTGCTAATTGCCAGCCCTCCTAGGACCCCTCTACAAGGTGTGAATTTCACCCCAGGTGAATTATTTCTCCAGGGATTACATAACAAAGTGATTGTGAAAATACCATCATCTGTGTTCTAGAAACTTAACAGAGCCCCTGGAGTCTTTAAATTAAAACATTGCACTCAAGTGCTTTTTGCCATGTATCTCCTCCTACACACAGCTCATTCTAGTCTGAAAAATAAAAAAGGCAGGACAGCTTCCTACAGGCTTTCAAAGAGAAGATCCTACCCTAATTAACTATAATCTTGTTCAGACGGCATTTTCCTTCAAGATTCAAAGACTAGCAGGGGGCTGGGGCTAGGCAGAAAAGGAGATTATTAAAACTTTAATAACATGAGCCTTTGAACCTTTCAAATTCTTTACAATTTTCTCACATCTCTAACCCAGATGTCTGCACTTAAAAACTGTGCCAACAAACATGAACTTTTTGTTTATGCTTTTATATCTCTCAATGAACAGCCTCTTTTAAAATGATAGGAAATATCATGCCTGCAGTTCACAAAGCTGGATGACAGGGCTGAAGATTAAAAAAAAAAAAAAAAAAACGAGAAGAAGAAAAGGGGGGGGAAAAGGGTTTTACAGGTACTGTTTCCAGAAGGTGAAGTTGTTTCAGGAGGCATAGGCAATTCCTCCACAGAGCTCCAGGCAGAGTTGGAACTGGGTAAGAAATGGTTTTCCTGTTCAGTAAACAATTCTAAGAGTTCAAAAATGTTCTCATGGAGCATCAGAGCATAGCTGAGACCTTGGGAATTTTTTTTAAAAAAGGAAAAAAACCAAAACAAAATGGAAAAACACAAAACAAAACAGAAACCAAACTTCTACACGTGCCTGTAAAAAAAGGTGGTCATAGAAGTAAGCCCAGTGCAACGAGAGCTGCAGTGCTGAGATATTCCTCCAGAGTCATGATAAGCTCTGAGATGTGATATAAGCCAGTTTCCTCTTCTGGGAGACTTTTATTGCTTACCAAGGGAAGAACAGCCTCAATAGCAGAGCCATGGAAAGGCACCTCCAGCAGCTCTGGTAGGAAGGACTAGGGCTGCAGCCTCCTCCACCAGGAAGCCATCAGACCTACCCCATTAACAGCATTTCTGCAGCATGACTTTTGGCATGCTGACATCCAAAAGCCTCTGATAAAAGGAATAAAAAGTCTCTTCTGTCCAATGCTCCCTGACAGCTCCAATTGCAGTTCAAAACCTCACTAGCTATAAAGTCCTAAAACTGATCTAACCCTTCAAGATCTCACCAAACCTAATAACAGGAGAATAAAAATGGCAGCTATCCTGACACACACTGCACTGCAAGCTTTTCCAGAAACCTAGGAGGGGAAAAAATCCCTTTCCTTTCTACAGTGATGGGATCCACTAGTCAACAACTTCAAATCATCACAATTGCTCCAGCTTTTGAAAACAAGTGGTTGTTCAAACACAGGTATTTGTTATGACTTGCTTCTTGATCCCACAGTAAGAGCAAGGGAATGAGCTATTCACCAGCCAAAAGCTCAAGTAAGCCTCTTAACACTGCTAGAGCCCTGCTGTTAGTACCAGCTGCTGGTCTGGCTCCAAGTGTCCTGGGTCTGCAGAGGGCAGAAAATGTAACCAACAATCTCAGACCCAGGAAGTGACTTTTCTTTGGGCCAGGGATGGGAAATTCAAGTGAGGATCCTGAAACAGGCTCTTAGAACACATTAGGCTGTAAATCCTTCCTTCTTCGACAGGCCTGCAGTGGGAGTAGCACAGACAGGCACCCTCCAAACTCCCAACTGGTCAGCATGCTGCTTCTGTCAGAAACATTTATTGCTTCACGTTGGACTTCTGTTTCTTGTTAAGGAACGATGTTTTTGAAATTCAAACTGCCTAAAAGGGCTCCTTGGCAAAGCACATGTCCTGTAGTCACAGGGCAGTTTGGAAACTGCCAGGGAGGGCTGGAAATGATAGAACTCACCAATGTTCCCAAGGAAAAAAGTCTCCAAATAGGCTTCAAAAAGACCATGCCCACATCCAGACAAACTGTTCATGTGTCTCCAGTTTGATGGTATTTAATCTTTCCTCCCTCGTAATCATTTTCCAGTTGTGTCTCTAAGCTTAAATGAAAAAAGTGAAAATTATTTATTTAATTGTTTCTTTCAGAATATAATTGGTAAAATATATTGGCCAGTTATGTGAAAAAAATACTCTTTTTTGGTTTCTGTGCAGATAAACCAAACATGCTCAGGTTAACCAATGAACACAAGCAGATTGAAATGGGAAGTAGAGGTCGAGGCATGTGTTCTTTCAGAGAAGTGCTCTTGAAGTGCACACATACCAGCACCCAGCACTGCAGCAGGGTTTGAAAAAAATGTGTTGTGACTTATATCTCTATGTTTTGAGTGTTCTGAATTCAAATCCCAACATGCAACACAGTAACTCACAGGTGCTCCCTCACGTTCCTTTTCACCCACCCCACAGCTCCACCAAAGCCAAAGGAAGGAGAAAATATCTCTTTGCCTGGATCAGGGATTCCTGATCCTGCTGTCAACAAGAGAGGTGAAGGGCTGCGAAAGTCAACAACAAAAGGATGTGACTGAGAGCAGGAGCAGTAGTGCAGCAGCTCCTTGTGAAACCCCTCTGGAGACACATCATGACTGACCCAGCAGCCCAGGAACCTGGGAGTACTCTTCAGACCCTCATCCCACCAGGCAGGAAAGACAGAACTGGGCAAAACCCTACAGAGGAGTGAGAGCTTCTCATGCACCCATCCAGAATGCAGAAGCCCTGACAGGCCTTAAAGAATGTGGATTTTATTCTGAATTTACTGAAGACAAGCAATTTCCCAGAAAGCATTACTCAAAACATGTCACTTGTCTCCTCAGACAGGTTCTTCATCCAGAGGGTGGTCAAGTGCTGGATCAGGCTCCCCAGGGAAGTGGTCACAGCACCAAGCCTGACAGCATTCAAGAAGTCTTTGGACAGTGTTCTCAGGTACATGGTTTGATTCTTGGGCTTGTCCTGTGCCAGGCCTGGAGGTGGATTTGGTCCTTGTGGGAACCTTCCAACTCAGGATATCCATGGCTGATGGAGAAAGAAAAGTTGGGGAGTTTGGAGGTTTTTTGGGGTTTTTTTAGTACATTGCTATTGGATATTACATATCTTGGTCTTGAATTCCTTACCTTGGGCTTTCACTTTAAGTGGTTCTTTCAGGCAACCTCCCAGAAAAAGGAAAGCTCATTTTTCAGATAAAATGCATGACACACTCACATCAGCCTGCCCCATTTCATACCATAACCCCCTTAATGCAAGATATTAAGGCAGAGGCAGGCAATCCAGTCCAAGATTTATTCTGCTCTAATCAGCTCAGACTGAGAATCTCCTAGTGGATTTGAGCCTGTGTTCAGTAGCTCATTGACTGCTGTTTTAATACTGCAGCCTTTCCAACCCAGCTGCAGTAATTACCCCCACGGAGAATGAGGAATCTCAGTTATAAACTAGCTGGCAATCTTGCAAGAATATGTCTCCTAGAGGACTCCAGGATATTTCTCTCTGAAGTTAACCCTGTTAAATCATTCCTAAGCTGTCTTCAAACAAAGAATGAACCTTCAGAATAACCCTTGCTTTGGTTTTAAATACTCTCTTTTCCCTTTTTAAGTCAGCTGATCTTCAGAGCCTATCAAATCTATTTCAGTTAAATAATCCCTATTTTTCCTATTGAATAGGTGCAAACATTCAACAGGAAAGCTTAGGAGAGACATTAAGAGCTGTTAGACTCTAAGTCAAAGCTTAACACAGCTTGTGAAGAGAATATGTCCAGTTATACCCAGTTGGAAAGGATATTTTCACTCTGTTTATATCAGAGGAGTTCTTTGCAGAGCAAATCAAAGCCTTGGCCAGCAGATTCAAATTCAGCTCTTGGTGTTCACGTTCAGCTAAACTTGGTGCAGGTCTGAGTAGAAATGGCACTGAGCTGTGGAGCTTCTTTGGTTCACCTGCATAAATCCAGTCTGGATCAGAAATGGCTGTGACCCATTTGATGACACCCCCAAAGTAGCTATGGAAAAGTGTGATGCCTAAGGAGCAAGCAGCCAAGGGACTAAAGCAATGATAATGCTAAAGCTAATACACTTCCTGCCCCTCAAAGGGGAGAAGAGATGGGTGAGGAGCTCAAACCTGTGATAATCCAAGTCCTGCAGTCCTAGAAGCAACTCTCCTCAGGCAAGCACTGAAACCTCCCTGGCTAGCAAGCAGTGATGCCACCCAAACCCTTGTTGTGCTTTCTCTGCAGAAGCAGAGCTCTTGGAGGCTGACACTACTCAGAAATGTTCACCTGGCTGACTTGATGAGGACATACAGGTCATAAAAGGCAGCTAGTGCAGGCATTCCTTTTGCAGTGATACATACTAATGACTTTTTAAAGCGTTTTTTGCTTTGAACAAGTAACTGAAAGTTAAACAGTGGGTTTACCCACCTAACCCCATTGCTGGGTCCTTGTGTATGTATAAACTTGACCAGACTGGGAAAGACCCCAAAGCACTCTGGGCAGCCTTCACCTGAAAACAGTGGGGGTTCCAGAGATACCCAAGGAGAGGAAGGATGCACAGCAGAGGGTTTCACTACCACAGACCACCATTAAGAAACAACTAGAAATAAAACAGCTTCTTACTACTCAGGCTGTTTTTAAATCCAGTCATGATGAGCTTGACCATTGAGATTTTCAGATTGCCATGCAAAGAAATAGAAGCAAATTTAAATTGCTCTTTTTATATTTCTCTGATTGAAAAAAAAATTCTTTTAAGACGTATCTTTTAGTCACTGCTAGGGAAAATTCACAAATATTTAGGCCAGGTAATTTTACTGTGTAATGGGGAGGTAATGTTACTGTCTTTCCCAAAACACTTTCTCAAGCTTAGTCCCACAGCATCCTCCATAGCTGCTCTCTCTGAATTTGGGTACTCTTGTATAGACTTGTTTGGTTTTCCCACTGGTGGACTCCACAAGGAGCCAAGGATGGAATGAGCAAGCAACTGGGGCATTAGTACCACTTGTGAGGCAGCTGAGGGATGAGGGGCCTCAGGGCTACCCATACTTCTCATGGACCAAATTCAGACCTGTCAGGAAGTCTAAAGACTTCTCCAAAGCAACAGAACTTATCAAACTGCAGAGAAGTGGTTGATAGAAAAACTTCCTGGAAGACAATTAAACTCTTCCTTTGTGGAGTGTCCAGCAGCAGTTATCAAAGTTCTGTAGCAGGCAGAGCTGCTGAGACTGAGCTAGGGAGATAAGTCACCAAATCAGACCCTGTTAATTATCTTGGCCCTGCACCTGCTTTTTGCCAAAGTTAGGAAGATTTAATTCAACATGCCAAAAAACCCTTTCTATGTCAAACAACGTCTATCCTGACCTGAAGGGACGGTGGGAAGGGAAAGATATTTTTCAATTAAAAAATAATAATAAAAAAGATTCATATGCACAAAGTAAAACACCTTCTATATGAATTGAGCAGTTCCTAAGAGACACCTTGGAGCAGCAAAGGAGCTGGACAAACTTTAATAAGAGAATACTTCAGAGAGAATGAAGAGCTTTGCTTCAGTTGCTGGCTGCCTCCTGAGGAGAGAAAACACTGCAGAAATTAAATACGACCTTGCACCATTGTGGCAGAGCATTTCCAGTTCTTTCCTGTACCCATGTGCATAACCCTTCCTTATGTAAGGAGTTGTATTTAAAGGTAACTGCATGGCAGTGCTTTACCACAGGTGACATTGCTGCACTCTTTTACCTGACATACACCGGCTGGAAGCTCTAACCAAACTACTTATTTTTACCTAAGATTTGAAGGATGTAACTAACTTATAGCACTTGCTCATGGCATTAGAAGTTTCATGTAAGTCTGAGTTTTGAGACAAGGCTCTGCATCCTCTCCCTACTCACATGTGTGCTTTGCAGCCACTCCTGCATGGTGTGTCCTCCCAGAGCAAGTATGTACCGAGAGAAGGGTGTATCCTCCCACAGCCATGCAGAGTTCCCCCCATCAATGAAGAGAGTTTCTGCCTCTCCCCTGCCAGGGCAGAACTGGGACCAGAGTACCTAGCCCTGAGGAACAGCTCATTGTGGATAGAAATCCCCACAAGGCTGTCTCCCCCTGCCTTCCTCCTGATACAGTAATCTCCAGCAATCTGGCTTTCTTTTTTACTTTCTTAATCATCTGGTCTAAAATAATCAAAGGGGGAAAGCATTCCCCAAATAAAAATATCAACATCCAAGCTTCCCTGCTTTAATCTGTGCTCCTCTGACACCTGAGACCCTCCTATTAGCACTGTGCCAGTGTGTGATTTCATTATCTGAGTAGCTGATTACAGAGTTATTACAGCCTTCCTTGGGCTGATGATTTTTTCTGTTTGTTTCAATTTCAACTTCCACAAATGGTGGGAAGTCCCCTTTTTGTTCCTGCCTTACTCTGCTGTGATCTGTATGTTCCCAATCCCGGATTTTTCCCCTGGTGAAGGGAGGGCTGGATAACACTTAGGTGTAATTCCTGCCCCCATCATGTGTAATTTTGTACTGAATGAGTAAATGTTCCTGTAATTCCTCTGAGCAGCAGTCTCCCGTCTGCATGGCGGCACCGTGATACCGTCACCTGTTTATCTCCTGGAGGTAGAAGCACTGCTGGCAAGCCCCTGCCCATCACTGTTTATGTGCAAGGAGTTAATACCCCAGCATTACAGTGCCCCTTGGTGAAACTATAATTAGGCAACGGTTTTATTTTACTGCCTGTGAACACTCCCTGACAGCACAGCCACTGGGTGTTTTCCAAACTGCTACAGTTTCAGGTCCCAACCTGAAATTCTCATTTAGAGGAGGACTTTTACAGCAGCTAATCCCTCAAGTATCCGAGGCCCTAAATTGCATGGGCTGGGGCATGGGGCTGGACCGGGCAGGGCTGGCAAACGACAGGACAAGCCTCTGCTCTGTCCTGTGTGATGGCAGGACAAAGCCCTGGAGGGACACAGTGATGCTGCTGGGCTGAAGAGGCAGGGCAGGGGCTGCGGTGCCTCAGCAGCAGAGGTCTGAGCAGGCTGCTGGCCCTGGGAGCATGAAGGCTGCTCGTGAATGTTGATATGGGCACAGCAGCTCCATGTCCAGCAGCACTGGTGCCCACAGGAGGGAAGGAGGAGCAGCTGAACAGCAATGCTCTTTTTGTCAGGGGAGCTATTTTAAAACATCTGCTTTGTGGGTAGCCCTTTTGGCTCCCAAGTCTGTCTGAGGCAGAGGCGTAGAACATGTTGGACGGCAGAACATCAGAGCAGCGCTACAGGAGGACAAAGACAGTCTGTCTGCTGAAGCACAGGCTTGCACAGGACTGAGAGGCACACACGAACTTGCTCATCTGGGACTAAGGGAACAAGGTGTCCATAGTTACCTCAGAGCTACTGTTATTAAGGTATTTATTTGGGGTTTTTCTTCTCCTTCCAACACCAATACCCCTCTTCTTCCACAACCTCCATGCAAAACATGGGAACATGCATGGCCAGGAGGACACCAGCTCACAAGGACCTAATAAAACAAAGACTTTTTCAAGCCACTGCTTTTAGGACTACACAGATGATAGGCAAAGGAGCAGAGTATAAGCAACTACGGTGAAGATTTATTGGCAAGAAGAGTCACTAAATCTTTTGTCTACAGTGATAGGGAAGGGGAAAGGCAAGAACAAGGCAGGGATGGACTCTGGAACTGGAGGCAGCCCTGTAGTCACAAGGGTTGCCTAGCCTTGTTGAAGCACCTCTGCCTCCTCATGTCACCAGCTGGGCACCTACGAGCCCCTGGCCAGGGCCTGGAAGTCTCTTATGGCAGGGAACAACAGCTGGGAAGTTTGAGGGGAAGGGCAGAACTGAGCCCTTGAGTGCTGGATGGCTGCCGTGCCACAGCACTGCCTGAGGAGCGCAGTACCATCTCCCAGGGGATGAACATGCTGAGGGACATCTGCTTTCTGATGGCACTGTAAGCCCTGGCACACATGGCAGGGGGAGTGGAACAAGATGATCCTTAAAGTCCCTTCCCAAACTGTTCTACAATTCCGTTGCAGTCCAGCTTCAGACACATTAAGCAATTAGACTGTGTCCAAAGGAGAGCAACGAGGATAGTGAAGGGCTTGAGGGGAAGCCGTGTGAGGAGTGTCTGAGGCCACTTGGTCTGTTCAGTTTGCAGGACAGGAGACTGAGCAGAGACCTCTGCAGTCTGCAACTTCTTTGTAAGGGGAAGAGGAGGGGCAGGTACTGATCTCTGTAGTGACCAGTGACAGGACAAGAGGGAGTGTCCCCAAGTTGTGTCAGGGAGGGTTTAGGCTGGATATTAAGAAAAGGTCCTTCACCAGTCAGAGAGTGATTGGGCACTCTAACAGGCTCTCCAGGGAAGTGGTCACAGCCCCAAGCCTGAAGGAGTTTAAGAAACTTTTGGACAATGCTCTCAGGCACAGGGTGTGACTCTTGGGGCTGCCCTGCGCAGGGCCAGGCGTTGGGCTCGATGATCATTGTGGGTCCCTTGTAACTCAGCTTATTCTGTGATTCTGTGATTCTGTAACCTCATGGCAAGCCAATTCCCAGCTTTCAAAAGCCTGTCAGATCGTACTTCCTTCACACATTCACTCATAGCAGTGACTTACATTTCTGACATATGGAAAACATGCTTGGGCTGTCCCAATAAAGTATGTCTATGCCTTCCCATCTTCAGCAGAGACTGCAGGCATTTCCAGTGCAAGGCAGAGCTGCAGCAACTTCTGCCTAAACTAACATTTCATTTCCTTGCTACAGCTCACTTCTATTGTCATCACTTTCATGCCTCTAATTAACTTGCATCTGTTTCGTGTTTGAAGTTTGTAACACTTGCCCACTTTGGCTACAGTAGTTTATAACCCAGCACTAAACATATGTTTATGTTTACTGCACACTAGCTCTGAATCCTTTGACTTAGCATTGTATCAGTTCATTATACTACTAATGGAGAACCTCTGAGACAAGGCTGAACCTTAAGTGGCAATAAATTGAGGAATCATTTGGAGGTGGTTGAAGTGAGGTGGCCAGTGAGGACATGCCTGGCCTGACATCCAGAAATGTTGAGCACTTGCTACCCACCCTGTAATCACTGGGATTTTTAGCACCTCCAAACATGAAACCACAACAGCTTTCAGCAAAACTGTCATCTGGATCTTAAAGAGAAGACTAAAATCTTTTGTCATCTCTGTTCCAGAGGCCTTCAGCACATCCCACTTACCTATAATCTAAATGCCCATTGTCTTTGCAATAGGGCTAATGAGACCTTCAAAAGGATTTCAGAAGGCCTGGATGGAGAGGGGGCTGTATAATGTACCATATTACACATATAATATAGAACATATTACTAAGTGGTACTTAACACCTGCCCTGTTTGGTGACAGGCTGGTGTTCTGGCACCAGCTGAGATGAATATTAAGGTCCAGTTGGCCATTCAGACCAGTTTTACATCCATTAGTATCAGTGAAGCTTCTTCTGTTTTCTACTAGACATGGTAATGATGCCAACATCTGGGTGAAGTAAGCACAATGCCTCTTCATAGCCAGAGCCATTAAGGTGGTGCCTAGATAAATGTGTTTATTTTTCATACAGATAACAGGATGCTTCTTAGAGCTAATAAGTATTTATTTTCCCTTGTATTGCTATTATCTCCCCCATTGAGAACTGTAATTAATATCATTGATCATTTGTGTAGTTTGCCTTCTAATCTATTTTTTTGTGCTATGATGGACTGAAACTGCAATGTGCATTATGTCAATACAGAAGAAGTTATGTTTGATCTCTGCCTCTGCACTGGTCAGATCTACCTGGGAGCTGCACTGTTCCTGTGACACACCACGATATTTTACATGTTACTTTCAATGTAAAAGGGGCAACCATATATTTTCCATGCAACAAAAGTACCCTTGCTCATAACACTATCACCAAACAACTTGAATTAGTTGCTTGCACTTTGCTCATCGCTTCTTGGTGGGGATAGATAGCCAAGCCCTGAGATTCTTCTTGGAGCAAGCTTCTATCACCAAATCATAGGGCACATGGCAGGCAAATACTTCTGGGGATGCAGAGGTGAAAGGACCTTCCCCTCACTCTCTCTCTGCACAGGCACCACTGCGCAGGTTGTTTCAGACAGCACATTTACTACAAGAATGCGATCCCCATCTGTTAATTGAAAATGTCAAGAGTCTTCCTGTTACAGTGTTACAGTTCCTGACTGCATACAGTGAGGATTAGCCATGGCCATGATGAATAAGAACATACCCTCTCATAGAGCCTGAAATGAAGAAATTGGCGCTGTCTTGCTGGTCAATACCACAAAGCTGGTTTGCAGCAACAGATATCTGCCTTCCACGACTGCTGTTCTTCCTGCTCAGGAGAAAGCATCAGTTGACAGCCATCTATGGTCATTTGTCTTATGCAGACAGCAAGAGCTACACAAATAATAGGTTAACAATAATAAAATTAGTGCAGTAAATTGGCCTGGAGAGCAAAATCTTCTGTGTGGCTTTTATTTTTTTTCTGACTCCATATACTCACGTAAGTGTGAGCACACACTAAGAGACACACTGTGAAGAATCTCTACTTTCCAAAGAGTCTCTGAGGAAAAAAGCCATTCCAGGCATGAGACCCATTGCAGGACCTCAGCACCCTGGAAGTGTGGCTGGAAGGGGTATCAGCTCCCTCAATATCCCCCTGCAGAAAGGGCCATCATTAGAGTCTGGCCGAGCCAGTCACAGCATCACCTAATCAAGGACAATCCATCCCAAAGCCACTAAGTTTGCTTCCCCTCTGTACCTGGCTGTGTGTGCCTTACACCTGAGCTGTTTTCCAGTAAGAAGCAAGCTGGAAGAGAGTCACCCCTGTTTCTGTTACATCTACCTGCATTGCTTCCTAGCTTATTAGAAATCTGGAATGAGAAAAACTTCTTATTTCTTTTGGTTTGCTTTTGTCTCATCTTGTTGACTAGGAAATGCCCAGACTTCCCCAATTTGGCATAAATTCAATGCACCTATTCGCAAACCTTCAGAGCAGAGAAGAATCCATTAAGCTCATTTCCATTTGTTCTAGCAAAAAATCAGTATATGGAGACATGAAGAAAATAATTTTTAAGTACTTTTTCCATTATCTAGTTCTCACTTCCTGCCATTTTCCGTTTGCTAGCCTGGCTTCTTTATTCTCCTTGCATCTGGCCCATGGCAATTATCTCAATATCTAGGAAAAAGCATTAGGTTTTAAGATCTCAGGCTCCCTTTTGACAAAGGCTTTGCAATCCAGAGGCACTAAGAGGAGAGGATTAAACTTCCATCTGTTTACCTTGAGGGGGCAAGGCAGAGAAATCAGAGAGAGGTGTCAGGAGATGCTTGTGTGATAACATTGCACACTCACTAGGCAGGAAAGTCTCAGTTAAGACATATTTGCTAGGGAGTCATCCCAGTCACCAACTGGAACAGGTTCTTAAAAATTCACTTTATACACAGCAGACTAGAAAGATTCCTTCAGGTCTCTTCCTCCAGAGTGTCTGTCTCTCTAGATCTGTGCCATCTGCAGCTGCAATTTTTTGGACAGCAGGGAGGAAGCAGCTCGATCCTGCACTCTGCCAAAGCTGGAACAAAACCACCAGTGTGGCTGCACTCAGAGGGAGCAGAGAAATCTCACAGAGGAGCAATCCTGTCCCTTTGTAGGGATGGTCAACCCTGGCACACACAGGGTAGTGGGTGGTAAGACCAACACCTGCCCCTTCAGAACCCCAGTCCTGGTGTCACTGTCCCTAAGGAGAGGGGGTGTAGGAGCCATTGCAGTCTGTCACTGACCTTTCTGGGCACAGAGCTGAATGTGGCTCTGACTCAGCAGCCTCCTCTCCCTCACCAGTGGCTGGTGACTAATTGTATTTAGTCCCATTCTTCGTTCTTGTCTTGGGGAGAACAAACATAAACAGACCAGCAGTAATTGTTGCTATGTCTCTACTGTTTCCTTCTCTGGACGAGCAGGGGTTTTCTCACACACTCATAATTTTAGAGCAGCATTTTAAGTAGTTTTTCTTATTTTTGGAAATAGTGTGAACATTTATTGACTGGTGGAAAAAGAAGGAAGGAAACTTCAAAGAATAATTTCTGATTTTGTGCAAACTCTGGGGGAAAAGTTTCTTTAACTTGTCTACAGAAGAGGGCTGGTCTGCTCTGAGCAGAGAGTTTTGCCACAACACAAAGATTTCTTACCAGCACCCTGGAGAAGTCCACATCAGCCCTGGAAAGAGCAGTTGTGAGGATGACTTCTCTTAGGACAAGGCCCAGAAACATGGTGACCCAGGAAACTGATCTTCTGGGAGGAGCACCGGGCATCTCAAAGGCTGATCTGGAGAACTGCAGCTGCTGCCATACGTGGTGGCCTGGGAAGTACATACCTACAGACCTGTGGCTTCTGACACGTGCTTGTGCAAATACACGGATAACTGCACATAGTGATCCTATATTTGGGATCCAGTTCCCACATCCCATATTTGGTGGGAATCTAGCTCATAGCTGGAATGGACCTGAAAAGTTCTTGAGAGCTGAAGTCTTCTTCCTAGCTGGAGAACACACAGATTAGCCAGAGGAAGCAGGAAGAAGAGCAAAAAATGAGTGTGTGGTCAGCTGGACAGGGCACTTCACTCAGGTTCTATTGGACATGCTGTTAATTATACAAAAATATTAAACAATGATAAAATAAATTATTTACTACTGATATAAAAATTAATTACGTAATTGTTATCCTGTCAGCAAGAAGACTAGGATGATTTTACTTATAAATTTTATAAACACATTTTTATGTATTTTAGGATATATTTAACCCAAAGCTCACCAAGTCAGACACTTTCCTGAGAGACAGGAGACCTTTGGTCCAGCTTTCACTTATGCAATACCCAGAGGACTGTTCAGTGACAGCAGGGGCAGTGACAGTGATGGAGCCCCTGCAAGGCAGTCTGACCCAGGCTGGCCCCAAGCACATAACCAGCCAGCAGTTAGGTGTTAAATTCAAGGTATGGGACTATCTCTCTGCTCTCTCTGCAAGCTGACCTGTTTAAGGAGCTGCTATCTTGCTGACAGACACCTCCCTCTGCTGTGCACCCAGCAGCTCCCACCGCTGCTGGCTCTGGTGAAGGATTTGCCCCTCTCTGGGAGTTGTGAGCTTTGGGGTTGATGCCTGGTACAGTGCCCATGAAACATAGCACCACGAGGCCCAAACTCACCTGATCCACATGCTGTGTAATACAGCACCAGCAAAGAGCTTTATGCAATTGAGTTCAACCCCATATGCTTCCTCATGCTGGCTGCAGCCATCCCATCGGATCCTTGCCCAGTGCAGTCACTCACAGGCTGCTACAAAAGCCTCCACATGCCATGGGAGCACTGAAGGTTAAAAGCTAACTGGTCCATGTAGTGCTGAACTTATCCCAGTGATGGGATAAGTTTATCTGTTTCTATTTCTGTCAATTTTGTATAGCACACGTGGATATTTTCAGGGGAGAAAATAGGTTTTTGCATGCTCTGATCTTTCCTTTGTGCCAAATTCTTCCACCTTGGTCCGGGCAAAAACTCCCAGTGACTTTTTTGTCTGTGCTCCACTGTCCTATTCTGAAACCCCATATTTTACTGCTCCTACTGCTGTTCAACTGCTGTAGCAGACTTTCAGAAAGCTGTTGGAAAACACTAGCAAAAATCAAGGAAAAATAGCATCTATGAGACCAGGTGGGCAACTGAGGAAAATGTCTGGCTGTGGAAGAAACCAGTGGGATAAGATACTCAAGTGAAAACTGGAAATTACCCCTGTATATTATATTTCTGATTAATTCTCACTCAATAATATATGTAGCAGATCCCTGTAATCTCGCTGTGACAAAAAAACATTGACAGGATCCCCAGCTGTGATCAAGATGGTATCAGATGGAGATACCACTCCATCTGTCCTACAGCAGCACTTTCCTCAGGAGCAGACAACTCAGGCATCCCAATACTGGCAACTACATACTTACAAATTTGTCATGTGTAATGAAATACTCTGGAAACTATTTGTGAGCAAACAGTTCCCAGGATATTTCATTACTCATTACAAATTTGCAAATTGCTCATGAATGATCAAATATTAATTAGCAGATAGGGTGCAGTCCCAGAAGGGATGCACCTCTTTGATAAGAGATTAGTCGTGTTCAGCTCGCTGCTGTGCTCAGGACTCCTGCAGACTCGATTGCCACTGTAAACTGGGAATGTCACTGAATGTTTGGCCATGTATTGAAGATTACTGGGGCACTATAACCTGCTTGCTCAGACACTCGCAGGAGAAAGTCGAATGCTTCCCAAGTGTGGAGATGCTCTGCACAAAGGGCTGCTGGAGCCCTCGGGGCTGTGTGTGCGCTGGCTCCAGCACGTGTGCAGCCCCGAGGTGGAGCAGACTGTTTTTCTGATACCATGTACATAATGCTCCACCCAAGCCTCCCTGTGTAAATAAAAAATAAAGTCAAATTATGCCAGTAAAGAGTGGATTACACTGGTCACTGGGAGTGTTTGTGTATGTTCAGCCATAACTTGTGATAAGGTTCTTGCCATAAAATTCCTCCTGGAGCCTGCAGCTCTCCTTGAAGCTGCAAGATGCCAGCAGAACCACCAACGTTTTGCTTCACAGTGAGGGCAGCAAGGGGGGCACTGAGGAATGGGTCAGAGACCCAGAAGGCAGCACAAGTCCCTCGGGCCATGGGGGTCCCTCTCCCTTGTAGGAGAAAGACAGAAGCACTAATTGCCACAGCAGATATAAGGAGGCAAAGTTCATTTCAAAGAGGTAAAGGTTGACAACCTTTCTACAGACAAAATTATCCTGTAGTCAGTAAAGCACAGCAGCAATTGGGACAGATAACAGAGAGAGTAATGAAGGCAGAGATTACAAAACTCCACAACCAATCTATCCCATAGCAAAAAGCTGCTGTAAAGCAATTTTAACCCAGCCTATAAACACAGTTAGAAATGTTATGCTTTGGTACAAGATGTTTCTTAAAACAAAAACATAAGGCAAGTTTCAATTTACATTATGATAAATGAATGTCTGAGCAGGTCCCAGATTTGATGCATTTTTTACAAACAACAACCAAAAAAAATTATTTCTGTCATCTGTTGATGCAGAAAAAGGAAGTGTTTCCAGCTTCTGATAAAAGCTTCACAAAAATAAAAATCACTTACATGAGAGTGTAACTGTACTTTTTACTTATGAAGAGGAAGACCCCATGTTTGGGCCTGTTCCTATCCTGAGAGGACACTGCTAGTCAGTGGAGGCTGGCAGAGCCTGGCTCTGCTCACCCACCTGGGAGTCTGCCATGAGGGAACCACTCTCCTACCTGTTCTCCCACTACCGAACAGTCAGGTGGAATTGGGTTGGAAGAAACGTAATTGTGGCTCTCCCCTAGAGTCCCCAAGGGGAAAAAAAACAAACAAAGGAAAGGCTATTGCAGACTGATAACAGCTAGGGAGGCTGGGAACAGTACCTGTTGCCAGGAAGAGTTTGCTCCAGTGCAGGCAGGGCACCCTGCACCTCCAGCTCTGTGAGAAAAGCAGAGAAAGGCATCCAGGGGAGGGAAACCCAGAGCAAGGACATGAGATGAAGAGCTGCAGAGAGATTGCAGCCAGCCAGGCCAGGACCCAGATGGTTGTGGGGGAGATTCAATAAGGAAGCTTTGTGAATAAAACCATTGCATGCATTCATGTAATTAAAACTGACCATCATACACTGTATGTGACAGAGGGGGATGATGGCTGAGAGCACAGCTTTGGGCACTGGGTAGGCTTAGAGAGCTGGTCTTCTGCAGGCTTAGCAGTCACATGATTTCTTGTGTGCAAAAGCATAAAAGGTTTTAGATGATGGAAACTGTCAGGGTGCTCCTCCCTACACTGCCTGCAGACAGGGCCAGCTGCAGCCTAGGACAAGGCTCTTGAGCCAGGTGAGATGCTGGCCTGACAAACACACATCCACACTAATTTGGCCCCTGAATTGTGTCCAGCATGGGCTTTTGCTCCCCCAGCCACAGCCAGGGCAGCTGGGTCACAGTTCAAGGGAAAACACCCACTCGATGGCCACCAGTGGTGTGACTGTGACTGAACGCTGGCATTAACTCTCAATTCCCCTCTGTGCTTTAGCAAAGCAAATGCCATGGCCAGGAGGGACTCCCCCAGAGTCCCCCAGAGCTGCAGCTCCTCAACAATGAGCCCACTGCAAGAGCAGGTACCCATTGCAGAGCTCAGCAAAGCCCTGCCAGCAGCAGGGACAAAACAGCCCCTGGGACCGGAATGAATTATGCACAACCTTAAGTATTTGCAGGATAGAGGCCTTGGCTCACTGGGTTAAAATACCAGAACAATATAAAACACCTCTACCTCTGGAACTCCCTGCACTTCATAAAAATGCCTGGGACTCTGCTGGAGCTAAGCCATTGTCGATAGACATAAAAAATTGGTTAATAAATCTTCTTCCACTGATGAAATAGCTACTTCACAGCCAGAACTCAACAAATTGAGCATTTCAAAGCAACCTGCTTGACACAAGCCCTGATTTGCACACCAATACAAGCATCCCCAGCCTGGGCAGGACCCTAAGCCTGTACTGCTCCTCCCTCCCCATTGTCACAGCCAAGTGCCAGGAGGAGATTTAGTGCACCAATATTTTCCTCCCAAGTGACAAGAAGGGGATTTACATCTGCAACCCTCAGGCCTTTGGAGTGAAAAGATCCCAAAAGCAGAGACTAGCCAGGCACTCAGCAGCCACACTGGCTACACCACTGGCACTGCCAGGGTGACAGTCTCCTGCCCCCCCACCCCGAGGCTCTCCCAGACAGGTGCTAGTTCATCACAATGCCACTTCTACCTTTTCTTTGGTTGGAAAACAGGTAAAAATTAATGTTAAGAAAAAGGCAAGTGCTCATCACCTAGCTGCTCCACAGACACTGTCCGGAAACTCTAACCTATTAGGTAAAAAACCAGTTACAGGAGGGGGTCCATTCTTAACAAGTTGTCACAACTCACTATTTTTCAAATGCAGCCAATAAATAGCCAAGGGGAGTGCAAAAATACATTTCACTCACTTTTCCCAACTGCACAGCCATTGATATATTTAAGTAGTATGATAACTAGAGAGAGAAAAGTACTCTAACATTTCAGTTTTAATAAAAAACTTATTTAAAAATTGAGTCACCCGATATTCATGCCAGTGTGGGTTTTCATGAAGTCAGGGCTGACTTGTTCTCTTCCTCTCTGCCTACAGGGAAAAGAGCAGGACTCAGTTGGGAGGCAAGACCTGCTTCCAGGCAGAAATATTTATTCAGTGAAAACCTGCATTTAAATATTGATGTTTCAACAGAATTTACTATTTGCTTAACCAAATGTAACAGATTTGCCTAGACAATCACAATGGGGAATAAAAAGCACAGTTTTAGGCTCTTTTAGCAAGACTGAATTACTAAGAAACTAAGATTACTAAGATGAGCAAGTCCTAAATATTTCAAATCCATGTGATTTGTGGCTCAGATTTCCTAAACTGTTAGGATTTGGGTTTGCAAGACAGGTGTTTGGCATTTCTAACTCTCTGCTCCCTTTAGAAGACATCAAACCGAGCATTAAACTCCCGCGGTCTTTAAAGTTCAAGTCAAGGTGGTTTTTGTTTTGCTTTTCCCCCTGAAGGTCAGTTCAGGATTGAATCCTTTTGTCAAGGTTGGCTGGAGAGCAGAAGGCTCTGTTAATCTGCAGGCACTGCGGCTCCCTCCTGGCTTGTTTCCCTTGCAGTTTGTTTTACTTCTGGATTCACCCCCTGGGATTGTAAAGGCTGCAGATGAGGGTTAGAGGTGAAACAAAGAAAATGAGGTTGGGTGTTTATTTAGACGGAGCCAGAATTCATAATGTTGGAGACACTGGGCCCCTCCCAAGAGATAATCGTAATTTATCAGCGCCTCTCCACCACTTGTTTTTCCCCAGAAATAAAACACAGTGACAGATCCAAAATACTACTTCCCCAAGTAGCTCCTAGAACCAAAATAAGAGTTTTTTTCTGCAAAGTGACCAGACACTGGAACAATACAAAAATGCTTCCAGTGATTTCTACGTGGGAAAGTATCTGAAATAAGAAATAAATGCAACTTTGACTCCTTCTGAGACTTTCTTTTTTTATTAACTCAACTTGTACTTTATTATAGTGGGGTTTGTTTTGACCACAGATATTTTTTTTTTCTTTGTAGATTTCCTTCTTATCCCTCCCCCTTTTCGATGAGAAGGCTAAATTTTACTTTAATTTATTCACTGTGGAACCTCACTGACTGGTAGATAACAGGCACATCCCATCTCACACAGGCAGCTTGTTTTTATAACTTACAAGAGCAGCAAGAAAAGGTGCAGATGCATCCATTACACCTAAGAAAATACCTTGTTCTTTTCCCAGGCTTTTTTTGGTGTTTGGCCTCTAGGGCATCATCCATTTGCAATGAGATCCCTGAATTTACAACGGAGCAAGTGGTTGTACAACAAAAACTGGATTCCGGGGTCCTGATAAGAGAAGACAAGCGTCCTGCGACCAAAGCCTGACCAGTCACCCCAGCGCTAATCTGGCCGAATCAGCTGACGTCAGTGGTTCTATGCTAAACACACACCGGGGTGAAAAATGAGAGTGGCGCTCCGCTCCGGCAGCCCAGCTCCAGCGCCCTGCTACCAACAGCGGCTGCTTACTTTCAAGCTCTCCGCACAGCCTGTAATCACTCAATATTGAAACCAGATTTACAAGCTCTTTAGAGGAGAAGTTTGTGATTTCCAAAGCAGACGCATTTGGTATTTCAGAAAAAGGTCAAGCCTCCTGTGGAGTAAGGGGTTTTTAATAGAATCAGTTCAGCAGGAGTTAAAAGGAGACATACCAACCCAGCAGCTCGCAAAGCCAGGAGCAGCAGAGACATAAGAAAAGCTACAACGATTATTGTTTCGAGGAAAGAATCAGAGAAAGAGAGGCACGGGGGTATGCTAAATTAAATCCTGGACATCTGATTTAATTTATTCCAATCCGAGAGGCTTTCTCAGTTGGAAATAGAGGGCTGTCCTTCTTACCCTCCCGGGCTTGCAGGGGATGAAAGAAAGGAGTGTTTGCTATTGTCTGCAGGGGACACCTGAGAGTGCTAGGCACAATGGCAAATCCAGGCTCTTAACTCAAATGCATTTAAAAGGATAGCCTTCGATTACTGTCTCACCTCTTCAGCCTCCAGCCTCTGCCAATCTTTTCAGCTATTAATATTTGTTGCCTGCCCCACTAGGTTGGGTGAAGTGGTTGTCTAGGACTGCTTTGTTTCATGCTAGTACAGCACCCGGGAAGCCCAGGGAACATCACTAAGGACCCTCCTTGTCACAGGAGTACAAGTTTTCTAAATAGTGCTGAGGCCTGCAGACTACATAAGCACCACTACAGAAATATTAGCAATGAAGCTGGCTACTGCTTTCTCCAACGCCCTTTGGACTCTGCAGTCATTGGTTTCAGTGAAAAGAATTGGGGCTCATTCCATAACTCACATAGCTGCTGCCAGACAGACACCAGAGCTCATAACACGATTTCCTGAGTACAAAGGCTTTAAAATAAATTGGAAATCCAGATTTCATACTGCCCTGCTTTTGGCTGGGATAGAGTTAATTTTCTTCCTAGAAGAAAGCTTAGAAGACTCATAGCCCAGAAACTCCTAGGCCATATCAGCTACCACAGGTAAACTCTAAGTACCACACCAGGTAGCAGAATCCCAGGAGATGGAAGGCGCTAATACAAGCCCCAGCCCCAGCACTCTGCAGCCCTGCTGTCAGGACTGCAGGGGATGGCAAACAAGGTCTTTTCTTCTTTAAAACATCTCCTCAGCAAGGGGCCAATTAGAGCATCCTGGTCTTACTAGCCTTATAATAGCAAGGATAAATAGGCCCTTATGTATTCAAATCAGTGGCAAATGAGTGGTGAATGTCACAGGATGCTTAAAAGACATGCTCCCTCTGATTGCTGGAGAAGGCACTTAAAAGGTTTAGCAATCAGATTTTCTAACTTGTCTAGTCACAGTAACTACTGGTGCAGCTACAGATGGTATTTCAGGTTTGTCTTCTTTCAGCATCAAGTTCCCAGTCAGACATTCCCAAAAATAATACACTTGGCAAAGCCAAGACAACTGCCCTAGATTTTCAGATCAGTGCAAAGGAAGGGCAGAGCTTATAGGAAAGCAGCTCTTTGAAAGGTCAGCCAGAAGACCACAGGCCAGATTCCAAGAGAAGTTGTGACCACATAATTTCTTAAACTTCAGCAGCAGAAAGTAGAAATCAGTGATCAGACTCTGCCTTAAAAGCAACTCATTCTCCAGGGACATTGAAGTAGTAAGAAGGATCAGCATCTCGAGGTACACTGATGAAACTAATCCTTCTGAACTGCACTTTAATATTGCAAACATGGGCACAGTAGGACCTTGGCATTCCCAAGGCTCTCACTGCACATGGCCCACGTGAGTTTTTAACTGTAGGGGTAAGTTTGCAATATCAGTACCTCTGTTTGCACAGCCAAGCGACCAACTTATCTCCAACAACCCTACCACATCAGTTAAGTGTGCTTTCAGGAACATGAGCCTGTGACTTAGAGGGGCAGGTTTTCCTTGCTTACATCCCTTTGCATTTCAGCCTGTACATCTCTAAGCAATCTACCACAGCAAACAAAACACAGGATCAGAGCACTGCTGCAAAATTGTTGTAACCCTGTCTGTGCCATCCCCTTTTCTCACTGCTGGCAATAGCAGGACCTCAACTTCCCAGCCAGAAGAGGAGGCAGAAGCATTTCTAAAGCTTCTTAAAACATAGATGAATACTAGACTCTTGCCAGGTTTTATCTTCTGATGCAGCATTTTGGATGCTTCTTTCACCATGATGTGGCTTCAGCCTTTTAAGAAAGTATAATTTATAATTACTGCAAAGTCTTAATACAGCAAGAAAAATAAATACAATTAAATTCCTTGAATAATCCAGAGGTGGTTTGTTTTTAGCAACTAAGCATTGAATATATAAAATGATCAAGTGCAGCCAACTAGCAGAAGGAGTAAGAAACAACTAAATGCACAAATATTGGCCAGGAAGAAAATCCACCTATGCAAGAATAGCATAAAGGAGGAGCCATAGATAAAAGTACAATGTTGTTTCTTCAGTCCCCCACAAAACTGGGAGCATATGATACTTAGTTACAAGACAGAAGAGCGAGGCAGATGCTTTCCACTGTGCCCAGAGGGGTTATAAACAGAAAATAACAACCAACTTAGAGGCAGTGTGGTTTTGGGGTTTCCCTCTCCTCCCCCAAAAAAAGCTTGGGTGTAAAAAGTACAAAAGGAAAACAGATCATAGAAACAAGAATTGTGAGACAAGGGAGGAAAACCAGCTATAAAGAATTAGGAGTCACTTTCTGACACATTTTGCACAGGGGAAGTCCTTCCATATTAACAGAGGAAGAAAAAGCTATCAGACATAGCTTTGGAAGAATTCACTGAGGTTATGAACAAAATGCAACAGCCAAGAACCAAGGATGTGGATTCACTGCTACTTGAAGGATAAAACAAAGACGCCACCTCCATTCTCAACCACATAAATTCCTTTGCAGAGTAGGAAAAGTGTCTGCTTTCAGAATCTAATTGTTATGCATGGCATTACCATACACACCTTGATTTGTTTTCCAATATCACCCACCTGAAAACCCATTTTCCAAAACAGAAGTCACAAGCAAGTTTCAGAGAAAATATATATATTTTAAAAAAATCTTTACAATAAGTCAGGAAACTTAGGAGCTTGCACACAGTTTATTATAACTCAGTTCTCAGCTCCCTACAGTTCAGATAACCCTGGTGACAGTGTTTACAACTTCTAACTTTTGCTTTCACAACTCTGAAGCAAACAATACATGAGTGTATTTTACTCTGTGCAAATAAGACAACTTTTGGAATCCTTCAGAAGAAATATCCAAGATTCTGTTTGCAGAGGTCCTTTGTTTCTCAAAGATGATTTATGAGAGTTTTTTGTTTTAAGATAAAGTGCTCCTGTCCAGCAGAACCCAAAGGCCTTCAAGAGTTCAGAGATTAAGTTTAGCTCAGATTAAAAAATAATTGGTCATACAAATTCCAGCTTCCCATGTCCGCTGTACATTCCCCAGTGGACTAGTGAAAGAATTTTATCATTGCTGAGGTCTGAATGTCTTATTTTATCACAGGTCATGCAGCAGTTCTCGTGACCAGTCACAGGCACCATGCATTCCAAGTCCAATTTTGCCACCTGCCCTTTTTTCGAATGATGTCCATGAAAACTGTAGTGCAAACGAGAGAGCATTTGCTGTCGCTGATCCTGCAGTCTCTTGTTTTCACTCCTCAGCATCCTCAGGGCCAGCATGATAAGGAGCACCAAGATTAGCCCACCAGCTATTGGAACAGCAATTACAGCTGCCCTGAACCATAACTCTTTTGAAGAAGTCAATTCTTGCACCTTGGTGATGAGATTCCTGCTGCTGTCGTGTTGATATCTGCTCCCTTGTCCTGCAAAGGGGAAAGATGTGAAGCTTATTTCAGGATTTATATATACACTGATTTACATATAACAGCTCCCTTAAATCCCACACTAACAAGTTTAAGAAGCAACTGCTACACTCAGTAGTATCTACAGAAAATACCCCTGTAAAGAAAAAAATTCGTTTCTAAGTCTGCTTATAATGTGAAATTTCTTACCCCAATAGCCAGTTTAACTAGGAACACCACTGCCACTGATTCTTAGAAGCCATGTCAAGTCGGCAAGAGAAACTTGCAGACAAAAAAGCTAATTAACTGTGATGTTCCCCTGCTTCCAGCCACCCACTTCTCCCTCTGGTGCCTCTACTTACATTAAAACTAAATCCATAACAGCAGATGCACAAGGTTTTGACTATTTCTGGCCTGATGGCCAGAAGAAGGATTTAGTGAAGCTTTACTGCCCTACCTGAAGCATCGCCCCTGGAAGGAGACAAAACATCATGTAGTCCTCTGTAATTGCACATATCCTCATGACAGCATTCCAATGTGGACATGGTGGTGGTGCCAGAGTGGTTTTGTGCTTGTTTGGCTTGGCAGATCTCAGCTGTGCTTGCAATAGAGTCCAAGCAGCCATGAGTAAGTGGGGAATGTGAATTCTGAGGATCAAGCAGTCTGGAGAAGCAGGCGCTAAGCTCAGATTTGCACATATAGCCGGTTGCAACACAGTGTGCAGCATCACAGTAGCATCTGATTTCACCTAAAAACCAAAAATCATGCAAGAAAGGTAAGAATTTGGTCCCCTAAAGACACCTCAACCATAGGTCCTTATTAGCCACACGCATCACACAACCAAACTCGGTGCCAGTTTTGAGGTCTAGTTTCTCTAGACTGTAGATCCACAAGAGCTGGGGCTGTTTCCTCCCCATCACTGTACAGCGCCTACCTCGCTGTAACCTTAATCCCTGTGAACGCCTTGGGGCACTTGTGTTAATGACTACTACTATAGTCCTTTGAATTAAAGCAAGAGCATTTCACTCAAACGGGGACTGGGGGAGGAAGGTCACAGTGGCTTTTTTTTTTTTCCCCCGGGGTAAATAACTAACAAGACCACTTTATAGCTACTTCCATTCACTGTCAGCAGTTGCATTTAACCACATTTAAAGTGAAATACTAGTTCTAAAAGAAACACACACTTTCAGGCCTAGAAGAAAGTCACATCCATGTTTTAACCATTACTCCAGGAACAGCATTCTATTTTTATAGAAGTAACATTTCTTTTTAACTGGGCATAAGCACACAACAAAAATACCACGTTTAAATATTTATGTGACAAATGAAAGAAAAATAAAATCGGAACTGCTGAATTGTTTATTACCTCTCAATACTGCGCCAAAATTTAAAAGTTTTAACTAACACCTTATAAAGCTATTAGCTACAACCATTACCATCTAAGTCTCTCATTCAGGAAGGTTTTACTGTGTGAAACTGAGCAACTATTTGTAATTTCTCTAGAAAGAAAAAATCTTTAACTAGTTACTCATGCAAAAAGACATTTTTATCAGTATTATAAAACAAAAAAGTTCCAGTTAATAATTATTCTGTTCACCAGAGACGATGAACGTACTCAACTCAAATGTAAAGTTTTTTAATGGAGTGAAACTGCAAGGCTAAAGGCTCCCCCCCTTGCCTCTCCCCAATTTCACATGCAATCCAACATGCAGTAGGAAAGGAAGAAACACTTAAGATTGAAAATCCTCTACCAGCTCTATGAAAAATCTCAGGAAACCTCAAAAATTTCTGAAGGAAGTGATAAAAAAGTTCTCTTCATAAAATTCTTCATTTTGTGCTCTCCAAACAGCTCTGGTACGAATTAAACATGTCCTGTGCTGTAGTGAAAACTTACTCTTTCTAGGCAAGCTGCAACTCCAACATAAATTCAATGTGCCATCAAGCCAAGGTTTGAGAGGAAGCCAGATTTTGGAGACATCGTTGGAAGAGTGGACTTAAAACTACTTCTGGTATGCCTACTGTGCTTGCCACCATAGGAGCACCAAGGCTTTCAAAGTTGACTGAATAGTCAGATGCCTTCCTCCTACAGTCTGCACTTCAAAAATCAAGCCACAGGCTTCCCTGCTGCCTCCCCCTCTTATGAAATTACCTACCACCTGTATCTACAAAAAACTGTTCTGCAAGATGTTAAAAATCATCCCAAACAAGTTAGCTTTCCCTCATCGGGCTACCTTAATACTTTCCCCAAAATGCTACTGCAGGCTCCAGGCCTTGAAGTTCCCGCTGCTCTTTAATAACTTCTGCTTAATAGAAGCCAAATGATGGAGTGTCTCACTGTCTCCAGTCCAATTCCCTTGGGCTTTCAGACCAAGGAAACTAATTTTTCATGAATTCACACTCATTGTCATCTAGCATGTTACAGAAAAAAACCTCAATCTAAGCATTCTATATGAGGTCTCCCCCTACCCCTCTGAAAAAAATTAATTTTCATAGTTTTGGCTCTGTTAAATGTAAGATGCAAACATGGCACAGTACCAGAGCTGACAGTTCTTTCATGAGACTCAGCACAGTATGGGAATACAGTGAAACAATACCTATACTTTCATTTTAACTGCTTATACACCCACGTTCAAAAATCTACATTTTATTATCCTAAGACAATCTTACAAACAAAATCTGACAGGCTAGTCGTCAGATTAATTCGACTGCTTTTTAATTAAAGCCACGTTTTCAGTGAAACAGAATGGACTTTGTATTACTGTATTTCTGTCAATTCATAAAGTTTCTTCCTGTGCTATGCAAAAGGCCAGAAAGGGTATTTAGTATTTTGAAACAGTGAACAATGCCCTTCTGTTCCCTCCTCTTTCTTGTTACTGTATGTAGCTATTAAAGAAAAATGTCTGCTTTTAGTCAAGATGGCTACAGGAGAGACTGCAGGCTTCTCTTAAAGCTTTTGAAGTCAACAGCAGCCAGAAGTCTGTGATCCCCTAATTATATCATTATCAGGCACATAGTTTCAGTATCTGCGACTTCACATCACTCAGTCACTCCCAGTTCTGCCCGCTTTGATGGGGCCAGCAGGCTCCCCCCCTGCACGCTGCTAGGCTGTTATTTAGGGTTAATTACAGCCTTCCTTCCAAAATAAATAAATACCGTCGCACATCACCACCACGCTAACTTATCTTTTACCCTCCTCCCCGGAGCACAACGATTACCGGCAGCCAGCGGGTCGCCTCTGCCCCGGAGGGCGCTCCACGGGCGGCCAGTCCACAGACGGCAGCCCCCAGAGCCCCACAGACCGCAGAGACCGCAGAGCCCGCAGAGCCCCCACAGCCCGCAGAGAGAGCCCCCACAGCCCCACAGAGCCCCCACAGCCCCACAGAGCCCTCAGAGAGAGCCCCCACAGCCCCACAGAGCCCCCACAGCCCCACAGAGCCCCCGCAGAGACCCCGCAGAGCCCCCACAGCCCCCGCAGAGCCCCGCTCCCAGCCCGGGGACAGAGCCGGGCGCAGCCGCCCCGCCGGGACACCCGCGGGCCGTGACTGCCCGGTACCGGCGGCCAGGCGGGAGGGGAGGGACGGAGGGACGGGAGGGACAGACCCCGCTCGCCGCGGGGTCCCGAGACAGCGCCGGGCCAGGCTGCCCCCGCCGGGCACCCCGCTCCTCCGGCGCAGCCCCCGCAGACCGCGATCCCCGCAGGCGCCCCGCCGCGGCCCCCTCACCTCTGGTGAGCAGGACGGCCATGGCGCACAGCTCCAGTTGCAACCAGATGAAGATGTAGCTGGAATGGCGATCCATTTACCCGGCGCCGCTCACCACAGCCCGCAGCGCAGGCACGGCCGAGCCGCCGTAGCCCGCCCGTCCCTGCCCCGCCGGAGCGCCCAAAAGCCGCTCGCCTGCGGGCAGAGCCGTGGTGCGGCCACCGCTGCGGCGGCGGGCCGGGGGGACGGCCGCGGCTCTCTGCCTTTGCCTCGCCGCTCCGCCGCGGCCGCAGGAGCAGCACCAGGAGCGGCAGCAGAGGACCCACCGGGCGCTGCCTCCTCACTGACACGGCAGCGGCGGCGCCCACCCCGTAAATACGGCCGGCGCCGGGCGCGGACTGGGCCGCCCCGCCCCGCCCCCTGCCCCGCCCCGGCCTCTCCATTGGCTGCGCCTGCCGGGAGTGGGCGGAGAGTCGTTCCGCCCCGCCCCCGCCCGGCCCCGTGGCGCGACCCGAGCTCCGCCCGCGGCGCCCCCGGGCGGCGGCGGGAACGGGCTGGGTTCGGCCATGGGCTCCGAGCG
>CM031858.1:15138674-15266280 GCA_018697195.1 Certhia americana
TCCGAGCGCCGGGAGTCTCGGAGTGCTGCTGGGAGGGCGGCCGCAGGCGGCACCGAGCGCCCTCGCTCGCTGCCTTAGGATCGGGGCTCTCCGGGGGCGGGGGAACGGGCTCCGCCGGGTCCCCGAGATAGTTCCCTACGGGACGCAGCAGCGCGGGGTTCTACTAAAAATCATCGAGTTCAGCGGAGCCGCGATGGACGGACGGATGAGCAGCCCTCAGCCCGGGTGGCGGTGGCGGGCAGCGCCGTGCCGTGCCGCCAGCCCGGCCCCTCCTGTCCGCTCCCGACCCGCAGGGCTGCGCGAGGGTGCGGAGATGTCGCCCGAGCGGGGACAGAGGCAGTTTCACTGCAGCCGGGGCTTTTTCCCCGAGGTGATGGATGTCCTGAGCTTGGGCTTGACGCAGCGCGGAGCCGACAGCCGTCGGCTGGGGTGTCCATGCCCGGCCCCACGCCGGTGTCCTGGCCTGGGGTCCACCCTGCGACTCGGGGCTCCTGCACCTCGCACTCAGCCCCGCAGGGTCTTGCCCGCGGCTGTCACATCCACGCAGCAAGGGCAGGGCCGTGGTACAGAGCTATTATCTCCTTCCAGTATTTCTTTTCCAAGAACAAGTTGGGGATGGAAGCACGAGCTGATGTTCTACCACTGAGCTACAATACAGCTCCTATGGGTCCTGTTTAGCTTGGACAGTTTTCCTTCACGTGTTGGTCCTGAAAGAAATGTTCCCCTTATTTAAAATTTCTTTGCTAACTTAGTTTCTCTTCTTTCTTCTTTCATTAGGTTTTATAAGCCTTGATTTCTAGAGCACAGGCTGTTTCCCATTTATGGGCAAAATGCTTTACATATTTGGGTCCATTACTAGTATTAATGCTGTTGGATGATGTGTAGAAAATAATAAAAAAATTACTTGAGAATTTTCATTTGACATTTTTGTGAGTCTTTAAAGACATTTTCAATAGGGGACATAATACCTCATGTCAGAGACATTCATCCCTGAAAGAGAAAGGAGGAAATATGAAATCTGAGATTGAGATAACTCCAGTTTACTTTGGCAGAGAGGAACAGACTGGATCTCCAGCTAATTAGTGCTGATGCCATCACATGTTATAATGGTTTTAGTGTGAGTCTTGTGATTTGCATATGTATAAGATAGATACACGTGTGCTTCGCCGCAGTCTTTACACTTATGTTAGACATATTTGCACTCCACCACAAAGTAATTTTCTAATTCTTGTTCCTGTTTAGAAATTACAAAAACAGCAAGAACAGCCAAGCCGTATCTCCCAGTCTGGCACTGGCTATCAGACACTCATTTGCAAACATACGAAATATCATTCATTATAACTTAGAATCATTAAAGCAACATGTGCAATTCTGCTTCTCCTGTTCCTATCAACGGTGACAAGCACATTTAACAGATCTCATTTGTTACATGCAGTACCGACAGACTGGAAATGGCTTTTATTCATGGAGCCACGTTACTGCACTAAGTAACATGAGAGACTCCCTGAGTATTATAAACATCCTGGCCAAGGGAGCACAGACAGACTAACCAGAGAGCAATGTGCTTGAGATCAGTTTTGAACAGCAAATTTCATTGACAGCTGTCAGATTTGAATTGTGAGGTACAATTTACTGTAAAAAGTTTTCTAATTCTGTATGTTACAAGCGTGCATGAAATACCCAAACTGAGGGGACAGCAGGGATTTCTGGCCAGCCTTAGTTTCCCCAAAGTAGCTAAAGAGCCTTTCAGAAACCTGTGGATCCAGTCAGCGTGTCCGGAGGGTTTGACCGACTTCCTGTGTCTTTTCACTCTCTGGTACATTGCTCAGAGAGACATGCAAGGTTTGCGTGGGGTCGTCTGACAGACTATAACATAAACAAGATAATTCAGCTTCTGCAGTGCTAATTTGCTTTTGTTTTAGAGACAAGAGCTAACAGGGCCAGATTGGCATGTAAAAGAGGGACAGGAGACAGACCCAGCACAAAGCAGTAATAACAACATGTTCTGCAACCAGAAGGAATGTGGGATAATGACTACAAGGAACCATCAAGGAAAGCGTCAGGAGCCTGAGGCCGCATTACGTGTCTCCAGCAGCCATGGGAGAGCAGCCTAAAGCCTCCACTGGAACGGACTACAGAGCCTGTAGTCAGAGCCTGCAGAGCACAGGGCTGCTCCCTCCCACCAGATACGGTGAAGGCCTTTGAAGCCAACATGAACAGAAGGACCTGGTTGCAAAATCAGCCTCTGGGCACCTCACGAAAAGAGACTGCTTTGGGCAGCATCTCGCAGGAGCACGTTTCTCTGCATCAGCTCAAAGATCTGTCACGGATGCAAAATTTTGTCTTTAAGAAGAAATTGCCGACTAAAACATAAGATCCATCCAATGAGTCTTTGCATGCCATACAAATGCTGGTTTGATTCTTTTAGTTCATTTCACAAGTCAAGAGTTGCAGTGCCAGGTTTCTGACAGGAGGACTTTAGAACTGACAAGTCCTTCTAAAAGACCAATTCAGATGAGCACCCAGTGTCTGAACTATTCCAGACCAGGATTCCTCCTGTCAGGCAAGCAACTGCTCAGGACAGTACCTGCTCTCCTCTACAATCACATTCCAGAAGAGGCTCACTACTATCCACCAAGAGACTGTGAGCAGTGCAGCCATGCAAGAGTCTCCTTCCAAATTTCAGGACGAAATCCCTCCAATGAAATGCCAAATCACATCCATCTCCATGTGCCTGAGAGTCCCAGCACAGGCATGAGAGGATGGCTGCCATGGGGGATTTAGGCTTTTCCTGCATCAAGGAGGAAAAAAACCAAGCCAAGACAAAGGTTAACCTGGCATCATTTTCTAAGCTCTTCTCTGGCTTTGGGAACCCAGCTTTAAAAAATTCAACTTCCTCTCATTGTTTTGCTTCTTTTTTATATTCTCTTTCTCTTTTTCACATGAATTGGCATTAATGCCTGTCCCTGCTGCCACTGCCTACTGTTCATGTGCCATCACAGCAGCCTGTCTGCAAAATGAAGTTACAACTTCAACCTGCAGGTGTCCCTGATTTAGGTAACACCCCAGAAAAACAGTTTGGAATCAAAAGTAGTTCTTTCATCTGGCAGCTTTGAACACTATCATGAATTCCTCACCCCTCAATGAACTTTCATGGCATCCTGGCAACTCACCACTATTTACCCCAAATGATTGGATGTAACCTTTCTGTCAATTTCTAGCACAACCCTCCCCCCCCGCCATGTTTTCACAATATTATTCACTTGTTTGAACCTTTCAACATCGAATGCATCCTCGTCCCCCCCAAAAAAATTCAAGCAAAAATAAAAATTGATTAGAGCTGCAGTTTGGAAATCCTTTCTGCAATCACCTCTCTAGTCAAGGCATCACTGCAGCCCTGTTCTGGGGAGACTCACATTCCTCAGGGAGGTGAGGATTTGCATACTGCTGGATCTGCATGCACACACTAGCATTGTCAGTACTGCCACATCAGATGCTCATTGCACTAGCAAGGAAAGGTTAGTATTGCTGCTTTGGAGTCATTTCAAACTGGTGTCAAAAGCAACATTTGCACACTATATCCATTCCCTTTTGCACCTTGCAATTATGATTCAGCTGGGAATTTCTCGTTTGGAAATTATGTGAAGTTAAAAGCATTGGGGCTGTTTAAAGCATCTTTGGAGCAACATTAATCAGAGTAGTTTGGGAGTTTTTTGTTAACTGCTTAACACTAGTCAAGAAACAACCATTGCTTTTTGAGTTACTCTGCTAGCATCTGGGATATGATACGTACAAGCTAATTCTACTGAATTACATTTATTTATGCTGATTATTGCCTTTAAAAAAATAATTAAGGCTTAAGCTAGCTTAGCTTGGCATAAAGCCTAGGGGGCAGGGAACATAATGTGACTGTGCAATTCTTTTGGCTTCCCACTTCTGGGTCTGACCACGGATTTACTGAAGCAAGTAGCCATTTCAGGATCTAAGGTTATGCAGAGCCCAAAGGCTGGCTCCTCCAGCCGCTCCCCTGTGACAGACAGGCTGCTGAGCAGGTTCCCTCAAGGTTAATAACTCCCAAGGAGTTATTAGTTACCCCTGTAACTGGGGTACTTCAAGGAGGTGAATAGAGGACTGCACATTAATCCCTGCTCATTTTCAGCAGCAATTAGCATGTCCCCAGTGAAACCCAGTTACCTTCAAACTGGAGGAGGGGAGCTGCCTTCCAGAAATGATCAGTGATACATGTTCACCTAAAATAAATAGGAAACCAGACTAGTGTCTATGTCGCAGGATCCACCTCTCCATGCACGTGATATATTATCCAGATGGCAGCAATCTGCATCCCCCTCAGACACAGGACGTGATAAAGAGACACTACTTAAGAGGCCCAGAAAGTGAAGCATTTCCTGCCATGCTCATCGCTTTACTTATTTTTTTCATTTAAAACTAATCCTCCCTCCCCCAAACGAGCTGCACTCCTACTCCTTCCAATCAATAGGGCGATTTGCATTTATCCTCCTGGAGGCATCGCTCCTAGAATCGGGGCCAGAGCGATCCAATCGATAGGAGAAAGCTGGAGCAAGTCTGGAAAAGAAGCAGTAGAGAGATTTCCCCCAGGGAGAAATGCAAAACACTGGAGAGAGGCAACAATTATTGTAATTGAAGGTAATGAGGCCGAGGCGCCAGCTCCAGCTCTGCTTAACATCATTCAATACAAAGTGAGACGCGCATGAAGGAGACTGCCCGAGCCCGGCCGGCCCCGCGGCGGCCCAGCCCGGCTCCCGCACCCCCGCACCCAGCCCCGCAGCCGCCGCCCGGCCGGCTCCCCGCCGCCAGCACCACGGATGCTCCCGGGTCAGGCTTGTCTCCTGTGCTGGTGCGTTTGGGAGCGCCGCTCTGGATCTGACTGCTGCCAGGGTCCCAGAGGCCTCCTTTCCCTTGGAGACTCCCGTGTCTGTAAAATTCTCGGTGTGTTTATTGTCACTGTGCGCTGAAAGTCACGGCTGAGCCCCAAATCCCTGTCCCGAGGTAGGACAAGCTCAGCCCCAACCTCTTAACCTTCAGCCCTTCCCTGCAGACACCCTCTCTGACACCGCAGCCTCTACCCCGCAGCTCCCCGGTGCGGGGTGCGACTCTCCCGGGAAGAGCGAGGGGATGCTGGAGAGGAGCTTTACCTGCCCTGCGGCTCTGCCGGGGCACGGTGCAGGTGGTCCGGTATCTCTATCCCAACTCTATCCCGTCCGATCTCGCTGATCTCGGAGCAGAGCTCACACCGGCTTGAGGCGAGGGGTCTGCCCTGGTCACACTCAGCTGCGCCTTAGCCTCTGATCCCTTGGGCACACAGCCTCTGCAGCCGGGGGGTCAGGGAGCCACCAACACCGGGGCAGGCTTATGGAACCGTCCTTGGGGCTAAGGCAGCCGGGGCCAGCACGGGGCGAGAGCCGCAGAGCGGCCGGAGCCCGGCGGGGAGCGGCTGCGGGCGGGCGGGCTGCGCTCCCCGGGCCGGTGGGGCTCAGCGCGGCCACCTCTTGCCCTCTGCCGGCAGAGCCGGCCCTAGCAGGGACAGCCGGAGCCTCTCCCGCAGCGAGGAACCGGTCCCCTGCTAGATCAGGGCAAAAGAGCGCCGGGTAGAGGCACGGGAGGATGCGGCTGCCTGCAGGCGTAGAGATGAGTAATCCCATCGCCAGGAGAGTAAGAGCAGTGCGGGTACACCGGGGCTCACATCAGCATCTACCCCCAGCCACATCCGCACGGGAGTTAACATCCAGTATTCAGCCATCACCTTCTGAAACATCCACGTAAAGGTGTTACACGTCAGAATTTATAAACGATACCTAAAAAGTCAAGCACCACCTATCAGATCTGAGTTATCAGGTGTCTAGAGATAAGGTATGGCAAATATTAGGAATTTGCTTTAGATCCCAAGCATGAGAAACCATTAGTTATGTCCTGTCACAGCATAATGTGCATGTGGGGGAGAAGAGCTGACACTGGACATGGCCAAATACCCTGGAAATCGAGCATCACTGTAGCAGGACACAGTTCAAGTAACAGTTCTTACTGAAAGTTGTAGGTTGGGTATAGGACACGTAGCAAAACAGTTACATTTGCCTGTGAAACCAGGGCCTCTTTGAGTAAGAGCTTATTGCCTAAGCAAGAGTCTCAAGCTTATATTAGCACATGCAAGACAGTGTTCATGAGTCTGAACACAAATACCAGTTCCTTGGAGGGCTTATCCTAACCTTGGAAGACCTACATCCAGCAATCAAACCTTGGGTGCTCTGCAGGGCATGAGGGCTATGTGAGACTGTTCTATACTCTTCCAAATTTATTCTCAGCAGCCCCTTCACAACAGTAGCTCTAAAAGCTTTTGATGCAGATAAAGAAACTCTCCAGAGATACATTACTTCATATTAGTCAATATTTATTGCTCAAGCTCTAATTTTTGAGTCGCATATTTCAGAGCCAAATGCCAGGGACAGGCAGTCAATGCAAGTCAGCAAAGCCTATATACCTTGTAACAGACTGGAGTCTCAGCTACTTAAATAGCACTCTGCCAGATTACAACAAGCTGTGGTTCTGACAGACATCTGTGAATACAGTAGAAGAAACTGAAGGCAGAGCTAGGTCTCACAGCAAGGACCAACAGTTTCAAGATGGATGTGTATCTTAATAAGCTTTTAATAGTTCATCCCCACAAAGCTGCTGTTTGAAATAGAAGGCAGCAGGACTTCTAAGCACAGATGTACAGTAACAATAAAACATTAATTCTCACTTTACCATGAAAAGAAGAAGGGGAAAAAAGTATTTGTGAGAGGGGACATGAAGAACTAAGTCAATAAAGGCTGTGGACCCACTTGAATTCTAGCAGCATGTGATGGTGTGCTCCAAAGGGAGAGTGTGTGTATTCCCCTGCTCTGGCTCTAGGGCAGGACCAGTAGGTGCATCAGAGACAGCCTGTAATTCCGATAACACTTGAGTCAGAATAATTGTAAAAAGGACAAATAACAGGGCAAGAGGAGCTGCAGTGAGCTTCGGCAAACATGTAAGAAGCTGAAGGCATTCAATATCTGGGATGCCAGGCAGTGCAGCATCTAAAGAACCAAGGCCACCAACTCTGGTGTGTTTAACCATGGAGGGTGAAGGTAGTGATACCCTCAGCTTTCTGCTAGCCCTCCTTGAGGGACTCCCACCCTTGTGACAAGGACTGCAGATGGGATTACCCATCCCTACCACCTGCAGCCTGGTGCTGAAGCACCCAAGGAACAGGTTTGAGCACCCTCTGACTGAGAGGATAATCTCAGGCAGAGGAGGAGGATACACAGCTTGTTGCCAGTAACACTTCAAGAAGCCACAAGGGTTCATCTGTAGGAGCACTGTGAGATCAAAGGCAGATCAGGCAGAGGAAAGGACGGGTGGAGAGAGCAATGTTGGCAGAAAATGATACCAAGTGCAACAGAAATTCAGATTCTTCACAGTCCAGGCCTCAGAGGCAGTGAGGAGGCAAGGGTTGAGTTCAGCAGAGTTGAGAGTCCTGAGAAGGGGGAGAATGTGGCCTCCTATGTATTTTCTAACCTGAGTGCAAGCTAGCTAGGCTATTGTCTGAGTTACACAGGACAAAACAAAAATTAAGAGCCTCAGAGAGAGAAAGCAGCTCTGAATTATTCTCAAGCCTTTTGTAATGTCAAGATTATTATATAGCAGATCTATCTATCGTATCTATCTGATTACTCTATCTATCTATCTATCTATCTATCATCTATCTATCTATCTATCTATCTATCTATCTATCTATCTATCTATCTATCTATCTATCTATCTATCAGATATATAATGTATAGCAGATATTAAACCAAGGCCTTCTCCACAGGTTGCAAGGCAGTAGTGAAACATGAGAGTTAAACACACTGGAGGTTGGGAGCAGGAGAGTGCTGCCCAGAGCTCCAGAGCCAATGCTGCTGGGCAGCCACCCCAAGCCTTGCCCCCAGCCCCCAGATTCACATCTCTGCATTGCAGAACTGAACTGGTTCTGCCTCCACCAGGCTGCAATCCTCTTCCTCTGATGCGCCTCCAACATTGTGCTCTTCTACTTCTGTGTGTTCAATACTGTTAGATGTTTATGGGGGAATATTTTTCCTTCACACTGATAGAAATAAGTTAAAAAAGGAGGTAGTGAGTGTTGCCACCTGTGACCCAAAGGGAGCTTCAGAGATGGAGTTCCAGTGTACCAAAAGTAATGAAGAGACTAAATTAGGGCCTTCAGCAAATATACCAGTCTGCCCTAGACTGTGAACTGGCTGGCCAACTGCTTTGTGCAATCTTTGTTGCCTTTGATGCTCACAGCAGCACCGTGCTGCCTGTGGCTGCTGCAGCCCTGTCTGGAGCACCTCCCCCTCCCAGCAGCCCACCTATGACCACCTCCTTTTTTAATCAATTCAATAATAGCCTATTTATCACTTTCATCTTCACTATCAAGTCCTAATGAAACAAAATTCTATCAACCTCTCTAAAGACACATTCAGACTGATACTAAGTGTGTCTCTTTAGCTCCCCATGGAGACCCTGGCAGGAAGGTTGATAAAGCACAGAATGTCCTTTTTCCTCCTAAGGGTAGATTTTAAACTCATCTTGTTCTAACCATGGGAGAAACATAAGGGCTGATATTAGGAGCCCAGTTAAGGGAAACTGCTGCTGAACACTTAGCAACTGAATGGCTATTAGCATGATAGAAATCAGACACAACAATCTGCATTAATTAGTATCCCTGTTGTTAACCCTAGATACATGCATTTCTATATAAATACAGGTGATATTCATCTGAATTGCATTCCCGTGAATAAAATTGGGCTCAAGCTCTGTGCCAAAGGAAGGAGGACCCTGTGGGATGTTGTTTTCAGAGCAGGGCTGGCAGAGGAGGGCACTGGCAGCAACTCTGTCCCTGTGCTATGTCCAGCCAGGACCATTTCATTTAACAAAATCTCTTTGCCTTTCCTAAAACCCTCAGGCTAAAACAACATTGGCTAATTCATGACAGAAATGCCAACTGAAACACATCTATTTCCAGTAGCAGGAGGTAACACTAGATTCAGCTCTGAGTAGGCTGGTGCAGGGTTTCTCTGCCTGTCCACTTGCAGCTCTGCCTGTCCAAGTGGCAAGGAGCTGAGAATAACACCCACATGCTTTGTTGGGCTGCTGGGCACCCATACACATCTCTGCTCTTCACATATGGTCAGAACCAAAGCTGCTCAAGATCAACCCTACTGACATGCTCTTCAAGCCTCTCCTCAAAAACCCAAACTTCCCTTCACCCCTGCTGCTCACACTTTTTTTCACTGTGTTTACACCTGAAGCTAGAAAGTAGCAACAGCAAGAACTGAGCTGTTGAACAAAGTGAAGTGGAGTGAGAACTGGTGAAAATGGAGAGGAGTCCAAAAAGCTAGCAGGGAAGAAGGATGAGGAATGAGCCACCTGAGTGAAAAGCAGTGAGCAGATCTGAGCACAAACCCTGCAGTGAGAAAAGCTGGTCCTGGCACTCTGCTGAGGGAACACAGGGTGATGTGCCAGGAAAAAGAGATGTGGTAATGAAGGCTAAGGACATAGTGACTGACAGGCACTGGCACTGCCAAACACTGATGTGTGAAAAATTGTCCTCACTGTCCCCTCTATTGGTATGCAATTTGACAAACCTGGGAGCCCAGCTGGCACAGAGGAGGTGTTTGGAAGAACTGGAGACAAGGAGTAGGTACAGGGAGAGCACAAAGATGAGGTGCACCTGAAATGTGAGGAGCAGATATTTGGCAGGAGGACAGAAGCATTAAGGGACACTGTGCAGGACAGTGCTGTCAGAATCCCTCTCTAAGCTGAGAGGGCCCCTCTACATCCATCTTGGCAAATCTGCAACAGTGCTCATACTTTCATTCCTAAATTCTAGTACCATGCTCCAGAAACAGATCATTATTTCTGCATGCCAAGCTCAGAATTTTTCACTGTGCCCAGAAAACAAGTCTCCCCATGGCCTACTCCATCCCTGACGGTCCTGCAGGAACACGTGGGTGAGGAATATCTCACTGTGGCTGACTGAGTTTTTCCTTTCTGATTTCAGTGACATAATTAAGAAAGCACAAATGACGCGGCTTTTTGAAAAGGCATGTCTCTTCCCTCTTTGCTGGCACATCTGTAGCAGTCCTTCTCACTACATTTGTGTCAGAGATTTACTGCATTTGCATTGAAAGAAGGGGTTGTCAGAAATCTGAAAATGGAAACTGAGCCAGGGTCCTACCTTAATCCTTAAAACTACACAGCTGCCTCACAGAGATTTCTTAAAAATATGGTGGTATGCAAAGACTTACCATCATCAACCAGCAGGGACTGGCAGATAGTGTGTCAGGTGATACCTTCAGCTTATAAAGCGTGTTTCTTCTAGAAGGTCCCTAAAGCCCAGTATTAAAAACAGACAGCAAAACCAATTAATTCTTATGATACTTGATTAAAAAACCTGCATTTTCTCAGCTGTGGTACAGGTGATGATCCTAAATAAAAATGCACGTGCCAATTCTGAAGCAAGAGAAATAAATGTTAATTGATTTTCTATAAATTGGGAAACATGTAATTCTGTCACCTGCCCCCATGGTTCATCACAATATTAAACTTCACTGGACCATTACCAAAAACAATCCTGCAGCTGATTCAGAAAGCACAGTAACTCATTCATGAGCTCCTTATTTCCTCCAAACTCAGTGATTATGAGTGGGATCCTTCAGGGGAATCTAATGGTGTTAAGCTCCCATCTTGTATTACCATAGGGTGATGGTTACAAACCAGGCCTGAACGTGGGGGACACGGGAAGCAGAGCAAGTTGTCAGTAAGAGCCATGCAGCACCTACAGCCAGAATGAGTTGGTGAATTTGCACACCCAGCACTAGACACCCATTCAAGTTTCCCCACTGGAAAACATCACACTTACTTCAGCAGATGGTTTTCCCTCAGCAGAAAGCAGTGTGTCCTGTGGACAGTGCTCCATTGCAGGGGTACAGTCAACCTCCATACCAAAGACCTTCTTTTCACCTGGCTTTCGCTTGAAACGTGCCCTTACAGAAAATATTTAGGAAATACTAGGCATATCCCTGCAGAAATCATCAGAGACCCTCCTGTTTGACTCTTTAGGAATAGAAGAAAGGAATAGAAATGAACCATATTTCTCAATCGATCTGCAGAAATAATTCAATTACGCAAAGTGCTGCCTTACCCTACACTAGACTCTTGCTCCAGTACATAAAATAATGTGTGAGACTTGTTCAGCATCCAAAATTGAAGTCATCAAGTTCTACAGATGTTGAAAGTTCATTTACAATCATCCAGAAATGGCAAGGAAAGAGCTGCAGGCAGCTATAAAGTATCATGGCATACATAATCACTTCAGAACCAAAGAAAAATAAAAGTAGCAATTGACTGAAAAAACCCCCCAACTTAGTGCAATCAGAGCTGCTTATTCCTTGTCCTACTTGCCAAGGACACAGAGAAGCTTGTGCTTCTTGCAACAACCCTCTCTATATTTGAAGACTTGCATATTTCACTCTTTCACTCTTGAGCTGCCCCAGGCTAAGCTACCCCGGTTTTTTGAGCCCTCTCTGTCATGTCTTGCTTTGGAGATAATTGTCCTCGTTCTCATACAGATTCTTTCCAAAGTGCAGTCTGCAAATATAGACTCCACCCTACACCTCAGACCCTCTTTGCCTGATTTTGCAGACTGGAGCATAGCCCACACCTCTGAATTTGCTGCTTTTCTACAACAGCAACACACTGACACATGTCCTGAACTGGTCTCCAAAAGGAAGAAGTTTATCTCCCTGTTGCAAATTTTAAGGCTACTCCAGGGGATATTCCTGAAGAGTTGTCTAGCTATTTGTCACAGTTTCAGTTTGAAACTGGACAGAAATATCAATTATGTCTAGTAGTTTAGGTTTGCCAATTTGAGATTTCCCAGCCAACACACCAATTAATGTGGTAGGTTTAATTTTTGCTGTGAGACAGGATTAGGAGAAAAAAGCAAAACATGTTTAAACTTGAAAAGGCATAAAGAAAAATTTATCAACAGAGTAAAAAAGGAACATAAAAAAAGGAATAATAAGAAAAATCAGAATAAAACCTCCAGAACACCTTTTTCCTCCCTCTCTACAGTATTTTCTACTGACTATGTAGAGACAAAAACTTGGGACTTTTAGTCAGTTTACTATCTCTGAAATAGGTTCTTCACTTCACTTAGGGAGAAGAGTTTTTCTTGCCATATTATGGATACTTCTTTACAAGAAAATATTTCTCTCATGGTTTTAATGTCACAAAGCATATCTGCCACCTGGAATATAAGAATAAATCTGTTTGCAGTGTGAAAGTGTTTCCCATGTCTTGCGGTTTTTTCACAGCTGCTTTCATAGGCCATTTCAATTTATTGGGGTGCTATTTTAAGGATGAGCTGTTCTAGTATAGGTCAAAAGATTTTTTTTTTGTCCATCTTTGGGACTAAAGGTTTTCTACGATTTAGGGCAAAGTTTCATACTAGATCCACAGCAACATCCATCTGCTTCAACTACTGGTGTCTCAGCTTACAGGTGTACCAAAATGCTACATCCCCCAATGCATCTCTATGAGTTACAAGGAAAGAAAAACAAAGTCAAATGTATCTTCATCATAGCTTTACAGGATTTTAAGTAAAGCTTAAAACATCTCTTCAATCCCTTCTATGCAGAGTTAACTCTTTCTTTACTGACCTCAGATTCCTATGTTATTATCTCTACGTATTCACCCTTTTTTCTTTTCCTAATTTAGGAGAGAAATAGTATTCATAAAGTTATTTGTTTTCAAGCTTTACCATTAACTGAAACAGTTCTATAAAGTCTTGCAACGCTGAAAAGCCGATCTGGTCCAAGCGCTCCTTCGGGAACATGGCTCGCCATGATTCCCTGCTGACCACGTGGTCCCTGCCAGCACCGTGTGAGCCGGCCCGACTCTGCTGGGGTGATGAAAACAGGAAAAAACCCAACTGTCACTGACATGTTTATCCTTCTGTCAGTAGTAAAGCTGGCTTAAAGGAGCTGAGCACACAAAGTTCATTGCCAGCCATGCCGAGGTGTCCGTGTGAGATCGCCCTGGCCCTTCTGATCCCGGCCTCATGGCCGCTCCCGCTCTGCAATGGCGGTGGAATGGCTGCTCCTGGCCCCAGGGACACTCTCTCTTGAGCTGCCCCCGGTGCTAATACAGTCTCTGTCTGGCACAGTCGGGCAGGCTCTGCTAGGAAAGGGCTTGTTCCTGCTGGCAAAGAGCCCCAGCCATCCACCGAGATAGGGCCCGGTGAGCTCCTCAGTGAAAGCCCGACAGCTCCTCAGTGAGGGGTTCAGCAGCTCCTCAGTGAGGGGTTCAGCAGCTCCTCAGTGAGGGGTTCAGCAGCTCCTCAGTGAGGGGTTCAGCAGCTCCTCAGTGAGGGGTTCAGCAGCTCCTCACTGAGGGGTTCAGCAGCTCCTCACTGAGGGGTTTGGCACCCTGCTCACTACCCCTCCAGAGACAGAAAAATCTTGGCCAGGCCGCAGGAGCCAGCCCAGACCCAGCCTACCACCTCCTCCTCCAAGGCCAGAAACACAAGAGAGCTATTCCTGGGTGGTTTTTTTTTTTTGTTTGTTTGGGTTTTTTTTGTCTTAAGATGTGTATTTACAAAAGGCATATTCTTTTTGTTGGTCTAATCAGGCCAATATTGCAAAATTGTCCAATTAGAGCCAACCCAGGACACTAAGGCAGTCCAGATTTCAGTGCAGGGGGTAACTGCTGGCTAGGAAGGGAGTTTGGGAAAACTGGCATCAGCCAAAGTGTGTCTGACAGACGCACCACCAGTACCACATTCAGACACCTTCCAAAGGGCTGCTCCCCAGCAGCTGCTTCCCAGCCATGTTCCTGTGGTGGGCACTCCTCTGCACACAGTTTGTAGCATCACAATTTTTTAAAAAAACCAACTTTTCACTTTCTGTACAGTCCTACCTTGTGAAAGAAGAGATTGTATTGTAGCCAGTATCATCTCTTACTGCTTTTTCTTTCCTTGGTCCATGCTGGAAAAACTTTTGGCGTTCTCGCGACTCACATTTTAATTATCATTTAAAAGGATTGCCAGTTCTGCTTAACTCCCTTTACCTTCAGGCTTCCTCCCTGAAATTACCTACTAATTCTGATTTTACTCCAGACTTCTGTCTATAGTTTGCTCTTCTCTCACTTTATATTCCTGAACAGTAAATTCATTACCTTTTATCTTCATACTCAACCTGTTCTGTTTGGCTCATTAAACTCAAACCTAGAATTTACCTTTCTAAATTACTTTTTTATATATATAAATAAGGTGAAAAAAATAATTTTCCATCTCATTCATATAGGCAGGAATAGGCACATATATTTACGAAACACATTATGACAAGTGCTGGAATTTCTTGCCAGTCTGCATCCCACTCATCCTTTCCCAGCAGATGTGCAGATGATCATAGCCCTCCATGACCTCCTGCCACACTCTGTGCTTTGGATGACATTGCTGAATGCTGAAAGGCAGCCTGGTCCACCTGGTTTTCCTACTACAGAAGCCTGCAGGAACATGTGCAGCCATAGTGCTCCTTCCTTCCCTGTCACCCTCACTGATAGAGCCAGTAACCCCTGTAAAAGCCTTCACCTCTTCTTTCATGCCACAGCCATTGTGGAGTGTGGTGTTTCCTTCTGCACTGGTGGTGTTCAGTCCCCACTTTGTGTTTGGGCAAGGATCTAGTCAATCTTCCTGCTAAGGAACAGCTTCCGACTTCCCTTTGCAGAACAGCATTCCCTCTCTCATTAGCAATGCTGCTGCAAACCCTCAGCTTCCCAGCTTTTGCATTTTCAGCATCCACTCTATCTGGACCTGTGGAATGATGATCCTTTCTCTACCTGACTTTTCCTCACCCACACCTTGCAGTCAGCTTGTGCAGAAGTTTCCCCAGAACTATTCTCCACACACTGGAGGATGCTGGTCTCCTCACCTCACCAGGAGAAAAATGTGGAGTCCAGTTCTTGGTAACCCAACCCAGGATCCAGGCTGAAACACAGTGTGTTAGTGGTGACATTGTGGGCCTGGCTCTCAGAGAATCAGGCCAAGTTAGGTCTGGGCTCTACAGCACTGCATTCCACCATTCCTGCCTCTCAGGCTGTGTCCCAACCCACCTGACAGCCATGTAAAATTCTCCTGTGTTACCCCAATTCACTCACAGATGCTGGGGCTGGAAATTCACAGGCTGTCTCCCAGCCCAGATGCCTCCTGCTCTCTTATTAGGTTGCAAAAAGAGGGCAGAGATTCTACTTCTCATTAAACTGATGTGGCTGGGGAAGCTGCAGCAGATGGCTCTGGATGGAAGGATTATGTGGCTATGCTGGGATTCTCCATAAGTTCATCTCAGTCAGAACCAGTTTCCTCATAATCTGAAAAGGCTAAATGAGAAAGTCTCTTAAAGCAGCTGAGGAGTAGGAGCAGCGTTACAGCCACAACAGATCCTCTTCATTAGCTTCTGAACAAGGGTATTGCTTCTGGCTGCCAGTGCAGCTTCTCTCACAACAGCAGAAATGGGGCTGGCTGCATCAATTCTAGACATCAGCTCTTTTCACTACAATATTACCTTGTCAGAAGGAGAGCCAAGATTCACCTAGGTGAGCTGGTGTCTTCTTTAAGTAGTCACCTGCACTGTGTAAGAGAAGCCCAACATTTGAGAGACCTGTTTTTCCTCAGTGTGCACAGGAATCATTGGCTTTGTTAGTATGTGTGTTAGGCATTAAAACCCCTAGTACCCAAAAGGACTTAGGTAAAAGTCATCAGCTGTGTTATTTTAGCTATTTTTCTCACCATTTCTCTTCAGTATTTCTGCAAACATAATAAGGTTAGCTCTTTCTGTGTTGAACATTATGAAAGAGGTGGCAACTATGTCCCCCTACTTTTTTAGTCTATTCTCCAGACAGGTTACATTTTAACCTGCTACAGGCCACCGAGTTTCTCCAGTCTCAGAAGGATGGGTTTAAGATCAAGCTTATACCTCCCTAGCCCAAATGCAGACAAGAGGCTACCAAAACAGGGCCATTTCCAAACTGTTATGAGCTGATGCCTTAAATACTTTTCCAAAGAATCAGGAATAAATATATTCAAAAATTCAAAGAAAGTGTCTCCTCTCAAAGAAAGAAGTGTTCCTATGTATTTAAGTCAAGAGCTTTCTGCAAGCCTACATATTTTTTGATATCTCCAGAAACACTTAGGGGTTTGGATTTTTATTTTTTTTTAACTTGTAACACTTTGCAGTGGGCATCTGCACCATGTTACCTCAACTACAGGACCTGGGAAAGGCTGGGCTCACAGAGACAGGGACTGCTGGGGAGTGGGGGTGTGATAGGAAAGAGGAGCAACCTTGTAGAGTTTTCACTGATAGGTAACTTAGATAAAGCAGCGTAGGCATGGGGGAATAATCATGCCTAGGTTAGAAGATCTATCCCAAAATTCATTACTTATATGCATGCAAAAGTTAGAGGGAATTTTAGACAAGCTAATTCACCTAATATGCTAAATTATTGCAGATAAGGGTTCAAACTAATTAATAACTAAGCCAAGATACCCAGTTTCCTCTTTTCTCAGTACTTTCAGTGGCTGTCATTGCATCTTGTTTTGAAACATAGTGGCTGTGCAGTGTGAAGGTTATTTCTTAGGTTCTGAAATGCTCCAAATCCTTTCTGGGACTCAGAAGCAACTATTTCTTATCCTCAACTAAAATTATGAGGGAAATTCCCATAATTTCTCCCAAATCTAGACAAGTTTTCACTCAGCCTGAGCACTGATCAGCTGTTGGCACAACCCAAACACACAGAAGACATTGTGACCCTTTCAGCTGCAGGGCTACATTTGACCCATGAATGAGCAAGCAAAGACAAGATCTCCACCCAGGTCACTTCCAGGGAAATGTATTCTTAATTCGAGATGGGGGTTTGTGGTACAGAGGAGGTATTTTGGCTGACAAACCAGCCTGTGTCCAAGCGTATTTGGGAAGTCAAATACACAGGAGCCAAATCTCAGTTCTCACATTAAAATCAATCAATTGGTTAGGTTCTTAATCATCTCCTTGCAACATTCTGTTTATGCTGCCAAGCCAGGCTGGTCAACAGAATTTGTTTTATCTCCAGTATACCCCAGGACAAGCATAACAGGCTAGAAAATCCCACATCTTGTGGGAGCTGCCAGGGCCTCTTCCTTTGTGAAGACAGAAAGATGACAAATCATGGTAGAGAGCAGAGCAAAGAGAATAGGCAGTCATAGTCTTTTGTCCAAATTGTCTGCCTCCCAGATTGCAAAAGCCAGAAATAAAACAAACTTATGCAATCCTATAAGAATCAAGGGACACTTAGGCAGAAATGCAGAGGAGAGCTGGTGTCATGGAGCAACAAGCTGTGCTAAAAGAGAAGGTGCATCCAGGAAAACAAAGCTGACTGGAAGAGTCCAAGGGGATTTTCTTGCTTTGCACCCAGTATGGACATTAATCAAAAACACTTTCAAAAGCTCATATTAACCTTCCTTCAAGAAACAAGGAATCCCCACATAGTTGCTCTCCTCCATGAACAGAAGCACCTTGTGAAAATGTCTCTGAGAGTCACAGGCTGCAGCCCCCCTCTCTCACCAGCTTTGCAGTGGGAATGCACCTCCAGCAAATGCCAGCAGGAGCCAAGGCCTCCCCAGCAGAGGCTGAGCACTGCCATTCTCTGCTTCCAAGTTCTAGATTCTAATTTCCAAGAATTTAAGTTCTCAATACACAGAATGTTTTTGGCACAGGACTTTTGTGAATCCATAGCCTTAGTAAACAGAATTTTGATCAAAAATTATTCCTCTGTCTCTAGATGCCCTCAACCCCCTCGTATATTCTCTTGTGGTCAGAAACTATTAGCTTCACATCACAGTTTTTTGGCATGGCACCTCTGTAAAGAAACAGGTTGCAGTTGTACCCAAGCATTTGGCTTAGCTCATGGCAGCAGGAGATGCTGGAAGCAGGGGGTTAACATGTTGGAGTAACCACAGCCCTTCAACTTCCCCTTGAAGCCAAGCTCAAAACCTGCCAAGTGCTTCGTTCCAATAAAACGCAACTCACACGATCTGTAAGTGCAATAAAATAGCTGTTAACAATTCTGTAACTCTCTCTCTTTTAGCTTGTAAAAGCCTGAAGGTCAGCTGGAAGTCAAGCTGCATTTCTCTGAAAAGAGGGCCAGCCAATCCCAGATGACCAGTTCCTGTCCCTATGCCCCCTCCTCTGGGGTTTCTGAAGGGCAAGCACTCTTCCTGGAGGGGGTCTTCTGCCTTATTCCCACCACAGGGGAGCAAACAGAGCACAAGGGCATGTGGCCAAAGGGGAGCTGGTACCAAAGAACCTCGACATTCCAGGGCAGCCCAGATCTGCCTTTCATTAGCAGTGACACCCAGTGAACATCTCAGTTTGGTCATTTGGGGGAAACAAGCTGGTGTTTCCCCTTCTCTGGACTTGGCAGCTGCAGATACTCAGGACCACAGAGTGAAAAGAGAAGCAATTTCAAACCCTGTCCCTCTAGGAAGGAGCAAGTCTGAAAATCACCTGGTGACCTCCAGGCTGGCTGAGGTAGGCAAACCCAAACACAGTGTTCCTGCAGTCACATGTGTTGAAATTTAGGGTCACCCATCAAGGGATTGAAGCAGCTCTGCCACATATGAGAGTGGGGATGGCTGCAGAGAGAAAGAACAAGGGTAATGAAGGCAGAAAAAAATCATCACCACTCCCTCATCACAAGACACTTCATTTCTAATTTGGCAAATCAAGTGAATTTATTTTTTGTCATCTCCAGGGTCAAAAGCCTTCTCGTTTAATCACTGAGATTTGGAGAGACAGAATTTGCCAACACTAAGAGTAAAAACAACCAGTATGAAAGCAATGTTTTCCCCAGTAATTTCCCAGTTGTGTTCTCAAGTATATAAAATTCTTGAAAGAAAGAACATCCAGACAGACCAGACAGAGGGCTGACCCACACTGCTGGAGCAACCCTCGTGAAAGCTGCAGTCATTGCAAAATGGCATAATCCACTTCAGTTAATTACCAATTGAGAGAGCAAAGCCATCACGGCTGGATCCTTTTATTGTTTTAGCAAATGCTATGTTATTATATTTTACATTGAAACTCTGATTATTTCAGCTAAGAAAGGAGGGGCTCAAAGGGGAAAACCAAAGAAGTGCAGTAACCTGCAAAACCAGTTCAAACACAGGCTTTGAAATCAAGCATTTTTTCCAGGATGACACAGAAATACTCAAAACCCTGCTCTTCCTAACAGGCTTTTGCTTGCCATTACTTTATAGTAGCTGAGGCCAGGGCCTGTGAGGGAGGAGGCAAGGTGAGGCTGAACACCATCAGCAGGCTGAGTACTGTCCTTCCCTCCAGGTGCTGCTAGCCCATGTGCAGAGGAGATCCTAAGGTTTAGACAGATCTGTAACACTCACACAGACCAAGTGCCAACCTTACAATTTTTTTTTTTGCTATTAAGAACTGCTCTTTAGAAATTCCATTTGGTGTAACACCTTTGGCAGAAAGATACAATAGCAGCTTAGATAACAGTAAGATGCACCAAAATAATGATGAAACACATTCAGTTTTTCACCCAGTCTTGTGTCCTCAGTCCATCTTTAATCAAGGAAAAACCTGGGTCCCTTGGGAGCTTGATTACAGGAAACCTGCTGTAGTGCTGGAAGAAGACAGAGCTTTTCCAGAGGGATCTGGTGGGGTTTGTACTGTAGTACTTCACGTGGTGAAACACTACAGAAGTTCAAATCGGCCTTGAATCAAGCTCTGTTCTGTCCCCTCTTCTGGGAAACACCATGGAGATCCGGTTCAGGTGTGTGTGGTCAAGAGCTGGGGAAACAGCACATGAGTATGGAAAGCAACCCCGGGATGTGTCAGGCAAGACTGGCATCCCGTCACCTGCAGCCACCAGTGTGTGCCTCCCCTCCGTGTGAGGCGAATTTTGTCCTGAGCCCAGCGGGATCCCCGCAGCCCGACCTCACCGTGCTGGGGCAGAGGGGGGTTGGAGGGAGGCAGGGGCAATGGAGGCGATGGAAGGCGGTGGATGCAGTGGAAGTGATGGAAGCAATGGACACGATGGATGCGGTGAAAGCAATGGACGCGATGGAAGCGGTGGATGCGGTGGAAGTGATGGACACGATGGATGTGTTGGATGCGGTGGATGCAATGGATGCAGTGGATGTGTTGGATGCTGTGGAAGCGATGGATGCGGTGGATGTGTTGGATGCTGTGGAAGCAATGGATGTGTTGGATGCTGTGGAAGTGATGGATGTGTTGGATGCTGTGGAAGCGATGGATGTGTTGGATGCTGTGGAAGCGATGGATGTGGTGGATGCAGTGGATGTGTTGGATGCTGTGGATGCGGTGGATGTGTTGGATGCTGTGGAAGCGATGATTGTGGTGGCTGCAGTGGATGTGTTGGATGCTGTGGAAGCGATGGATGTGTTGGATGCGGCGGAGCCGGCGCGGACAGAGCCCGTGCACGCAGCACCACCAAGCGGCGGGCGGCGGCTCCCGCCGAACGGGGATGTCCCGGCGGGAGCGGGAGCGCTCCTGGAATCAGCAACAGAAGGAGCTCCTGCATCTCCGCTGGATGCGAGGCGAAACAAGGAATGAGGAAAAGGCTGTGGCTTAGTTTGGAACACGGGTGTGTCTGCTAGGAAAACAAAAACAGGAGCCTCCCTGGGAGTGGTGAATACAAATCCTCCTCCCTCCGAATTGTTATAATTCTGAAATTAAAGGGGTCTCAGGCAAAGATGTGAGGGTAGGAATAACAGTTCTTTACTAGTGTGTCTAACAAGATAAACAAAATAACAACAATAACTATAACGTTAACAACGAAAAGAACTAGGAAAAAACAGTCCCAGTTTTCTCTGCCACTGGCACCTTCCCCCCCTCAGTACCATCACAGGCTACCAGAGCCAGCAGCAGTCCCCGGGGGGATGAGATGGATCTGAGGCTCAGCAGCAGCTGGAGCTGTAGAAAATGTCCCGGCTGGGCAGGGGGTGCGGGGCATGGCTTGGGGAAACCCAGAGCAAAACTGGAGAAACAGCGGGTTCAGAGCAATGGGGCAGCAGCTCCCACCAGGGCAGGGAGAGAACAGGTTCTGAAATCCCGGGGGACACACGAAGAGACAGTGATGGGTCACTCCAAGCTGAACTCCATATGGATATGGATATGGGAATTGCCCTTTTACAGCAGAAGAACACTGACAAAAGGAGATGAACAGCATCAGGAAGACAAAACTAGACAGGAAAGATTAATCCATTATAGTTAAAACTTTAGCATCAAGACCATAAAAATGCATGGAGGATAAAATCCTACCTAGAAAAAGAGAAATTGCATGCCTGAAATATCCTAGCAAGACACTTTGGTGCAGACATGAAGTGTGGACACAATCCCTGACCAAAGATGAAGATCACTGACAGAACGTAGCAAACATTTTAGGAGACATAAAGTGTGCTGAGAAGAAAAACAAGCCTCAAATAATTAAAAGGAAGAGTAACATTTCAAATAAAATGGTCCTGATGGCTCAAAACTGAAAAAATTTTGGGTTGATTTCTCAGTTCAGGAAAGTCTCTAAAGCCACTGTATAACTTATTTCTGCATTGATTAAAATGCATTAATAATATCTGAGTTTTAGATTAATATTGAAAAGTAGATTCAGTTAAAAGTATTTCCCACAGCTCATTTAAGTCCTGTCACTCATCCCAGGAAATTCTACAAAATGTAAAAGCACACAGAAAAGACAGCATTTAATGATATTAAATACAAGTTCACTGAAAATTTCCAATCTGTGCAGAACTCAAGTGTCTAACAAAACAGGCAAATCTGATTTAACTTTAACCTTTTTCCTCCCCTCAGCAAAGTACTAGACTCACAGCTTTTTTTTTTTTTTTTTTTTTAAATTCAGGGGTTTTAGGGTATACTGTTTATGACAACTCCTTTTATTTATGTACAATTTGCTAGAAAAAAAACAAAAATAAGGTATTAAAAAGCACCTCAGAAGCATCACAGCTGTGCTAGATTTCCAGGCAGAAATTCTGTGCCTTGAATAACTCTGTGTAAGTGAATTAATCACTCCAGCTCTAAAGAGAAAACCTTATAAACTCTACTATGAAGAGGTACAAAATATGAGCTTATTTCATTTTTTCACAGTGGAATGCCACTGTGGAAAAAAAAAATGATTAACAAAATTTCCTTGTGAAAACTCTTGCAATAACCCACTGGAGTTGAACAAGGCAGTAAAAAGAACAGAACACCTTTAGATACATGAGATTTTTTTTTTTTTTCTAAACAATGATGTAAAAGTTAATGGGAGGTTTCTTTTAGGTGGCCCCCATCTGTAACTATATATCACCACAAAATCCTGAGACATCTCAATGTTTTCATACTAGATCTTACAAAATCTAGGGCCCATGGGTCAGCACACAGGATGGGAGCAGAAGTTAATCTTGTGATACAAGTAGCTTACCTAAAAATAGTAGCAGCTATTTGGGTCAATGCATGAAAATGAAAATTTGTTTTCAGACTATTAAATGCTGAATAATCAATCTATAGCATACCTGAAGTAAAGTTTCTTCAGGGGCTTATACCAAAGGTTATTCTAGGTGGGATATCAGAGCCCCAAAACTGGTGACATGGATTTTAAAGCAAAAGGAAGCTAGCTTCCAGAAAGACAGGGGTCTGGCCTAACATTACCAAAATTACATCTGAGTTGGTCATAATAGCAGTGTTCAATGCAATTCAGGTGAGTGGTGTCCCTGATGTGCTTTTCTGAACCCTCATTTTGGTGTTTCTCTTGCTCTGACCCTCCAGAGTTGAATGCCTTGTTTGTGCCAGAGAGATCCCTGCACTTTGGAGCTACTACAGCACTGAAAGCTCCAATTACTTAAAGAAGTGCCATCTGAAGCAGAGGCTTTTTATCAGACAATGTGCTAGGTCTGTCTCTGCTGAGCCTGGGGCAGCACTGGACCAGCTCAGATACCACGTTCTGCACATCCCTACCTGGCACCAAACAGTTTCAGCTGCCACAGAAGTGAGGCAGATTGGCTGGAGAGTGAGGAAACACATGCAGAGACAGAGCCTGTGTCTCTCCATGTACCAGCACAAGGACAGAGGTCTGCCAAGCACCCGAGCTGACCCAGGAACCGTGGCAGATCCCCAGCCTGGCTGGCAGCTCAGGACCTGCAGTCAGGGCACGTGCTTGCTCACAAGGCTCCTGCAGGGGAGCCTGCAAGATCCTCACACAACTAAGGAGTTCAGGAAATGCTCCAAACTCATCAGATGGCAGGTGAGAACAGCCAAGCATATTTTCTCTCTCTCTAGAGAGAGGTTTGGTATCTGATGAGACAATCCAGGGCAAGAATAACAGTTCAGTGTTGGTTTAACAAGGAGTAGTAGTTGAAGAGGAATAGCATTTCCTTGGAGACACCATTTCCTTTATATACCAAACCTATCAAAGACGCACTGTTTACTTTGGGATGGGTGCTCTGTTTAAAATACATTAATAACACGCTTGATAGTTAGACCTTGATTTATGTTTATCTGAAAGCTCACGTTAATAGAGCAGTTTGATTGTTAGAATTTTGTTCAGATGCACAGCAGGTACAAATTCAGAGATAAAATTTTCAGATGAAGGTGTACATGCATCCAAACCCCAGAAAAACATGCTTAACTTGGAGCAGTCTCCATGTCCCAAGTCCCTGCTCTCTGCACATGTAGCTGAGTCTTAAGGGCATCTGCCATTTGAGTTTACAGCTGACCCAAGTGTTACTCTGGCCTGCCCTTCAATGCCAGAAGGTACCAGTCCTGCCCTTGCTCGGCTCCTTGATGTGAGCCCTGTCAGCCTCTGAAGTCAGTGACATATTTACCAGGCAGGTTTCTGCTGGGGTTTTTATTCACTGGACCACTTCAGGGCTGGCAAAAAGGACTCAGCAGGAGCGGGGAAGCAGTAAACAAGGGTCTGTTCTTTCTGCTGGGAGCTGGGTGTCAGATAAGCCGTGTGAAGCCTCACCCTCACTGACCAACTCTTTCAGTGAAATAACCTGTGAAGCAAAGCAGTCCTGAAAGATCTTGTCCCATCAATGTGATCCATGTATTCCACTCTACATACACTCACACCCCTGTATCGAATTCTTCAGGTGAGGAGGTGCCAAGGGATGTAAGAATAAAACATACAACCAATTAATCATCTTCTTTTAATTAAATTTAATTCTGACACCACCCTAGGTCAAAGTGAACTCTGGGAATTAATACCCTAAAACCAGAGCAGTATCAAGAGGTACAGTTATCCATGCTTCTACTGGCAGTGTTACTGCAAGCAGAAAGGCAGTTTTATTTAGCAAGTGAAGACAGGGACATGTTGTCAGGGGTTTAATAGCTTTTCCATTTAAAAAAAGATAGAACACCTACTGTGAAATTGAATCTCCAACATGAACAAAAAGTTTAATAAACATTCCAAAATGTGGAAGAAAGGAAAAGCCTTTACTCTGAGGATGCAGAGCAGTAGCTAAAGACACCTGGGTGGAACTGATGGACAGCAAAGCCCCTTGGCACCATCTCTTGGTCCAGGCTTGCTGACATTATTCACCTTTCATAGCCATCTGCCACAGGCTTTGGTCATTTTACCAAGTAACTCTTCCCAGGACAAGTTTTCTGCTACTAACGAGGATGCATCCAGCAGCACAGGAACCCCAGTCAAATTCCGACAGCATCCCAATCACACTGACAAAAGATCCAATAACAGATTTTTGCCCAGAGAAGATTATAAGACTTTGTCAGCCAATCTGCCTAGACAGGCAGAAGAAAGATGTCCAGGCTGTTCAGAACTCTGAGGCAACACACTGACCACCTTCAGAAATTTGGGAAAATGAGGAGAATCCATTTGTGATTTACACTTACATTCTAGCTGCTGATGCAGAGGACTGTGACAGTATTTTCCAGGAATGATTTTCTTGTAATATAAAGTGAAAAGGAAGGTGAGCCTAATTAAATATTTTGAGCATCACTACATTAACACATTTACACAGCCCAGATTCTGAGATTTCAAACTGGAGCACAGGGATTAGTCTTTCAGTGTAGCGCTGCATGCAGGAGTAGGTAACATCCCTTTGCAAATGCTCTCTGGCACGTGTGACTAACAGAAGGTGACAAAATACTGTCACACATATTTTGAGCAACTGCTGGAAAGATCAGTTTGTTCAGGCTGTGTTTGCAAACCTGCTGTGCTAACTCTGGTAAATGGAGCCAAGTAGTACAGGTGCACATGGCCCATCAGCTCCAGGATGCAACAAGACTTCCTAGGAATGTTTTTAGTTCCCATGGGAGACAAAACCTGACAGTTCATTCTCTAGAAAGTCCTAGATCAGGTGGATTAGTGCCTCTATTTGGGAGGAGTAAAGTGTTTTGGGACTTCCAGATTCTCAGGTAGCTGGAGCCCTGAGCAGAAGGGGCTCCACTCTGTTCCCTCAGACAGGCTCCCCAAACTAAAAAGCCATAGTTGGAAAATACAGAAATCTGTATCAAGGAGCATCTAGGAAACAGTTCCAGATGGGTTAGTACAGCAGCAGCAACAGAGGCATCCATGGTTACGAGGATAAAGCTGACACCTACAGCTATGAAAGACTGAATCTTTGCGAGCATCTGTTGTAGACCAGAGACAGAAGATAAACTTAACAGATAGATAAAGATATTTTTTTGCAGAAGTCAACATCTATAGGATCTCACTTGCAAATGAAAGCTTTTGCTTGACTGACTACAGGAAAACAACTGTCAAGAATGATTTTTTCCTCTTGCTAGCCAACCAAAGATTCCTACCACATCAAAAGCTCCGATTCTTAAGAAATAATATAAAACAAGTAAGAAAACCAGAACAAAAGAAACCTCCACACATCATTAATAGTTATGATAGGCAGAAGAGTAGTGCTGGTGTTAATGAGATGGCACTTTAGTTCAAAATATTCCTCTGGTGGAAACTTCTGAAAAGTTGAGGCATTATATTTAAAACATCCAGGTTTGCCTCAGTATCATCTTGTACCTGTAAATGAGATTGATTTGGTGAGGACAGAATATTATTCCAGGATCAGCAGTAAGGACAATGTATTCACAGAAATATCCAGCCTAATTCCAAGAATGGACTTGATATTTAATCATATATAGAACAATTGTGTGTTGATACAGAGTTGAAGTGATTGCCCCTTACACACAGCAGACTCATGAGTACTCTGAGGCAGCACGGCTGTAAGTGTATGTCACTCCTTCCTTCCTTGCAGCAGAATATTCAGTACTGGCCATGGCAGCCAAACTCACAGCAACGAAGGAGTCTGCTTTACTAAGTCCTCAGGTTGTCATCACAGGCAACACTGGAATATAAAGGGTGACCATAAGACATAGCCTTCTCTGACCCACTGACTTAGGAGGCATGGCACAACTACCCAGTGTTTTCTCATGAATCTTTGGGGATAGTCCTGCAATGAGGCCACTCCAAAAAAGAATGGATATTTTAAAAATTCTTCCTGGTCTGTTATACACTCCTTCTGAACATATTTTTAATTGCAATAGTAAAGACAGCACCAGTATCCACCAAAAGATAAGATGTTCCTACCAAAAGAGATGCAATTAATAAAACAAAAACCACATCGCTACAGAAGATCAGTGTAGGCAAGGAAAGTGGATGCAAACTGAGCAGCTGACCACAGCACCTTCAGATCAGGGTCAGTGAAAAGAATACATTCACCTGCAGAAGTATTAGAGTGTGCCTTAACTATAAAGTAAAAATAGGAATTCCTTACATCAGTCATGTCATTTTATAATTATATTAAGCTGCTCCTGCTGTAGTCCTTGAGCATGCCACATCTAATAAAGTACAACCTCAATGGCACTGCTTGCAGTATGACTGTACCAGCAGCCCAGTCTCCTCAGTGATTATGAGGGCTATTATACTATTGATACCTCAGTGACACTGAGGGCTCTATTATACTAAATAGCTGCTTAGCAAATACATAACAAGAAAATTAAGAGCAACATATGCAACAAGAGATCTTTCCCCAGTTTATCATCACTTTTCCTTGGCCACCTCTATTAATACAGAAAACACATCTCACAGCTCCAATCAACACCTTCTGAACACCTGCCTAGGAAAAACACAAGGTTTGATCCAAAGGAATTTCACTTGATTTGACTTACAGGTGTAGAGCAATTCAATAAAGCCCCTTCAATTAACCAGTGTGAAGCACAGCATCAGTTCCAGGATGGATAATTAATGAGAAGCTGGTAATCATAATAGGTCTCAGCATACCTATACATTTTTGTGCAGCTTCAAGATTTGATAGGGAGGCGAAAACACAGTATTTTCCCAAGGAGTTTACAGCATGCTGGCTTTGGCACCCCACTACAGAAACTGAAGAGGGGGCTCCAGATCACATGGTAAGGCCAGGACTGTATTTGCATCTTAGTGAAGCCATTTTGAAGGACCTTAACCTAACTTACTCTCTGTTGAGCACCGACTTTAAAAGTGATGCTTGCAATCCTCTTCCCCAACTTGTCTAATACTCATCAAAGTTTGGCAGGCTGTCCCTCCTCAGCTAACAACAGCTCCAGGTCTTGAAAGGGTGTGGAGGATGGGGAGGAAAGCTATTGCACGGTGAGCAGATACAGAACACAACAAGGTGTGGACATGTCATCAGATGGCGACAAAGCAGCCACCTTTATTGCAGAGTTAGAGAGGGTGTCACCTGAAGAAAGAGCACATCTCTCTGTGATGGGTACTTATGCAGATGGTTTGAGGGGGTTAAAGTGGCAAATTAATCCTTGTGAATCTCAAATTATCTGTGGCCATTTGTACTTTAGGCAAGTTTTCAAGTGATAGACTAGCATTTTTTAGGCTGGAAAAGGATACTCTTCTGCAAAACTGCAAGACCAACACACAGTAGTTAAACATAAGAAAATTAATTTAAAACAGATTTTAAAAAATTATCCAAACTAATTTTCTACAAATAAAATTAACTTCTGAAGCTCATTGATACAGGATGTTATAGAGGGCAATATAACAAACAAAAGGAAACAAAAAAAAGCTCATGGAAAACTGACCCAGCATACCTATTAAGATAGAAGCCACCTTTGTCTCAGCAAGTAACTAAACAGCAAAATACCTAAACTAAGGATAGCCACTGGTGAGAGATCCCTTGCACACCCACGCACTTCACATGCTATCTCCCTACACTTGAGCAACTTCCAAAAATAGGTTGCATGGCAAATATGAAAGTCTCAGGAAGAGTTTTGTCATTCAGCCTTGGGTCTCTAAAAACGCAGAAACAATGTATGTTCCAATTAATTCATTCAAGATTACTCCCATTATCTGAGAAAAATCAAACATGTGCATGATATGAAACACAACAGAACATACTGGGTTCAAAAGCGAAGAAAAGTTACAAATTCATCTGTCCCAACTTCCCATTGTTGTTTTTAGTTAGGTATTTCAGCTTGCTCCATTTGCAATGTTTTGTTACATCAGAGCATTCAGCTTCCACTGATGAAAACCTGATTTTAAAGATCAGTCCAAGCTCACTCAACACAAAAATCGAGTACCATTTCTGGTGCAGAAAATATTTTTTTAGGAACAAAACACAAAGCATCACATGTTCACATGTCAACACCTGTATCATTAAGTTCTCTTTTTTTAAATCCATCTCCTACTATCTTTCCTACTTAACAGACTGCTGTGACACATACACCTGTACAAATATTAAACTAGTACTGCCATCACGATTTAACATTTTTGAGCAAAGAAAAAGTCACGTTTATTTTGTAGTAGCAATAGTTTCTTTTTTATTTTTAATATACTTTAGGAAACAATATACAAAGCTGAGCTTTTCCACCATTTTCAAACGGTGAGTTGCTCCAATTACACAAATTCAGCGTTTTGTGATGGTTAAGAACAGCAGTCAGCACCAGACTTAAACAGTTAGCTACAACACAAACATCCTTTGAAATGAAATGTCATAATATCAAGACAGGTAAACCAGGAGTTAACATATGACAACTGTTGGGGAGGTGTCTTAAATCACCCTTGTTGAATTTTATATTTCCTTAAATATTTTATACATATTTTCCTGTTTACAAGTTTTAAACAAAACCTCCCTTGAGGAATTATTTAAGTACAAAAATGTTCAACAAGAACAGTTCTAATAAAGAATCCCCAAAAAGACCAAATTTTAATGTGTTGACCAAAGGAAAGGAAAACCAGTGTTTCTTTGCTTTAACTTGTTTATTACAACAGATACAATTCACATCTGACTAGCTTTTTTTTTTTTCCTCTTTCCCCTCCCACAACCACGTTAACATGTTCATTGGGCTATTTCCTTATATTTGAGCAAGTAATGTACTTTCAGCACACATGCCCAGCAGTACTCTAAGTCCATTCTTACAGGGTGCAAATGGAAATACGTTTCAATAATTTATACAAACAAGTGGGTTATGCTCAATCACTGCAATTTTAAGCTACTGTACACAGGAATGAAAAGATTATAGAAAAAGTGCCATAGCAACAGTGCCTTAAGAAAAGAGAAAATTAGAAGCATTAAAAAGCTGATAAAATCAGATTTAGGATTTCACGGGGAAATGGAACACAGAAGATGAAAAACATTTCTCTGTAAAACAGAAATGGAGAAGCACTGCTCTTGACTCGGTGCAAGTGTGGAAACAGTTGTTTCGTGGTATTTTTGTACATTTGCCCAAACTGTTGCAGCCTTAGACACAAATCGCCTGGCGCTTGCATTGAATTTTAGGAAATGAAAAATTTCTGAATGATAAATTAACTAAAAAAAAAAAAAAAAAAAGAAAGAAAAAAAAAAAAAAAAAAAAAAAAAAAAAAAAAAAAAAAGAAAGCTAATTTTGCAGACAGGTTTACATGTAAGAGGCTAGGTATTTAGCCACCTCAGCATTGATTAGTTTTGGATGTCTAAGCTCTGATACACATGGCTTCCCATGGCTTCACTCTACAAAATATATTTACAACGTGAAGAATACATCTACAAGAAATCTACATTTCAAGGGTTTTACAAATCATTCTTGTATCTTTCCCCTGAATTTGACTCCCTCCTGTCCCCTTCCCCATGTCAACTTTTTTTCTGCCCAGCTCAACGGTCCAAAGTCTACTCAAATGCAGCTCAAAAGTGTTAAGACTGGGCATCAGTTTAATAGTTCCTGTACTCAAAACCATGTGCAATTGTTTACAAATTTTTCACACCATGAAGGAATTCTGATTCTTTAGCTTTTCAAGTTCTTTAATTTGTTGCCTCAAAAATAGTATCCTGCAAGAGAAAAGAAACAAAGATGAATTAAATAAGTACACAAGTACTTCTACAATTTCAGTGAAAGACATCAAGTTCCTTAGCCCCATTAAAAAATTCAGCTAGCAAGTTAATTCCCAATCTGTTCAATAATCTACAGCCATCTGCAGATGCACAAAGGCTTGGTGCATTGACACTTTTGTTCAAAAAACCAAGTTGCTCTATTTCTATTATGACTGATACACAGTTATGTTTAGGTCTGCTTCTGACTTGAATGTAGATCCCAGAAAAAGCAGGACAGTTGCAAGTAAGTTAATTAACTGAATAATCAGGAGAACAGCATTATGCCTTGTGTCATGCAGTTTTCCAGATTTTACAACAACCTAAAGTGCTCATTTATTTTAAATAGAAGTGGGTTTTCTTCTCACTTGCTTTTTGTTAAGTATTTGGCCCTGTGGCTAATGGTAGTCTCTAGTTATGGTAAGCTCCAATTTCAAAAACATTTGAGGCATCATTAAAGGGACTCTAAGAAAAAGAAAAAAAAAGTTGTAACTACAACTTGCATAGAATTATATTGCTCCCAACATTTTATATTTTTTTTCCTTCTTCTGAACTGACATTAGCAATTACTGCAACTAACAAACATCTGGTTCACAGGACTGTTTCCCAGAATTTTTAATGAACACTTTGAAACCACTTTTCATGATGCTGCAGTGTAATGCAAACATGGCAGTAAAATAAGAAAATACTCAGGGAGAGTTTAGGTTTTATATAAATATTCTAGGAGGGCTGAAGCAACTTTAATAAATGCAGAAAAAGCATCAATTCAGCACTTTTGTGGGACACTTTACCAATACATGTCCAGTTCATTAAAAATTAAATTTCTGATGAAAACTAGGTGGAAAATAATATATTAATATAAACATCAAAAATATAACGTTTAGCTTCAAGGCAAGGGCATATAAAATGTATCAGTCAATTAAAAGTGCCTTTTCACATGCTGTCATTTATGATTCAAGCAATATATGTGCTTTGTCTAGAGATGAAGTTCCTTCTTTGAAGAAATTTAAGTAGTACTCTCCTGTGCAGAAGTACAGAAATAGTATCATCATTTAAATGTATTGATTTTGATAATCCCATCCTTTGCGAAAGCCTCCCCCATCAGCTTGGTTACTTATGCCTTGTATTCCACATCTTTGGGATTGCAGCAAAAATAAAAAATACATGTTACTACATGCTCAAAGTCATTATAATAATTATCCATTGACAGTTTAAGGATACAAAGTGTACAAGAAAGAAGGTGCTATTTAACGAGCTGGACAATGACATCTGACACGTTATTTCAGATCAAATGTGCAGTTAGAGACAAGTGGCACTTTAGGAAATTAAAACTCTAAGGAATCAAGCAAGTTCATTAAATATACTACAGAAATCATAATTCATGTAGTGAAGTTAAGGCTTCAGAAAGAATGAGTATTTTCAATTCTTTATCAGGAAAGGTTTACAAATATGTAACAGCCTGATTCTAAAGGATTGTTTCACTAACAGCCAAAATGCAAGAGCTTCTAGAACAAATGCAGTTATTTTAACAGCATGCAATGCAATTAAGGTGGCTTCAAATAAAAAATCAGAAGCCCTGTATTCAAACTATAGTGTGACTTAATAGCTGGGATAACATCACTGGAAGACGAAACTGAGTATGGAAGCAGATACAAAATCATGACTACTGGTGAATATTTTGAGCATGTATTTTATGATTACAGTTTCCAATCTTGCACAGAAGTATTCAAAAACGTGGCTCTGTGTCACTTCAGTGATACACAAGACACCTGCTATCACTGACTTAAGAAACAAAATTATTTTGCTAGAAGCAAACATTAATTTTTCCTTAGCTTGCAAAGTAAATTACACCTGCTCTGGCTTTAGACCAACTGAATCTCTCATATAAACTGTAGTGTTTTAGATCAGGATAAACTGTGGAGATGTGTACCTATGTGATATATGCATTATATTATGGGCTGATTATTGTATTATAGACTGATACTCTAGAAGCATGCTGAAATACTGAGAGTTAAACAGTTTTTTGTAAAGCACTAAGGTTTCTGCAAAGATATTTCTTTTCTATCCAAGCAAAATTACACACAGAAATTGCCTATCTGGTTCTATTTAGTGGAGAGAAACAGGCAGAATGTACACAGGGAAGACAGCTTGCAATCATGGCAAGCACTGGTGTACTTATAAAGTCATCAGTAAACAGAACTCATGCAAAATAATGCCAGAATGGAAGTTCTAGTAACACCCTGAAAACTGAAGATAAGCACAGAGCACACACTTACCTTTGCTCACGCAAAGTTGCTTGAATTTCACATACTCGAACTAAAGACCTTAAATTCTTTAATTCAGTACAAATTTCTGACATATGCACACTTCCCATGTTATGGGCTTCCTCACGTAATCTTGATGCCTGCAGTGGTTAAACATAAAGGTTAGGAGTTTGAATCATGCATTGGAAACAACTGGCAGAGAATTGCTGGATGAGTGTCTCTTGAAACAGCAAAGCACTCTAATTTCAAAAAAGAGTATTAAATCCAAAGCACATTAAGTTCTCTATAAAAACCCATTTTGAATCACAAATAAACAACACTGCTGCCCAGAAACTGTCTAACCCACGCATATGCTAAGGCGGGGATAGTTTAGACTTTCTTGATCCTAACAAACCTTTACCTGACCATCTTGAAAGACAGTACATGAAGGGCTTGGAGTTTCTAAAATAATTTTTTCAAGTAGTTCAAAGTCTCCAAACCATTATTCCAATAGCAGACTTAAATTTCTCATCTAATTAAGCCTTAATTAAGCCTTCTACCAGATACCTTCTACCTGACAAAATATCTTTGCAACCTTCCTCAGGTGTTCTCTAACAGAACAACTCCATTTATTACTTTAATAATCCCACTTAGTCAGCAGGAGACAAGTGTAAATTTAAAGGGCATGACCTATCCGACTCCCAATTTGTGCATTTCTTGAAGTGTCATCACTGATCTGGATATGGCTCCAGACAACTCCTCAACCGCACCAAGGAAACCAGTATAATGACTCTGAGGCCCTGTGTATTACACTGCAATAAGGAACAGGACTTCTTTCAAGTGGCACATGGAAAAATTGTTTCAAATCAGCCTTCCCTGTAGCATTACTGTTTAGCAATGTTATCCTCTGCTACACTGGGTCTGGCTGGATGGAATTAATTCTCTTCATAGCAGTCCATGTGGTGCCACGTTCTGAATGCGTGACCAAGCCAGCACTGACAACACAATAGTATTTCAACCATTTCTAGGCAGACCCTAGAGACCATCAAGGGTTTCTCCCTTTCTCTCTCTGACCCCCCCTCCACCCAGCAAATACACTGTGGATGGACAGGCAGGGAGGGAACAAAACTGGGACAGCTGACATGAACTGACCTCAGGGATATTCCACAGCATACAATGTGTCATGCTCAGCAGTAAAACTGAGGGACAGTGTTCCAGGGTTGATGTGGATCAGGGCTGGCTGGTAGTGACTGCTTTTGCACCACTTCCCCTCACCCTCTTTTACTCTTTAACCTGCTTTTACCTCAACTCCTGAGTTCTCACTTTTGCCTAATTGTTTCCCCTATCCAAATGGGGCAGAGCAAGCATCTGTGTGATGCTTAGCTGCCTACTGGGATTCATCCACATCTGCTTAGGTACTTGTATGCTTAATTTTCCTTCCCAAAAATAATGTTTCAGCACAGGTCTGGCATATCTCTAGTCCAAAGCAGCATTCTGCGTTCTAAATCCCTACATTAAAAGTTTTCTTTTCTGGAGTTTGTTAACATCCAGGAGTACCCTGGTCTCCAGTAGGATGTAACTGCCCATATATTCTCTGCACAGCTCCAGTTACTGATCTGGTTTTCATTCAGTTTTCCATGTTAAGTGCTTTTTATGAGTTCCGTAACTGCTGCAATTCAATAATGTTTTAGCTATTAACTACTGCACAACACGTTCCTTCAAGTCTAACTGCTTTAGCACATACCTGTCCTGACTCTTCTAATTTATTTATTTTTCTAATTTATTAATTTTTCAGTTTATTTTGGCATGTGGTCTTCTGCCCTAAGTTCCAATTACACTATGTATCTGGCAGCTACCTGAAGAAACCAAGGAATTCCATTTTTAGTCTCTGCACTTTGCTCTATCACTACATACTACCATCTATTGTTTCATTTACTTTTAAACAAATTATCTCACTTAAGTGCCTCAAGTGTTGCTATTCAAAACTGGTCTATAAACAACACCACCATGTGAAATCATCTGTAAGAGCAGGACAGGACAATACACCATGTAGCATAAAGGGAGAAGTACCCAACTGAGTACACGATTGCCTAGCATTAGCTGAATTTTTGGATCTCTTTATTACCAACAAGGGAAAAAAGACACCAAAACTTATGGACTGAATAAATCTGTTTTCTATATTAAGATACTTGTGAATTCAGTGCACAGTGAAAATAATACTTTCAAAATTATGGTAATTGTAAGGTAAGTGCCTGTGCTACACCATTTCCTTAAAGACACTCCAAAGCAATGGCTCAGTGTTTGATTCAGTACAGGCTGGTAATGTCCTAAAACTGATTTTAAAAAATCAGTGAAAAGAAGCAAGAATCCTAACAGGGTCTCAGTTTAGATTGTGTTTGTAAGAGTCACCTTGCAAGTTACTACCCAGAAGTCACCAGTGTAGACTTGTGGCAGCATGCAACAATTCTTCAGAAGACCAAAGCAAACTGGGCTAGGGAAGATTATCACCCCAAACAAACTGCATCAGATAGGGTTGTCCAAGGAAAGAACTGAACTAGATTCAATAACCTATATGGTTCCTTTGAGTAGTACATTCCAAGCAGATGACATGCATCCAGTTTCCTTGTATTACTACAACAGAACAGGTTTCATGCAATTAGCTATAATAAATGGATGGCAGTTTAACTGGATTTCCCATTATGTAAAAATAGCCCAAATTCAGTACTCTACATCGATTTACAAACAAGGTAGAGTTTCTTTTTCACTATGTAGAACTAAAAAGTCAGTAACTAAAACTGTGGACTAGTCTCAAATTTAACTCTGTACCTAATTTATAACATTTCCACATAACCAAAATATCATTATAAAAAAATATGTTGAACACTGTTCTCTGCAAATTTCAACCAAATATTAGCAGTAAGAAAACAACTGTGAGGATAGCTAATCATCTGAGGGAATTTCAAAAGCACTGACACTTCAAGGGAGACTGAAAATACCCAACCACTAAAAGGCAAATGCATGTAAAACCTGCAGGTCTGACCTAATCTCTCTTTCCTCTCCTCTCTTCTGGCTAAGGACAAGCATAATGGTTTTAATACTTTTAATTCCCAGAAAAAGCAACCTGAGTAAGAAACACAAATTTTAAGCTACACATTATGCACTCTCACAGCAAAGGAGTACTCACCTGCTTTTCTGCGTGATCTGCAGGCCAGCCTTGAACATGCTTTATAAGGTTTTCATTGAAGTGTGCTGCTAGCGTAGGTGTTAATGAACATGTGGGTCGGACAGATGTATTTTGTGGTGCAGGTGTTGAGTTTGATGCACTACTGCTAGAGGTATGGTTTGGACCTGGTGATGGACTTCTTTGACTACTGTAAGAAAGAATTAAAAAAAGCAAGTGAGCATTTAAAAACATATGTGAACCTATAGAGAAATGAACACTGAAAATCCATTGCCTCCAGGCACATAAATACAGAAAAGTGTTCAAACCACAAGTAAATACTTCTGGTAGACCAAACCTGTGCCATTTTTCTACAAACCCCTAACTTTTGTTGGAACTGGGTGCTACAGTGTAACAGGAGGATTCTGTTGTTTGGTATGGTTTTGTCTTTGTCTGGTCTTTAACTCTGAGGGCTGTTCAAGAGATGTTAAGCTGTGCCTAGATGGTGTTGGATAGAAAATACATAGATGTATGCACTTCCTTCAAACAGCTGCAAGCCTCAGATTTTCAGTAATGATGTATCAGATAGGAGTCAAACAGATTTATGCAGCAGAGGTTTGCCACAATAATCATTAAGAAAAATGCCTGATGTCCTGATCTGGAAATACAGCCATATGGGATTTGAGGAGTTTACTACTCATGTCAAAACACAACCTAAATGGTTTTGTGACACTGTACATCTTCACTTAATGCACTCAGGAGAACAGAGGTATCACAGGAGCAGTGTGTTTGTAGCCACCAAACTTGACTGCTTTACTGGAACCTACCCAGCATGACAGTGACAGTACCTCACAGTTAAATGTCCTTTGGCACTACATATACTGAGAAATAGTAGCACTAGTTGTGTAAGTGGCACAGAAGATTTTCAACAGATTTTTAACTGGCAGAAGATTTTCAACACAGGCCATAATTTCAGTCTATTTCTTAAAACTTTGTATCACTTGCAAGCAAGAAGAAAACACTATGAAGGAGAATCAAATTTTAAAGAACTTTTGATTTATCACCTAACCTGTCTGTCCTCTTCAAGACTGAAAACACCCTTACAAAAAGCAACCATCTTTCTAGTCCACTGCCCAGATATTTATCCTAACCAACTTACACTTGCAAAGAATAACAAGAAATTACAAAGGAATTACAAAGAATTACAACAAACTGGAAGGATGTCTGACATGGACCTGCTGGAACAAAGCCAGAGTCACCAAGTCAATGACAGGGATGAAGCACTTCCCCTATAAAAAAGGCAATTCCCTCTCCTCTTTTCAGAGCTTACAAGATTCACAGTATCTGTAGCACTGTGTAGTGGGAAGCTTAAAACCGGACAAGAATTAAACGACTACAGCAAAGGAATGTGGCAGAGGACCACACAGATGACTAAGGGGCTGAAACACATGCTGTATCAGGAGAAGCTTAAAGTTTATTCAGTCTGGAAAACAGAAAGCTGAGGGGAAGGGGATTAAGGGATCATTTTACAGATTTTTACTACTTTTAGGGAGAACAGACTCTTTTCAGAGATACACAGTGATAGCACAAGAGGCAGAGACAAGTTGCAACAAAGGAAATTCTAATTAGACATGAGAAAAAAAAATCACTGTAAGGGCAGTCAAACATCAAAAGATGATATTCTGAGGTATTAAAAGAAATAACCTAAATAATGCAATTCAAACTTGTCAGTCCTACTCTAAGTTGGGATCAAAGAAGACCATAACTAGAATTCCATTACACAGTAAATTATTCTAAGTTTCAATTTATTCATTTAGCATCAGCATAGTGATGGTGCAGAGAAAAGCTACTTTTATTACCTAAGCAGAATTCAGGCATAACCTTATCTACTCCTTAGTTCTACTAGAATTCAAGTTCCCCCTATGACTTGACTCCTCATTTATCAGCCTGTCCTCTCTTACTCCTACTTCATCAGTAAAAATCGCTCTAACACATCAGAAATGTTTCAAGAAAATAAATAAATAAAATCTGTGTACTTCAAGCTGTATCTTAATTATGACTAAAACATACTGTCACAAAATATCTAGGCACTGCTATGTTAGCAGCAGGGGGAGCTACAAATGCAGCAATGACTGTTCCAAACTACCACAGTATTTTTAAATGATTCACTAAAGGCAAATACTTGCCTTAGCTGAGTTAAAGACTGACTATGCCACAAGTAACAGAAAGCCTCCAGAGAGGAAAAAATATCTGTAACAAGGGTACAGGAATGCAATGGTTACTACCAACCTGATGAAACTACTAATTATGGAAGCACTTCTTTAGTTTCATTTTTAAAGCAGCCATAAATTCATGGTGTGTCTTTGGAATTATCTCTAACAGACAGACTCCCTCTGTGCTTGCATTGTGTTAATTTCCCAGTTTAAATTGCTGAAATGTTCACTTCTTTAAAGTTGACAACTTCTGCTCAGGTTGTCTTACACAGTGTTTCCAGCCCAACAAGTTAAAAATAATTTTACCTCCATTCACTTAAAACTCTTAATGAGCCAAGGAAATGCAGCTGTGATTAACTTCTGCTCAATTTATCTGCATTTAAGCTGGAGCAAAATGCAACCTTAATTCACAGTGCTAAAAAGATTTTGGACCATCTACCCACAGTTCAGTTTTCACTCCTATAAAAGTAAAGGACATTAGCTCCCAAGAGCAATTCCCAATCTAACCAACTGCTTTCACCTACAAAGGAATCACCTGTTCTGCATCAATTCAGACATACTGCCCAGACGCGACAAATCTTTTTGTAAGGTAAGTAAATCAATATCTGAGCTGGTCCACTTTGATTCAACTGCACTCAACAGAAGAAAATACCAGTCACACAGGTTTTTCCAAGTCTCCTGTTCCTTAATCTTCCAATTGTTGCAAATGAGACACTTCCAAAGCAAACTGAAATCGCATGAACTCACGATGCACAATACAGCAGAGCCACAAACGTGTATTAAAATGAGAGATACAGGATACTGAACAATATTAACAGTGTCTCAGCATCTTTCATCCTGGCCTGCACGCTGCCTCCTGAGCTGCCTTCCCCCTCAGCCACAGGACTGTGCTACCTGCAAAATGCCCCTGCTTCAGCAGTGAAGGGGCAAACTCAGCTTCCTCCAGCAAAATGCTGATGCCAAATGGAGCAATGGTTTGCAGAGGGACAGCAGATCCCTAAACTCGCTGTAGGTAAGGGTCATGCTGGACTACAAAATCATGTAACCCAAAGGGAGGCTGAGGTATGGACTAGCAGGACAAATGCCCACCAGTATCAACTCAAAAATACTCCAAGCCATGTTAAAAGTTTCCAAGAATAAGACTATCTCTCTTAAGAAGATTTCCCATGGGGAATGGGTGATGAGCAGAGAACATAAGGGGCAGTGACTGAGAGCTGTCCCCCGAAACCTCACCATTCGTCATAAAAAAGCTAAGCCTGCTGCAAAGTGTGATTTTATCTTTGGTACTGTAATTCAGAAATATTTAAATAGAATCATTCATAATTACTAGGACTGGGGTGGACACTGCCTTTATTCTCCTAAAAGAGGTAAGTGAATTTTCAGTCTTGTAATCTGACAAAGATTAGAATCAAGTGTCTGTAAAGTGGCTTACATTAACAACTCAAAACGTCTGACTTGCTTGTGTCTGTACCCTCAAACTGGTCAATACTGCAGGGTCTCCAGTAAAGCCAACTTCTGGGACAGGACTGCCAAGCACACAAAAGATAACCCAGTCCTTCCAAAAACTCAAAACACACACACAAAAAAATCCCTTCTCCCCACAAAAACAGCCAAAACCAACAAAGAAAAAAGAAGTCCCTTTGTTTTTACTCCTAGAAGGGCAGATAAAAATCACTACTTTATGATCTGGAAAGTACCACTGCGTGTAACTTCAGGGATGCTGACAATGCAAGAGTATTGGGTTTTGGTTTTTTGTTTGTTTTTTTAATACCATACCACACTACACACTTCATTCATACCACTTTAAAAATCCGGCTATTAAGAATTGTAGATTTACAGAACCAGTAAAAAAGTCAAACTCTTCCTGCCACAGTTCTATACCATGACTCCATCACAAATGGATCTCATGACACACCTTTGGTTACAGCCCCTGGAACCAATATGACAAAACACAGAACATCTGACTCTATGAAAAGTCCATTTTCCCAGAAGAAACACTTCAAACAAGATACAGAATCTAAACCCATCTTGTAAATCAGAGGTTAATTGTTGGTATGCAACATCTGAGTAAATTGCAATGTTGACAAAAAAGTCTGGCCAAGGAAAGGTATTAGTGAAACTTACTTAATTTTAATGTTTTTCATTAAACCAGCAAAATCACCTGACAAACCAAAAAATCATGCTAATTTCAAAATCAAATTACACTACAGCAAGACACTATAAACATCTAACACTAAGCCAATCACAGATTCTGGAACTGCAGAAAGACAAAAACGCCAAACTCTGAAATCACGATACAAGGAATCACTTGTAAAATTGACACCAGAGTGACAGAACACAACTATGAGTTGTTCTGTGAGAATGGTCTGATGATTACCCCAAAACCAGAGAATCTACCATATTAACTATGTAACAAAGATACTCAGCTGCATCATCTCAGTAGCAGCAGATAAATCTTCTGTTCCATGAACAGGCCACAGAAGAGTCCACTAACTGCAACATATACAACACACATTGAACACAGATAAAAAACTAATGACAGAACAAAGAAGCATTCCAATATACCTTGAACGCTGAAGACTTCGTGGAGAGGCAGGTTCATGACCTGCCTGCTTGTCAGCTATTACTGGCTGCTGAGGTGCTGCCTGGGAAGCTGGTCCTTGTTTAACACCTGGAGTAGCAACCTGGAAAGTTGAGAATTTCATTAGAACTCCTTCACAGTAAAGAGCAAGTGTAGGAAACAGAGAAAACCAAGGAAATTACAGTTTCAACACCTGCGGGGTTGATACAAGGCCTTTTGTTGACACAATTTTTATTTTCTTCACAAGATGTTCTTTAAAAAAAAAATCTAGTTCTACAGCTTTGACAGATTTCCTTTTTAATAAGAAGGGGTTGTTAATACACAAAACAGAAGCAAATTTAGACCCATGTGACTTGTCAAAATACTGCAAGCTTATTAGGCAAAACAGTTCAACTCAGTATTAATTTTGACTGTATCTTCCATCTGAGCACTGAGCTAATTCTCAACCTCAGAAGAGTTGTTCATTACCCAAATAAAATCTTCATGTATAAACTTAAGAGTTCCCTAATTGAAACTACATTACGTAGTTTCAAGAACATAATTGCATCATAAGCATATTAAAACCATCTCTATCAAAAATGCAGAAGAAAATCTAAAGCATATTTATCAGTTTGCTGCTTCCTGTCCTCTAAGTTCTAAACTCATGGGTGACTACAAAAATAGTCATCAGTACCTTCCTGCTTTTCCTTTGTACATATATTCAATGCAAGGTATTAAGGTAACAGCAGTAAGATACAGTCTTTTCTGTGAATTTTGGAACTATGTCAGGATGAGAAGTTTGGAAATACAGTAATGTCTAATTTACAGCAAAGGAAATTCAAGATACTTCATCTTGCCCAAAGCTTTGCACACCTCAGTCAATTCTGAAGTATGTACAAGAGAGGTTCAGCTTCAAAATTTATCCTCCACTCTGCAAAATCAGGCTAACAATTTTAAGGAAGAGAGTAAAGAAACAATGGCTACTAGGGATCCATAAAGACAAAAAACCCAAATTGTCCAGCCTGTCTGGCATTTGCTGACTTCACATTAGTGTAGGTTACTAACTAAAGGTAACCTCCAGAAATTCTCTATTTCAGAAACAGACTTCTGTGAAACAAACCACAGATGGTAAGTCTGCTAAATTCAAGACACAAGGATTCGTTTAAATACACAAGGGGGGGGTGTCTTAATGCAAATTCAAACTCTTATGTATCTAAGAGGAAAAGTCACTTTTTAAAATTATCATCAAAATGAAAATGTGTTCTTCCTGGTTTTTAGATTAATAGCTATATACTAAAAAAGTCTGAGTAGCACATGAAAAGCCCTGGTACTAAAAGGAAAAAGCAAGATAATTGCAAGATCACTGCTGTTGAAATAAACAGAACTATATAGTTGAGGGGAGTGGAACAGTAGCAGTTTGTAAACTGACTTATGAGATCAGACTACTCAAGTACCTTTATGAAATTTATGACGTGAAGAACTTTGCTATTAATGCCTGCATTTTGCTCAGCCTGTGAGCAGACATTAAACCATCAAGATTGTTCAAACAGAACAATTACAAAAGGGAAACCCATCAGCAATAATGGAGCTGCACCTCCAAACTGGTAAAGTAACCAACTCCTTGGCTGGTAAAAATAACAAAAAGAAAAAAGGACCATGAAGTATAAATGGAATTTTTACAGGTAAACGAACCAAAGAACCTCTCAACTATTCCATGTTTTCCAAGTGTTTCAAAGACTGTAAATACGTATACCAGAAACAGAAAAATAGTAAGGGCTAAATAAATTCAAAAAACAAACCAACCAACCAACCAACCAACATCAACATTCTCACTGAGCTTGACAAGTCTGTGTGAAGTGTTTTACACGGCTATTTTGCAGAAATTCAAAACTGTTTTTAATCAAAAATACAGGCACAGCTAAAAGACAAAAGGTGACACCCAGGGCTCCTGGAGTCTGCGACCCCCGAGCTGCCACATGCACACAGCACACCTGCAGGCAGACACAGCACCTTCAGTCTGAAATGTTCAAGCACTCCTAAGCAACAGTACTGTGTCAATGGCACTACTGCTAGTCCCACAGCCAGCTCACAGTGCATCTGGTACTGGGCTCTTCTTGCACAGGGCCAGTTCAGTTTTGTCTGACCATGGGCTCTAAAACCAAGCTTGTCCTGGCACAGCACCACATCTTGATTAGGTGTAATTTACCTCAAACTGTACAACTGACAAGCTAGCCTGATGACATAACCAACAGGCTACTAAAACAGACCCTGCTCACACTGGAGCTATCACCACCTAAGTTCCCATCTCATGGAACAGAGTTATGTAAAATACAAGAACTATCAAGACAGTTCTTTCCCTACTGAACTTACAAAGTATCTGCTGCTGAACAAAAATTTACTACTGGGACTAAGAAACAATCTCTGGGTTGTAGAGACAAGAAGAGATCTACTTCCACTTATCAACAGTACGCAACTTCAGAAGATTCTTTGTCATATCTCAGGATTTCCTATCTCAGAAAATGCCAAATATCTTAACCCTGCTATTTGATAATTTCATTACTTGCCACCTAGCTATGTGATGTGAACACAGATTGAAACCAAGGGCAGGTATCAACCAATCCAAGGTAACAACCAGTACTGGTACACACATGAAGCTTTCACAATTCATTGTATCATTGCTGATCACAAGAAACTGGGAGAATCACTTAGTTTTCTTTTTACCCATTAAAAAAATCTGATGAAAGAAAATGAGGCATTTTAAATATAATGAGAAATGCAATGTGTCCTCCTGAAAAGCATTCCTCAAAGGCATCCAAGACATTAGAGGTTTGCTTGTGAGCAGAAAATTGAGAAAAAGACACCTTAGCTAAGTAGGGGTGGTGATAGAGAACAGAGATTTTAGGAAGGTGGAGATGTTTCACTCTGAAGTGTACAGTCATGCTGCTCAGGAAGAACCTCAGGAGCCTATACATTAGCTTCAATTTCTATTTCCTAGTCACTGATCCAATGAAGGAATTCTGAACTAACAGAGGTGAGTGGGCAGGAAGGGAAAGGAACATTATGTTATTGATCTGTAAACACCTAGAATATTTCTAAACCAAATCTGAGGCTCCATCAAGTTAATTGCCCCAAGTAGTTCTCTCCCATTCTAAACAGCTTTTATTGTAAGTAAGAGAATTAAGGGTAAGTGTAGAGAACTGTATCAGCAGTTGCCTCTGAAGTATGTTTTAGTTTCTACTTAAATATGCTAGAATACTGATGCCTTGGTACTACCTCCAGACAGCATCTGAATTGAAAGAAAAGAAGCATAAGAATTTCAAGCATAAGAATTTCTTCAAGAAAAGTAAACCTGATTTCACGCTGGAGCTGCACTGCCAAAATCCAGCCAAGTAGTGGCTTCCAGTTGTTTGTTTCTATTGGGAAAGATAATGTACATATTTTATCATCCTATGTACAGCTGTGAGCACATGGATATATAGAAGCTTACCTTCTGCTGGGATGATACTGGTGGCGTAGTCATCAAAGGTTTAAGTGGAACAGTGTTAGTCTGTGGCGTGCTTATCCTTGGAGACACGTATGATCTTGGTGATGAGGCATCAGATGTTAAAGACATTGGAGACTGATTAGATGGCTGAGCTGTAAAGGAAAAAAAAATTGCTTTTAATAAAGCCATGTCTTATCTTAAACGTGAATTAGATTTTCTTTTGGTACTTTGGAGTATGCTATATTAGGTGATATACAAACATGTTTACTGTGAACTAGAATAATCAAATGTTCGACAACAATCCTAGCTAAGGAATTTTATTTTCCCTCAAACTCTCCACTTCTAAAATTTCAGGGGAGGGGGAAAGAAAAGAAGTTATTAGGAAATGCTTTTTAAACGTGAAGAGACTAAATCATTTGTGACTCCTATTTTAGAGTGCTCAACTTGATTTAACCAAAAGAAAGCATGAACAGTTTATGTAGCAACCTATTAACCCATTCTAGGCATATAGCAGTAGTTTCCCCACCCAAGGGGAAAAATGGTTACTCACCAGTGGTTAAAAATTGTCACTAATAATGCTTACCTACTCAGTAAGATGATGGCATTTATTGTTTTGGTTTAAGTTTCTAAACTTAAGTTTTTAAGTTTTTTTACTAAGTTACAAGTCAGAACAAATTGAAGATATGTGAAAGAGTATCTTTGCCTGGAAGATGAAAAAAAAAAAAAAAAGTCCCCCACTAGACAGAGGAAACTTTCTTTTAAGATTTAAAGTCTCCCCCAAGAGTCACTGTTGCACAGTACTACAAGGTGGGTGTGGAAGTAGGGAAGAGTTGTGTTTTATACTATTAAATAACACCTAATTTCAGTCTAGAATAAATTGAGTCTCACATAAGTTTCATATTACTCATACAGAATTCCTTAACACACAAAGAAAAGCCCCAAAGGTGAGACAGAGAAGCATGTTTACTTAGTTGTGTGCCAGGTTCCTGCTCCTCAGTAACAATTTTTTATCCTATCTTTGGAAAAAGAACTCATTCAACATTCTGCACACCACGGGGCCAAAGACAAGAGACAGATTCCACAACTCTATCACCCTTTTTAAAACACTGTGTAACAAATTTACGTAAGTGAAAAAAGACTGAATACCTTGCGTAGACAGTTGTGCAGCTTGAGAAATTAGGGAGGTGATATTGAAAGCAGATGGTCCAGCAGTAAGAATTTTATGGAGTATAGACTGCAGAGAGGCTTGTGTCACAGCTGCTGTTAGAACTGAAAACAAACATTTTGTTTTACTGACAATTCTAGAACACCACTTTAACTGTTCAAACTGGATGATTACATTTAAGTTAAATTTTCTTTCAGACTTATTTCCCAGACCTACCATGACCAAAGATCCATCCAAATTGTTCTTTCAGTTACTTCATGTTAAGCTGACTTGGAATGCCTAGCAAGTCCTTTCTTTCGTAGTTTTCACTTTAAGACATACACTTACAAAAATTCTTTGAAAAAATAACTTCAGCTCTTCCACTTATGGATCAGTAACAATTCTTGTAAACAGCAGGAGAAAATTTATTCAATTTGCTACTGTAGTAAGCAGAATGTGTGTGAAGATTTTTTACACTACATAATTTTTTTTAAAAAGAAAAAGCAGAATCAGTTTAACGCACTAAAAGAGATAGGGGACAGACTTCTTGTTCAAGAGAAAAACAAATACCTTTCAAGTTAAACATCTGTTTCTTCTTACTAATAAAAAATCCCATATCTGTTCTGGGTTTAGCTGTCCCATATCATCCCACCCAGTAAAAAAAACCAATCACTTTCTACCATTTTAAAACTGCACAATACAGGAAAAGCATCTTGCAGTATGAGGTGACAAAACCCTGAACTATGAGCTTCTGAACTAATCTTTCAAAAAAGGTCTACAGGCTTTGTGGGCTACTTCCTGAACATACATTCCACCCATGCACACTCCTGAAAAAACTGACTCACCAGCACAAGCACCGAGTAACTCTGAATCGTGTGCACAGTAAGGGCAGCCCTGCTGTGCAGAGTGAAGTCACTCTGCCCACGTGGACACAGCCAGGGCCTCATGCCATCAGAACAATTCTGAACGCTCCTGTTCCAAGACATACACAGCTGCTGCTCAGATATGGCAAGACAAAATTACTAGAAATTTCACTGGGCAGCTTTTTAATAAAATACAATTGGAGTTGAGTGCACCTTTCATTTTTCAACACAACCATAACACTCCCTTTTTTCAGTCCAAGTGCACTACAGTTTTAAAGGTTTCTCCCTGCACAGGAAAAAGAAATCAGCGACCTACTCACCTATTAATACCTATTGAAGACAGAACATTTGCTGATAAAAAGGAAGCAACTGTCAGCTTTTTCTGATAAATATTCTGCAAGGTACAGAATATTCTGTACATATTTTCACTTAATTTGCACTTTCAGAAAGTTAAAGACAATTAACTCTTGGCACTATATGAAAATGGTTTACTTCCTATTTAAATTGATGATCCATGCACAAGAAGCAAACAAAAATTCCTACGCCACTTTATCTGTACCCTGTCATATGCAGACACATTAGAGACATCAACTGTATGCATCATGATTCAAAATGCATCAACTCTACTTGCTCCTGCAGCAAAAGGCTCTACAGGTAAGTGATAAACTGACTTCTAACAAACCAAGCCAACATGAAAAAAATCTAAGGGACACACCGATTAAATGTACAAAATTTCACCGGCTAACAAAGTTACTGATACACAATCTGTATTCAGGGAGGCTAACTTGTTTGTTAAAGTAAAAAGTTATCAGGCAACAAGGTTTAAGAACCCCTAGAAGTTTCACTGCAACATTTGCAACACATGTTAATAGAACAGCAGCGCAAACTACAGAAAACAAAGAACAGTGCACGAAACAAAAGAACAAAAAGCTCTAACGAAATTTTGTGCAACAGACAAATGCTGATACAGTGATTAAGTCACCAGTTTCAATTACATTGCCCATGTCCATCAACATTTATTAATTTAGAAACCTTAAATGTTGAGAAGGTTTAATGGAAAAAAATCCCACAAAAATCTTCACTTTACCTAGGGATTCATTTATTCTTCACTTTTCTTTTAAAATAAGCTTTCATTTACTACAGCCTGGTATCCAATAATATAGCAATGTATGCAAATGAGAGATTACATTAACTTGAAAGAATCCTTACCTTCATTGATTTTGGATATATCTACGCTAGAATTATTAAGCTGCAAGGTGGCTTGCAGAGCAGGCAGCAGCTGTCGAAGGAGATTTGGGTCCTGAAGTAATGGAGGAATTGGTGATTGTGGGATAGGTGAAACAGGAACTGTAGGAGCAGATGAAGCAGGTGCAGAAGTTGGATTCAGTCCAGAAGCAGAAGATGTAGAAGGAGTTGTGCAAGAATGGGATACAGACTTGTCCACAGATGCAGACTCTGAACAGAAGACAGAGAGTATTTTTCATTTTCCCCAATGACGACCTGACAACTCACTAGTACAATACTCAAATTCAGAAGATCAAATGCCTAACTACCATTTTAAGAAAAAAACAATAATAGAACAAAAATTGAAGATATCTGATTTTCTAATGCAATTTACACTACCGATCCTAATATTTATTATGAGCACACACACACAACTTCCACTTCAAGATACTGGACTAAAAGCAGCCAGTATTAAAAATGGGATTTTTTTTTCCTTTGCTTTTGTGCAAATGTGGGCCAAAAATTCTTTACAGATCTTTTCTTCTACTGTGCCTACACTCATATTCTGCGTTTTTACTTATGATTTCAATCGTTCTTTGGAAAATATACTAGAAACAAAAGCCTTACAGCCAATGAATTTTGCATATAGGCTACTGTGTCCAATTTGAGGGGAGCGTATAAGCCATGCTTCATTTGTGAAGAGACCAGTACAAGAAGCCACAAATACAAGTCTATCATCAAAATCCACCTACACTGCTGAGGATTTAGAAAGGATAATGAGCTGCACTAGAAATGTAAAAACAGTGCTGTTAACATCCCCACAGCAGAGTGGCAAAATATCTAAAAATTTATCTGCCTATAATTAATTTTTAATTTGTCAGCTTCTTCTGAAGCATTAAGACCTATAGCCTTTATTTTATTAATACCATTTTAGGAAATATTACCACTTATTATCTGCAGAAATACATAGTAAATTCAATTAGACTGTATGGAAATTTGTTCTGATTAATTGTGAGTTAATTAATTAATTTTAAATATGACTTCTATTTAACAGAAAGTTGCTCCTCCATTCCAATACCATGAGAAATCTTTGCAATGAAAGTATTTCAACTTACAATAGGTGTACCATCAGTCACTTCAAATATCCTTCCTTTAAGAAACCTGGACCATTATATTTCAATCTTAACCCCCCCTTCTCTCATCCTCATTACATCCCAGACATCCCTACCCCCAAATTCAATCAAGACTAACGTCTCTACAGCACCAAAGAAGTTGGATGCAGAGTGTAGATCTATGGATCCAAGATCTCATGCAGGATGTTTGCCCACAGTATTGAAGGCCTGGACTTTAAACCCACATAAAACCAGGCAGAAAAGGTCCACCTGGATATTCTACATTTCAGGCAAAAGTCTACATGAACTGGGAAAATGGGCTAGGAAGCTCATTTACTTTAAGGGTGTGCTTGGTATTTTTATTTGGAGAAATGGTCAAAGTAAGATGATGCTGACTTTGTTAGTAAAGAAGTGATAAGGTCTTGTTTTGTTTTGCTACATAAGAATAAAATGCTACCGAATTTCTAACAGCTTTTGTAATCCAAAAACCTTAACTGCAACTTCCAAGACTAATTCGGAGAAAAATCCTAAGAAAATAAACATAAAAAATTATGGAAGTGAGTAATGATGTGTAAATCTTTTCACTAAAATTTCTAATCTCATTGGGAAGAGGATTTCTTTTCCCATGCTGTTACAGTATAAACAGCTTATAAAGGTCACAAATACTCAGAAAACTTTTTCCAGACAAGTAGCTGAGAAATCTGAACCAGACAAAAACCTGCTGAAGAATTTGAAAGCTTGCAAGGATGCAACAGCCAGGACACAAAGACATATTTTGGAGTTTCAGGCGAAGTTCTGAAAAAGATGTGCTGATATCTAGTTACAGTCTTCTCAGGGTTGGTTGCAATGTATCTGTGTAGGGACCTGGTCATTTGGCCAGGAGCTTTCATAAGGAACAACTTAAAAAGGGACAAAAAGGATTAGAAAGATTGAAGATAGGGAAAAAAAGAAAAACCAGTTACAAAATTTCTGTATGGTTTTCAGTAACATGTGAACTAGGACAGCTGATTAGGTATTAGTTACCATTAAAACATTAAGTCATTAGTAAAAGTTTTTGTTATGAAGTATTGCATATAAAATCTTATGTTATAGCGTTCAAACTAAACATTAAGACAACTGTAGATCAAGACACATCTAACAAACAAGAGTCTTATCACACTAAACAAAAACATGTGAAGTTTAAAATGAACTTGGATCTGTCATAGTCCAAATGAGATAAAGATACACTGGCAGACAAAAGCAAGGGAAATAAACACAACGGGGCACGTTAGCAATTATATGTACAAGTCTGCTACCTACAATAGAGAGAACCTTATCAGAAAAACAACCATTAAAAAAACCCAAAACACCCTCATTTCAAAATGAAAAAATAATACAGAGCAACTGCCAGCACTAATTTCAAAACATATTTAATGTATTTCAATACATTTTTAATGTATTTAGTTTTCACAGTTAAATACTAAGTTATTTTAAGTAAAGAAGCAACTCACTACTGTACTATTTATTAATGTAAGCAAATACCTGACCCTCAAACCACACCACCATACCAAACAGCTGGAAGTGCTTTTCACCCATGCTGAAGTTCTGAACAGAAAATACACTGAATCAAAAGCTAACAATGCAGTTAAAATAAACCTACTCAGTCCTGGGTATTCACTTATTTCTTGAATAACAGAACTCAAAACATGTCACTCAAAACCACTGAATTCCATGAGATCTGTAAAACTACTTTAGTTTGAGTTTTTATGCTCTAAAAATTCACTCTGAGTTACATCGACACAATACAGTCAAGTTATTTCCTTCAGACAATATGGAGACACTATTTCATAGCTGTATTAATGCAGGTATTTTAAGTATGTGTTAAAATATATCTGTGAAAGGTATTTTTGTACAATCACCCTATTAAACCTAGAGAAAGCCTACAAAGCAAGGATAACATCTAATGCTAACATTCCAATCTTCTGAGATGTTTAACAACTCAAAACCAAAACACTACATGCTATAAAACAATACATCTCTATGATCATGACTACCTACATGCAAATCACATTAGAACTGTTATTTAACATCATAGAGGATGCAGAGTAAAATGACTGTTCAGAGCATCACTGCATTACACAAATTAATTTATTATTACTGAAATTCAACCTATAAACCTGTTTCTGCCAAAAAAAAAAAACCAAAACCAACCTGTAAAAACATTGGTAAAAATGTAAGTATTTCTTGTTTGTATTAAGTAGCTGTGCTGGTTTTGGCCAGGACAAGGTTAATTTTTGGAGCCAGAAGGGTTGGTTATTCCATACCACTTCACTTCCAGTCTAGTGTGACTTGTCTCCCATGTACATCCTTTTGTTAATACTGTTGCTGTTAGTGTTCCTTATTTCATTCCTGATTGCAGTAAATTTTTCTTATCTCAACCTGCAATCTTTTCCTTTTGTGCCTCCAATTCTCCTCTCTAGCCTGTCACAGGGGAGAGTGAAGAAGCAGGGAATGAAAACAGTGCATGGGGAACACCAATCATAAACCTCAACAGCCTTATTTGGCATTCAATGGGGTACAAAGGGTGGAGATACTCAGATCTGACCAGAGAAGTTTGAAACAAATTTGATTTAAGCATTTGTACTAGGCAGGAGGCAACTGTCACAATGTTGCTTGGTCTGTTCATGTGGCTGTGGTACCTAACCCTGTATACATTCCTGCATACCCCCTGTGTGCCCACCATGTTAATTTTTTAAGAGCAGGGAGAGAGTGATTTAAGAGCAGGGATCAGAATTGCTGCTTTGCTGTATTGTGGGAGACCAGTTTATGACACGTGGGGCAATGAGAGTCATTTGGGATGTGTGTTCAGTAGTGCTCCTTTACCCTTTCTTTGGGGTCTACCTCTGGGAGTCCATTAAATTGCACCTAGTCTGGAGGGGAACAGGGGCAGGTAGTTTTCCACCACTTTTTATGCCCTACCTCTCTTTCAGGCCTGTTAAACCAGCTTTTGAGAATTCTGGATTTCCTCTGGTTGTTAGAAAAGCATGGCCTTGTTATATTATGTGTCCTGAGTACAGCCAACACCAAGTTTAAATTCAGTGTGGCCCACACCATGTTTATAGTAAGGAGAGAGATTTCTAAGAAGGTCTGTCCCACAGGTGGATTGTCATGAGTAGCATGGAATGTGGTATAAAATGGGCCAGTCTGGGGGGAAATTCTCTGCTTCAATGGTTTGGAAGTTCACCCCTGAACAACTACAGGATCCAGATAAAGCAACAGATTATTTTTAAGGAGGACAGTGTGACATCTCCAGGGGGGAGCAAATCATTGCAGTGTGTTGGGCACTGACTGCTCTTTACCAGACATAGCTCAGTAGTACAGTCCTTCAGGGAGAACAGGAGAAAAACAAACAGGCACTGAGACCACTCAAACAGCAGTGCTGCTGTGCCAGACATGCTTGAACTTCAGTATGAACTGGAGACCAAGGCAGGGAAGTTGTGCCACCATTGACATTGCCAGTACATTTTTCTCCATTCCTGTGGCAGGAGAGTGCAAGCCACAGCTTGCTTTCACCTGAGGAGTGAGCAGTACACTTGGAAACAAATGTCCCTGCAGTCGGCTGCAAACACAGCTCCAGCATGCAATGGTAGAGAGCAAGGCTCCAGAACACTTGCAGTACATTGATGACATCATTGTATGGGGGAACACAGCAGAGGAAGTTCTTGAGAAAAGGAAGAAGATAATTTAAATCTTCCAGAAGGCAAATTTTGCCATAAAGCAAAGTAGGGTCAAGGGACCTGTCCAGGAAATTCAGTATTTAGGAATAAAATGGCAAGATGGGTATCATCAGAGTCCAATGGATGTGGTCAACAAAATAGCAGCTATACCCCCACCAATGAGTAAACAGCAAGCACAAGCTTTCTTAGGTCCTGTGGGTTTTTGGAGAATGCATATTCCAGATTACAGTCAGCTTGTCAGGCCCCTCTATCATATGACATGGATGAATGATTTCAAGTGGGGTCCTGAACAACAAGCTTTTAAACAAAACAGGACCATGCAGTAGCTCTTGGGCCAGCCAGGACAGAAGATGTGAAAAACGTGCCTTACGCTGCAGTCACGGAAAACAGTCCTTCCTGGAGTCTCTGGAAAAAGCACCTGGGGGGACTCAAAGACAACCCCATGAGTTCTGGAGTCAGGATACAAGTAAAGCACTGAGGCCTGCTTCGTCCCAACTGAAAAAAAGATACTGGTAACTGGTGAAGGGGTTTGAGCTGATTCAGAAGTAACTGGCACCGAAGTACGGCTACTCCTGGCATCCTGACAGCCACTGCTGGGCTGGATGTGCAAGGGAGAAGTCCCTTCCACACGGGATGCCATTGATGCTATGTGGAGCAAATGGGTTACCCAGCAAACTCAAACAGGAAACCCCAATCGCCCTTGGATCTTCATATGCACCAAGTCCCTGTGATGCATATAAAGAATGTGTTAGGGAAGCCAGTCTGGATCTGTCTTCCTCAAGCAAAGGCAAATCCCGTCCACAGGGTAGGCAAACCCATCCGTGTTTTTGCACAAGGACCTGGGTGCACTTGGTGGGTAATGCAGAGGGACAAGGAAACACAATGTGTACCTCAAGGGGACTCGATTCATATGTGAGAACAGACAATGCTGAATTTCAAAACACTGGCTGCTGAATGACACTGTCACTGCATGTTGTAACTGCCATGGACAGTGAGCACGGACTGCTTCAGATATACCAATCAGGAGCTCCTGGTACATCCTGCAATTAGCCAGGAGCACACCATTCGGAAGATGTAGGACCTGGGCAGGATGTAGGTGGTATAGAATAAGGGGTGGATAACATCCTGGTTCTGGCCAGCACCGGGTTAATTTCTGCAGCAGCAAGGAAGGGCAGTTATTTTTTACCACCTCACTTCACTGCCAGGGGAAAGGGACTCTCTCCAGTCGGAGAAGGTGGCAGCTGTTTCCATGCTGTTGTTCCCACGTGATGAGCTTTTGTTCACACACACATTTTTCACCTCTCTTGTACACCCTTCTAATAATATTGTTGGTTTTACTGTTCATTTCTCATTTCATTGCTCTTTACAGTAAATTATTCTAATCTCAACCCATGATCTTTACCTCTTCTCCATAAAGGGCAACATCTCTGTGATGAAAACTCACGTATTAAAAATACAGACTACAAATTAGTTGTATGTAATCGCAACTTTCTTTAGCTTAATTTAAACCCATCTATCTTACTTCATGGCTCAGACAGGATACTAAAATCCTAGAAATACTGCCAACAAAACAAAGCCTCCAAATATTTTAACACCCATTTCTGAATAATGTAACTGCAAAGGTTAAAATCTGGTTTAATTTATGATGCTGTACAAAGTCTGCATTTTTGCCTTTTGAAGTTAATTTAACTAGTCAGAACTCCTCAAGATGAAATAGTTGTCTGACAAAAACCCTCAAATATCACTTACTGGGGTATATACATTTCCCCTACTTTTTCCACAAGTAGAAGCAGAAACTACTCACTCCTTTCTTTTCCTCCCTAATTCCCTTTTTCTGAGAGACTGTTTCATTGTTTATTTTGCCACAGAATTAAGTTTATTTTCCAACATCTAAACACTATTTTATAGTTTATGAGTTTTTTAAAATGCTTGTTAATAATACAATCCTGTAGTTCTTAAGTGCACTTGAAGCCCTCAAACATCACGAAACACAGTCAAGATGAACATAACATGCTGTGAAAAGTTAAATATCACCACAAATTTAAATCCTGTAGTTTTACAATTCTGATACACAGGTCCCTGCACCTGCATCAACAACAATTCACGTTCCTTAACAAGCAATCTACACTATTATTGCAGAAGGATGCATTGTCTTCATTGTCAACATCAATTTCAAAACAAATGCTACACAAATGACTCTAACCTCACCTAAAACTTCAGCTTTTATCATGGAAGTCCCAAGGAAAGCTCTTTAAGTAATAAAAAAATGAAATAAAAACTAAAACTAGAATATCACAGATGACAAAAAACCAGATCATTTTCAGCAGTTGTGTCAAAACGATCTTCAGTTTTTTCTAAGTACCCTTAGCATCTCAGTTTGAGTCAATAGATAAACATGCTACTGAATCTTGCCATCACCAATCTCTGCCCCTTATGACAAGAACTTTCACTCCTCCTAAGCAAACAGCTGATCTGCCAGGACTGACATTCTGAAAGGCAACCCTGAGCCTACAAGCTTGAATGCAAGGGGGTAGAAATTGAAACCTTCTGACTGTTCAGCTACTCTGCTTCAATGAAGAAATTTGACACTGACAGTCCCACACCTCTGGGGTGCCTCTGCCACCCTGCTCTGTCTGCTGGAATCCTGTGAGCACCTGAAACTTGCTCACTCTCCTCTTGACCAGGATGTGCCAGGTTCACCAGGCACGTTAGCGTGACAGAAGTGGATGGAGAAAAAAGAACAGAACTGGGAAATGCCTTTTTTCTGACAGCTAACATACTAGTAACTCCCTGCATGACTAGCTTTAGATTAATGCTATATATTATTATCTTGCTCTTATTCTGATTTATAGCAACAAAGATTTGTTTTAAATGACACGAAATTACTGACTACTGTTGACTAGATGGTTCCTAAAGTATTAAAATGCCTGAGTGTTCCAATAGCTTTTACCACTGATGTAATTTTTACCCCATTTAAAACAAAACATATGCATCCGAAGTCCTTTGAAGTCCACACTACAATATTACCAAAACACACTATTGTGAGCTTGAGCTGTTATCTTTGTACTGCTAGCAACTATTAAGCATGTGTGCTCCCACAGTGGGAGGAAAACTTCATTATAAATTTTTCAGAAATTTCTATCTTGTTGCGCTATAAACCTCATCTCTGCTTCACTGATTAAAAAGGTACTACCCAGAACAGCTAACAGAATTGCTTTATTTTCTGCTGATGATTAAGAATCACAACACACTTTCAGTTCTGGAGTGTACAGTCCACTAACTAATCTCTCTGAGCACTGACAGTCACATTTACCTGTTTTGTAGAGTTCAGTTCTGATTTACTAAGGACCATAAACCACAACAAAAATACAGAAATATTTAAAAGCAATGCATTCTGTCAACACATTTGACCAAATGAAACAATAGTAACCATAGCAATTAGATTCTCAAAAATACTCAAAATTATCTAAAATACAAAAGAAGCCCTGTTTCTCCTATTTGGATTACTCCAGTCTTAAAAATGCATTTTTTATATTTTACCTCTGCTGTCAAAATAAATGTAACAGCAACGTTCAGCAAACAAGTATAAAGTATTGGAAGAAACTAACAGTCTCACATGTAACTTTTCTAACTGACATATGAATTGAGTAATATACTTGAAACTCCAAAACTCAGCCAAAGAAGATGCAATAACACCAGAAGCAATGTTAATAACCAACCACTAAAGACTAGTGAGAGTTACAAGAAAACCACAGGGGTGAGAAAAGGAAAAGAAGCACCAGTCACAACCCACCCAGCATTGCACTGGCCAGCTTGCTGTGTTCTCTTGAAAGTTTTAGAGTACTGCTGCACTAGAAACAGACGTGCTGCCTGATGGGACTTGGAGGAAAGGTGAGAGAAGCAGTATCCTACAGACAGACACACTGTTATGGTATGGACAATACAACATTTCATTCTGAATTAGAAATAGGAAAATGTGATGTGCCCTACAGATAAAGCAGCCAAAAAGTAGGAAAAGCAACCCCACACTTTACCTGCATAAAGCACTCACAGTGAGCACAAACAGAAGCAGCAGATTCTGACTGGAACATTCAAACCAAAGGGTAGAGGTCAAATAGTTCCCCAGGAACTCTCCACTACTGCCAGCCATTGAGGGCAGAAGACTACTGCTAACAGCTGAGCTATAGTTCAGCCAGGGATTTTATTCAATCTCCTTGTGGGACTACAACATACCCCTGCAGCAAAAGAGATTGAGCTGAAAAAAGCATTGTTGTTGGGTTTTGTGTTTTTCTGTTGTTCTGCTGTTCAAAACTATTACTGCTTAAAAAAAAAACCAAAACAAAACACTGAAATCAGAACTATTAAACAGTGGTACATATATGCTGACATAAGGCAGCCAGCAACACATTCACAAGAAGCTAGAATTCATTTAATGAAGGACTACTGCATATATTATTCAGTCATTTGGACCAACCTATTTTTATAGGCAAAAAAATACAGTTTTACCTCTTTTTAGAAAGAGAGAGGGATGGCACAGTCAGTGAACAGAAAAAGAAAATCAAAAGCTATTTGCTTTACTACTGTAAACACAAACCTCTCAAACTATTTTTCAGTTCTGCAGAGACACTTCTAGAAGATTGCTTGAACCAAGTATCTCAGGAAAATTACCGTATTTTCAATCTGTGTAACAGCTACAAAAAAATACTTTATAAACTGCATACTTCTAGTACTGCAGATTCACAGTCACCTCTGAGAGAATGAGAAACAGTGAATCATCCAAAGCACTGCTTCTTCCCCTTTTAAAAATTTAAATATGCAAAATGCTACAGAGCATTTACTGGTTTAATTTCCTTAAAAAGACAGTCCAATATTCCCAAGAAAAAGAAAATGTAAAGTCAACTGAACATATTTTTTGATAACCTTTTATCATGACAGCACCTACACTGAATTCTTCTATTTCTGTACAAGAGGTAAAGCAACATGTAAAAACTCACACCTTCTGGAGTAAGAATTTCAAGCCCAACATTGACCTATTCTAATTCTTCAATTATTTACTAACTTACTAGAACCCACCCTTTCCTGAAGCTCAGAAAGTACAATATTTGCTCACAATCAAGTGCCATGGAACAGATCAATGAGGCATGATTATTACAGAGAATCTATTAATTTAACCCATATAAAATTAAAAAAGCATCTATCTAAGAATACAGAAATGCAGTGAATTATTTAGTATGGAACCATTCATGGTAACACGGATTCTAAAGTAAGATTTACAGCATCAAGACTGTCTTGTGTGATTGTTTGCAATATTATACCCAGCTGTATGCTCTCAAATTACTGTTGCATGTAAAAAGTATTAGAACTCTCTGCCAACAACCGTAGCAATTGTCAGAGTGGGAAGTTCCTTCAACTGCTCTAAGACTCAGCTGTTCAATTAATGAAAATGTGCAGTAAAGCAGCAAAAGAATACCCAATATGAAATCTGATCACACACCAAACAGGAATCAAGAACATGCCAGAATTGAATAATAAGGGTTTTAAGTATATTTTAAATATAGAAATGAAAATGGAGCATATACACTAAAGGAAAGAACACCTGACATGTGTATTTTGCATTGTAATGTGTACCAGTGCATCAAAATGCAATCAGAAAACAGAGGCTTAACTGAAGCAGGTAACTACTGCACTCAGTACAAAACCCAGGCTTGAACTAGTACACCTTACACTGTGCTTTACTGTGGTGAACAGGAAAAGGCTTGCTGAAAACAACTTGTTCCTCTGTAGTTTACAATCAGTATTCATGACCCAGGTTATGTAAAAACTGCACAAAGTGTTAAGAAAAAACATTTTAAAAATTGCTTTACATGCACAATTATCTTACAGTATTTGTCAGTGTATGCTATTGTTTGAATATTTTGGATGGCTAGCTGTTCCTAAGTCTGTGTAGAAGTTGGAATTCTTTAATAAACAAAAGTGGAAGACTCAAAACCAAACACAGGGTACAAGATCAGTGTCAGACCAGAGTATGTTTTGGTCTTATTTTTAAAACTATTTAACTAGGCCAACTTGAAAGTATGGACAGGGCAACATGCCATCTTTCAAAAATGAATTCCATTACATATTAATTATGCAATACTTTAAATTAAACCAATGTGATTATCAAAAATTACTCTTCTCCTTCCCAATGCCCTCAAAATAGAATTTTCTTAAACAATACCACTCTCTAACACTCAATTACACCAAAGTAACACACTATCATTAATGACACGCATCTCATTCTCACAATCTTCTTGAGCTCTTCATCCCTAATGAAGTAAATCTAACTAAAAGACAGATATCTGAAAGGTCACAAGCAATGCACAGTGAAGCCCTGATGTTCGCTTGACTCTAACTGTGTCTAACAGGTACTATCAGATAACAGAAACACATACCAGCAGCAGATTTAGAACTGAAGATACAGCATTTCTCAGGAAATACAAATCAAAGCACATTAGCTCTTACAAACACGTAGGTAACTTGCTTTCTGTTGTGCTTGTGTTGACTGAAAGATTTGACACTGGCATTCCAAACAGTAACAGCAGTTCATGAAACATAATGGTCCAAAATGACTTTCAAACTGTGTAACTACATAACTCAAATAAATGGCAAAGATCCAAAACAAGAGAGAAGACAAGAACTAAAATATGTTCTACAAAAATACATCTTTCAAATTATCATTTGAAATGTTAATTTGCAGAATAAGACAGTAAATAGCAAATATCACAGTGTCAATTTGAAGTTGTGTAAGATATAGCAAATGTGATTTAGGGGAAAGTAAACACATCAAAACAGTAATCAGGTTCTACACACATACAATCAAACAGGAAAAAAATCCTTAAATTCTAGAACTAACACACTTTGAACAAGCAATGTAACACAATGCATCATCTTCACTACTAGAAGGAATTTCATCAGACATACCTTTTCTCTCTGTTTTCTGTGCAGGGATGGAAGATGTGGATGTAGACAGTTTTGATAAAGTAGATGCTCCATTAGCATCAAAGGATTTCTTTGGCTGGTGATCAGATTGTAGAGAAAATGGACTAGGAGGAACAGTGCTTGGGGTAGCAGTTGGATGAACCACTGGTTTGATGGGATGCTGTACTGGAGTAGAACTACTGTGAGTCTCTGCTCTTGGCAGTCTGTAGTCTCTGTCATTGTGCCTGCTTGTTTGAGATAAAATATTCTGTGGGAGCATACTGCTGGTGTCACTGGAATGCTTGTCTTCCACTTTTTTTCAGGATTCCCCAAGTAACATTGCAATAAGAAAAAAGAAGATTAAATTAGAAACAAGTCTAAGATTAGAGTGACTGATAAATACAGATGCACACCAACAACTAGAGCTGATTGAACTTCCGATGATTAAAAAAAGCCTCAAATAGATCAGCATCAAAAAGGGCAAAATTTAATTCCACTCACTGACAAAATGCATTTTCTCTGACCTTTGCTCGATTTAGAGTTCTACTTAAGCAGTGTGTTTTGATGAAAGGCTGCTTTACGAGTGTTACAGTCAAGTTAACTTTTGAAGTCTCCTAAAAAGATCTAAATCAAGATCTATTATTTCCATCTTGTATATTTAGTGTGAAGAGATAATTTGTGCCATTATTCTTTTGTTCATCAAACCTCCTGAACATCAAGTCTAATTTAATAGTTTCACATTCTAGCCTTCAAAGAATTCCTCTTCACATCACCTAAGTACTACTACAACAAACTTACAGTTAATTCAAGACATTTATATATAGTAAATGAATGACTAATCTGCACTGGTCACATGATCACACTTTAAAACATGCTACTCAAGTAAACACAGAGTAATTCTTTTTATGGATTCTTACATTTTCACCTGTCACAAAACAAATACTGCATTATGCATGACTGCTTCTTTTTTTTTCAGCATCCAGTATATTTCAGCATGTTCACTAAGCTTCAGTGTACACAGAAAAATACCCCTTTATACATCTTTACCTTGTCAAATCCTAAGAGGTGGGTGAAGAATAATACTTTGGCTTCTATTTTAAAACTACCCTGAGAACTATGCTACAAATTTACCCAAACTGCATCAGCATACAGACAGAATCTCACAGTACAACTACTTTCCAGAAGAAAATTGATAAAGATTAAAGCTAGGTATCAGGACAAAAATCTCCAAGTTACAGAAATTTATAGTCCAGGAAAGATTTTGCTAAAAACATTGGTGAGGTAAAACTATTCTCTCAATAACATAGATATTCTCTCAATAACAAGCCTCTGAAAACTCTGATATCAAAATCCACTGAATTAGGTTATTATTTTTAGATGTGAAATCTTTATTTTTAATGTCAGAATATGACGTTAGCAGGTCTCAATGATCACAACAGTCCAACTAAACTAGAGATTATGCAAGTTGTTTAAGAAACTACCCATGAAGAAAATTAAACTCGACAGTAAAAGCCACAAATAGGAGAAGCACCATGAAAAGCACTAAGCAAGTGTTGCACTAGTAAATTTATTTAAAGAAACAGCATTTGGGAGAGTTAATGTGCTATCCACTTTGGCTTGTATATACGAAAAGGTGAGAAAAAGAGCTAAGGAAAGGGATTTTTAACCATTTTTGAAGTTTGGAAAAGAAAACAGTACTGCATACAAGGCAAGAATATATTGCTGTAAAAAAACCACATACTTCCACTGGCAAACCCACTGGCAGCTGTCGCCTGCATCACCTCTCTTCTGTAATCCCTATCTTTTGGAAAACTGTTAACTGACATTTTGCTTGCTTCTTTTTGTCTCTGCTCTCTGAAGAAAAGAAAAGAGAAGTTAGGTAAGAACTTAAATTATCTAATAATATAACAGTTTCTGTAAGTCACATGAGATTAATTAAACTATTAAGAGCTTGCTGCTACAGGTGGGGTTAGCAAACTCCAGCCACTGCTTCCTTACATCTTGCTTGCTGAAGTCCACAATATACCAGTTCAGCTAACTAATCTCGTCCAAATAAAACACCCAAAAAAACCCACCCCAAAACAAAACATTAAAAACATCACTCACCAAAAAAACCAAAACAAAAATCCAACCAAAATAAACAAACAAACCCCAGAACTATACAAATAACAAATCAAGAACCCCTTCCCAACAACAACACCCAAAATATAATCCCCAGACAAACCAACCCTACTTCCCTCTGAGGCTCTGGATTGTCAAGGTGCCAGATGCCACGGTAAGGGCAGGAACACAGCAGACTTAGAGCACAATCTTTTATAGCAGTAATCTATTAGATAAGCTCACCTGCTCTGAAATGTGTTTAAGAGTATTTGTTTTTCATACAATTAAAACAACATACCTTTCCAGCCACTCTTTTGGTTTCTCCCATTGTGAAACTTCTGTTCGGCAGTTGTAGTAGTACTTTTTGCCTGAAGAGCTGATGTGTTCAGACCAATCATCCGCAGAATCATAAGCCTTTAAAATACAAACAGTGTTGGAAAAACTACTTGAGAGTTTTAAAATACAAATTTAATAGCTTTCACTTTTTTAAAACTACGTGGCACCCTTCTGTGCACCCGTATCACTCCTTTCCACCACCTCTAAATGCTTGCTTCGTTGACAGCTTGAACACACAACCAGTATCCTCCTGCTGCCTTCTGCAATAATTTCCTCTGGTTTATTCCCTTAACAAAATGTAACAGTACATTTAGTGGGATGCAGTGAGGTCAATACAGATAACATTAGTTTCCTTCACCTTACAACATCCTCAAAATTATTATCTTTCCAAAATTTTTGTACCAATCACTAATGTATTGATTTTTTGGGGGCAATTTTTTTACAAACACCATTATAACTACTAAAGCTTTGATGCTGAAGTGACTAAAATTCACAATATGCAATGTATTTCAAACAAGTAAAATCATACTGTCTACTCTAGATTTACCACAAAGTTCATGGAAAATATTTCTATACCTAAGTCATTTAAATGATCTAATATTTTACAATTAATGACAGGTAACTCAAAGCTCTATTGATTACCAATTAGAGTAGTTTTAAAACATATGACAACTGCAGTTGGGTTTACAGAGTGTTTATAAAATAGAGACTGATGTTGGAAAACTCAAGCACAATGTATGCTGCCTGTCTCAGAAAAATTTATGAAAATATTGTTTGTATGAACAGGGCAACACGTGGATGAAAATCAACCACAAATACTCACTGCATCAGAAGTTTTGCTTGGATTATTGCTGGGATTAGAAGAATGTGAATTTGAACTATGAAGAGCACTGTGGTTGTGTGAATTTTCTTGTGGAGAGTAACTGGTCCCTGAAAGAAAAGAGAAAGACTATTCACCATGTATGCTCAAAGAAATCAACAATCTGCATTCTAAGGAGGCAGAAGGGGAAAGAAGAGAGAAAGGGAGAAAGCAAGTTGTCCAAAACCTGAATCACAGCATAGTTCAGATGTAGAAGTATTTCAAGAGACTACATGTATGTTTCTTTTTCACATAGCATAAAACTTTGATTTTATAATTAGAGTAATGCAGTATTTCCCTTCACTGGTCTAATTCTCAAACTTTATTCAATTGCTAGTAAACAAATAGCCTTTAGAATTTTGATACTTTTAAGACTCTTAACATGCCAATTCAGAAATTAGCAGACATTTTCTCCTCAAAATTAGATTTTAGAAAATTTTAAATAGGTTTTTTAACAGCCTACATGGATAGATGCATGAAATCAGGTCTGAAGTTTACTGAAGCAATTCTGTTTTCTTAAAACTGCTGTTTCCTTTTGAGACTACTTGTTATTAGTTCTAGGTAACTATTTCTGTTTATGCATACCAGACAGACTAAATTTTCCTGCATCTCACTCTCTGCAATAAAGGAAGGTACTGACATCTAGAACACCAAATGCAGCACTTCCCGAACTGCCACCTGCTTCTGGCCTCCTTACCAAATATTCAAGGCAACTTAGTTTTACTCAATATGAAAACACTTGAACAGCTGAAACAAGAAAGGAGAAAATTCTCAACATCTTTTAGATCTGTATTTGTGCCTAAGCTCAAGTCACCTGAACCGTTCCATCTACAATTAAACAAGGACACCCATTGCACTGCAAAATCTTCTTTTAAATTTCCTGCTCTTAGCCCCTCCCATTTCTCTAAAATTTTTAAGCAAGTAAAAACTCTTCCATTGTTCTTGAAAAAATTTTAAATGTTCACATAAACCACACCAAACTAAGAAAAATAATTTTCTTACACATTTCAGGGAAAAACCTAGATTTGCAAACATAACACTCTCCCATCTTTTATTTTCCCTTTTCCTACTGCGAAATTTCTCAATACTCAGGGGTACTACATGAAGTACCACTAGCTTCATAAGCTGTACAGCAATCTAAATATGAAGTCAAAGTGATTCGAAAATAGCCAAGACTTTATCTTATGGGCAATTACAGTAAAGTACAGTAAAGGACTGATAAGTAGGAGTGAATGGAGTCATAAAAAAATAAAGTAATTCTTTCAAAGTCTTCCGAGAGTTACACACACAGAACATGACTAAATGACACAGTTTGGTGCAAAATGAGACATTCTAATGCAAATTCTGTCTTCTGAGCCTTCTAACTACACAAGCAGTGACAAAATTATTTCAAACTTCTCCCCACCTTTAACCCTGCAGGTTAGAAGAACAGTCCATCACAAAAGCAAAGATGTATACCTCCACCAAACCGTTTAGTACCCTACAAAGTTTAAAAGTCAATTTGCACAAACATGAGTTACTTGAACCAGCACTACCCCAAAACCTTTCCCTACAACATGGTGTCTAAAACTGTTATTCTCTGCAAAGATATAACAGGAGAAAAATAAGTAAAACAGAGTAAGTCTCATACTCAAATACAGTGCTTCAAAGGCTAGACCATAATCCTACACCAAAAGCCTACATTTTGCATGCTCAGAGCCAGATAGAAAGAATGACTTACCATGGGGGCACATTAGGCTTGTCAAAGCAATACTTACAACCATCACACACTTGTGATGTGCATGCCTAACAACAATAAAACCCCATTTATAGATGCATTTGATTCCCCTAGATTTAAGTAGTATATCATAATTACAAGGCTGTACTCCTCAGTTACACCAACAGTCTCAATTTTTTTTAGACACTGATTATGCAGTGAAATAGGTATTTAATATTTTTGTATTAGCCATTATTTTAGTCTTTATTTACTACTGAGATAAAAATCAATAACATTTCTTAATGTATTTTTGTGGGTTGTTCAACACAGACATATTTTAATTAATTTCTGCTGTGAGGTAAAATCATCTCCTTTCTGCAAAGAAAAAAATGAGATGAACATTTACCAGATGGCCTTGTTTGAACAGTCCCTTCAAAACATCAGAAAGCACCAATGCATTTAATTTACTGTAATCCCATACCATGGATGCAGTATCACTACATTTTGTTCAGCATGCTCAAGATGTACGCAGTGGCTTTTAAATACTGTAGTGGCCTAAATACACTGCCACCATGAATCCACTCTAAGAGGCATTTTCCAAACATGAAAAAGAGCCAACAACATACCTATTATATCAATAAAATATTGTAAAACCAGTTCTACTATCCAACTCATAAACCCCTCAAAGTGACTGTGCAGACTTTCAGACCCCACACAGTGTATCAGCTCAGCAGCATGCCCCCATTTCAGACTGTGCCCAGCCCCAGCACTGAGTCACCAAAGCACTCTGCAGGAGTATCTGAGCAGTCACAGCAAGTCACACCCACCTCGGGCTGGCCCCGATAGGAGAACACCTACCATGCAGCAGTTCCTTCCGAAGGGGCCCCGGGGCCTCTCTGAGCTGCAGCCCTCTCAGACTGTCCACCCACATGTTCCATCCATCACCAGGAATCTTGTCCTACCTGAGCTGGCCTCAGCTGCATAAAAACTGATCATGCCTGCTCCAGCAACGCCGACTGCCTCGGGTCACCAGGACAAGCAATGGGGGCAATTTACAGGGCCAGCCATAAATACACCCTGATGGTGCCCGGGACAGTTACACAGGGTAATTACAGGTGTGGGTTCATCACCCATACCTCCATTCTATTTTACACACAATACCACTTTATGTTTGGATCTGAACTGAAACTTCAGGAATGAGCATACAAAAGGACTGCTGAACTGCTGTTTGCTGTTGGAAAGCTTACAAGACCCAAGCAGATTATACTCTGGAGAACAAGAATTTTAGGCACTTCAAACAAATTAAGGGCTTAAAACACTGTATGTAAATATGACAGTCATATTACCAAATTGCCTTTTTATACTGAGGCAGGAAGGTTTTAGTATGTGTGGTTAAATCCATGCACAGCAGTCACCTAGGAATCTGACAAGCCAGCCAACTTGAGCAGTGCTAACTCAAGTTGTCTGGGAAAGTTGTTAAAGATGTTTAAAAGGCCAGAAAGCAACACACAAGTCTACCTCTAAAAACAAGGGAGGGTCCCCTCACTTGAATGCTAATTAGCAAAGCCTAAACCTCAGCCATTTTAAGGTGGCTGTGACTTGCCACCAGCCCTGCATCTCCCAGCTGCATGCCTGGCAAAGCAGACTGCAAGAAATAGGATCACCAAGACTAGTCCATACCCCAGAAACTGGCCTGGTAAGGTGGAAAACATGCTACTTGAGACACTTCCTCATGGCACTTCCCATCTTCTCCTCTTACAGTTAGGACCTTCCATACTAGCTACATTTTCCTTAGGAAAGAGGAACAAAGACTTGGTTTTGCACTCCTTCCTAGCATATTTTCAGATTTAGCAATTGTTAATATGTATCTTTGCACCATAAGGAAATTCATATTATGTTATAAATACTCCAGCTCAGTTTCAGAACTCCCCATGAAAATGTTTACTGCACAATCACAGTGAGTTTCCTCAGTTTCATCATTATTTTGGAAAGAGCTACTCCTAACTGGAAGATGGCCAACAAGGGCATCAGCCCTACAGTTATATAAAACTGTAATGGTGCAACTGTGTGAGCAAGTCTTCCCTAGTGATGAACAAGTCATAGGACAGGTCAGAGTCAAGGTTAAAATATCACAGCTGTCTCCTAGTCTTTGCAACAAAAATCACATCTTCCTTACTAATGCATGAAAATCACCGGAAAGCACAAAGAGCAAGGATCTGGGAACCAATTCAAAACTGACTTAATGCCTACTACAGATTTGAGATTCTGTTACACTAGGACTCATTTTAATGTTTTTCTAAGCTGTTTCCATATCCCAACTGCTGAATCCAAGACACTCTGAACTGCAACAACGGCTCAAAACTATGCTGCACTTGAAAAACAGATTTAACATAGGCTGAAAGAAGAATACTCCATTTTGCAATACAGTCAACTTTCTCTAGCAATTATCGCATTTAATTAGCCTCTCCATTAACACCACTTCTGAAAGTATAAAAAGTTCAAATTTTGAGTTAACTAAGGATCAGACTGCTCTAATAAACCAACTCATTTCCATCCCTTCTCCCCTGCCATCTTTCAAGGCCAAACCAAAACTCCTTCCTTTCCAAAACCTTTACACCTGTACTGGCAATTACAACATCCACCTGAAACCACCTAAAATCAATTTTCTTGCCACTTGATTAATCTAATACACTGTGCATTCCCACTATCCTCTGGCATTCAAGTATCTCAGTCTAATTTACACTTTTTGGTTCCTAACCTTGTACAGTATCAAAATCATAAAATCTCCAAATGAAATGCACAAGTTGAACAGAGAGACATTAGAGTTGCAGCATATATACTGCTGCACTGCATGACAGTTAACTTTACAGAGCTCACCACTGAGAGAGCATTGAAGGTTTCTTTTTAGCCACAAAAATACCTTGTTAATATCCTAACTCTCATTTTGTCCATACTAAAAAGTAAATTTACAAGTGCTCACTAGCTTGAACTCAAAGATGAGCTGCTCCTTCAGTCCCTCCACAGGGAACTGGGATTCAGGAAGAGCATTAGGAGAGTCACTGTTTCTGTGCCCACATACTAGGCACGCAGCAAGAAACACTGGCCAGTAGAAAAGCAAGGAAGGTCATTACATTTGTGACAACTCCCTCCATACTTTCTATGGCTCCATGTTCCACCTCTCAGCTAACATGCAATCAAATTCATTAAACTACAGATAATATCAGAATTCGATCTTCCTCAAAAGAACAAATACTAGCAAGTGACCAATACTAATTAGCTGTTAAAAGCTATAACAGCAAGATAGTTTATAGTGGTGATATTATATGATGACAACTAATTAAGAAGACTTCTTCAAACTGTAAAAACAGATAGAAATTTATTTAGGATAAGCCTAAATGAAAATGTCTGAAGTGTATTTTAACTGACTTCGTTACTTCAGTGCAGATGTTTGTGCAGATCACTTTCTAAAGTTCTGCATATGAGAGGAAATAGAGCAACACAATAGGAACACAGTACCCAACATGCCAGCAGTATCATGGTCATTTTGATTTGCCAAATGTAAAAGTAGTAAGACAAAATAATTTTTCTTCACTGCATTTTTATGTGGCCTGCTGTATTGAAATAAACATGGCTGCCTTCCACATGCAACCAAAAGCATAAAAATTGCAATTTTCCTAGCAGAGCAGTGGCCTTAGAGAATACACCAACTGTGCAGTAATATTTTCCAGAAATTCATAACCTACTAAGTTGAATGCACAATGCTCTGCCAAAAAAAGAGAATCTAGCCTGATCACTGTACTATCCAACTACATACTCACTATGACCCCCCAAATAAATGTTTTATACCAGTCAACAAGTTGCTCTATTGAGCAAAAAAAAAAATTACAAAGCCTTATTTTGTTCCCCACCCTTCTTTCCTGCCACACTGGCAATCCAGGTCAGCAAAGTCTGTACTGTTTTGCAATATCCAGTTCACAGGGTAATCATTCCAATGTAAAGAAGTTCTCTTTTTCTCCAAGTTACCACTCACACAGAATTTCACAGACATCAGCAAAAAACATTGCTGTAAACAGACCAGGAGTCATACATACATGGAGTGGCACAAATGATCAACAGTGGATGAAAATGATACTGTGAACATACAGTTTTATTCATAACAGAATTTTTCTTCTAAAATGGTAGTAAGAAAGTGACACCTTGAGAAGGAAAAGTGAGGAGCAGTTAACTAATGAAAGTAAAGGACTCATTTTACTAATGCAATACTCAGCAAATGCAAAGGCATTACTGATTATTAAAGTGAAAAAGATAAAGTTAAATCCTACACATTGCATAATGTACAGTAAATTTTATTTTGCTCTTTGTTGCTTACTTTTCTATTTTTAATTAGTTATACTCAATTTATTTCAGAAATTGAAGCTTAACTTTAAGGCAAACAGACCAAACTGCTCTAGAAAGAACACCAAGTTATTCCTGCCAATCAAAAAGGAAAGCAAAAGGTAATAAAATGCCTCAAACTAAATTCAAACTTTGAATTTTCAAATAATAATTCAGGGATTTACTACTCCAGCAGCTCCTTTCCTAGGGCTGTACTTCAGCCTAAATGAGTAACACAGCTTGGGTTCTCCTCACTGATAGAGCAGATAAACTTGTTTTTGTCCAACCATCCTCTCATTTGCTCCTTTCCTTTTTACATTACAGCTTAATTCAATAAATTTGGAGTTGTTTTCTTTCTTCCCTCAGTCCACTTCCCAGTAGCAATGAGAAATCACTTTTCAACTTAAGACAACTTCAAAAATTAACAAGGTCCACTGAATGCAGTAAGTTTCTGTATGATCCAGTACAAAACAGAGCTGAAAAATGCCTAAGGGATGAAAAATGGATTTTCAGCACACTCCAGACAGAATTCTTACCAATCTTCTTCTTCTAAGAAAATCAGTATATTGTCAGTTTCTTTGATACCTCAACTATTGAAATAACAAGAAGCAAAGACTGGACGTGGGATAAACAGTATAATTTAAAGAATTTGCCTGTTCCTCAAAAATTAAGGTAAATTCCAACCAGCTTCTAAACATTTCTGTTAAGACTCAAAGGTTACTAAAGTAGATTAAAAAATTATAACCCGCAAAATGGATTTACATGAAATTAAAAACAATGGTTAGACAAATTCTTCAGGTAACAGTTGTGATATAGGGAAAGTTCCTATATGGAACTTTATGTTCAGGTCACGTAATAAAATAAAAAAATGCTCACAACATCCTCAATACTGCTGAAGATCTACTAAGACATGCGCTTCATTTGAGATCAATTAAGTTGAAAAAAAGAAGCTTAAGCACTTTCATCCATGGAAAATGTAAATACCATGAATTTCACCAACACGGTCATATTCCTAACTCTCTCGCTCATGACACCGGAAGATTTTAGTGTATTTAATAAAAAAACAAAATCCTTGTTCAACATCACTAATGATGGTTTAAAGTATTTTTAAGCTTGCAACACTAATTAAGATTACCAGATTTGTACAATGAGTGGGACATTGCTCTAAAAAGAAAAGAGGTAGGTTGAGAATAAAGCCAAACTCTGCCTTCATTCTGGACTGTGGCTCATAAAACATTTACATCTCTAATACAGTGTCAGACTGCTCAAGAGAGGTTTTTCCAAAAAAAAGCTTCATACAGACACTTTTTAATTATGATGACATGCAAAAACAGATGTGTTAAACTGACAGCTAGAATCCTTACCACAAACTAAGAGTCACTATCTGAACTCCACATGGAGCAGCACAGCTGAAATGGACAATGGACTAAATTTCCCCCTTCCAAGCCCTCCTCAGCAACACACCATGAAACCCAAATGAGCCTCCCCTGAACACACTGTAATACAGCACCAAGAGAGTCAAGCCCAGTGATGAAGTCTAGCAGTACCACAACACACTCTCCTACCTCCAGCAACAATTCCACAAAACTGACCAACTAGGAGCGAGCAGAAGACTGAATCTCTATTTCTGATTCACGCTAATTGTCAGTAGATAATTCCAAGTTTAGAAGTTTTTTCCTCTCAAAAGCCAAGAAACACTAGACAAGTCAAGACATTTAAAAAAAAAATACATTAGTCATCTGGGGCAACAGGCACATACTCAGATGCTTCATGAAAATTAGGCTCAAGGGATACTGAAATGATAAACAATTCCTTTAACATTGCAGGAGGAGGAGGGGGAAAGTATGATAAATTTTACTTTTCATTCAAGGAGCTTCCCAAAGAACATAAAACATTGGAAGAACCGCTGATGTTTATCAACACACACCTCAGATGGGAATTCCTCAAATGCAGACACTTCATAATACTGTAGATTTCAATAATTTTAGATTACAAACAGCAGAGCAGGACTGTGAAAGACTGACACACCATAACCCAGTCATCACAAACTGTAGTTTGATTAAAATTAGGGGTAATGTAAAACAATTTCTGCTTACAAAGGAGAAAAAAAAAAAAAAAAAAAAGCAGTTGCCCAAACACAGCTCTGAGACTATTTCCCCTTTTTTTTTTGTATCCACAGCACCAAATTAACACACCCACTCAGAAGCTCCAAACAATTAAATAAGTTATGACAACTTCATCTCCCTAACAAAATCCACAGAGCAAAAACAAGGTGAACTAAGAACAAGGCCAGGGTGTTTAGCAACTCTCAAATTTCTTCTGATGTTTTGAGATAGCTTCTTGAGGACAAAGAAGTTTAAACAGAAGACCCTGTGAATGCAATTTTACTAACAAACGAACTTGCATTGAATGTTTCCATTACTAGGCTTGTAATAAGGAAGGTAAAGATAGAAGTTTCTATACACATAGATAATTCCATATAATGAGAAAGGCATGTGAACTTCATCCCATCTTAAGTCTCCTTCATCTCAACTGAGCATGCACCATTGACAATCAGCAATTCAACAAGTACACAGTGGTGTACAAGTACTAAAAAAAAGGGGAGTCTGTGTTATAAAACAATACTGCAATCCTGCAAAAAGGTTAGTCACACACATAACACGCTTATACCCTTAACCAGAAAGCTGTGGCAGAATCAATGTCTAACCACATTAAAATAAGGCAAGAGAAAAACACACTGTGTATCTCCCTTCTTAAATGTGTCTTTAAAACAGTAATTGTAAGTCATTATCTCAAATTTGTACCTTAAGATACATCAAATACAACAAAAGAACCAACCTCCACTCCAAAACCAGACCATTCCTTGAGTGCCACTAATATTTGCTATTTGAAGACAACTTTCTTTTCTTCTAAGACTACAGCAACGTCCACGTCTCAATAAAACAGAGAACACATTACTTCACCTAAAATTTAGATACTGACTGACCTGCTGTAAAATATATATATATATCTAATATATAAAAATTATCTATAAGTCTGAAATATTTCTGTTTTCAGAAAGATTACTCTTTTTTTTCTTGGACATGTTATTTCTTCACCACGAACGAGAAACCTAACTTGAAAATATTTAGTATTAAAAGCAGCAATTGGTCAGTACACTTTTACATAACTTGAGACTCTAGTAGGTTTAGACAAAATACATTTTTAGTTCTGGACATACTAAGCCACATGTGTATTTATTACAGTAAAGATACACAACAAGCATAATTTTCATTTCATGCTTATTTAATTTTCAACTGGGAATTATTTTTGAAAAAAAGTGATGCTAGCAGTACTAAAAAAAAAAAAAAAAAGGCAAGTCAAATACTTTTATTACTTTTTGGCACAAAGAAGTTCTTCACTAATAAAGGAATGCTGGCCCATAGCTCTGGGAGGAAGCAAAGATGACAAGCAAAGATTGATCTAAGAATTAATATATATAGTGCTGTGTTTTTAAAAATAACAGATTCACAGTTTTATTTCAGGCTGGCCCAGCTCAGCTTAACAAAGCTTAGCTCAGCTTAATAAAGGTATTGTGCAACAGGGCTTTCAAGCATCTAAAGCACAATAGGTGACACAACAATTCATCCCTCTACTCATTAAGTAATTCTTAAATACATACATAAAAATTCAACTGGTCTTTCCTGGAACTACCTTACTATAGGAAAATAAGCCTCTTCACATAAGCTGCATATGTTTACAAACTCAAAATCTATTTTACAATTGCTTGATTGCCTAAGTGTCTCATTTTATTTCTCTGGATAAGTAAACATTCTCAAAAGGACTATACAAAAACTGCAATCATTATTATTGACGGAGTCTAGACAGTATGAGGTGAGTTTTATACTACTAGAATTTGAAGAGGGTCATATTATTTCTTGTATTAAAGCAAGCAGAAATAGCATCCTTTCAAATGAACGGTTTTTAAAATTAAATCTGTGTTAATCTGTCAGCAGCAGGTGTCTGAATGAGGAATCTACTTGAACGACTTAACTAGATGAGATCTTAACTCCTCCCTATGTCATTCAAGGGGCACAGCTGGCACGAACACACCAGCATCCAAAACATAATTATGTGAAATAAACATAGCAGAAAAAAAAATAGGTAGAGCACATAACCTAACTTGTATTGTGGTGTTTATGCACAGATGCATTACTTATTGTATTAATAAAAAAAAATTCTCTGTGGTTTTCCACATTTGGGAGTGAAGAGGTATGTTTGAAACAAAAATGAGATGAGCAGGACAGGAGATGATCCCTGTTTTTGCTACTGATAGACATGGATAATTGATAAATCTGCTGCTCCAACAAACTCAGTAACAAACCTGGAAAAACACTGAGGAACACTGTTGCTCTGGGGGACATAAAGCACAGTAAGAAAGAAATCTGGGAAACCACCACAGAGGAACTAATCTGAGTAACTGAGATAGAACTGTAAATCTGCTTCATAAAAGTATTTTCAGAAAGCCTGACATGCCAAAATATATAAAGCAGGTCACAGAAACTATATTAACAGATATCAGAAAAGTAATGATAAAAGTTTAGACCAAAAGATCTTCTGAAGATTTCTGCTGCCCCTCAGACAGAGAATTTAGCTCATTTAAGCTCATTGTTCGTATTTCTGGCTGCCTTTCCCTTGTCATGAAACACTTGAAAGCTGTTTTACATCTTTTTGAGTGATAACAAAAGGAGGGTATTAGCATTTGTTATCATACCTCTGCTGTAGAAACAAAACAAGTTGTTTGAACATTGTGACAGAAAAACCCCTCCATTTTACTTTGACAGACTGTTCCTCTGCAACTCTCCTTCGTAACAACAGTCACATTAAGGAACAGATGATTATTCCAAAGTACTACAAGGGCCTAATCACAGGTCTCTAGGCTTCATTTTTTATTCATTTCAAACACAGAGTAACACTGCTGCATGCATAGAAAGGTAAGTCAAGGCCACAAAAGCCTGACAGACATCTCATAACACATCTGGTAAAAAGAGTGAAGTCCCTTGTCAGTCATCTGCACAAAAATTTACCTTCCTTTCCAGTGACCTGAACGACAGACTTTCCAACTGGACATACCAAGGGGGACCCTCATCACTGCCTACACGTATCTGAATGGAAGGCAACAGAGATCCATGCTCTTCCCAGCAGTGCCAAACAAGAGGTCATGAAGCTATGTGTACAAACCCTGCAGGAAGTTCCACCTGAACATGAGGAAGAACTGCTTGAGCAGGGAGCTTGGACCAGACCCACTATGGCCCCTTCCAACCTGACCCACTTGTGATTATTCTTGAATAGCACTCCATCAGCCTACTTCCAGTTAGCAGGCAAGTACAATTTGTGCCTTAGAACACACATCTCACTTCAGGAGCTTGAAAGTAGGGAGAAAAAGGGAAACAATCCTTACTGTAGAGCTACAGAGAATGATCTCTCTGTACAGCATTTTTCCCTGAAAATGCCCATGAAATTGCACAAAAGCCTGACTTTGTAAACAAATGCAGCGACCATTGCAAGTTGGGTGCCATTAAATTACTGTTATTCACAGAGGTGTAACAGCATCCCCTCCCCTCTCAGCCAAAACCAGGCAGAGCATTTTTTTCTAAGTTCTGTACAGCTTCAGTGATATTTGGCTTACTGGACGCTTTACACTGAATAGGTAGAAATGGCCAGGAAAACAAATGTAAACTGTCAATAAACAGTGTTCCTCTTAGAAAGCAGCCATGTCCCAAAACATAGTTTAGGAATAATTCTAATTGGGGGCCATTGGAAAATGCAGAGCAAAGTACAACATAATTAACAAATTGTTATTATCTTGCTTACAGCTTAGTAGCAGGGAGCTCATCAGAAACTAATAGTTTTCATTACTTCTTCTCATCTTTGGAAAAGCAACCCAAAAGTATGAGTTTAGTAAACTGCAATTCCATTTCTGTAAAGTCAGAGGCAAGCAGCATATGATAAAGCATGATGCTAAGTAAAAATTATTTCCTTCTGATTAACTTACATACCAAAATCAACCAAATCATGTATACTGTCAGTTATTTTCCCTTTTCCAAAACATGAAATATGCTTATGTATAAAAGCTTACCAGATCTAGCAGGCAGACTGACTTGAACATACTACATTTACAATCCAATGAATTCTTAAAACTAAGATACGTATTTGCTTAAAGAGAACAACTATAGCTGGAAACCTTCAGGGGACCTATTTACAGATCTGAATTCTATACTCTCACATATAAAAGAATGTAAAAATAGTAAGTGAAAATTGTCAAAGTCCTAATAGCAACAGAGTTTGGGAAGCAGCTGCATCAACAGGTTACAAACAAATAGCACTGCTTATTAACATTTGATGCAGCCTCCATTTCAGATCAAGTCTCACACCAATACATCTTTACACTAGCAACCTACACCAGATACGTGAACTTCATTAAGAGAAAAAGAGGACTCCATCCACCTATATGAATAAAGACTTAGCATTTAACACCACTATATTAATATCACAATTCTTACCTAACACCAATAATATAAAATTAGGGGGATTTAATCTTCCATTCTGTGCTAGTTAAAAGCAAGCTTTGCAGGTACTTTTCGAAAGCAATTTTCAATACTAACATTCTAAACTTCTAGATCTGAAAAGTACAAACACAAGTCATATCTTTTACTGTCAATCTATGAGCACATAGTTTTCAATTTTTCTACTAAATACCCTCACATCAGAGTAACACAAAAAAATTGTTAAACATTGATGCCGCAAAAACTCACCTCAGAAATATTACCAAATCTACTGAGTAAATGGAAAGCTAATTTCTATCTAAAAGTTCTAAATTTGAAAGCAAATTTAAAATTAAAACCCAGTCTGAAGGCAGTAGAACTAGTAACACTTCAAAGAAAGCTTTTATAAATATCAGAAAACAAACTTACTTTTCCCAATTTTTTTTTTTAATCCAAAGAAAAGCTTCTAAAAGGTGAATGATCCCTGAAGCTATTCTATTTTTCTTAAAAAACAAACCAGCCACCAACACCTACCTCTTTTAAATCCATCTGAACAGCCAACATTCAATGAACAGTGAAGTGAATTACTAAATCTACACTTGGCTGTTGGGACTATTCATGTTTCAGGGAGAGCTTACTCTGCTTTGTGATGAGGCTTCTCTCATCCCAGCTTTGACCGTACACAGTGAGGAAATGATTTTCATAGTAATGAATAATTACTTTAACATTAACAGCAGTTAATAGTAGCTACATAGTTCCATTACTCCCAGACTTGCCTCTTTCCACCTACCCTGGGATTTCCTTTTTATAAGGCCCATTGCTTGAGCATCTTCCATTCTCTCGTAGCTGCCCCATTCATTGTTTGTTTCACTGGCCAATGATCACAGTAATTTAATCAGCAGCTCCCGTCTACTGCTGGGGTTGCCAACACAGGAACCTAACACAGTTCTCTGTTTAGGGCTGTTTGCCATGCCTTTGCTGTGAGGACTCTGAACTCCTTCAGGAACCAGTGGAAACAAAGGAAGCCAACAATCACAGAAGCTCCCACCACCACTTTGATAAAAATAAGAACTCATTATTTAATTCATTCAGACTCTAATAGCAGTAAGATTTTTAATTTTAGAACTGTGTTAGTCAGTAACAGTGCTCACTGACTGGTATGTTCTTAATTGCCAATTAAAAAAACCCAACAACTCACATGCAAATGAAAGTCCAAAAGCTTCAATTATACTTTGGAACTTAAATATCCTAAGTTATAATCGAATTTCATTAAAAGAGCCTACATTGAACAACAGCACACAATTCAGCAGATTTCATGCTATGTACATTTACACTCTCCAGTTATTTTAGGCAATTCAGTAAGATGATGGCATGAAGCAGTTTCAAAGTCTCTTAAACATTAATGTAGCAAAACACATAGTATTTTCTTCACATTAAGAAACAACTGAGTACAGGTGGCTTAAGTAAACTAACCTCTTTTGCATAAAGTTCTACTGCATATCTTAGTGGGTCATTCTGCTCCATACAGTTAAGAGTAGAAACACTCTTTGCCCTTTTTTTAACAAGGGTTGCATCTCACATTTTTATTCTTACATTATATATATATATATATATATATCTCCCTCTCATTATTCCCAAAGCTACCCTACTTATCTGGCCTCTATATTTTCATTCCTGTATACCAGTATCTCATCATTCATGCATTTTAAAAGACCTACAACAGCCATGAGAGCCCCCAAATCTTTGTATTTCCCTTTTTCTTTAATGGAAACATTTTTCCACATCTACAAGGCCCTTCACAGTTCTATTCCCCATAAACAATGCTGGCTTTAAGTCCCTATTTGTTACTGTTAAGAAACTTCACACATGAGCTGGTCTCATAAGACCCCCTAATCTCTTCAAACCCCACACTTGCCGATAGCAGCTGACCTATAAATAAGAGATGCACTGAGGGGGGGAAGCTGTTCATTATGTTTTAAACACTTGCACACAGAGACAATGCCTCCATGCACAGGGACCTGAAAGCAAGAACAAAGTTAAGGCAGTTTTTTGACATGCTGGATGTACAAGTGCTCTAAGGAAACCAGGGATGTGACAAAAACTTGCAATTACACCACAGTGTTTAGTCCAAGGTAAACTTGGAAGTCTCTCTGCAGAGAAGGACTGTCTCTGTACACAGTCTCTTTCCACAGAAACCATGCAGTAAGCAACTTTGAAAAACGCTTTGTTTGCACTGTAACAGTACAGAGGGCTTACCCATAACACGTTTTAAAACCTTAATTGAATTTCTCACCATTGATTACAATTCTACAAAAGATTTTGCCATGAACATTACAAAAATAAGCTGGTACAATATAAAATACCTTCATACACATACCAAGGATATTATTAGGAGGTGGTTCCACCGTTTTTGACTAATAATTTGCAATTAATTCCTGCTCTTATATTTTAAATGTGTACACTTAAATCCTGAAATGACATTTAAATGGCATTCTGCATTTACCACAAAAACATTAACCAGTCATGACTGAATCAGCGTGCTACACCACTGAATCTTCCCTGTTTCTCTTCAGAGCTAAAATTACTAAGACATGTATGGGAGGTTTTCCTAAACATTGGATTGAGAGGGAGAGATCAGGTTAAATCCACTTTATGTTCAGTAGCAACACCCCGAACCTATTCCCTATTCTGTGAAGAGATTGTTTAGGACTTTTATTCGGTTTAGGAAAATAAAGACAAGAGATGTTTTAACTAGATTTGCTTTGTTAAGTTCAGCTAAATCACAGGAAGGCAGTAACACCTGTAGCAGTTTCAAATTGAGCAGCACCAATTTTAAAATAATGCAACAGCTCCTACAAAAAAAAGAAAAGACTCAACTTCTTTCCTCCTCTGTGAAGAATGCAAAAAGAAGAGACAGACAATTATAGTAGTATCAAAGCAAATTAATACTCTTCTGTCATATAAAGGCTTAGATGAAAAATGTTAGCACTTCTGTAATGTTTTTCTTTTTTCCACTCTATGTCTCTAATTGCAAAACTAAGGGAATACTATATATAAGAGAATACTAACAATAGCAGCCCTTCAGTGTAATTCAAGACACAGAGAAAATGGTAAATTATTTTGTCTTTTGCATATTAGCAATATGCAAATATCCATTACACTACAGCATTTCACCTACTTTTTAACACCTACCTTCAATTCGTACTGACAGAAATATTTGGTACATGAAAGACAAATTTATATCCTTTTGCCCACATCTGCTCAGTTTTGATTTACTACATACAGTACACAGGACTTAACATAATTTTGGTTGTTTTGAATATATTTTACAAAGGTGAAACTGTGGCCAAACTAACCTTACTAGTGACACATAAAAAAATCACTTACTTACATTAAACAGGATGAATGTTCAACTTTTAAAATCAGTAATTTCCCTCAGACTGTTGAAGACTACTTCCTTTTTCCAGTCTATTAACACATGATGTGAAAACACCTGCTTTCAGATCAGAGTAAGTGAAACTTTCCACTGTCTTAACAGCCAGGAGAGGGTACACTGGGATGGTTCCTTTAATTTACAAAACTACAAATAATTCATTTTCCTTCATCCTGACTGCATGCATACGTGCTTCACTCTCCAGCTATTAAATCCAGCTGGACTCTGTAAGAACTTCAGAATGTCTTTCCTATCTTACAGCATTTCCAACACACAAATAAGCAAATGCACTCCCCACATAGAGCCTCATCCTCCAGATGTTTTCATATATGCATGATTCCACTAAATGCAACTCTGTTCAAGCAGCAAAAATTACCAACTGTAGCAAAACTAGTAGAATTGCGAGAGTATGTGGCACTAATATCTTTGGACAGGTGAACAGGAAATAAAAGAGGACACATCTATATCCTGAAAAGTAGCACAGAATAGCAGCATATGGGCATTACACATGCATTTAATTCTGAGATTACTACACTTTCAATTATTATCAGATACAATGAAAATCCATGTATTAACAAAAGAGGCATGTTTTTATAATCCATCTACACACTTCTATGACATTAACAGTGGTCTACAGAGCCTCAGCATTAAGTCAAAGAAGGAAAAACAAACAGGATTTATAAGAATAATTGGGTACCATGAACACATTTTTGATGTGGAACTAGTATTCCTAAAGAAGTACTTCGAAAGATACTTCCTTTTTTTTACTTTAACTATTATATCAAGTAAAACTTGTGTAGCAATAAATTGTGTAGGTACATCAGAATTTGTTAGCTTTATACAGAACAAGAAGTACTGATTTAAAGCTCCAAATTCTCTACTTGAATAACCCATCTTGTACCTTGACACAAAGACCAATTAACAAAACAAAAGAACTTTTCCAAATTCAGACAGTAACTGCAATTTTCTAAACTCTGGCTGGTTGTTACCTAATGGTGTTTATTAGCTGGAAAATCCCACTCTTTTCCTACAAAGCAGGGATACAAAATAAGATCAGTTTAAAAATACTGGGGATATTACTAGTGATTATAAACCTGTAAAAACACAGGAGGCTGTCTTGACTGTGAACACACTTCTTAAAGCTCCTGTCAAGAAAGGCTCTAGTATGTGCTACTTTTGATCTATTAAGGATTCTACATAGCAGCAAAAAACAAAGAAGCTTTTCTCATCTCTAATGTGGCTTAGTCTATGGAGCATGTACCTACACAGTGCAGCAACTCAATACACAGAGTTATTAAAAAGGATACAAAACAGCCAATATTTATTACTAACGAAAATCCAGAAAACTACTTCATGTTACCAAACACTGCAGTATGTCTAAAAAATAAGTAAGACATACTAGTTAAAATCATTAAAAAAAAAAAAGGGTTTATTTAATCTTTGGGGCTATATGGAAAACTACCATACCTGTAAAACCCAGAAAATTAACAGATGTTACAATGCCTCAATAATTGCTTTCAATTAAATTCCCAATTTGGGTTCACTGCAGTCACCCTAGCTGAGTACAGGCACATTTAGCATAAGATATCCCCAGAGTGATAATGGCTAATTGTAATGAGAAATGAGCGATTGCTTAAGTCAAAGTTTCTTAAAGACAACTCACCACCATCCCTCTCTCTAACTCTGTGAGTATGCACACTTTTTGCTTTACTGTGCCCTGTGTTGTCACCGTATTTGTTTTCAGGGCTGTCAGAGCGCCGCAGCATTTTATTTGGTGGTGAAGGATCTGTGGTGTCTCGCATCTTGTCATGACGGTGATCACCACCACTGGGGTGACTCTTGGATGAATACTTAAGAGCCTGTAACAGATCACAAGGAGATAGGCATCCATATTAGTTATGAAATTTGGGGATGTTTTTTAAATCTTCTCTTTCAAAAGTACTTTTAAAAGTTAATTAATTTTCATTTCCTATGAAAGAAAATCAGCATTAGTCTTTCTAGTTTTAATTACCTACATTAAAGCAACAAGTTCTGTAATTAGAACTTAAACCACTTTCTCCCACTATCACATCCAATGCAACACTTTCTGTTAAGAAGAACCTAGTTTCTCTGTCTTTTCACTGATGGACTACACACTTTCAGCAGTAAATGGGCCACAGTTCTTCCACACTTCTGGGAAAAGAACTAGTCTCCATTCGTTATCAGGAAAACAAACTTAAATTGAATCAGTATAAACTCTAAATATCTCCTCCAAACTCTAGTCAAGACCATTCGGTTTCACCATTACCTTGAACTTCTGTGGTGTTTTTTTTCAGTACTAACATCCCTGTAACACATGCAATAATAATAATAAAAAATAATTCTAGGGGCCCGAAACATGTAACGCAAAAACTCATTCTGAAGTCTTCACGAAAAATTACATGTTCTGCCTCACTTTGACTTGTGAGTGCCGCAGTGTGAACTCTGGAATGGCAAGTGTTTACATGTATGTGAACTGTCACTGACAGCTGCCTTGGACTGCTGTACTGCACTTCAGTGATTCAAAAACACAGAAATGCAGTAAAACAGTTCAATTCAGGGCCTACAGAGAATATCACAACATACAGCATTCCACAGCCTCACACCCTGACAACTGGATTTCTTCAGTAGACACAGCAAAGAAGTGCAGTATCCACCTTACCGAAATTGTGGCTAGTGTCGGTAACTCAAGGATTTGATGTCTCTGAACATGCCTAGCAGCTGATAACTGCAGAAATTAAGCCTCACTTGCAACCCCAAGTTGGTCAGGGTCTAAACCCGTGCCCTGCTCAAGTTACAGCCTATAGAAGCAGTTTTGGGGAGAAGAAAGGACTTTGGGGAGGGGGTGGAAGAACAAGACTCCCTTTGTTTTTAAAAGAAAAACATTCACCTCTCCTGGGTCCCCACTCCACCGTAGGTCACCCCGGCTCCCTCTCCCGCCCCTCGCACCCTCCAGGCCCGAGCACGGGTCGCACTAGGCCGCTCCTGCTCGCCCCGGCTCCGTAGGCCTCGGCCGAGCAGCGGGGCCCGGTTCGCTGCGCCACGGCCGCCGCCGCCTCTCCGCGCCGCGGAGCCGGGCCCAGAGCGCCGCCAGGGGCCGGACCGGGCCGGCCACGGCACCGCGGCCTGCGGCGGCCAACGGAGCCTCCGCTGGAGTAGCACCCCCCCCGCCTCCCCTGCTCCTCCTCCCGGCCCGGCGGTACCTGGTAGGGCTGCGAGTCCCCCCTGCGGTCGTGACAGCTGAGGAGAGAGAGAGAGAAAGAGAGAGAGGCGTTAGCGAGCGCCCGTTACCGGCCCCGCGGCCGGGCCGAACATGGCGGAGGGGGGGGGGGGGGGGGCCCCGGGGGGCGGGGGGGGATGAATTTACCCATCACTGAGTCTCTGCTGTTTCCTCGCATACATTACCATCAATGCCCGGCCTGTGTGTGTGAGGGTGAGGGGAGCAGGAGGGCACGGCCGCGGCCGGGCCACAGGCGCCGAGGGGGGAGGCGGGGGCGGCAGCGCTCCGGGGACAGGGGCGGGGGAAGGGGGGCGGCTCGGGCAGCTCGGCTGGAGCGGCGCTCACGGGCCCATCGCCTCAAGAGGGGAGACGCCGGCAGCTCGGCCCCGCGCGCGCTGAGACACACCGGGAGCACCGACTCGGCCACCGCCTCCCCCCGCCGCGCCCGCCGCCGCCGCTGCTCCAACTACATCCGGGGAACTCGGGCGACGCCGCGCTCGGTCAACGTCGGCTCTTTCCGGCTCTTTCCGACGCGCTCCGTCCCCTCTGTCCCCTTTGCTCTCGGGCGACTCTGCCTTCGGTAAACATCGGCTGCGTCCGCCGAGCCCGACGCCCCTCAGTCCCTCCCTTCGGCAAACATCGGCTGCGTCCGCCGAGCCCGACGCCCTTCAGTCTCTCCTTTCGGCAAACATCGGCTTCTTCCGTAACGCTCGGCCCTCCCTGCCCCTCCCGCCTCGGCCCGCTCTCGCGAGCGCTACCTGTCTTCGGCAAACATCGCGTTTTTCCGGAGAGACGTTTCCGCACGGCCGTCAGGGCGGCGCCGCGTTCGGAACCGCTCGGGTGTTTCCGTGACCCCTGACGGGCCGGCGCGGCCGTTGGCGGGCGCACGGGGCCGGTTAGCTGAGGGCAGCGTGGCCTCGGTGGCAGAGCCGTTCCCTCGGTGGGGAGGAATCGCGATCCTGCCAGGCAGGTGGGGGCAACAGGGGGAATTGCGGGGGGGAGATAGGAATGGAAAGCTCTCCTCTTACCTACCCTCTCCTCCCCTTCCGCCCGGGCACTCGATGTGCAGGCAGGAGCCATTTTGTGCGCGGCTCGTGTTCGGCGGGGCCGTGCTCGGCGGTGCGGACGGCGTTAAAATGTCCCTGGGACGGCGGCCGTGCGGGCCGGGCCTTGGCCCCGCTGAGTCTCTGCGGGGTGTGAGCGGCGGGCCAAGGGGCTCGTTATGGCCTGGGCACACGTATTCGGGGTCACCCCAGTGTTCGGGGAGCTCCGGGCGCTCGCTGTGTCGGGAGAGATTCCCTGCTGTTGTCAGTGGCTGCTGAGCCCCTGAGGGTGGTGCCCGGTGACAGGACGAGGAGCAGTGGCCGTAAACTAAAATACGAGAAGCTTCACCTTAGCGTGAGGAAGAACTTCCTCGTGTTGAGGGTGGAAGAGCATTGGAATAGGCTGCCCGGGAAGGGCGTGGAGTCTCCCTCTGCGGAGACATTCAAAACTCACTTGGATGCTCCAGGTGACCCTGTCTTGCGAGGGAGTCGGACTGGATGATCTCCAGAAGTCCCTTCCAAACCTAATCAATCTGTGATTCTGTAATTTTTGCTTCTTTCTTGCAAGGCCCTCGAAGTTGAAGTTACAAAGCAACCTATATTAAGGATTGTATAAAGGTATTATAAATCATAAATACTTTGAGACCGTTGCCATGACTGTGTCATAGGACCCTGTAGCTTTCAGTAAAGGTTTAAGAGCATATGCCAAAACTTGTCCTGTCCCCCTCCTGAAGAGATGTGACACATCTCAGGGTGGACATATTAACCTTAAACAGAGAACCTTGTCCCGTGGCTCCATCTGTGCTAGAGAAGCATTATTCATGGCAACACTCTTACAGATTTTTCTGTTTGTTTGTGTGTTTTCCTTTAGTTGGAGTGCAGAAGGCCGTTCCTGAAAGGAACTTCAGGGAGTGAGTGCAGGATGACTCAGCAGGGAGCTGCTCTTCAGGGTTACAATAATGAACTAGTGAAGTGCATTGAAGATTTATGTATGCAAAAAGAAGAACTGAACAAACAAATCCAGCAAGCAGAAGAGGAAAAGAATAAACTCCAGCATGAAATCCAAGTCCTCAGCGAACAGCTGGAGTGTGTATGTGAAAACCTGGCCCAAAAGGTGGCTTCACGGAATGAGCTTGATAAAATACTTGCTGAAACTGAAGCTGCTTACATGAAGATTTTGGATAGCTCTAGAACTTTACTTAATGTCCTGAAGAAGGAAGTGGGAAGCTTAAAGCATTCGCCAGATCTGAAAACCAATGTAACGTGAAACAGTCAAATGTTTGGACTCTGCAGTGCTAAAATTCCACTAGGTGAGAAACGTGGTGAGCCACGAACCTTACAGCCACAGTATAAGCAGAGACAGATATTCTTCCAGTCTTTCTGTATGTTTTACTATTTTCAAATGCACTAGAAAATAGGTTAAATAAAGTTGCCATTTTGCTTAAAAAAATCTACTTAATTGAACACTACAAAAGGTAGCAGGTAGTTGAGGCAGATGGGAGACTGTCAATTTTGACATCGTGATGCTTCAAGGCTTAGAAAAAAGCATGTTTTATTGGTTGGCTTCAGATGGCTCCCAGTAAATTATTCTTTGAAAACTAGTGGATGGAAGTCAATCAGATGCTATTTCTTTTCACTTTACCTGAATGCTTAGGCTTTACTGCTGGGACCAAGTAGAAATGAGCTATTTAGCTTCCTCTAGGAGCTTGGAGTTCTGTCTGATGCATGCACAAAGACAGGTCTTGTTTACAATAATCACCTACTAGAATAATGGAGGGACAAGGTGAGAAATCGGGGGTAATGCAGGACATAGAGGCTTAAAATTTGACACTGTAGGTGGTTCAGAAGCTATTCTCCAAAGCCTTGTTTCAAATGGAGATCTGCAGAGAAAGTCAGGTTTGGTGGAAGTGCACAGACAGCTACACCATGAACACTTGGACCAGTAATTCATCTGGGGGCAAGAAAAATGTGTCAGTAGCAGCTGGGGTCCAGTTAAAAATACTGAGGTAAATACAAGACCAAAGAACATAATCCTGGCTAAGAGCAAGTAATGGAATTTCTGGAAGCTTTTTTGGTGCCTTTTAGCTCTGTACTGATCAATTAAATAATTGTAATAATATTGTGGAAAATAATGAACGCTCTGTAATGATGTGAAAGAAATGCAAATGAAAAGTAGAGAAGAAAATACGGAGTTTGCAGCTAGCTATCAGCTGTTCTTACAGAGGACATTAATGTAGAACTTAGTTTGGAGGTCAGGGATGACATAACAACATGACATAAATTTCAATTTAATGCTGATTTTTGTTTCTGCTGAACCTCTCTGTTCAGCAGAAATCTCTCTCAGCAATGTGTGCATTTTGTCCAGCTTATTTGTGTGTTACAGCAGTAACTTCTTAAGCTGTGTCTTGTAGTCAAATCTTCATTCAATGCCAATTAATTAAATGGAAAGAAGTGCAATTGAGATCTCCTGACTTGATAATGGTGTGTGTCTCAGGTGCACATATAGAGGGAATGGAGATCTGAATAGTTTTGGAATAGCTCTTCATCAATAATAGGGAGCGAATTTTCTGTTCTGGTTGCCAAGTTTCATCAGGGATGAGTGTGACTGAGCTAATCACAGTTTACTTGCATGGCACTCCAGGAGATTCCCTCTGGGGAATTCCTAATGCAGAGGTGATAAAATTACATCATCTCAGGGGTATTGCTGTTGTAGTACTGCAGCACTCGGGACCGCCTTGTTTATGTTGAAGTGAAAAACAAAAGTTGTGCTATTTTTAGTAGCAAAAAAGTGATTTATTTGACTGGACATTTGATGACAATCTGTCTGCCCTTAGACTAGTAGTAGTAACTGATTTATAGCAAAATAGGAAGACTCAGGAAAAGTACTAACTAAAGAGCAAGAACTTGGAGTTGCAAATGTAAACTGCTGCCTCTTATTAGTTGCACTGCAACTCGAAATTGTGAAAAACAATTTGTATCATAGAAAGCTCATTTGCAGAGAGAAGTACAGTTAATTTCTAGTATTGGTCTCACACAATAATTACAAGTTTGTTTGCTTTAGAGTAATCATAAATAATGCCTCTTGTTGTACTGAAGCTGATAAAGCTAAAGAAGCTTTAAGAGAAGCCTTGTAAGACTTTAGAGAAGTTTACCTCACAGCTATTATTATGTCTAGCTGTAGCTATTGTAGTGTCAAAACTAAATAACTGGAGATGCTTGATTTGGGCTTTTTTTACAAAACTAAGGGAAAAATGTAACTGTTGGCTAGTACTTATGCACATACTGGTGCCTCCAACATCAAATAAAAAGTTGAAATGTTGCTAGAATTCCATTCAGTGATCCCAATCTAAAATTTACATTTAAATTCACATTTAAAAGTGGAGAGAAATAATCTATCTCTAGGGCTTGCCTGTTTGTAGAATAACTCCCAAGTGTGGCACTCACTGTGCACCTGCAGAGTTGCTACTCAAAAATAGTGTTTAGTGTTATATTCTGTATTGACCCAAGTGAACCCTTTTATTGGAGTGCTAACTTTATTCACTGCTTTTTCAGACACTATAAATCTTGACATGAATAGCTTTTGTTAAACAATTTCACTTTGTTCAGAAGACATGCAGACTAAGTTGGTCCAAAGTATTGCTGGAAGAGAAATGATAATTTCCAGATGGCAGCAGCTCTGCAGGGATAGCCTGAAACAGAAAGTTTACCTGCAATAAGGCAGGTCATAAGTTTAAAGTATCATACATATTCCTAACTTTATATTGAATTTTTATGACTCTCTGAGTTTGACCTGGTGCTTTACTGGCATGCTTACAGTCCAAGAGCCTTACTGACAAAAGTTGGGTTCCTAATCTAGACTGCTGTGTTGAGTGTTTTGTATCTTGCTTAACTTTTGACTGTTGACTCCTTGCAACTAAATAGATTTGGGCAATTACAAAAGAAACTGCTTTTGGGTGGTATGTTGAAATAATTTTCTGTGTAGAAGTGATTATAGGAACCACTGGGTGAAGTGCTTATGCCAGCAGCCGGTCACATCCCTTTTCTTTCTCTTTGGAGGTGCTTACCCTGCAGTTCAGGTGCCTCCCACATGATTCTGTTAATCACCTTACAGAAATGGAGGTGAGTGGACTGCGGGTTCCCCCTAATTTTAAGAGTAGGGAATAAAGAGGAGGTATGGATGTGAAGTCCTGGGTTGGGAAGAGTGGAGCATGAGGGGGTATGATTTAGAGAGAGAGGTGGAGGTTCTCCTAATTTTTGTCTGCTCCAAGTGTACTTGTACTGAGCTACTGCCTACAGTTCTTGCTACCCAGTAAATCAAATTTTAGAAGTCATGTGAGCTTCATCTGCAGTCTGGACTTTCTCCCCCTTCCTTTAAGCCCACTGTCAGCAAAAGAGGCAACCTGTGTTTTGTTTTCTCTTTCTGTCATTTATTTCTTTCTGTTCCAGCAGGAGGCTGTGGAATCTGAGCCCTGTGTTTGCCAGCTAAGTGTGCTGCCAGGCTCACACGGGAGGCAGTGCTGTTGTTTCCTGTCCTGGTTGCTCTGCTATGAACAGTCCTCAGTGAACTGCTCAGGTTTTATAAGGAACCTCGAGTTCTCTATGTACTTGATGTACTCTGTATGTCAGATTGACCTTGGAGAGTTTAGGCTGAGGATTGGTGGGGTTTTGGCTCTTGGTCAATGCAAGAGATTTGTTTCCTTGGACTAGGAGTTCTTCAGACTAGGCATCTTCAAATACCCAAAGAATTGTACATTCAGACAATGAAGCGAGCAGTAGGTGCTTGCTAAACCCAGGTGACTGAGTCTTGGATTGGTGTTTCAGAATTAAGAATCAATTCCATCTAGGTCTTGGGGTAGAAGTGTGTTCCATTCCAAATAGATGAAGCTAAACTGGAAGAAGGTACTGGTAATTCTATAGCAAGAACATTCAGAAGATTGTTAGCCAAAGGATCAAATGTCTACAGTTAATTCATCATATAGATGAGTCTTGTGCAGAAGACCAATATCTATTATTCCTCAGATGATTTTGCTTGTTAGGAATGATTTGAGTGATAAGGTGTATCTTGTGGCAGTTGCCTTAACTTTGAGTAGATCCCAGATTCTTGGGGTTTTATGCAAGAAGTAGACAAAACAGTTATTATTTTATAATTTATTTAATTCTTTTAATTTCTTCCTTTTCAGGAACGAGCAAAGAAGTATTAATAAATATGTTAGTGTTGATTTTTTTGTGTGTGTGTTGGTGGTTTTCTTAACAGATGAATAGGCAAGTTTTCCTAAAATCAGAGTGCTCTTTTAGCTTCAGTGCATGTGCGTGGTTTTAAATACAGATGTAAATATTTTTTCTCTTTGGGGTGAAGGACAGACTAGCCTTTGATTTAATTTGTTCACCAAGTTCTTTTGTCAGTGTCTGTTGTCTTACTGGGGTAGAGTCAGGCACCGTGGCCACTCCTATGCCTTTTTTAAACTTGGGATGGGTTTTATTTCTTTGCCCTTAACTACTTACAAGTCTGTCAGGGATTTTATTAGATGCCTCAGAGTGGTCCTCGATGGCTTTCTACCTCAGTTGGTTTCAGATGAATTTTGACTCACTATCTAGCTGTAAAACCCAACTACTTGCATGTTAGGTGTTGACAAAACATGGAGAGGTTCAAGCTTGCAGAACAGGAAGCTGTATGGTCATTCGTGACTCTAGCTTGTGGGGTTTGTGTGAAAAATAGTTCAGTCTTGTAGTCTGTATTTACCGAAATCAGATGTTAGTAGAATTTGGGCTAGTAGAACACTTTCATTTTGTAGCGGTTTCAAAAGTAGTTTTACAAGATATCGTGCAGTGGAACAATTTGCAGGTTTTTTTGTCTATTAGTGCAAGACTATGGATATGCTGCAGTAACTACTACAGAAAATTTGTAAATTTTAGTACAAACTTGGGTATCTAGCAGCACAATGGAAGAAGACAGTGTAAAATACATGCATTCTGATTATAGCACACCCATTGTTTGTGACCCTGTGCAAAGCTGATAACATTCGTAAGTACGCTTAATTTGAATGTCACAAATTGGAAAATGTTACTTTTAGAATAGGATTCAACCATATTAGAGGAAAACAAGCACATGTAGACAGAGATCATGTTCAGAAAAAGGCATTTGATAAAAGTCACGTTCTGTGGGATTGATCACGATTTCACTGACTGTGATGGGAGCTTGTTTCTCTCACACCTCACTTCTGGGCCTGTGAAGTTTTATGGGGTGCCTTCTCCTCTCAGCCTTAGCAGCACTCCTGTACAGAGGGTGTGCACTTGGGCTTGAAGGATTTAGAACAGTGTTGAGTGTTCTTGTTTACTATCTTGTGTGAAGTAGACATGGAGCTTCCTGGACAGCCTAAATCAAGAACACAGGAGTGTTTAAGACTATAAAACAAAGGCCGTACAATTTCAAACACCTACTTTGAAAAATGTTTAAAATTTCAAAACCTTATAGACTGGTCGCAGTGGATTTTAAAATTAAATCTTCACAGGTATTTTTTGAGCTTCATACATGCAGGTTCTCTTGATTCAGTCAGAGCTCCCATAATTGGCTTGAGGTTTTCCATTGAAATGGGTTATATGGGAACACTTCTAGAAAATTATTTACATCATAGTCAATGACAAATTTGTAATTTACATTTTATTTTAAAACCATATAGTTGATTTACTTGAACGTAGTAAAAAGTATAATTCTTTGCTAAAGGCTTTCTAATCTCTGTCTGCATTCAGAATTAGATCAAAGTACTATTTATTGTTGCTATATGATTATTAACAAGTTGATACAGTTTTGAGACTGATTCTGATCAGACATGTCTGTCAATTCCTGACACAAAATCTTCATATTCTGCAAGCTTACACTTTTTTAAGGCCTCTTTTTCCTTATACAGTAAGAGTGCTTTAAGCTGAATGTTGTCAGGAGAGATTTTGTTTTTTGAATTTTTTTTACTATAGTTAGTGTCCAGGGCTGAATCATACACAGTCAGGTGTTTAAAACAAACACCTGGCAGTAATTTTTAGATGGTTTTGCAGTTGCTCTGTAATAGAAATCTTGCTAGATATTTGTGCTGCTCACTAACTGCTGTAACTCATGAACCCAAGGTACTTCTTGTTCAATACTGAGTCTTCCTAAGGTATCCTTGCTAGCATGAGTGTATAATGTATACTCCCTTCTAGGGAATATGGGGTGAGAGACGAGCTGCCTTTTTAGTAGAGACCACCATCTGGAAAGAGAGGAGCATTGTTGTTAGCCTTGTCCACGGTAAAGTGATATGGGACAATTCAAATGAAGTGGTTAAAATTGGTCACAGTTCTCTGCTGTAAGGTTCACTGAAGCAAGCTGAAAAAAAGAAAACCCAGTCCATGCTGTCAGTCCCAAGGAATGTGATACCCCATGGCAGCCAGGTTATCTTTGAATGCAGGAGCTCAGGTGCAGCTGGAAGCAGTGCAGCTGCTGCAGAGCTAGGCTCAGTGAAGGCTGTTTTGCTCTGCCAAGAAGCATTTGGCCCTGCAGACACACTTGGGGAATCTGATACACTCTGGAGTCACTAGACTTGTTAGAGAAGTGTTCTTCCTGTTCCTGAAACTCAGGGAATTCTGCATCTTAGTGACATGACTCCATGTGAAGGATATTTATTTAAAATCCTGTACACTTTAGTGTTTTTTCTCTGAAGCCTGAAGTGTTCTTGCTTTAGATCCAGGTTGTTCAAGTTCAGATACCTGTGACCAAAAACACAGATGCTAAAGTTCCACTGAAGTCTACAAGCCTGTAAGTTGGTATTCACTGTGTAGTACACCAAGTTCTTTGCCAAATTCAGTCTTAATCCTTCAGCTGAATTGCAAACTTTGTGGCTCCTCTTAGTTTAAATGATTTGCATGAAGTGTTGCTTGCTCAGTTTGGAATGTGCTTTCGGTTTTTTGTTTGTTTGTTTTTTGATGAAGGATTCCATTGAGGCCTCCCATGGCACTCTGCCATACACATTCATGGTGTGCACATGAGAATGTTTTCTTTGAGTATGTCAGAAGGAAGCTACCTGTACAGCAGCAATTTAACTGAAACAAGATTTGGTTTTATGCCATCTGGTTTTGTTTTAAAAAGTGTTTAAGAATGCTGCATATATAAATATATATATTTATATAGGATAGGTAAACAAGGGCTTTCATTGAATTGATCACATAGTACCTTAGAGAGAATGTTAATATCTTTATCCCCTTGATTGACAGTGACACTCAGTAGTAATCTGCCTCAAATAAGGAACAGATCTGGGAATGGAGGCTTTGCTTTTTCAGCCTCAATTGAATGCTGATTTGGACTGGTTCCCAGGGACTCATGTCCTGTTTGGTGTTTTGACATAAATGGACAGGATTATGCATTCTCAGCCTGTGTACTGGGGGAAGGGATAGAAATAGCAGATTGCAGGCACACTTTTTTGCTGTTGCTTCCTCCACATTGCGTGCAGCATGATGATGATGATGTTTAAATGTGTTACTCCTTTCTCCATAGACAGACCCTGCATGACAAGATACCCCAACTCCTGAGCCACTCTCACTTCCCAGACCTGCTCTTTCCAAGCCCCTGCTTAGGGACCTGACCATAGGAGATGGAGCAGAGGAACAGGAAGAACTTTTAATGATAATTGCTAATTAATTCCATTTCAAAGGCTAACCTTTTTCAGATACCTTGCCTTTATAGACCCTATTGTTTTATCAGGCTGCTTATTACCTTATACTAGTCCATGTAAGACCACCAGATTTTTTAGGCACAGAGGCTTCTTGATGCTTAAAGGTAGTGGGAGGTCTGAATTCTAGTCCATCTACAACAGAGTGCATGTAACAACAGCAGGGCAGCTGTATTCCCCCCCAGCTTGTTTTGGGTTAATGGATTGAAGTAGTAGCAAGTGAGGAACTCTAGATATCTGGAAGGATGGGGCTCTTCTATAGTGAAAAGAAGCTGGCTGTATGAATTCAGATTAAGAACTACTTTAACCTAGGACAGGTGGCACCTGACAGCACTATTCATATATTCACATATCATATATATCTATATATACTCACACATACATTAAAATGTATAAATAAATAAATATACTCAGCATTTTCCTAAGTATAGAGAGTTCTTGGTAGAAAGCTATCTAATGCTATAGTATTATCTGCCATTGAACAGGTTGGACATTAATAATTGCATGAGGTTGTGTACCCTGTTTTTTCAGTAGCCTTCACATTCTTGCTTCCACATAAGCCATCATTTGTAGCACTGTCCTCATCTTCCTCCTGCAGCAGCTTTTGTTGCCTTTATTTCCTAGCTCCTTGTTTACCATGTTTTCAGTTATCCCAATCTGCTGATTCTACTCTTCTGAGATGTGGGGGGTTAGAGATGCCTTCAGTATCCTGAAACTGTCCAGGCGTGTTCTGGCACACTTGGAAAAATTGTTTGCAAAGATAAAACAGGTTACATTCAATTTGATGGTGCCCCAAAAGTTATGATTGGATGGGGTGACAGTATATTCCAGAGAAACAAGAGACACCTGATCTGAGTTTCATCCTAAAAAAAGGGTGTATGTCAAAGCAATGGATGGATGGGAATTTTCCCGATATGCTATGGAGATTAAAGAACAGAAGTTTATTTTGTTTGTCATTGAGGATAAATAGTATAATCTTCTGCAGATAAAGGTCTGTATGTCATGCTGTAATTCAATTAGTATTAAGGCTGTGTTCAGAGTGATGTTTGTTCCATCACAGATGTTTACTCTGTGTTTGAGAAAAGATTGTAACTTGAAATTAGAAAGAGGAAAAGGAATAGAGTGCTGGATCTTGCAGATAATATTCTCATTGAGGAAGCTGTTAAGGTCACCTGTGTCTTCTTCAAAGCTCTGAGTGTGACCTGTATTGCAAATTAATAAATAGGTGCTAAGAAAGAGTGGAGTATGGCACTGTAAGGCTACTTGGAGAAAGTTATGTCAGGGCATTGTATGTGTTCAGCAATTTCCTTTGCAATCCTGCTCTATTTTACAACCTAATCTATTCCCCACTAAGATGTGCTAGAGATAAACATTGCAGATGCCTTTGTGTATGGAGAGGAAGGAGAGGCAATTAAAAGTTTGCATGCTGTGAAGTCTCTGGATACCAACAGAGTCCACACAGACCTTTACAATGTTTTAGGGAACAATTGGTTTTCCTGCTGTCTGGGGTGACTGAACACAAATAGTTTTTGAGTGAGGACAGTAGCTCAGTATTTTCACCCTGGCTAAAGTCCTGTTGGTTTGCATAAAGGTTTCCATTTTTATTTACTGATAGCAAAGTCTTGGTGACAAAGTGGCTCCTCCAGATCAGACAGTTTTATTAAAGCACATCATTTAATTTCTGACCAAGAAAGGGCAAACTTCTGATAACGTAGTGGAATAACACCTGGGACAGGGCAGTATCTGGTATTGACCTCCATCAAAGACAAGGAAAAGCACAAAAGGACAAAACTACTGGCCATGGTCTGACTCAAACAGGGTTGTCTCCAAGAGTAGTAAGTGAGAGGGCTTTTGTTTCTTTTAACTTGGTCCCTCCTACATCATTACTGGGCTGAGTAAGAGAAGAATTTTGAGTAATAGTAAATGGCATAATTTGCTTCAAGAAGAGCTAGTTTCACATAGGAGGCAGCTAAAGCTGCTCCTTGGGAGCTTTATTTATTTTTTTCTTAAAAAATTTCATAATGCAAATTCTAAAAGCAAGTAGCCATTGTAAAGAAAAGAGAAACAACAGAATGTTGTGTTTGTCATTGCAGACCTTTTATACTTCAACAGCTTCACTCCTATGTGCAGTTTCTTGGCTGCAAGTATTGTTTGTCCAAAACATGGATTTTTGGTCTCAGCCCTGTTCAATCTAAAATTCCTTTTCTTATTTTAGATAATAAAGCAGTGTACATTGTTACTTATATTGCATGTATATTTTATATACATGTTATATAGTACTTATATAAGTATGTTGTTACTTAGATAGGTATGAAAGTTACCTGTAACTCTTAAGCAAAAGTTTATTTTCCATGGCTTACTGGGCCATGTATTACTACATGTGTTATCACACTGATGTAGCAGGAGTGAGGATTTGTTCTCAGACATTAGGATGACCTTTGAATTTAGAATTAGAATTTGAATTTAGATTAGCTTAGTTTAGCTGGTAAGTATTTTGTAGTTTCAATATTTTATAGTTTCATGTGTTGGCAAAGTCAGAAGCAGACAAACATTGGTAAGTGTAACTTGACTTTGCAGATTTAAATTAAAACTTGCATATTGCCTTACATGTAACTTGCCTTTGTTTCAAGTAACTTTTGCATCTGGTTGTGTGGTGGGAGAGCACAGCCAGATATTTTAGAGGTATCAAAAGCTACAGGACCATTTAAATTGGAAAGAACCTCCCAGATGGTCAGGTCAAACCATTAACCCAGAACTGCCAAGCCTACCGTTGAACCATGTCCCTAAGTACCACGTCTGAGTATTTTTTAAATAAATAATAGCTGCTTGAGTTACTTGATGCTACCTCTGCTACACTGGCATTGTTACATCGGGAAGCTATGACGTAACTCATAATTAAAATAATCTCATTAGCAGGAGCACAAATCCCCTTTAACTAGAGTAGTTGTACAGTGTTACTGGATTACAAAATGTAAAGTTTTGATTCTTGTGCTGTGGCCTGTATAAGAGCAAAGAAGGTAACAAAAATAATTTTAAAATTCTGGAATGAGTTTTTAGATATTAATTAGAATTTTATAGGTGCCCAAGGATTTTATGCCAGAAGACTCACTGAAAGTTAGTGAATCTTGTGCTCTGCTTACTGTTGCTCTGGTTTTTAAGATTCAGGATTCTGCATGCATTTCTCAAAGGCCTAGCTCCTGAAAGCAGGGTGTTTTCTTTGTCTTTCTTCCCCCTACCCTCTGACATTACATTTCAGTTTCTCATAAAGAAAAGGCTGAAAGCACAAAAGCAAGTAGAAAGGCTCAGAAATGCAAATACAAATAATTCTAAATATTTTTTCGTGGTTTAACAACATGTAACATTTAACAACATCTCACACTTGGTGCTTGCCTTGGTGTGTGTCTTTTTCAGTGCCTGAAGCTGGTCAAAGTCGTATCAAAAGTTTCACACCATGTTGTACTTCGGTTCAAATCAGCTGCAATGATGGCTCTAACAAAATCATCCATTATCTGTGTTTTAGGACATAACTGGCTTTCTGTATTGAGTGTATTTAAATTCCTCTCTTAGCAACTACAACCAGGTTTCCACAGTCATTATGGGTTACTCAGAACTGTCAGGGAAGTCCCTTCTAGTCCAGCCTCTGTGTGAGTTCCCTGCAAGTGTCAGGGAACAAGATGTGTTTTGGAGATGGAATTCTGGAGCTTCCAGGCCAGCAGAAGCTGAAAGCCTGATGGGATGGCAGGGGAAGGAGGGCTGCTGACTCCTGGGAGAGAGAGCATGCAGCAGCAATACATGGCCTGTCTTCTGCCAGAAGTATCAACCTGACATGATGCTTCCCAGAATCAGGAATCTCAGAGGAACAAGCAATTTCAGGGCTGAAAGACTCCAAGGGATCTCCTAACATCACAATGTATTTATTCCCTGCGAGTGAATGCAGGAAAGGTAAGTGGGAAGATGACTGAACAGAAGGGGTTTGTACAACTTGCAGAGCTTGCTTTGGAGTCTGAAAGGCCAAAGATACGATCACAACATCTAGCTGAAGGCTGAAGATGTGATTTAGAAATGGAACAATTTATCAGATTGAACCTACAGACGTAAGTATGCTGTATAGAAGGTAGAACGAAGACATTTTAATAAAACTAACTCTGATCAAGAGAGAAAATGTAACTGACAACATCCAGAGGAATTTTTCCGAGAGGAGAACATCAGAAGAACTGCCAGAATTGTATAATTAATTTTTTAATTTTTAATTTTTTAATTAAAACATATACATTTAGTACCTAACATGAAGAAAAATTTATCACAATAGAAATAATTGAATCCTTGGCAAAATGAACATGAATTTTGATGCCATTCCACAATTATTTTTGACAAATGCTTTTAATTTGGCTGAGACAAAGCAAGGAGGCTTTGTGGGTGTCATAATATGTAATCTAGACCTGAGTGATTTGTTTCAGTCATCATAAAGAGGGGACAATAGAGGAAACAGGACAAAAATATAGACAACAATGAGTAGGGCTGCACATAATTTTGGCTCTCCTGTTTGTATAATAAATCCTTGGTTTGCTTAAAGCCTCAACTCCCCGATTCGTGTAGTAAATAATTTAAGATTTCATTGCACAAAAACAAGTTTCTAATTTCTGCAGTTGCAAAAAAAAAATCCTTATATACAAAGCAAGACAGAGGAACCAAAATACATCTTTTTAAGAAACAAAAAGTAAAATGCAGCTTTACTCTAAAAACATTCAAAGGCATAAAGACTTGATGCTGCTATTAGAGCTCAAGTCAGTATTTATGGTGCATTGGTTGCTCAGATAGATGCTGCAAAGCCTTGTATCACATTCTTTTTCTTTCCTTAGCAACATTCTCTCAGAGCCTGGAAAATAACATGCCCCTGCCCTCTGTTTTATGTGCTTTTTCCTTCAGCAGATGCTGCCAAGCCCAGCGTCTGATTTCAGTCCTGATCTGGAATAACTCCAGGGGCGTGCACGAAGCCATCTCTTCCCTCCTAAGGGGGTGGTGGCAGGGAGGAGACTCAAGACTATTGTTCTCCTTCCCTGTGTTCCTGCTGCAGCAGCAGCCAACATTGTTCCTTTCTATTTCTTTCCCCCTCTCTGTAAATCAGCAGGGCTCACAGCAGAGGGATGCAGCTCTCCTCGTTAGAGTAATTAGGCTGATTTATGAGAGAGTGGCACAGTGAAGGAGAGGTTTCCTAATAGAGTGTTCCCCACGGGAGGCTGGGCACCCACCCAGCTGCTGGCAGTGCAGGGCTGGGCCTCCCTGCCTGCTCAGGCTGGAGGGCCCCCATCTCTTCGGCCTTTAATATCAGTGAAAATGACAAACATGGGCAGTGAACACCTTTTTCCATCACGTGATATTCTTCACAAGTTGTCTGTTCCAAGTTAATATTAGAAGTCTAAAGTAATAGAGCAGAGGCATCTTTCCTTTGTGTTAACTAAGTTTTGGCTTATAAAGGACTCCTCAGGCAAGTTTGCTGTGTCATTGGAACAGCAAGAGCTGGTAGGGCTTTGTTCTTCTCCTGCCCTATGGAAGTTCTGCATGACTTTTAGGAAAGGCTTATGTATGATGAGTTAGGAAATTTCCTTCTTCCAGGGAAAATTTCATGAATATCCTTTGTTCATCACGTTTCCTTGGTATCTTCATGGGAAGGTACAGTGTGTCCCTGGAAAGTCCTGCTGCACTTTGGAAGTCCCATATAAAATGTACGTGGGCCTATTTTAAAACACATTTAAGCTTTTAAAAATATACAGACAAAAAAATGAAATATCATTAGCAATTCTGCCTGTTGTGCTTCTAGCAGGCACCAGGATCAAACCTGAAAAACTTGCCAGCTACCTGCACTTCCCAGTGCAATATTTGTGGTCACCTTTACAAAAGAAATGTACTCATCACTTGTCTTCACTAACAGGATGGTGGTTTTGGTGCCTGAAGGGCAATTAAATAATTCTGTAATCATCCCCCAAGTCTATAAGAGTATATTTTATCCAGGAGCATTTTGATGGTGCTAAAGGCATGTTCAATAGCCTCTCACATTGCAAACTGTGAAAATCCTCAATGATCCCAAGGTGCTACTGGTAGAACCAAGCCTGAGAAGTGAAAGCAATAAAAGAATGAAGTGTACATTATAAACTGACATGAAAAATCTTACTGCAATTGTAATCACCTCAAAATGCCTCATATCTCCCCAGGAAAAAGCACATAAGCATCCAGCATTTTCTGCCACCTTTTTGTTGTCTCAAATGCTCTCAATACACTTTCAACTGGGACATTTGCCTGTCTTTTGCATACACAAGAGCAGTACAAGCCCCAGTTTCATTCATCCCACTCCCTTATGCAAAGCCTCAATGTATTTTTGGCTGCAACAAAGTTGATCCATGAGGAAATATACCCCCCTTTTACAGATTTGCATTCCTGAAACTGAGCAAGAACATTCCTCTTCATTTTGTAAAAAAGAGAGGCGGGAAGGGCAACCCCTGAGACCTTTACAGCTGGAAGAAAAATTTTGGTGCTTATTGATACCTCATTAGTCTGTATTCACCACAAAAACAGCATCTAAAAATGTATCCAAAACACAACTTTATTGCTCCAAAGTCACTGTTTTGATAGGTAAATATGCAACCTGCTTTTTTGTGCCTCCAGATGCAGTGATGTCTCTGATGCATGTGGGGTGTTCCCATGGGAGGAGCTCATGGTGTTGCTGTGTGCAAGGGCAATCTGTGGGGAAGAGACACAGCTATAAAATGCAGAAATGATTAAAACATTGTGCAGTATGCCTCTCTCCTAAACAATGATACTGGACTCGCTTTCCTTCTCAGAATTGCTGCCTTGGGGAGGTAACGAATTACCATGGCCATAAACCATAATCAAGATCAGATGTGCAAAGGGAAAGGCCTTGCTCAAATATCAAAGGAGTCTTAAACTGCCAAAACAGAGCAGGAGAGAGAAATCCTGAGGGAATCAGAGATGTAATTTATGATTGACCTTCATTTTAACTGGGAAATGTGTGCTCTTGAATGGCATTGCTCCCATCAATGCATGTTTTATTTTGTTTCAGTTCATGGGGAATCTTTGCTGCAGCAGTATTGATGTAAGCTCCCAAACAAAGAGCCAGGGACAAGGACTCATATATGCATTCCAGAAACATTTTTCTGCACTGAACCCATCTCAGCAGTGACAGTGCCTGGCTTTGTCATCCCCTCTGCCACGGCGCTGCCTTCCAGGGCTTGCTTCTTTGTGTTTGCATCATTGCTTGCCCAAATGACTCCACATTTTCTGCATTCTCATAACCCAATTGCATGGGAAAAGAAGTGAAGTAACAACTCTTCAAGGGGATTTTTGCTGCCACAGGAGCAGTTGATGCTTGGATGAGCTCTCAGTCATTCAGAGTCCAAGCAGTACAAGAAAAAACAGACATATTAAATCTTTGCAGTCAAATATAAAATCACAGCACCACAGTGCCTCAGCTTCCCATGTGCTGGCTGCTTTCCTTTCTCAATTTCACAGGGTAACATTTGGGGACCCACTATGCTTCAAAAAAGCTAGAATAAAATCTAGTTCCAAACTTGCCTTTGCAACAGACCTAAACTGCACACAAAACATTGGAGTAATTCAGATCCACATTTCCATCTGTATTCTGTATTTCATGGCCCAATTCCAGCCATAGTTTAAAACAAAGATGCTTAGCTGCTGTCAGATGAAGTACTGTACTGGGTTCCCCTGGCTTCCCATCAGATGTGCTGCTTTAAAGCAAATAACTCATTTATGTCATCTCAGAATTATACTCTGAATTCTTTTTAAATTCAAATTAAAACGTTTTGGTGCAAAAGCATATCTTCTAAATTCTCCCTTACAGTGAACATGAACTACGACCAACAGAAATGCTTAAAAGGGACAGTGAAAAGAACAGATTGTCAGGAAAGCCTGTAGAGTTGTCCATTCTCAAGGAACTTCACCAAGGCGTTAGCTACTTGTAAGTTACACTTATTGTCTGATAATCAGAAAAGTTACCTGTCAAAAATGTGATACCTCCTTCTCAGCTTCCTCTGTGAACAGTTGTCCGTACGTGTATGAAACTAAAAACCCCAGCAAATAGGTTTGATGGCTGATTTAAACAAAGTGATCTTTTCAATTGAGCTTTTTCAGGTAAGCCCCCCTTTGGAGTTAATTGGATGGGAGTACTTGCATTATTTTTCATCACTGCAAGATGTTGTTCTGCCACACAAAATATGTCCATTTTCAGTAAATATGGAGATGTCTGCAACAAATTAACTCGGGAGTTTTGGAAACACAGATGGTATTTGTTGCACTTTCCCAAGGGGCTACATTTGCTCTAGAGAAAGCAGAGCTTTTAGCTATTCTGTTATTTTTAGGAGTTCGTTCATCCTCATAATTTCCACTTCACTAAGAAGAGAGAAAATCTGATTTGCCGTTTATCTGCTACCAAGCAGGCAGATTAAACAATTCATTTTGTCACTCGCGCTGTTTCTGCCACCTCAGGCATTTAATTCTAAAACTCAGTGTGTCTGTAAGGGGAGCCATGGAGGTTCTGCGCTCGACAGGGAGGTCTCAGCGTTCGGCACATCCCGGCTAGGCAGAAATCGCTCTGTCTTTGTGCGCTTTGGCCCGGCCCGGGCAGCTCGCCCGGCCCGCCAGGAGGGGGCGGCCCTGGATTGGGGAAAAGAAGCGTGAAACATTTCATAGCAGCCTTTGCTGAAGCTCATGTTTATCACTGCCTGCGGTTTTGGAAATTTCACCCCCATCATGCTGTAAAAAATTTAATTTAGGACACTCCCAGGAAGGCAGAATTACTGCGACCTTTAGACAGAAGAGGCAGTGGAAGGGCAGAATGTGCATCCATCCCACTTAAACACGAGCATCCAAGGGAGAGGGCTAACTGGGAGGCCTGTTTGTCTTTGCTTCTCTCTAGAGTCGATGGATAGACTTGGCTCCTCCGAAGAGCGATTCAGCACAAACAGATGTCTAAAGCATTGCTCAGTTCATCATCCCCTGCTCCCAGGGGAAAATTATTCAGATTTTGCCGTCAATAAAACACAGCATGTTTTTTGTAAATCCTTTATTGTGATGCTTAAGTCATTCAAAGTGAACACTGTGAAGCAAATGACTACTTTTTCACTTAAAATGTTAAAACACACACAAGATGGCTTAAAGATGTAACTTGCCAGTAACAAGTTCTGTTAAGAAGTAAGAGAAATATTCTTGTGGCAGAACTGTCATTGATTGACTGGTAAAACATGCAAATGAATCCAGGGAAGAATTCAGACACCTCTCAAGTGACAAATTTTTCCTGCAAGTAGAGAAAATTCTTCTCTCCTGAATGACACATTTGACTGAACAGTGTTTATAATAAGCAAATGGTGAGTTTGAGATAAATATGAGGTCAGAGCAGCAAACTGCTCCTGCTTGGCAGAGCAGCAGGACTTCCCTCTGTGCCCTCCAGATTCGTTTGCCATCTGGGATTCCTCTAGCCTTCTTGATTTGACACTTGCCTTGCTGTTTCTGTGATCAGGGAACACACATGTTAAATGTTAATCTTTTACAACTCAGTTCCTGTAATACTGCATCTAGCTTTAGGATCACTCATGTCTATAATCCTAAGGGTATTCAGCAGCTCAGTGAAATTGGTTTCTACTGCAGAGAAACTTGTAAAGTCCTGATCGGTGCCTACCTGCATGTGAAGGCACCTAAAATCCTTTCACAATATGGTCCTTGCTTTGGCCACTAGCTCTTACGTTCCTCCAGCTGACTGATGACAGTGGAAAAGCAGGATTCAAATGAGGTTTTAAACCTCCAGACAGCCTGACTGCAGTATCTTCTATTGCTCAACAGATGGTCTTTTTCCACAGGTCCAGGATTTTTTTTTTTCATTTGAGATTTTTCTATCTATCTTGTCTTCTTTTGTTATTTTTCCTACTAAACAAATAAAGAGAACAGCTCTGCTAACTTAGAGTCATCTTTAGTGACATCTGCAAGGAGTTGAATGTCATCCCTCAAATCCTTATCAACAAAAGCCAGAGATGCAATGCAGTAATCTGCATGGATTGGAGAGAGAACAAGCAATTCCTAGAGCTGCTCCCACAAACCCTCACCATCTCCCTTTTCCTCCTCTGGGAAGCTACACAGCAGTGGCTGTGAGAATGGCTGCAAGAACACAACCTATGGGTTCCAGTCAGCAAGAACAGGAGCAAATCATCAGAAGGTAAGAACAATACTGAGTCATTTCAGAAATACTGTATTAGTGGAGCTTACACTGCAGATTTGGCTACAAGCACCTTTGGGGGATTACACCAGAGGAAAGCAACTCGTGGGCAAGGGGCCACTGCACAGAAACAGTCAGTCTGAATTCACACGCACGTCCCAACTTGCACAGAATATTCCAGACCTGCTGCATCTGTCCTCTGGCTACTAAGATGTTGAGTTCATGGTTCCAAATGGTTGCTCTTGAGGCCTCTTGAGGGTATACACTGCAGCCTTCTTGTAGGTTCAGGATTTTTTCCTACAGGTAGTACCAGGGGGAAGGGGTCTTCCAAGACATTCTCATGCTAGCTTTAATCCCCTAGTGCCATGACTTCTTTGCAGCAAGTGATGTTCACACAAAACTGAGTGCTGCTGTCCTTTGTGGAGATGTAAATTGCAAACCATTTCTCACTTGGCCAGAAAGCTCTTCCTTTATATTGCATGTGACCCACAGTAGCACATACAGACACAAACTTTCTTCCTATGGCAACTGGCAAGCAGTACAACCTCATCATCCTGTTGTCACTGACCCGTCCAGTTGTATCTTACACTTGTGTAACACCTTTATAGATGTTTGCAGCTAAGCCACAAACTTCCACCTCTGCTGTATCTCTCCTGCAAAACTGGATGGGTCTTCTGATGTGTTGATCAGCAGTGTGTGGTGTATCAGGTAAGAGAGTGAACTGCTCAGCAGAAGGGGATATACACGCTTCAACCCCAGGCAGCTCCTATACCTCCCAGCTGCAGCACACAGATTCCCTGCCACAGGACCAAAAACATCCCATGTCCCAAGGCCTCATCTCTTGTGGCATCAGATCTCCTTGTGTCCCACTACAGAATAAACTGAAGCACTGCTGGTGTAGATGTGACCCTTGAGGTGGGTGGTTTCCTGTCTGAAACTCACCTAGAAGATAAGGTAAGTGTCTGCCCCCAGAAGCAAGAAACCAGCAATTGGGTAAAATGACAATGGGAATTCAAAGAGGAATCTCATAACATCTGCAGAGCTTATTTTCTCTTTGTTGCCTAAATCAGGAACAACTATTACAGTAGTTAGGAGAGGGAAATATTTCTGTTTCTAAGCATCCTAAGAATCACACTCCCTACTGGCAAAAAGCTCCCCAGCACATTGTGTTCAACGATGTGTAGAGCCTGCAACTGTACATTGCACCAGGAGCAAAGTGTGTGGCAGTACAGGAACCTGGGAAAGGGCCTAGCAGGACAGGAACTGGGCTAGCTAAGCCTCAGCTAGATCCTGCTTTGGGCAAGCCTTTGTTTTCTTTTTAAAAAAGGTAAATTACACCAGTATTTCATTTCCTTTTTTACAAATGGGAAGTTTGGTGTTTTGAGGATGTGGCCAATTTCTGATGAATAGTGTTTTGATGAGTGCGACCATTTGGGAACTGATAGAGATGGATAAAGAGAGGCAGGTATGGTGTCATGCCCTACTCCTTTCCAGGGAAGTAAGGTAATGTGGATCTGAACAGAACAAAAACTGGTTTCAGTGACTTGTCAGGACTGCCCACGTTTCCTGGCTGGTTATGAAAGCTCTTGTAGCTTGTGTGTAGCCACTCTGGAATAGCATTTCATGGAGCTCCAGCCTGTTCATATCAAATGAGCTCAAGATAAATGTCAGCTCATGACAATTATGAGTCTAATTTACTTTTTAACTTTGAAGCTAGTGGAAAAACCTTCAAGGGATATTGGCAATTATCAAATTTCTGTTAAAAGCATTTTACTTCTAAAGCAGCATCTGTAAAGAAGCACCAATTGAAAGGAAGAGGGTTTTTTTTCCTTTTCTCCTGGTCACTTCTGAGCATTTATAATGTTCTTTCAACTTCTATTGTTTCCTCCTTAACTTTTTTTTTTTTTTTCTTTTTTTGTTCCTGTGGTATGAGTCTATGACAGTAAGTTTAGAACATAGCTCAGGCAATCTAAGTTCACAGGGAATGCCAAATGAATTTCATATTTCACACTGAAGTCCTCCTTTAGCACTTCCCTGCCAATGTTTTACAGCTATAAACCTGTCAGTCTCCACACCACAATAACCTCATCATATACCCTTAGGAATACTTTTGCCTACTGACTATAAGATAAAACCATCCTTGCATGAACCTTGATATACATTGCCACAGATCTAGAAAGGATAAGAAACTTAACAAATTCTTGTTTGAAAAATTCCTTTTTCTGTTTGTCTGTAAAGATCAAGTACATAAAAGCATGAAACCCTAGCCTCCAGCATTTAGAGGACCCAGGGAAATTTTGGATGCCAGAAAAGGTGAAGCTACTACCTTTGCAATTACTTTCTATTCCCATAAGGTACCTTCAGCTTTGTCCTTTCAGGGATTACTGAACTTTCAGAGGGAAAAAGCCTCTCTTGCTCCTTCTTCCTAGAGACTGTTCCAGGGAAAATGAAAGTTTACATCTCTTTCTGACAAGTCTTCAAATCTGGTGATTGGAAATGTGGAAAGAGCAGGAACCAGCACCACTATCATCAGATGGCCACAGCAGAGCAGACTTCCAGCCCTGAGCATTGGCATGCAGTAGAGGACAACAGAAGGAAGTTGTTACAGTTGAGGCCAGAACTACCCAGTCTTGTTTGCAGTGGCAGAGAGGACTCTCAGGCTCACTGCTTGGGTGGCAGGACAACCTTGGTGGAAGAGGTCCAAGAAAAATCTGTACACGCTTGAAGCAAACTGTGAGAAATTGTAATGCCTCAGTCCAACAGACCGATCAAAAACATCCTCTTTATGTGCCTGAGTTTATGGACACCTGAGCATCATTTATATTCAAACTTCTATCACCACACTTGTCCAGAGATGCAGCCACCTTGACAAACTAAAGAGCTCTCTGTTTTCTCCTCACCTAAGATAGCAACTGTGGTAACTTTCCTTTCAACCCACACAGGTTTGTGTAAAAGCCTAGAGGCTGGGGCTCTTGCTCTGCTCACCACTTTAACTTCCTTCTCAACTAAAAAAAACTAGGTCAACAGCTCCAATGACTGTAAGTCAGTAGGCTACAAAAATTAGATGGGAAGAGAACAAAATCCATCTCTTTTTGAAACTATGTCAGTACAAGTCCAAGAGTGACATGGCTAGGAGAGGAAATGTAATGGAGCCATTCTGTAGTCCATAAATTAGGAATTTAGCTAAGTGTAATCTCAAAGCAAAAGAGGTGTGGTAGTCACTGAGGTGACAGCGTAATCTCAAGGCAAAAGAGGTATGGGAACGAGTCCCATAAGAATATATAAAGTTGTCAGCAACCAGAGTTCACCAGCTCCTGACCTGAGTTCACTTTTCACTGACTGCATCCCCCTCTTGTTGCTTGTGGGCTCTCTCAAAGCCCACTGTAACTATTTCAAGAACAGCTAATGAAAATTTTCAGGTTACTAAAAACAAAGGCTGAGGCTAGATGTAAAATGAGCACATAGATTTTCTAGGTCACATCAATCTTCATTTGCAACTCTCAAATCTTAAAAGTAAAATGGTTGAGAACTTACCTCAAAAAAACTGTAATTATGGAGGAAAAATCTAAACAGCTTGTTATGGGGAAAATACTTAAAACCTTCTTTATGGAGTATTGTTGTATCTCTGGAATGTGGATGGTGCATTTTTTGCAAAAAAAGACTTTCTCAATAAGAAATTCTCTCCCAACCTGTGCCTCTGTGACAGCAACATTCTTGAGCCACTCCATTTGTTCTCATTCATGTGCTACTGATGAGTATGGAAGAGAGAAAAGAAGGCACGACAGACTTTCATATTTTTTAGTCCCTGCCTGACTTCATAGAACTCTGAGCCCTGTCAGACCTTATTCTTCCTGGGACCCTCAGGGTAATTCTGAAAGACTTTACAGTCTTCTCTTTGAACTTCTGCAATCATTTATGCTTTATTTTCTTTTAAAAAAAATGAGTGGGAAATGAGTTGTCCTGTTCTGATTTCCTCCTGCCTGTTGTTTCTGAGGGAGGAGGCCTCTTTTCAGGGGAGTGCAAAGTTGGAGCTCCTAAACTACCACTGCCTCTAATGGAGTGGAAGGATTGAGATCCAGGGAACCCTCAGAACATGCAGAATGCTCTCTGTGAGGGTATTTAGTGCAACATTTAGTCCTCATACTGCTCAGAACAGCAGGTCTGTTCTTCAAACACAGGTTTCTGAGTACAAGGTTTACAGGTAATGCAATAGCAACACTGCCTGCCTGTTACTTGCTCTGAAATTCTCGATTCCAGTTAGCATGTGTCTTCAAAAATTCATTCTAGCTGAGACTGGGGTGCAGATAAGGGACATGTTGCTCCAGTACTGTGAGTCAGAGGCTCTCTTATTCTTTATCTGTGGCAGTGGGAGCACAGACAATGAAAGCTATCTATGACAGTTCCCTTATTGAAGTGCCAGGCTTATTGTGCTGCCTGTAAAGTCATAGGAAAGAAACTCCCCAGGTTTCTTTTTCTTTCTCTCTCTCTCTCTTTTTTTTTTTTTTTTTTTTTTTTTAAACACAGACATGTTTGAACCAAGGCATTCCTGCTTCTCATAGCTGCCAGCTCCTGAGCACAAGATTCAATGTTTTTCTTTTATTTGCTATAAAATGCTTAATCAAAGCCTTCCCTGCTCTGGTATAGCTGTTTCATTATTTATTAATGTAAAAATATGAATTACTGAACTTCAGCCTTGGCAGATAAGTGAAATTGGAATGAACTTTCAGCTCTTTAGCTTCAGAAGGTGAGTAAATCTCTGGTGGAGTTTGCACACATGGTTGGAATAGTTCCCCTCATTTACCCTGGCACAGCTCCACCAACTGCTGCTTTACTGCCCTGATTCACACTTCCAGCAGCAGGGAGTTAGAAACTCAGGGGCCTAAGACAGCTATAACTTTTACATATTACTTGTCCAGCTTACCTTTTAAAACAGAAAATTTAAAATCATACATGAAGAGAATGGTTATTTTTCTCCTTGGCTACTAAGGATGAATTGACTAGAGAGAGAGGAAGGAGCTGTAAGTGGTGCACTCAAGCTGACTCTGGAAGAAGAAATTAAATAACAGTACAAATATTCTTTGCTCCTTGAACCAAGTCACACATAGCATTTCTCATCTCTTTTACATAATGCCCTGACAATAAGGAGCCCCTTTTAATCTGGTTTCCCTAGGAAATGAATGTAGCATGTATGTTCACGCCATCTGCCCATCACATCTCCCCAGCCTTCCTGCTACCCCCTGCCACTTGTCCACTTCCTGGCGTGTGACAGAGAAAGTTGGAAAGTGAAACCTGGCAGCTGTGTCTGGGAGAGATGAATGCCTGGCCTCTCCAGCTGGGCAAAGGGAGCAGCATCCGCTGGAGAGGGGGCTCCATCCAGTGTAGCTGCACCAGAATGCCTCCAGTCTGTCAGAAGGGATTCCCAGGCACCTGGAGATTGCAGGAAGGAGCAATGGCACTGGGGTGCAAGAAGGAACTAGGAGGGTAAGAGGATGTGGGAGAGAAATCCATAGGAAACCAGCTTCTGTGAGCTTCATTGCACACAGCAGTGGAGCCTGACACCAGACAAGCACTGAACTGAAGAAAATCCCTTAAACAGGCAGATGTGCTCTTTCCAAAGTATCTGCTGGTAAAAAAAATTAAGACAGTTAAATTAAGCTTCCATGTTAGCATCCATCAGAATTACCTGATTTACCTGTCTGTTTAACTCCAGCAATGTCAAGCTGGCATTTTATAATTTAGGATGGTTGATTTAAATGTTGTTTGACATAATGTCCGCTTCTAAAAACTAAGGAACACGAAGGTGTCTGCTTGCCTTTGGAAAAGGAAATAAATATTAACTTATCTGCACAATGTGTGAGCAGATCTAGCCCTTTTTCAGGAAACTCATTAATCTCACATGGAAAATAAATAAACCAGGAGAGAAAAGGATGGGTGGGATTTCAACTTCCTCTATTTCCGTAAATCATTATTTTATATGAACGCCAAAGGTTTTAAAGAGGAAAATTACTGCAAAGAACAAATAGCTTCATTGAATCTTTTAAAAGCTTTGCAGTGGAGGGATAATTTAGGGTGGCATTGGGAAAACTCACCTGTTAAATGCTGCCTGATGGTTCCTGCTATGAGACCACATTTTCCATTGCTGGTGCCATTGTCAGTCTTCAGCCACCAGGGCTCACATTTTCCATGGCAGGTGTCTGACTAAGGCAGGATACGTGTGATGCATGTGTGCTTGTATCAAGAATTGTCTCAGACTGTATATAAAAATTTCAGCCAAAATGCTTTTGCTCTTCAACAAGCCTAAGTTTCCCTCACATTAAAAAGAATGGCAACCTCGTCTTTAGACAGTCCCAAAGGCCCCTCCACTCTGGAGGAAAAGCATGAAATTTGGCAGAAGTGCTTTAGCCACCCTGGAAATCCAACTCATGGATTATGAGCCTGAGGAAGATCAGTTTAGTCTTGATAGAGTTTCATAGCTTGGCATTTCAAAGATCCAGCCTTCAGTGATTCTGTGCTAGTCTGGGGCTGACTGAGGTGGTTTTCCTCAGCAAGTTTCTCATTTACTGCTTTGGACTCTGTTGCTGCTTTGGGGAAACCCAGAAGAAATAATCACTCAAGGAAGGAACAGGCTGGAGAGGGAGTGGTGTTGGGACAGAGAGCATGGGGCAGGGGAAGAAAGTTGGGATGAGAAGCCAAAGACGGTGATATAGTACAGCTGGTGCAAAACAGGAATGTAGCAAAAGAGATGCTGGAAGGAAGAAAGTGATCAGAGGGTCTGTGGCCACTGTACCCACAGTCAATGACCAACACGTGTGCCATAGGATAAGCTAGAGGTAGTTTTCTTTGCTGACAGGGATCAGCTGACAGGATCTGACAGGAGCACTGACAGAGCATTTAGAATAACACAGTTTTGAGAATTGCAGAAAGCATGGCTCAAGCTCAGTTTCAATCATGGAAGAGTTGGACTTTCAAGGTATAGCCATATTAAAAAAAAAAAACAAACTAAGTGGAAAATGGGTGACTCACCCTTTATTTCCTATAAAAACATGAGTGCACCTGAAAACAGCCATTTGGTCAGTAGTGTTCTTGCTCTTTCTGACATGTGGGACATATTGTTCCTCAGTGCCTTGGAAATTCAAATACTCACTGACATGCCTTTAGTATGGCTTTAAATGTTGGCCTTTCCCAAAGACAGACATCTGTGACCAGAGTAGCCAGCACTTCCACAATCATCCATGTATTCATACCTGTCCAGCATTCTAGATCTGCTTTCACATCATTTGCAAAATTAGAAAGAGGAAAAACAGAGTGTGTACTGAGTGGCCACCAGTTGTCTCTCTGAGCCCAGTGGTTTATTCTCTGATTACTAAAGTAGCTTAAAACTTAGTCATTTGTATGGTATTCACTGCAACAATCCACCTGTTCCTTCAGATTAAACCATATTCTTTAGTAATCTGGGACTGTTAATAGTAGTAATTTCTAACTTCAAAATATTGCTATAAATACTCTTCTTTCAAGTTTTATGGTAGCCAGATCATTATGTGCTAAGGACCCCAAAAGCCATCCATCACAGTCCAGAGTTATATTTCTATAAAGATGTAAAGCTTAGAAAAGCGGGTTTAGAGTATTTATGAGAAACAGAGAACTTTTAATTTAGGCTAAGAACTAGTGAGAATGCCAATTTATGTTCATAGGATGGGTGTGCCACTAATTCAGACAAATGGCTTCCTGATTTGAATACAGGCTGGAAAAACAAATGAAAGCCAAGTGTGAAAGAGACACATCCAGCCTTAGGGGACTGCAGAAACATCTGTAATCAAATTAAAATAGCGAAGAGCATATGACCACAGGACAGCTTTTTTGCAGTATGTATTTGGCAGAGGAGGCAGGGGGTAGTTGAAATGCTGGTTTGGATGGGAAACACACAAAATTCAAATCTGAATTCATAAACTTCTGTTGTGTTAGTTGGGAGGCAGGAATTAAATTTCAGGGATGCAGCTTGAAGGGCATTGGGACAACACAAGGTGGAAAGGAAAGGAGGGCACAAGTCATATGTGATGGTTCATCCCTGCTTTCACACTGGAAAAAAGAAATGGCAGTGGTACAACACTCTCTACACCAAGTGTCTGTACTGTGATTCCCCCACTTTCTACCCATACAGAATTTTGATGGAAGCTTTTATAATGTTTTGGGTGCTGACACACATTGCTCTCTCCCTTAAACAGACTTCCTGACACCTAATAAGAGCTAAACGCTTGTAGTTTTTCAGTGTGGGGCCACCAATTTTGATTTCTTTCTTTTCTCAGCTGCCTGTTTTCACAAAATTGAACTCACCTCTGAGTAAATTCAAATATATTTGAGACCTGAGTCAATTCTAATTCAAACTTGGTAACAAATCAAATCATTATTGGAGAGACACAGACATCTAAGCCCTGTCTCTTTAGAAACTAAGCAGAAAGGAAAAAAAAAAAAAAAAGAGAAAAAAGAAAGGAAGAAAAGAAACTAAACTTTAAAAGATATCCTAATATTTCTTATGTACTGAGAATCTGAATTGGGTTAACCCAAGCACATCAAAGGCTAAAAGTCATTAGGATACTTTCAGATGTCTCTGCAAAATCCTCCTCCTCCACACATGTACTTCAAAAGCTTCAGCACAGTGGAGGTTCTGCAGCTGTGGAGTGCAGTCCTTACACACAGTCCTATGCCCCACAGTTGTTTCCTGCATGCTGATGGGAGTGGAACTGCAAGAAATAGTTTTGAAGTGTGAAGTACTGCAAACAGTGAATCATGGCTTCAATGGATCATCTGTTTGAAAGCCCCATCTCAGCAATTTGTAGCTGTTTCTGACACCAGTGGATCATTACAAGCTTCTACTGCAATGAAAGCTACCTCCCCAAAATTCCACACCAGTCAGCCTAAACTCACATGCTTGGATTGTACAAAAAAGGGTCTTCTCCTTCATGCCTGGATATACAGCATGAGCATGTAATATTCTGTGGATGTAGGCTAAAGTAGGGGATACAGTTTCATTTACCAACTATTTTGGGACAGGGAAAGATGTAAAAAGTTACTTAGCTAGCCGGTTGCATAGGACTACATTGGAATTCAGTTTTCTGTCTTTAATTCAGATATTAAGAAATTAACTGAAATTAACTATACTCGTTTTTGATGTCTATCTCAAGGATCTCTGTGAACAATGCACGATACATGCACTGTGCTGAGACCCACAACAGAAGAACTGGAACTTTTGCTCAGGGGTGCTTTACTCTTTGATTCAGGCATTAATGTTTTCTTATTTATTAAATGTTGGCATGGGGAAATCAAGAATTCTGAAGAAGAAATTATACATGTTTCTGATCATCTTGTTATATGCCTGAAGAAGAAACTACTATTCCCCAAACAAAAACGGGTAATTAAAAGTTATGCTTTGTGACTCCAGAATTTGAGGAAAAAAAATCATATGGTGTCTAATTAATGTCTGTGTAAGCACTTTCATGTCTTTTCTCAGGAGTAAGATATTTATAGCCACATACAAAAACAAGAAAAAGACCGAAGGGTGTGCAAACAAAACCCCACCACCCAGCACCTTAACTGCAGCATCTGCAAGCCAGCAGTCATGGAATACTTGATGAAGTGCTTAAGGCTAGGAAGGCTGATAATGAGATTTCTTTTAAGTTCACAGTGCTGCACATTAAAGAGACATTGCTAACCTGATTCTGAAAGGAAATAACACTACATATCACAAACAGGCTGGGTTGGTTTTTTTTAATAGAAGAGTCCTTTCATCACCCTTTGTTGGTGTCTAGAAAGACAAACAAGTTCAGTAAGCAGCATACTTGGTGCACAAGTTTTCCCTCAATATTTTTACATTTTATTTGCATATTTAGTAACACTGCAGTTCTGATGCTGTGTCTGGGGAGTACTCCAGAGAGAAAAGAAGAAGAGTGATTCTGAGCTCCCACTCAATCAGTGGGCAAAAAGCTGGAACTCCTCTAGATAGTACCTTACACAGACTATATAAAGACCACCTGCACACAGTTACACAGACTGCACACATGTACAGCAAAAACAACCTGGAACTAGATAGTCTCATCTCTCTCTCCCTGTCTTTGGTCTGTTCAGTGGTAAGAACTACCACATTATTTGCTGCAAGATTAGATATGGTACTTCCAGAACTGCACATGAATCATCAAGTTGAAGAAAAGTCAATCACTTACTTTGTCTACTCTTCAGATACTTTTTATGAAACCAAATGATATTTTCTGGTGCAGAAGCCTTTTATAGAGGGACTATAATGTTTTTTATAAAATAGCATATGTGTATGCTATGTATAAGTGTAGTCCTATGCTTATCCCAACATAACTGCTTCCAGGAGTTTGTTTGCAAAAATGAACCCTTTCTGTTGGCCCTTCTCATTCTAAATGGCAGTGAAGTGGTAATGCCAGCATGTTCCAGCTGTTTGCATGGAGTAGTCCAAAACAACTTCCCTGCTTTCTTATCTCCTACAACTTTTTCTCAGTACCCGCTGTGAGGAGAAAACTGTGAGCTGCCAAGCAGGTAGAACACACAAATGGATCTGTATTCAGAAAAAAAAACAACATTCCAACAGTATTCATATTGCACAATCAACCGCTAAAACTGACAAAACTAATTTTGTAATTCTAACTTTTAGCATAATTTATACTTACAACACTGCATATTTTTGGGACTGGTATGGGTATGAAACAATTTCTGAACCAATAGTATCTGTTGTCTGCCAGACCTTTGTTCCCATTGTTGCAGAAGATGGAAAATGGATGGTGAATGATGACACAGGCAATGGCATGAAGAAATAGAATTGCTTTACAATTACGATAGCAGAACTCTGCCACTGGGGGAATGGAGTCTGCTTCTGCTAGAAGGTTTCAGCAGAGGAGTTCTTATTGTGCTGTTCCTTAGTTTCATATCCTTTGTTTTGGGTGCTGACTTGATAACCTAGGATTTGATTTGTAGACATGCTGAAATTAACTATAGCTGAGGATGCAGAAACGGTGTTTTGAACATACAAAGTGATATAAAGCATTAGGTATTACTAGGAAAAAGATCATAAAATCACAAACTGAAATTAGGGGATATTTTAATCTATTTTAGGATGTAAGTTTTACAATGTAATGCTGTAAGTGCTACAGAAACTGGAAAAGAAGTGTTATCCATGTCTGTTCATCTCCACACCCATCTGATGCTGCAGGGCTGGATTGCAACAATATGACAAAAAGCTACTGAAGACAAAGGTGCCACTTCAACAGCACTGCCCAGCACTCTCCTGAGCTGCATCCACAAATGCCTGGAGTCAACTCTCCTGGCAGGACAGGTGCCATCCATGGCATACCCTGGTAAGGTCTCATGAGGGACATTTTGTCAGATTTCCAGTTGGAACAAAACACCAACCACCATCCCAATCACTATGTTGAAAAGGATTCTAAGGAGAATGAAAGAAATAGCTGACTTCAGCTGTTTCTCTTACCAGGGTTAGATCAGCCCATGGATGAAGCCTCCAGTCATCCTTTCTCAAAAAGTATCAATGGCAACCGAGGTGTTACTCTGTGGTAAACATTTTCACACAGTGGGCTGTGTGCAGTAAAACCACCCCCAGAGCTCCAGAGAGTGATTCCTAAAGTGGTCTGTGCTAACACCAGCCTAATTAAACATATTTGGTCATCACCTAGAAAATGCCACGAAGACTCTTAATTGCTGATGGAACCTGGTTGATCTTAAGTGACAGTAGATTGGCTCAACCCAAACAATGACATGTTGCTGCAGAGAGAAATGAAGACCAGCACCATGCATGGACCTGTAAGCCATCTGTGTGGCATTATAACCTTCTGCACACAGAAACCTGGAGACAGCTGTAGTTTCTATTAAACACAAGCCTGAGTAAGAGCATCAACCTACCTTGAACACTCACAGTTATGCCCATACAACTTGGTCAGAGGAGGAAAATCAGGAACTATTTCCAAAATAAGTGCAAGGATCTGTTCAAGAAAGCAGCACTAAGTACAAGAATCATTATCTGCTATTCATTTGATGAATACTAGAATACATTTCATCTACATCAGATTTCACTATTTTTATCTTGCCATAATTATTATGATTGATAGATTAAAATCATTAAAACCCATATTCTTACTTGAGATAGCCAGAACCTCTGCTCCTATTGTCTGGTGTCAGAATGCAGCCAACAGCCTGACCATCAAGTGATGGCAAGTGGAGAGCAAGTAAAAATTGCATTAAAAGATCTAGAGGGTCCACCCTGGAAAAGATGCACACATAGAAAGTGACATTCATGACTTGCTCTGCCTGCAAGCAGGAAGTGTCACTTCCAGGAATGCCCACAGTCAGCACACCGTGAGCTCCCACATCCCTGCTAGCACTGGTTGAGTGGGCATGGTATGGTCCCCTCTGGCAGTGGCCAGTTCAGCATGCAAGTAGTGCAAAGGTGGATCCTGTGTCCAAACAAGGCCTGGGCTCCCTCTTGTCTTCTCAGAGGGTACATTTACAGGTCCTAGTCAAGAAGGTGATAATCCGGCTACTTTTTTTATTGTTGCAACTGTTGCCTTATTTGTTTTGTTCCGTCATTAAAACACTCATTAAAAACAATCCCTTGTATTCAAACTCCAAGCCAAGCCAAGTCTTTATTCCACATCTCCTTGCCCAGGTACTCTGAACTCCCTCCTGACTCTGTCCTAGCTCTCTGTCATCTGGGACTGCTCACTTTGTCCAGTTGCCAATGCCACCCACATCCACTGGTTTCTAGGGCCAGTGTCTTTCCTGGGACTGCGTTCTCAGAACATCTCCCCTCTTCATAGCAACTTCTCTGTTTCCTTTTCCTGTGCCTCAAGTTTCTTGAGCAGTTTTTTCCCCCATCTTGCATTCACCTCTTCAGCATACAGCCCCAATATTCTTCAGTTTCTGTCAATTGTCATTTTCTCTAATGGCTTTAAAACAGTATTCCTGTCCTGCCAATCCTGAGTTTTTGCCTTCTCTGCAAGACCCAGTTTTCACCCCACATTCTCCTAGTTCCAGTTCAGCCTGCTGATTCTCCACAGAAAGGCCTCAGATCTGTCTCTTGCACTATTTGCCTCTGAATCAGATGGTTTCTTCCTTCACATTGCCTAGATGCCAAAAGAGAGGTCACTGAAAGTGCAGGAAAGTGTCCCTGCTCTCCATTCGTTGTTTGGCTTTGGCTCAGCATGTGGCAGCTGGAAACAGCCATTATTGGGAAATTCTGTCTCCATCATGTAATCCTGGGCTGCACCATGTGTAGTGGCTTTGTACAGAGAGTGCATGCCTAGGCCAGGAGCTGAGAGGGGCTGGAGAGCCTTATTTGAACTGTGGGAATGATGCACAAACAGAACTGTAACTGTGAGAGTCAAAAGCTTGCTCTGGGACAGCCTTAACCCTTAAGCAGTAGCAAGCCTCTACATAAACTGCGATATGAAATATTCTAAAATTTGGGCAAATGGGAGTAGATTTTCTTTGGGGCATGAAAAAGCATCTGTCAAAGGCTTCCCTTGCTCAATTTCAAAACAAACTTTCTCCATAAAAAGTTTAATTTTTTTTCCTATTGAAAATCAATACATCCTTCCTAAATTTAATTTCAGCTATTACTAAACCCTTTGGTTGATATTTTCCCCAGGCAAGAAAAACGTGATGCAGACAACCAGTATCGACTTTTCCAGTATGAATCAGGGTAGCCTGGCACAAACAGCTGAAAGCTGGGACCTGCACTGGAAATGTCAAACCCTGTGTAACAGGCTGGATGGGCTCTTTAAAAACTCGGCAGAGCTGCTCACCCTACCTTGTGCATGTGTTGGGAATCAGCTGAAGGGCTGATTCCCATCAAGCAGATTTAAATAGGTTTCCAGCTTAGGGAGAGAAATAGATGTTTGTCTCTTAGGGGAGCTGTTCCTTCCTCCCATCCCTCCCTTATATGTTCACATACATACACCAAAAAAAAAAAAAAAGAACAAAATGGGGATAAAGGTATCCTCCAGGCAGGAAAGACCAATCCCCGATAGAGACAGAGCAGCATTTCTGGCAGCCATGGACAGCACTAGAGTTTAAGGGAGTTGAAAATAAAAGACTTATAATGAGATTTTGCGCTAGATTGGCTGGCTTGTGCTGGCAGGCAACAAGCCCAGCCAGCCTGCTTACAATTCACTCTAGATGAGATAAGCAAAAATAGAAACAAAAGAGCCACAATCTGTTATCCAGCCAAGGGAGGTAAAAATATGGACTTGAAAAGACCACCACTCTCAGACAAAGTGACGGCTCTAAGTTGCAGTCACATGCCTTTCTCTCAGTCAGATCTTCCTCTTGCAGAAAGAGTAGAGCTCCCAATTCAGCCTTCTCCAGAGCAGGCAGAGAGAAGCGTGAGCACAGAGGAGTGTGGAATTCACCAGCTCTGGTAAGACTCATGGTCCCTATTTCTGCTGATCCCGAGCAGCTTACTGTCCTGTTGGGTTTAAATCGCCTTTCACAGGCAGGAGCTTGTGCCCAAGCATAGAGGAGAGTTCTAGGAAGGCTGAGAAGCGACAACTGCTTCACCCAGGAAGGAAGAACTGTTTGCCAGTGGATTTATCCAGAAGACACACTTCTTTCTCAATGTGAGCTTTGCTGGAGCCAGAACTCAAAGCATCTCCACTTCTACTTAGGAAGAGGTAAATCTGAGACCAAACTCACTACTGCCTGCAAGGAATTCACCTGTGCTTGAGTCATCCAGAGTCAATGAATGAGCACAAATCTAAAGTATCTGACACTTATCAGGAAGCTTCAAATCTTATGCTGTTGAGGCACTTTGGTGAAGACTAAGAACAGTATAGCTGGGTGCAATCCTGATATTAAGGGTAGGTTTTACCATACCTTGTTAGGTGCAAGAGAAAGGTGTAGATCTTGCTGGGTCCTGGAGGAAAGTTTATATTAAATCTTGGTGTCTGTCTGGTATCTGGAAGAGTACATGGCTCTCAGTTTTTGTCACACAAGCCTAGTAAAGACTAGTTTAGCCATCTGATAGAGAACAAGTACCCTGAATAATAACTGGTAATAGCTGGGTTGATAATGAACATTTTTCATCTTACATTACTTATCAGTAATAGATACTCATTTGTCAGTCTAGAAAATTCTCTCTACTACTCAGTAAACGTGCAAGCGCTTGGTGGTGCCTCTCAGGCACTGTGGCTCCTGTTCTGATATTCCCCAATTTGCAGCCACATACATAGCAACATCTGTGAACTGGCAGGGCAAGATTAGCTCCACAGCAACCCTCTTTCCCTCTGAAATAGACTGTTTGCCAGAAGCACTCAGCATCAGTTGTCCCATAAGAGAATTTTAAACTCAAAACATGCCACAAGTGTATGCCAATTTATGAAAAATTGCATCTGGCTCCCTCCTCTTTACTAGTTAATTGATTTTGTGGGACTGCAGTTGCATATTTACTGTTAGTTTTGGTGTCATGTCCGTACCTGGGCAGTGGCTTCTTTTCTAATGCATTTCCTAAAAGTTTAGCTCAGTACTTCAGCTGTACATGATGATAATTTAGGATATACTAAAGGGAGATCTGTTTTCTGTTCAGTTCCATGCACTGGCAAAGGGAATGGAGCAGCAAACTCTGCTCCTTGCCTTAGCACTTTGATTAGACAGGGCTTTGTGGAGAAAATGTAGGCAAATGAGATCAGGCAATCAGATAGCAAATTAAAATGAAATTATAACTGTTTATCTGACTATATTCTATTTTTCTTCATACTTCTGCCTGCCATTCAAAACCACAGTGGATCCCACTCCTCAGATTCTGACTTTGATCTTTGAGCATCAGACTTCTCTTTAGTCTGTGAGGGAAAGACTAAAATGAAGATGCAGGATCACACTCATGGAACAGCACATTCTTGGCTTGCAGCCACATCCAAATTCATTAATAATAGTAGTTTTCTGTAACTGCCAGGAAAGATAAAGAAAGCAGTGACATTTTAACTATCCTGTGATGCAAACAGTTCACCCTCCCAGGAGTTCAGCAAAGTAAAGTGGAAGCTTAATTAGGGATGATACATTCTAAACTTTGCATTTATTATGTCTTTATTTCTTTTACAACTCCTCCACAAATCCTGAAGTTGTTTCATAAGAAACCTTAGCATCAGCATTTAACTCATAAATACACCCTACTTTTGAAGTATTGCAAATGATTGTATATTTTCTATTCTCCAAATACCATTTTAAAATATATTATTAACATTAAAGAAGTATGAAGGACATGTCTGCTTTTGGTACAGTGCAGTTTGGTGGTGGTAGGTGGCTTAGTTAAGCAAATCCAAACCATTAAACAATATTAAGTAAGGTACCAGTAGATGTGCCAGGGATCAGGAGGTGGCAGCAAATGTCTGAGGAGAAGTTTGTTTCTGTATGTCAGTAATGGAAGTATTTTAACTGCAAACCAGGACTGATAAAGCATGTAAAATTCTAGTAAGAAAAACAAGGGGTGGCCAGACACTGATCATGCAAGGGGAAATTGTATGAAAACCCATTGATTTTTGTGAATTGAAACCCAGCCACCATTAAACCTGAAATATCATTAATAATTAACATAATAACTTAATAACATAATAAATGTAACTAATAACTTTTCAGAACAGGAAGACTCCAGGTTGAAGAAGGCTCTGACAGAACTTCTCAAGCTGGATAGAGTAACATCAATGGATATTTTGCAAAGCTCAGCAAACTGGACAGTAGTCTCATGATTGGTCAAATTTATATATATATGTATAAACTGAATGGCAGAAAGAATATCACTGTGGTTTGCAGATTAAGGAAAACTTGAACACTGAGAAAGAAGAACAAAACATAAGACATGGAGTGGGGACAATATTGAGCTGGGTTATTTATCAAATTGCATGAATATTCAAAACAGCTTATGTGCAACAAAAACATCCATGGTAAGCTCACTGAGCATGCAGAAAAAAAAAGGTCAGATCTGAAGACGTGTGTACCTCTATGATATCTGGATCCTGAGGAGAAATTGTCATTTACTAGAAATAAAGGTGGTACCACAGAAAAACACTGGGTTCTGGCTGAGTACACTGAAGGTTAGTACTAAGACAAAGGTTTGAGATCATAGAAAAGGAAACTTAGCTCACTCAGAGCTCAGGTGGGAGGATTCCATGCAGGATAAAGGAGTTAGTGAGCATTGGGAATTTTTCAAGAATGCTCTCTTGGAAGCACAAAATGTTCATCCCCTTTAACGGCAAAGAAAGTAGGTGGAGCAAGAGACCCCCTTGGCTTAACTGAGAGCTTCTATGTCTGCTCAAAACTGAAAGAGACATACCAGAGATGGAAAAGTGAATGAATACTCATTGAGAACTACCATGGTGTGCAGAGATGCAGTCAGAAAAGCAAAAGCTTGAGTTGAAATGGGCCAGAGATGTCAAAACCACAAGGAAGGGTTCTTCCAGTATGTAATCAACAAGCAGAAACTGAAGGGAAATATTGGCCCATTGTTAAACAGGAGAGGTGAATTAGTCACCAACAACATTAAAAAGGCTCAAGGCTTTCTTCACCTCTCTTTACCAGCACTACTGGGCCCAGGCCTTGGGAACAAAAATCCAGATTGATGTGAACACAGACCCACCATCAGTGAATGAAGAGTTGGTGGATGACCTCTACAGGAACTTGACCCCTACAAATCATTGTAGCCTGACAACATCCACCCAAGGGTTTTAGGAGCTAGTTCATGTTGGTATGAGGCTACTCTCCTCAAGCTTTGGGAAGTGTAGAGAATGTGGGCAGCCCAGAAGGCTGATGTCACACCTATCTATACAAACATCTTAAAGGAAGCTCCAGGAAATTATAGGCCCATCAGTCTTCAGTCTCTGGGAAGATTATGGAGTGAATCCTCCTAGGGGCTATCAGATGAAGCATGTGGTTAGGAAAAGCCAGCAAGGATAAATTGTGTTTGACAAACCTGATCACCTTCTACAATGAAGTAACCTGTTCAGTTGATGTGGGATGAGCAGCAGACATTATCTATGTGCCTTTCTCCAAGACTCTCAATACAATTTCCTAGAGAACTGAGGTGTTATGGTCTAGACAAGAGTCCACACAGTGAGTGGGGAGCTGGCTGAAAAGCTGAACCCAGAGCAAGGTGACAAACAGCTCCTTTTCAAACTGGCAACCTGCCACAAGTGGGGCCTCCCAGGGATCAATATTGGGCCCAGCTCTGTTTAATATATTCAAAAGGCATCTGGATGATGGGCTCAAGTGCGCCCTGCTGAAGTTTGCTTCCCTGAAACTAAATGAGAGACTGGACTCTGCGATGAAGAGCCACCCTGCAGGAAAACCTGGATTGTCTGGAAGAGTGAGCTACCAAGAACCTTACGAAGTTAACAAGGACATGTGTAAGATCTTCCACCTGGGAAAGTATAATCCATTACTGCAGCAGAGGTTGGGATCTACTGTCTGCTGGGGAGAAGCCCTGTAGGAAGGAACCTGGCCCAGGTGACAAACAGTTGAATGTAAGTGCACAGTCTGCTGCTGAGGCAAAGAAGCCAGCAGGATCCCGGGATAAATCAACAAGGGCATCACCAGCAGAGATACAGATGTCATTATCCAGCTCTACTCAGCACTTGCCAGACTATACCTAGAATAGTGAATTCAGTTTTTGTCCCAGCAAAAAATAGTGGGGCAGTTGGAGAGGGTCCAGAGAAGGGCCACAAAGATGATCCAAGAGCTCAAATCCTGACATGTGAGGAAAGGCTGAGAGAACTGGGCTTGCTCAGCCTTGAGATGAGAAGGCTTGGGGAGACCTGATGGAGGTAATGGTTCTAGTATTTAAGGGGTGGCTACAAAGAAGATGGAGAATCAATTTTTAAAATGAGACACATGGAAAAGACAAAGGGTAATGAGTATAAGTTACATCCGCAGAGATTCCAATTGGACACAAGAGGAATATTTTTCAGAAGAACAACCAACCATTGAAATAATCTCCCCAAAAAAGTCATGGATTTCCCAAATTTGGACACTTTTAAGATCAGTCTGGGCAGGGTGCTGGGCCATCTGGTCTGGATGATGCTCTTGCCAAGAAAGGTTGGACCAGATAATCCTTCAGGTCCCTTCCAACCTAGTATTCCGTGACTAATGCTATAGACAGAAATATTTTACAAGGTGAAGGGATAAAAATTATGCATTGTGAGACTTTTATAAATATAATGAAAGAAGAAAGTTAAAATTACCTTATGGGCAACTAGAAAAATTTCTCAACCTAAACCAAAAAATAATGTTCAATATATTTCATTATTTATTCATATTACTGTATTCAAGCATTATGAGCCCTACACAAGCGTGACAGATTTCTACTGTATCAGTCAGAAATCTGGAAACTCTCAAGCAGTTTTTTAAACTAGGATGTTACTACTAGTTGCATCTGTAATAGGAAGATCAAGCAAATGATGTGTACACACGTAATATGCATGTTCTTTCAATAAGACAATTTGCACAATTCATTTACTATGCCTAGATATACTTCACAGTATTGCTGAACAAAAAAAAATTCAGAAGGTTTTGCAATTATAATAGGAAAAAGTGAGAAAACAAACTAAATGTGCCTTTAATAAATGAAACCATTTTAACATATTTTCCAGTATCCTTGATTTGCAATGACTGAAACATTATATTTTCCAGTATCCTTAGTCTGCAATGACTGAAACAGATATTTTGCTGGTTCCAGTTCCATTCACCCAGTCCTTTGTGCTATCCACAAGCCTGTCTGATGGAATACTATGAAGATGAAACAGTAACACAAAAAAATAAGCAAGTATTTAAAATGCAACAGAAAAAAAATATGTCTGTGACTATTTATTTCACTTGCACCAACAAATTGTTGAAATTTGAGATGAAAAATAGAATAATATTGTTTATACTCATATCAGAGAAAAATCAAGGAAATAAACTTGGCTGGAGACAGCTGTCGTAAATATTTTTGGAGCAATCAAACAGATTTGATTTTAAAAAAACCCACCAACCTGTTTTCTAGAAAATTTTCTAAATAAGCAAGTCTGGTAAACGCTTCAGTAAATTTAACGTACCACAAACTGTGCTGGAGAACACAGTTTGAATGCTGGGAACAGAGTGGGAGACACCTGAGATGTCTCTGTTAAATTATGCAAGAATCTCAGCTATGCACAGCAAAAGTGTCAGTGTCAGGAGGTGAATAACACCAAAGCAGTTTCTAAACACACACAACTAAACATATTTGAAGCAGGAATTCTGAAATTGTCCCATCGGGCTGGCCACACTTCAAAGAGAAACTGGCTCAGTTTTACCTCCCATTAATGATCATATAATATCTTTGTGCCAAATACAGCAATTGCCTGCATGGAAAAACAATTTAAGGAAAGTATTTAATATGTTTTTAACTGCCTTGTAACAACAACTTAGCAACTGAAAAGAGAGATGCCAACACCTTGTGATGGGCTAAACCTTTAGAGGCAACCAGGAACATTCTGTGGGTGTAATATGTACAGTGATAAGCAGACATGGTACCACCTGAGATGCCTTTCTACTGCTGCATCCCCCTGAAAGAGATGTAGGATGCTGCCTTTGCAGATTTCCAACCATGTCAGCAAGACAGAATAAAATACTCTAGACATATCAGTCATATCTAAAGTGTTTTGGAGACCAGTGTGTCTCAACAGCTTCTGAAGTGTCTTATTTCTTCCTGCTGTTTTCCACCAGAAAAACCTCTGGGAAGAAATCAAGAGGAGGAGTTCATCTAACCTGCCTAAATTTACCTCCCTAACCATCTTTTTCTAGCCTGGCTCTTAGACTTTCAGACTTGTACTGATTTAATGATTTTGAGATGCTTAGTTCTTAACCAAAGTCATGCTGAAAAATGTTCTTTGAAGATGGTTTGGAAAAGCCCCTGGGTTTGGAAAAAGCACTGACCTGTGGAAAGTTCTTCGTTGTCACCTTAGTTTCATCACGTTTGCTATTACTGAATGTTCAGCTTAGAGGAGTTGCTTTGCTTTGGATTTGTGGAGAATACACCCGTTTTTCAAATCCAATAGAGGGCTCAACTCAGCCTTGCCAAACCCTACAATAGGACAGGAAGGATAATAAATGGATGGGCTCAATGGCAATTCATCCTTCTGGCTGGAAGCCATGTTTTGGGGTTTTGTTGCTTAGTGTCTGTCAGCACTTTCATCCTGGGGAATTTAAATTTCTGCAACAGCCTGACGGCAGCTAGAAGTTTGCATATAAAGTATCAGAACTCAGAACAATTTATTTTTAAATTAATTTACCAAATAAGGCTAAGTCTTAAGATATGAAGAAGTACCTGGGTGGTACTCAGCATAAAAAGAAGGAAATTATTATCTTGGCATTTGTTTAATCTTGTGAAACATTTCTTTAAAATGACAGTGAGATAAATATTTAAAATATGATCTCACAACCCATAAAAACTATGTATTCATCCAGGATCTGAGCTACATTTTATGTGACTAGCTTTTCTAGGCACTGTAATTACTCCACTGGCTTTGAGAATAACGTATTCAAAAACTAAGAATGTATGTTCAACAGGTTTCCTTTCAGGAACGTTTCAGCTGCTGATGGATCACAAAAGGAAGGACCATGTACTGTTTTTGAAGATATGGATAAAAGGGAAGTAATTGTTAATGATTTGCTCATCTAAACAAAAAAATGATTGACAACATAATGAAATCCTGTAATCGTGTAGTGTGCCGAATACTGCAATTTTAAACTGAATAGAAACGAATGTCAAAGGAAGCTGAATGAGAGTCATTGCATTATACACTACAGAACCATATGTCTAGTAATAAAAGACATGAGAGGAAACTGTAAGAAACTAGTCTTCTGGAACTGCTTACATATTGCAATGAATTTTTGGCACAATTAAGCAGTTCATTCAAAACGCTGATTGAAGACAATGCTGAAAGGCCCCTCTCAGTGCAGGAGAATTACAGCTGTCCAAAACCACCTGTAAGGACGTATTTTGAAGGGATTATCCAGGAACTAGTATCCGTACATCATGCTGTAGGCTAGGGAGCACTTCTATAGGCTGGGAGTCCAACGCACTAAATGCTGAGTTGTGTGGATCTTGGAGAGCACTGCTGTTGCAAACTCACGTATTTATAATATCAGTGTATTCCTTTGCTTAGAAAAGACCGAAAGAATCCTTGGCATATTTTACTATGAAAAGCAAACCCTTTAAGAATGGATTCACTGACCGAGTAAAGTCTCGTTCTTTCACGCTCAGGTAGGACTGCAGCCTCTTCTGGGGAAGCCAGCCAGCTGCCCAGCCCTGTCCATCTCCGCAGCGCATTCCAATCGCCTTACCGCTGCTGCTCCTGCCCCCGGCTCCCTCCGGGAGCAGCGCGGGGTCCCAGCAGCGCCGGCAGCGCCCACAGCAGGGGCAGGCGGACCCAGCCCGAGGGGTCGTGTCGGGTTTAACATTGAGGACTCAGAGTGAAACCAAACAGGAGGAAACAAAACCCGAAGTAGGAGAAGCAAACCGAAGTCTTCTTTTCCCACCGTACCTTTTAAGGATATTTGCAATCAGCGTTACAGGAACATCGTTGCATTACTACGAAGCTGGATCGCAGTGAAATAATGAGGTTCGCTGCTAGCATGTGCATGAAACAGAAGGCACGGAGCTGACAAATAAATTAATTAGCTTTGTCACTACTGCTTTCCGGGCTTGGGCAAACAGCTGCTGCAGATCATTGCTGTTCCCAGTGCACAGCCCTGACCGGTGTTTCGCAACCTTTGCCTGAAGGTCTGAGGGCTCTGCTGCTAAAAAGGTCCAAACAAGACGCGAGTTCATCTATCCAGCAAACAATTTTAACAAATTTCTAGAGAGGAAAACACGTGCACGCAAAGGTGAAAGACTTGAAATACATCGGCATAATAAAAACAAAAATAGAAAGAAGCCTTAACAGCACAAATGGTGACTGTGTGACTACAGAGACTTTACATTCGACTTTCCTGAACAACCGCTAATGCAAATTTTTAGCAGCACCGGCGGCGGACCCCGCGCGGTTCCGCGGCCGCACCCGCAGACGCGAGCCGTGAGGCGGGGCTCATCGTGAGTGGGTCACCCCCAGGAAACTGATCGGTGAGGGAGTCATCCCCAGGGAAAACTGATCCGGAGGGGGCCTCATTCCCCCAAGGGAAAAACTGACCGTGAGCGGAGATCATCCCCCAGGGAAACTGATCGGTGAAGGGGCTCTCCCCCAGGAATGATCCGTGAGGGCGGCTTATCCACCCAGGAACTGGATCGTGAAGGGGCTCATCCCCAGGAACTGCACACCGTGAGGGGGCTTATCCCCAAGGGAAGGATCGGTGAAGGGGGATTCAGCCCCAGGAACTGACCCGTGAAGGGGGCTAATCCCCCAAGGGAATGACCGGTGAGGGACGTCTATCCCCCGGGAATGACCCGGAGAGGGGCCCGTCCCTCACAGGCGGCCCGTCCCTAACGGGGCCGTGAGGTGTTCTCGGGGAGACGGGCCCCCCTACACGGGTCAGTTCACTGGGGGGATGAGCTCTCACCGATCAGTTCCCTGGGGAGCAGCCCCCTCACGGGTCAGGCTTCCCTGGGGATGAGCCCCTTCCACCGATCAGTTCACTGGGGGATAAGCCCCCTCACGCGATTCAGTTCCCTGGGGCTGAGCCCCCTTCACACGATAAGTATCCTCTGGGGATAAGCCACCTCACGGATCAGTTCCCGGGGGATGACACCCCTTCACCGATCAGTTCCCTGGCGGGGATGAGCTCCTCACGGGTCAGTTCCCAGGGGTGGATGCAGCCCCCTCAAGGATCAGTTCCCTGGGGTGATGAGCTCCCTCAGATCAGTTCCCTGGGGGATGAACCAATCACGCGATGAGACCCCCTCTGGCGCGAGATCGTGGACGCGAACCGCTGGTCCGACGCCTACGGTGCAGATGCAAAAATTCATTACGGTTGTGTCATGGAAAGCGAATGTAAAAGCTTTCACACAGTCACCATTTGTGTGTTGAGCTTCATTTCTATTTTGTTTATTTATTATGCCGATTGATTTCAATGTCTTTCACTTGCGCTGCAAGTTGTTTCCTCTTGAAATTTGTTAAAATTGTTTGCTGGGATAGATGAAACTCGCGTTCTGTTTAGGACTTGTCGACAGCCCACGCAGCCCTCAGACCTTCAGGAAAGGTGCGACAACACGCGTCACGGGCTGTGCACTGGAACAGCAATGATCCTACAGCAGCTGTTTGCCCAGCCCCTTGGAAAGCAGTAGTGACAAAGCTATTAATGTATTGTACAAGCTCCGTTGCCTTTCTGTGTGTCCGACATGCTAGCAGCGAACCTCATTATTTCACTGCGATCCAGCTTCGTAGTAATGCAACGATCGTTCATGTAATCGCGGATTGCAAATATCCTTAAAAGTACGGTGGGGAAAAGAAGGACGTTACGGTTTGCTTCTCCTACTTCGGGTTTTGTTTCCATCCTGTTATGCGTTTGCACATCTGAGTCATCAATGTTTAAACCAGACACGACACTCGGGCTGGTGTCCGCCTGCCCCTGCGTAGCGGCGCTGCCGGCGTGCTCGGCGATCCCGCGTGCCCTCCCGGAGGGGATGCGGGCAGCGAGCAGCAGCGGTAAGGCGATGGACTGCGCTGCGCCGAGATGGACAGGCCTGTGGGAGCATGGCTGGCTTCCCTCGAAGAGCGCTGCAGTCCGACCTGAGCAGTGCTCATATGAAGACTTGATGACTTTCTATGTCACATCTACTGGCAGCACGAGTCAGAATGGCCATTCTATAAGCTAGCTTGTGTTGCTTTTCATAGTAAATATCGCAAGGATCTTTCGGTCTATTGCAAAGCAAAGGATACACTGATATTTAAATACGTGATTTGCAAACAGCAGTAGCGGCAAGATCCAACACAACTCAGCATTTAGTGCGTTGGACTACCCAGCTGTAGAAGTGCTCTAGCCTACAGCAGCGGTACTGGATACTAGTTCCTGGATAATCCCTGCAAAATACGTCCTTACAGTGGTTTGGGACCAAGCCTGTATTTCCTGCACTGAGAGGGTCCTTTCAGCATGTCTCAATCAGCGTTAATGAAACTGCTTAATTGTGCAAAAATTAATTGCCAATCTGTCCCGCAGTCCCAGACGATGTTTATTATCCAGTTTCCTCTCATGTTTTTATTACCTAGCATATGGTTGCTGTAGTGTATAATGCAAGACTCTATCAGTTCTTGGACATTCGTTCTATTCAGTTTAAAAATGAAATTCGCAGAGTTCACGACATCATCTACACTACGTCATGCTAGAGTGAGTCCTTCACTATATCTTGTAATTGGCAAGCATGATATTCTGCTTGTAACATTGATATGTAGCAAATCTGTCTATGTAACAATAGCTTGATGCTATTTATCTAACTCAAAACAGTACATGGTCCTCTTTTGTGATCCACAGCAGCTGAAACAGTTCTGACACAATCGCTCCCCCGCAAACTGTGGATAAAGTGTAGATTCATCAGCATTTTCTCTAGATTGTTGAATACATGTTATATTTCAAAGCCAGGGAGTAATTAAGTGCCTAGCCACGCTAGTACATAATAGGATGTATGACTCAGACTGTAGCTAGAATGGTAAGCAAAGACATATCATCACGCTGTGTTGTATAGGGTTGTGGATAATTTTAAATATTTATCTCACAGTCATTTTAAAGGAAATGTTTCACAAGATAAACAAATGCCAAGATAATAATTCGTTCTTTTCATGCTGAGTACACCCAGGCTACTCTGTCATTCTTAAGACTTAGCCCTATTTGGCGAATTAATTTAAAAATAAAATTTCTGAGTTATGATATTATTTTTATTTTTTTTCAAACTTCAGTGCCGTCAGGCGGTTGCAGAA
>CM031858.1:15266380-15305227 GCA_018697195.1 Certhia americana
TTTAATGTGACTAGCTTTTTCTAAGGCACTGACTGTATTACTCCACTGGCTTTGAGAATAACGATTCAAAACTAAGAATGTATGTTCAACAGTTCCTTTCAGGAACGTTTCAGCTGCTGATGGATCACAAAAGGAAGGACCATGGTTCTGTTTTTGAAGATATGGATAAAAGGGGTAATTGTAATGCGATTCTGCTCATTGGGTATTGGAGCTAAAACAAACTAAAATGACTTGCACAACATAATGAATCCTGTATTCGTGCGTAGTGTGCCCGAATACTGGCAAATGTTTAAACTGAATACAACGAATGCATCAAGAAGCTGAAATGAGAGTCATTGCCATTATAACACTACGAACCATATGTCTATATAAAAGACACATGAAGGAAACTGTAAAAAACGTAGTCTCTGGAACTGATCCTTACATATTGCTCATGAATTTTTGGCACAATTAAGTCAGTTTCATTTCAAAAAGCTGATTGAAGACAATGCTGAAAGCGCCCCTCTCAGTGCGAGAAGTTACAGCTGTCCAAAACCACCTGTAAAGGACGTATTTTGAAGGGATTATCCAGGACTAGCTATCCGTACAGATGCTGTTAGGATAGGGAGCACTCTTCTACAGGCTGGGATCCAACGCCCTGAAATGCTGAGTTTGTGGATCTTGACGCACTGCTGTTGCAAACTGCACCTCAATTTATATAGCAGTGTTTCTTGCTTAGAAAAGACCGAAAGATCCTTGGCATATTTTAAGCTAGGCAAAAGCAAACCCTTTTAAGAAGTCGGAATTCACTGACCGAGTAAGTCTCGTTCTTTCACGCTCATGTAGGACTGCGCCTCTTCTGGGGAGGCCAGCAGCTCCAGCCCTGTCCTCTCCGCAGCGCATTCCAATCGCCTTACTCGCTGCTTCTGCTCCTGCCCCGACCCCCTCCGGGAGCAGCGCGGGTCCCCCGGCAGCGCCGGCAGCGCCCCCGAGCAGGGGCAGTGCGGACCCAGCCCGAGGGGTCGTGTCTGGTTTAACATTGAGGACTCAGAGTGAACCAAACAGGAGGAACAAAACCCTAAGTAGGAGAAGCAAAAGAACCACGTCTTCTTTTCCCACCGTACCTTTTAAGGAATATTTGCAATCGAGCGTTACAGGAACTCGTTGCATTACTACCGAAGCTGGATCGCAGGTGAAATAATGAGGTCGCTGCTAGCATGTGCATGAAACAGAAGGCACGGAGCTGACAATAAATTAATTAGCACATTTGTCACTACTGCTTTCCGGGCTTGGTCGAACAGCTGCGGTAGATCATTGCTGTTTCCCAGTGCACAGCCCTGAACCGGCTGTTTCGCTACCTTTGCCTGAAGGTCTTAGGGCTCTGTCTGCTAAAAGAGTCCAAACAAACGCGATTTCAGCTATCCAGCAACAATTTTAACAAATTTCTAGAGAAGGAAAACACGTGCACGCAAAGGTGAAAGACTTGAAATCATCGGCATAATAATAAACAAAATAGAGCTGAGAGAGCTATCTTAACAGCACAAATGGTGGACTGTGTGAAGAGCTTTACATTCGCTTTTCCCTGTACAACCGTAATGAATTTTTTGCGAGCTCACCTGCGGCGGACCCCGCGGGGTTCCCGCGGCCCGAGCTCGGCGCGCCGTGGCGGCGGGCCTCATCCGTGAGTGGGTTCATCCCCCATGGAACTGATCGGTGATGGAGCGCATCCCCCAGGGAACTTGATCCGTGAGGGGGCTCATCCCCCAGGGAACTGACCCGTGAGGGAGCTCAGCCCCCAGGGACTGATCGGTGAAGGGGGGGCTCATCCCCCAGGGAACTGTCCGTTGAGGGGGCTTATCCCCCAGGAACTGATCGGTGAAGGGGCTCATCCCCCAGGGGAACTGATACCTGAGCGGGGCTTTATCCCCCAGGGAACTGATCGTTGAAGGGGGCTCATCCCCAGGGAACTCGACCCGTGAGGGGGCACTCATCCCCCAGGGAAACTATCGGCTGAGGCGAGCTCATCCACCAGGGAACTGACCCTGATGGGGCCCGTCCCCTCCGGGCCCGTCCCTCACGGCCCGTCCCTCACGGCTCCCAGCGCGGGACCCGCGGCCCAGCCCCGCCACACGGCGTCCACGCGCCCCCGCGGGCGGGCCCCTCCGCCACACCGCCGCGGCCATGGCGGCCCGGCCGCGCGGCCCCCCTCCCGCCGCCGAGCCATGGGGCGCGGGCCCAGAGAGCGGGCGGGCCGCGGGCGCGCGGCCCGTTGTGCTGCTGTGGCCCCGCCCCGGTGGGCGGTGCGCCCGGCCCGGCCCGGCCCAGCGCGGCGGCGATGCGGAGCCGCGGCGAGCGGAGCCGCGGGTAGACGGAGCCGAGCCGCACCCGCGCGTCAGGCCCGGCCGCAGGTACGAGCCGCAGCCCTGCGGGGATCCGCGAGCTGGCGAGGGGCTCCACGGCGCGCCTGAGGGATTTCCCCCGGGAGGGCTCGGCGGGCGGGCGGGCGGGCGAGGGGATGCGGCAGGTGCCGTGCTGGGGCCGCTCGGTCCCGGGGGTGTGGGGCAGGTGCCGGTTCCGAGATCGCCTCCCCGGGAGCCGCTCCCCTGCTCGCCGGGCGGCTCCGAGCGGGCAGTGCCGGGTGCCCGGCCCCCCGTGCCGTGCCCAGCGGGCGGGGGAGCTCTCGGTGGATCTAATCACGGCGAGTGCTCCGGCTTTTAAAACCTGCCGGGCTGCCGGGATTCTTTGCGCAGAGCTGGTTCTGGCGAGTAATGGATGTGACTGAGCCATTAAGGGACGCGGGGCTGCGCTGCCGGGCTCTGGAGAGCTCTCAACTTCAATTTATGGGGTATCGGGCACAGGAGGCGTTTTTATGAATTGGCTGGTAATAACTTAATTCACCTGTGAGGCCAGCGCCTGTTAATGCCTACATCTATTCTGTGTGGAGCAATAAAAAGCTATTAATTTGGCGTGTTGCATGTGGATGATATTTGAGGAAAGAGCTGGGAAGAGCACTAGGTGCCTTTGAATGCTGCTTTGTGTGCTTTCACTTCTGCATTCCTAGCTTCGTTTTATTTTACCTGTGTTTGCAACAATCTGCCTTTCTGTGCTTCCAGAGCTTTTTAATTGTTTTGCAACAACTTGCCATATCTTTGCTTCTTCTCTCCTGTCAATAAACTGTATAATAACTTCAGGGGCAATAGCTTTCAGTGATCATAGAATCAGCAAGGTTGGAAGGGATCTTTAAGATCAAGTCCAACTGTGAACCCGTCAACACTATCAGTGTAACCCCTAGAACACTAAACCATATCGCCAGCACCAGAATTCTTCCTTTTGAAGAAGTTTGATCCGTCTGGACAGTGGTGATCAGCATCATTAGACCTTATGGCTATCTCTGGTAGCTGGATTCAGAATTTGTTTTTTGTGGTTAGGTTTTTTGGATTAGGTCTTGAGTTCTTATTTTAAGCTTACTTAGATCAAGAGCCCCTTTTTAATGAGACATATTGTTTTGTAGGTGTTCATTTAAAATATAGCAATTAGAATTTTGGTATGAGATATTATCATCCATAAGGGACCAAAGGTCCCTTTTATGCAGGGATGTTACATCTTTGCCATATTTATAGAAATACTTTACTTAATTTACTACTAGGTTATTCACTTACTGAAACTGTTCTTTGTCCTTAATTGATGTAGATGATCAAATCTATGACTTCACTTAGAATTAAGATTAGGATTTTGCTAGATGTCACTGTTTGGACTAAGATTTTTTGCATTCAGGGTGTGTGACTGCATGTAGCTTCTAAAAGCTGTCTTAAAGCAACAGTTAATTTAGGGTTTGTGATTTAATCGTGCAGAGCTAGGAAATGAGTGAATGAGAGTCATCAGTTTCGATTCTGCCAGTTGTTTCATCTGTATGTAAAACAGTAAAGCAGTAATATAAATGCTGTGGAGTTGATTTAAATGATATCAGACATCGACTAGGTTTGGACTTTATTGTGAATGTGTTTATATTTGCATGTGTACACTTAAAAGGAGACGGGAAATCCCAGGGCTGCAGATTGCTGTCAGCTGGCAAAGTACATCAAGGAATGGTTGCTGTATGTTTATTCTGTTCTTGTTCTCTGTGCATCCACTAGCACTACTTACTAGAAACAGGATACTGTGTCAGATGGACCTTGAACCTGAGTTAGTATTGCGGTTTTTTGTTTGTAATAAAATGTTTTCTGTGTAGGAGCTCGTTGTTAGGAAGTTAAATTTTAAATTAGGCAGGTGTCAGAGCTGTAAGGTTTTAAGACTACAGTATAAGTCAATACCAGGTACAGAAAAAGCAAGCTAAGGAATGTACTATTACTTTGGAAGTTTATTTGCGTTTTTGTTAACATCCCAACACCTGATAGGAAACGGTCACAAGTATGTTTTCTAAGTGGCAACTTCCAGTCCTTTCCTGAGTACCTTGTAGGAGTACCATGCTTCTCACGAAGATGATGTTAATTCTGCTGCAACTCCCATTTTACGATGTTGCAATGTTGCCTTTCACTGAAACTCCTGCCTAAGTTCTGCTTTCATGCACTCAATCTTCCCCCCTTTCTGTGTGGCAAGCACCTGGGCCACCCATGAGCCTGTCATTTATCTCTAGCATGTAGAAGGGGACAGAAGGGATCTATAAAAACTCGTTCAGTAGCATCTTCCCTCCAAACTGGTTCTTCTTTGTTAGGTTTTACTGTGGAACTTGCTATGATAATGAGTAAAAGCAGGAAAAAATCCAGTCTTGCTGCTAGCAAAGTGTCTGTTAGTTGCCTTCTAGAGTACATTTTGGAAAGTTGCTGCAGAGAGTTAAGCAAGTTTGACCATCTAGAACGACATGAATTATGTGTAGGAGTGATGAAAGCTTCCCACATAGTTGTGCTAATGCAGTTTAATCCTAGGCTATGGTGTGTATATTCTTCCTGATCTCATCTCCTGCTTGCTGCTGGTTTTTGTTTGTTAAAGAAAAGGGCTATATTAAATTGTGTCCTCCTAGTTTTAGTCTTAGAAGTACAATAATATAGCTGAATTTATTTATACCTGCTTTCAGTGGATTGTGGACATTTCTTTCACAAGTGATATCATATACTTGTCTAATACAGTACCTTGCCCTGTATTACAGAAATAGACAGGGCACAAACATTACTTAATACACTTCAAATAACTTTTACACTGCAGTATCCTTAAAAGCCCTTGACAGCTCAAAGCACTAGCTCTGTCCCATGTCATGTTGGCCATATGGCAGGTCTGAGAACAGCTCTGATGCCATGTTTTTATATTTTACAGAATCATTTTTGAACATTACTGTGGGGTGTTCAGTAAAGTTCTTTGACAAATGAGTTTTCAAAGACAGCAATAGATGACATGCTCTTTATTTTAGCTGGTGGTCTTGCGTTTAGGGGAAACCCATCAGAAATAAAAAATAATGCATGTCTGAATATGCACAAAACTTTGATGTTCTTGAATATCTGCTTTTGTTATGCAACCAAAGAACACAACTTGAATATTCCCTCCACTTCAGTAGGCTAACAGATTCCACGTGTTCTTAAGCAGTATCATTAAGCAGACTAGTCTTTGGGACTCCAGATTTTGTCCTGAAAGTGTTCTATCAATCTACATTGCAAATCATGGCTAGAATCAATCTTATCTCACACTTATAAGCTCTGAAAAAAAGATGAGCTGCTAATATAAAAGGGTTTTCAGTCTATTTAATCCCTTGGAATCACATCTTGCTGCAGTGACCAACATTTTTTTTTTTTTTTCAGTGATGTTGTAAGCCTGCAGCAAAAAGCTCATGGAATGAACTCATTGTTTATATCCTCAATGACATAAGTATTTAAAGATAATAGCTGAATGAGTCCATAAACTGTAACTACAAACTGTATTAAAGAGAAGTTATATTGTATATAATATAAATTGGAGATATGAACTGTATTGTAGTTAGCAGTGTGCAGAGGTGATGGTGATGTATGAACATGGGAGAAATAGGCCTGCCTTGACCCTGTTTTGGCTGTCAGGTGCTTGCCATAAATGCACCAGGGCTGCCAATACGTGTGTTCTGCTGCTCAATTCTGCAGTGTTGCCAAGGGGAGACGTGGGATGTTCTCAGTTTGTAGCAAGAGCAGGCAGTGCATAATGGACATCTGCTGGATGTTGGTGTGCACGGCCAGTTATGGTCTGGAGGTTTTTGCTGACTTTCAAAGCAAAGTAATTAACTGTCACGAATCAAAGAAAGAAACATCTTTACTACAGGCAAGAAGTCACTAGTACTTAAGAGCTTTTTAATGGGAACATACTCAGTGTAGTGGTAGAAGGCTTACACCTAAAATTTTGTATCAGAACTTGCATATTGTTCATGTATAAAATGGGATTATATGTCTGAAGTCTTACAGATGTTTATCTATTAGATAAAACTTACCTGTATCCTTTTGAAATAAATATTTTTCTTAATAATAATTTTAAGACAAATTTATCTAGGACAGGTGTGGAGGCAGAATAAATACACAGTTTGAAACTCTCTCTCCCCCCAGCTAAAATAAGTCTTTTGATTTCTCTTGTTTCTGCAGGACTTCATAGAGAATCAGATATTTGGACATTAACAACTTTAAATTTATTCTCCTAACATTTAGAATTAAAAAAATGCAAATATGAAGTATTTTCAATACTGAATTACCCTTTCCCTTTTCTTTCAGATTCCATAGACTCTCAGCTTGGCAGTCTGAAAAATGCATTATCTTATGGTGCTCTTGAAGTGAAAACAGTTATCCAGGTGGGACTCCCTTGTGATGACTCTTGTCCATTGTTTTCTGATACCGAATTTGGCTGTTGCTTGTTTTCTGCCATCCTGAGCAGATGTGTGTAGATCAGTATATCATATCATGCTTACTATTGATAAATAAGGTTGTGAAAGTGTTGTACCATTATGTGGTGTAAGTATTGTGTGTTGTGTAATTGTGTACTGCTTTATTGTCTTGTAAAGACAGCCTCTTTTTTGAGTCAAGAATGACTACATTTTCTTATGTTATTTCATCATGTGTGATAGGAGAACTTCTGAAGAAATAGGAAAGTATTGCAAATGCTGCCAACAATTTGTAAGGACTGACTATGAAACATGTTTCATTATAAATCATATAGCAAGTTTAGACATAGAGTATAACTGCTTCAGAGCTACTAATTGTGTCTCAGAATTCGAGAACATACACATCCTTGTATAAAAAGAGCATAGAAAACCTTTATTGCTTTCATTATGTGTTGTTTGGTGGATTGAGCTTGGTTTAGCCAGTGAAGCTGTTCTGAGAGGAACAATGTAGTTTCAGAAACGAAATGCAGAGCTTCTGTTTCACAGACTGTATGCCATGAATGCTATCTAAAGAAACAGACTTGACATTGCTAATTATACACGAGAGTGAAGTATATTTATTTCACACATCGATGTGACCGAATCAGAAGCTTCAACTGGCATATGGAGAGGGTTTTTTGTGGTTTTATAAAACACCGTACAAGTTCAGCTGATAAAAAGCCTTGCTTATTTATCACGGTCCAGGCGAGTTGGAAAACAAGAACTAAATCTGGTCTCATTCTGAGTCTAAAGAAACAGTCCTGAATTTCTTCAGAGATTTGACAGATACAGTAATGAAGATTTTCAATGGCTTAACAGATACTGTGATAGACGTTTTTAGTGAATAGCTGTTCATGAGCAGTTAATTATCCCATTGTAATCTGGGTCATTTGGGAAGCTGTGAACACAGTTAACTTCTGTGTTGGGATTGCATTGTAAGTGAAATGTGCATGTGGAAAGGGGAACGCCAGAGCTGCATCATCTTGAAACGAGCAAGGCTGGAGAAGTGACCCAAACCAACCTCTCACTGAGCAGCTTGCTACCTAGTTAAGGTGAATGAAGGCTAAACTTAACGAAGGGGTGAAATCGCTACTCTAAATCATATCTAAAAATCCTTGCTCCTCCTTTAATGCTTTCCCTCCTACCAGCCCAAGGCAATTAGTGCAGCTCTCACCAGGACGAACAGCAGCCCTTTGTTTGCTGCCTTGCCTGGGGCACACCCTGTCCTCGCACTGCTGCTGCTCTCTTGCCATCTGGGAATCCCAGAGACCCTGAAAGGAGCCTTTTGCTGCCAAGGTTAACTGATTCTGTAAATCTCTGTTACCTCCAGTACACATCGAGCTAACCTGTAACTTCAGTCCCAGCGTTTAATTTCCTAGGGGGATGGGAACACGCTGTACCACAGCTTGTAGACTTCTTATTCTAAGATTGGTTTCTTCTCCAAGGGTCCAAACCCTTGACTTTAAAACATCAAAATTATACGTGGTAGAAACTCTGTCTTGGTATTGAAATGACACTACTATAGCCCAACAAGTCTGAAAGGACCCTGCTTGAGCTGCAGTGTGTGACTCCCTGCTTCAAAAGCTTGTCAAATGTTTGAAATGTGATACAGACAGTGACTTGGACCACCTTCCAGCTGCCTCCACCAGTCTGAGCAAGGGTATCGAAATGGCAAGTAAACCTCAGAGGATAAAACTGTGAATGGCATGCTTTGAGCCAAGTGCTGAAGGGTGCCTTTGGTCCCTCATCTGACTCCTGTGAGAGTCATGTGTCTGCACCGTGAGACCTGGCAAGACACCCTGGGTGCTTCCCAGGGAAGACTGTCTGCCTTCAAGAAATCTTGATGGTTAAAATGGAGAGCAAAAATCATGTGCAGTAGCTGAGTACTGAGGCAAGATAGATATTAGTTGTCCAGCAAACACATTTTTTGTGTTGAGTGTAAAAAAGACAGATGTTTTCCTTTTTTTAGAACCATGGCTGCAACTTGCAAATGCAGGTGGTTGAATGCTGTTGTAGTCTCCATCTGTTTGAAGATGCTACTTCTACTGGATCTAGTGGACATGCTGTCAGAGGGAGAAACTGTCACTGGAAAGGGACATGGTGCAAGTGACTTACTGGGAGTCAAACAACCAGATTGACAACTGGAGAAAAGCTGAAATCTTCTTTTCGCCAGCTTTAAAGGCTTTTGCATCCCAGAAGCAAACTTAGTTCTAACACTATGTACTGTATTAAACGTTATCTTAATTCCTGATTTCATGACATTTATTACTTAATGAAGATAATGAAGATTCCTTCTCATTAGGGCCTTTTATTAAACTTGGTCACATTGATACATTAAGACTATTAAATACCTTCCTTTTCAAAGGAAAAAAAGGTTGGGATGGGAACAGAAGAGTGTTAGAAACCAATACAGAAATTTGTCTTAAAAGAAGACTCTTCAGCTGCCATGGCTGTGGAAGAAGATTTAAAATATTTTAGGTACAGAAAAATACTCTAGCAGAGTTGTAAAATGTACTTTTTTGTAGTTACTTGATTTAAAGGGTCATGTGCAAGCATTAATATGACAAATATTTGGATTTTGAGGAAAAACAAGCCCACACATTCCACAGAGCACAGGAATCTTAGGTAGTACATGTTAGGAAAGGTTTGCAAACTCAGTAACCTTTTCTCACAGTAGAAGCTGGCTGATCTGCTAATTATATTTAATAAGTCATAGAATACCAAGGGAATGTAAGAAATTTGCCAAATGCTCTTTTTCTTTTCATATTTAGAGAAGAGTTGTCTGGGTTGTATGTGTGTGACCCAAATCAGTTCTGGTTGGTTATTATCACCTTAACTGACTGAAAAACCGTACAGAGAAACATAACCAAAATGTGTAATATGAAGATGGGTCATCTCAACCCAGTAACTCTGGGAAGAATTACTTCCCACTGGGAAGAAGTGGTTCACTTCTGGCTCAGCAAACCAAGGGTGGTGTTAGCTTTTTCTTTTGGTCCAGAACTAAAGCATCCTGTAGGAAGATATGTTTAGGTAAATACTCTGTTTAATTGCTCTGTGAATAGAGGCAGACAGCAATTTTAAGGCAGTGTTTAATTCTGTGGCTTTGTTGTGTAGGTGGACATGTGTAATCGGTGATGGCTGTTGAGTAAATGTCATTTCATTACTGTTGAATTTGTATTTTACTCCTCAGACTTTCAGCTTTACCACAATATTTAATGAATTCCAGATAGCTGTTTTGACTTCCTATGGTTGATAGCAATTACACTTGAAAGAAAATGAGGTATTCTGGTTTCTTTATCCAAGGACTGAGCTCACCATTTTAAGCACTGCTAACTTACATCAGGGAGTTAAATGTCCCACCTTATTAAATCATTTACTCTGTCTTCTCTAAAGCTTTCATTTAGCTTTGATCTAGCATTAATATTTAAAATTTATGTATCAGTTCAATAGATGTATACATTACTTATCAAAACACTGCAGCTTATTAAAACAAACGTGCTGTCATCACAGGTGAAAGTCTAGAGTGTCATGTAGTGTCAGGAGTTGTGTTGTACGTTTTCACAAGATGCTCAATGGGATGGTGAGTACTTCAGGAAGAAAAAACAGAAGTTATGAATGCTTCATCCCTGGCAGTATTCAAGGCTGGGTCAGATGAGGTTTTAAATAAATAATAATAAATAGTGGGGGCTATCCCTGCCCACAGCAGTGGAGTAGGAACTAGGTGATCGCTAAGGTCCTTTCCTACCCAAACCATTCTATGATTCTATGAAAAAATAATCTTGGTAATACAAATGGGGTATCTCCAGATTCCTGACAAGAAAATGTGCATGCACATTAATATGGTCTAACACTAATAGACCATATTAATAGGAAAGTATTAAGTAATTTGTGATTCTGTGTCTGTTCAGTGTGTATGAACAATTTCTGCTGTGTCAGAGCAGTGTCGTTTAAATTGAGATTTCTTACATTTGCCTGCATTGTAAAGATACAAGTAGTACATTTAGTTATCCTCAACTGTCTAAAAGCAAATCTCATCTTGTGTGTCATACTTACGGTTAGACATTTGTTTAGCTGCTAATTTGCAGCTCATAAGGTCACTCAGCAGTGGGATAAAAATAAAAGTGTGTCTTTCTTCCAGTGCCTGCAGAGGCGTGGTTGGAGTAGCTGTGGTCTGTCTGCAGGATTCCAGCACGCTCCTGTTGCTCGTGGCTCCCAGGCTACAAGGACAGTGTCCTCACTACAGAGGCCAGACCTCTTCATCCCTGTCCTTGCACTGGGGTGCTTCTCATTCTCATTTGACTGGCAGGTCAAATTCAAATGCTGATATCCCTTATTTTTAGGTGTGCATTTGAGAGGACAGCAAAGGACTAAACCTTCTCTTTGTGCCTTCCAATTTGTGTGGACCTTACAACCTCTGTGCTGGCCATCACACACAAATGAAAAGCAGACTGTCATCTTCTTCCTCTTTTAACAGGCCTAGGCTTTGATTCTGCTTTAACAACTGTTAATATCTCTCTGTTATTCCTTATATCATCTCCTGATTAGAGGAAATTAAGAGAATATGTATCTTCCTCTGTATATGTTTTGCTGCCTATGGAAAGAAATAGATTTCTCTGTAGTTCTTGGAATGCATTTTAAAAGCATTGAATAATATATTTCTGAATATATATATATATATATATATATTTCTGAATTAGTAAGTAATAATATGACCTTTTCTTCTTGAAACCTCATTCTTGAGTAGTATGCCAAGATGTTATCTCCCCATTTGAATGCCTGACTAGAGATATGAGGTTTGATATGGGTGTGTGTGGCAGGCACACACAGCCTGCCTTCCCAGTGGAGAAGTAAGAACTTGCCACAGCCTGACTGAAAGCCTAATGTCTAATTATCTTGTGCTAAAGCTTGTGATGTTTTTTAATATGTTATAATAGGAAAGGTAATCCAAAATTCAGTGTTTACCTGTTGCAGGTCCACTTACAAATCTAGAAACTAGAAGTTACAAAGATATGGGAAACTACGTATTTTCTCTTTGTAGTTAGATAATCTTTTTTCAGGGTGAGTTGGATGTTTGTATGCGGAAACTCTTCCTCATATGCATGTCTGCTGTAAAAAAGATTCTTTCATGATGTATGTGTTTAATACAAGACAGTCCTCACTGCAAGGAGACTGAATATGTGTGTGTGGGTATATGTATACATCTGCAGCTGTTACCAAGGGAAACATTTGACCTTGAGTTTCAGATGATTGTTGCATCAAACCTCTCTCACTAATGAGTCTTCCCCGCCTTCCTCCTCTGTGAAACCTTTCTAGGGCCAGGGACAAAAGCAGAAAGAGTGATGAGCAGAAAGGAAAATGTCAGATGCTTGCCATTCTTTTAGTAGAGTCAGGGCATTTCAGAAGTTTTTTCTGAACTTCTACTGGAAGGGAACAGAGAAGTAGTCTTGGAAATGGTAAAGCTAAAGGAAAAGCTCAGCTAATCCACTGGATCATACAGGAATCTTGTAGCAAAAGATGGCTGGTAAAAACTTTAAATAAAAGCCTATTTCTAAAGAGTCAAGGGATGAACTGTTCAGATCAGCAGGTAAGGAACTGGCTTCAGCCCTGACATAAATTGATGTAGTGATCCCACAGCCTATATCAGTGGTTCCCAATCAGTAAGTTGCATTGTCATGGGACATAGTGTCTGTTCTCTGTTTCCTTTTCTTTGTTAGACAATGCTAAAGAGAGAACAAGCAGTATTGTCAGGCTGGCTTGGACTTCTCCTTGTAGTAGTTCCTTAAGTGATGCTGAGACATTTCCTCCACGTGGCTAAACTGGGCTGTGTTCTGGCAGTCAACGTGAGGCAGATTTCTTTCTCTGTTGTCTTATCAGAGAGTTCCTGATCTGACCTATTTTCATGGGAGTCTTTAGCTTATGGCTTTGCATGGGATTGAACCAGCTCCCAGAATGTCCTATGTAGTTTTTTACACACTTAGAATTAAATATAAATGAAGAAAGAAGAACCTTGCTGATAAAAACTGCAAGTTTTTCTATCAGCCTGAAGCCTAGCATAAACTACTATTCCTGAGATCCCCTAGTCATACTTCCAAGACAGAATTTCAGAAAGTATTATTTCAAAATAATAAACTTAAAAATGGCTGTGCTGCTTGGGATACATTATTCCTTTGCTGTCATGGCAGTGCATAGCAAAATAATTCAGGCTGCCTGGAAACTGACCAGGGTGAGTGTAGGAGAGTAATCAGAATATCTCAAACTGAATTCTGTAAATTGTTTGTGGGTTCAGTTTGGAAGAAGCAGAAGACACAATGCAGGAATGTTTTGAGATGGGTGCAGTCCTTAACATCTGTGTATTTTCTGGATGCTCTAAGTTAGCTTTGTATAAACAGCTTTTCCTTTTGTATGCTTTGCAGTGCTTACAGTGTTTCTGAAGAGTTCAGGTGCCTTTTTAATGCTTACCTTAAGGGAAAGACCTTTTGTGATACAAAATATTCTTGGTAACTTTTTCCCACTTTAAGTTTCTGCAAAAATGAATTGTACTTTAAGCAATTTGTGTATTTACAATTTTGTAATATTTAGAGGAATGAAAACCAGTTCAAGTAGATTTTATCCTCCAGTTTATTTACTTTTGTATCAGACTGCTGAATGTCAAAATTTGTCAGAGGCCGTATGTATGATATTGTTGTAGTTTTGTATTTTGCTATCTAACACTATGGCAAAATAATCAAAATGTTGTACAAACAGTAAACTGAAATTTATCTTAGCAGTACCCAATATGTCCCTTTCTATATGTGATGGAGAGAAATGCAGCTAAAGTTGAGATGAGTATTCCCACTTTGTGGTATGGGGAGATCAGGTGGATTATGAGAAGGCTGTATAGAGGTCAAGAAGCAGAAATCCATTTGGTACTTCCAGATGAAAAATGATCAAAGACTTGATGTGGAGTTGCAACAAAGATGTGAAAGTGGTCATTTGAGCTTGGCATCTGCTGCTAAGGACCAGCTTGCTGAGGTTAGTAGGGTAGGTCAAGTAAAATGTGTCTGTTTATTCTCAGCAGGCTAATGGGACGTCTTGTGGTATTTTTTCAAATGCATCTTTTTTCAAACCTATCTGAATTATGCAGTCGTATGTCTAGAATATACTATAAATAAGATCTGTAGGCTCTCATAGTGAATAACAGAGTGCATGCTGTTTGGATGACAGGGTTAAAAAGCACTGGTATACTATTATAAGCAGATGAACTAAAATGGTAGGAAAATGCTGTGGTGTGATATAAACAAACTGAAGACTTTAATGCTCTCTTGCAACTACCATCCTTTGTGCTTCTCTAAGAGAATAAAGCTAAGTAAAATACAGATTGAGCTTAATTTACAGAAACTGTATGGCTCAGACACAAGTTTTATTCTTGTTCTGAAAAACCTTCCATGGGTTTAACCTCAACAGTTTTGCAAGGGATAGGCTTATATCTCTGAATGTCAAGGAAGTTGAAAGGCTGGTATGCCTGAAAGACTGTCTGCTCTTTCAGGTTATAAAGGTCAGCCTAATAGAATATGATATTTCTGCAACTGTTCATGTTTAACCAATTGTCTTAGACCTTCATGATTGCTGTAGTGTTTCTGGTTAATAACATGAAGGCAAAAGTGGTGATTTGAACCTTTCAACAGCAAAGCTGTTTCTGGCTCCTCCTGCCTGAGATGAAGATAGTAAGGGTTGTAGCAAATAAAAAGCCCGTTGAGCATACTAGATGTCATATTGTTTGGGGTAAGATGATCTGCTGTGTGTGTGCAGATTGCTCCTGGTGCAGATCATAGGATTGCCTGGTTGCATGGAGACCAAATAACCTGAGCTCTTTCAGATTTGTGAGTACTGCATGAGAAGTGTGCTTTCTGCAGAGGCAGAATGAAATTATGAGAATTGAGGTTATGGGTCTAAGACCATTTATGAAAAGACACTTTTGTGAAGTTTATTCTTAGAAAAGTTTGTCCTGCTGTGGTATTAACATCTACTTTGCTTTCTGTGGTGTAATTATTCTGGGGTATTGCCTGAACAGATGGTTATATCTTAGAGTTGAATCAGAATGATGTTATTTGCTTGACAGGTATTGTTCTCTTAGGAACCTGGGACAGGAAAGGACCTGCCTATTCATCAAGTTTATTTTCATGCTCTTGTAGGCTTTATGTCATACAGACATAGACATATGGAGCACTCTCTTAAAAGCAGCTGAGCCTTTTCCCCTCGCTGTTTTAATTAGAAGCCTCTTCCAGTGCTAAATTCCTCAACATGATGAAGCTGCTTACAGTGTTCAACCTAAATTTATTCATCATTAGTTGGTAACAATCTTGTGCCAAGATTGTCCTTTTATTTTAAATAGATTTTTCTTACTGTTTTATAATTATTTCAGTGTTTTTATACACAGCCCTTGCTTTTCTGCTCAGCTTTATTTTTGTTAGGCTAAGGCCAAGTCCTTGCAGCCTCCCTCAGTTCTGTTGAAAGTAGAGCAAAATGAAGGAATGGGTAGTTGGAGACTTTTCAGCTTTCACATAGCAGGTTTTTCCAGTTCCCTGAGAAGGGTGTGTCTTATTCTTTGTACTATTGTTGATAAAAGAAGTGAATAGTAGCTTCCTTGTTATTGCAGTGCACCAACAGAAACACAGATAGAAAATTTTGTATTTTAAACTTTCTGAAAATTCTCTTTGAGATGCAAGATTGTTCCAACCGTAGGGATTCGTGGTATATCCTCTGATTTAGGAATGCAGACAATCCTATGAAAGTGGTGTTGAAAGGCTGGCAGATGTTTGATTGCTTCAAGTGCGTGGGTTCCGTTTTGTGTTTTTCCTTAGGCAGTTAAATGTTCAGATCAGTATTCTGTGGCTGATCTGTGCACAAATTCTTTGTGCATTTTTAATGGCTCACTGCTAAAATGTGATCAAAGATAAATCAGACCTGTTACAAAGGAATCAAAAACCGGAATTGTGTTTAAATATTTTTCTGACTAATGTTTATAGACACTTGCTACTTGTAAGGCTCTCAGTAAATCAGTGTGCTCTCCAGACATTTATATTTGAAAGATATTAATGGAAGGTGTAAAAGGCAGAAACATTTTTCAGACTTAGCTAAAAAATAGTAAGAAAAAAAAATTAAAGGCTTCAGTTGGAAGACCTGACCTAATTTCTTCCCATTTAAAATCATGTGTTGGAAAAAAATAAAGCAAACATTGTTTAAAATTCAGTGGAAGGTTTTATGTCCCAAGTTTTGACAGAGAACATAAGCCTTGCAATGTTCAACATTGCAGCTCGTAACAGTCAAGCTTCTGGTAAAAAGTATGGAGGCAGGTATCTGAGGACCATAAGCTGATGAGATTCTGATTTCCTGATTAGAATTGGAAATCTGTAATGTGAAGCACTGTTAGAGTGTAGCTGGTTGGTAGGAAACCAGGGTATACGTTAGACATTCATATGACCCTTGCATTTATCAGAAATTAAATCCCATACCCCTTTCTGCAATTTTCTCTTAGGAAGATGCTTTTAGTCCCTATCTTATATGTAGCAGTTAATGAGCTGATGAGCTCAAGAAGTAGGAGGCCTTATTCTTGGGTCCTTCTCAACCTGAGGGATTTCAAGCTCACATTTTTCCTCTTCCCAGAGTGCCCTAAGCCAATGGTTCATGCATGGGTATGGGATCTAATCACCAGACTGCAGATTCAGACTTGTTGCCCACTGTCTGGAATCCATCAATATGCATTTCTGACTGCATTGTACAATCATCGAATTGTTAAGCTTAGAAAAGACCTCTGTGATCATCGAGTGCATAAACCCAGCACCACTGTGCTCACCTCAAAACAGTGTCCTCAGGTGCCAGGGTCAACTTCCTCAGGGCAGGAGGATATGGCCCAGCCAATATGGGATTGGGTTTTGTGTCCTGTGTTGTGTGGAAAGTATCCTGCAGCCTGATCCTGCAGGTGTTCGCATGAAACACGGATTCAATTCTTCTTGCCTTTCCAGGAAAGCAAATCCTGCAACTGGAGAGCAGGAGAATCAACACCTAAACTATCTGGTTGTATTCTAATCTAATATTTTCAGCAGTTGTTTAAGTGCTGTTTTCTACTTAATGTTTGACCAAAAAACTTTTTAACAACTTGAGATGCTGTAGTAAGGAAATGGAACAGTAATGGCAGTCATTGATTGTATCACTTCTGGGCATGAAATTTGAGTTGTTTCAATTCAGGGGTGCTTTTTGTTTGTTTTTGCGTGTTACCCTCTTTTTAAAACAAACAAAACGTGTATGTATCTTTTTTTTTTTTTTTTTTCTAGGACAGACATTGTGTTTTTGAATCCTGATACAGGAAAAAGCCCAAGAATCTATAGCTGTTATAATTTAAAATAAATAAAAGATATTTTCTATATTTGCAGGCTGTACTGGAAAACCCAACTGTGCATTTACTTGCAAAGTTAAATAATTTCTTTTTTGTTTCTGAGTGGTGACATAACACTTCTGAAAAAAAAAAAAATTCCTACTCTGCTCTTTAAAGAAGGCAAGATTACAGTGAATGGGAGACCTTGGAAGAGGGTAACTGAGCTAGGAAGCTTACTGTTAAACTTAAAAATAATTCAAATTTTTTTCTTTTCATTTTTCTATGTTGTTTTGGTTCCCTGTGTGATAACTCTCAAAAGTTAGGCATCTCCTGGGCAAAGTTGTAATAGAATGAAATTTAGTCAACTTTGGCTCTAAGGAGTTGCTTAGCTTGGAAGTGAAAAAAGAATAGGAAGAACTTTCCTCGATGAAAAAATTTAAAATAATCCTGCTAACTGCTGCCTTTTTGCTCCAACCTGCTAATTCTTCTGTGTTTCTCAGTGTGAGTCAATGGCTTCCTTCATGCATGAGTGACTTCTTCAAAAATACAATTCCTGGGTGCTATGAAGCAGAATTCATTAAAAAAACTTGTTGAACACTGGTATGATTACACACTTTTGGGGTTGGTTGTAAAGCAGAAGGAAACAATGTGTGCCCAGACAGCCATTATGGGATTTAGTTTTGTGTCCTGTATTGTGTAGAATATGAAGAAAGGGCAGTCCATACATCAAATCTGCAAGACATCTTACCTTAAAGTGGTTTAGTTTTCATAGCTGGCACAGTTCACAGCAAGGAGCACATGTGCAGTGTCTGAGATACCTCAACACAGCAGCTTCTGCCAAATTTCACTCATGTTTCCAAATGTAATATTATGCTTATGTCCTATCCTGTCTCTGGCACTGAATTAAAACAGCACCTGTTAATATTAAGAATAAATGAAGTTACTATAATGTTGAGGATAAAGAGGTTTTGGTGAAAGAAAATTGGATATGAGATTTAGATTTCCTGCCTAATTAAATATTTCAAGAGTTGGTGTTCAGTTTTATTTAGAAGTCAGAAAGCTGTATTACAATGTTAGCACACACCTTTTTACTTAAATCTTATTTCATGAGCTGGTATTTGCTGGTATTCAGTTCAAATACTTTTAAGGAAAAACGTGAAACAATCTGGAACATAATTTTTGGTTTTGAGATAAGTGGGTTTTTTTTCAGAAGCTTGTTATTCCTCTGCATGTTGTCTGATTCTCATTTGCATTTAAATCAGCTTTAGTAGAGTTGTGAGACTTATTGGTGTTCCTCTTCAGTCTGACAGCTGAAAAATAGCAGATGTAAGTACAAACATTAGGCTAAGGCTTGCATTATGCAGCCAACAATCATTTGTTCTGGTACTCTCGAGTAGAAAGCTAAAACACAGATTTCTTTCTGCTTCAACCAGTGAACATTGCTGCATTTTCTGGATTCAGTTCTGCTTTTGGTTAGCACTGAAATTACTAAAAGCAGTGAGCACCTGTACTGTAGATATTACTGCTATGGGAAAAGAAGGGTAATGCTATTGATGCACAGTTGTTTTTCTAATACCATAGTTGTTTTTCAGGATACTATCTCAAAATCATGTTTTCTTTAAGACTGAAGAATAAATTGCAAAAAAAGATCTGTTTTGGACTCTGTAACTGAATTTCTCTTAAGAGTTGTAGGTACAAGACCATAATCATCTTAGCACTGCTCTGTTTCTAGTGGGAAGAAGGGAGTTGGGGCAAGAATATGGTAGTACCTTTGTTAAGATATTGTCAAGGAGGGGAAGAGAATCCTCTCTCTTGCTGCTCAGAATGCACATTGTGTAGCTCCTTGGATGGGAAAGCAGGAGTAGTTGGTAATCAAGGACCAAGAGATCCAGTGGGATCTTAAAAAGTTGGCCAATGTCTTCCTTGCACTGAGAAATGTGGCTAACAAGACAGATTCTCCAAAAGACTAATTGTGGAGGAAGTTGTCTGGGGAGAGCTGATTGTGTTCCTTGATATGAAAAGTTCAATACTTTCATCTTCTAATATCCATAGTGAAAAGCACTGAAAAAAGAAACTATCAGAAAAGGAGCAGAACTAGTGATTTTAGTTGAAGAACATTGTTTTAGAAGTTCTTGTGAATGTGCATTGCCTTCAGTGGAATTAACGGAGTAGAAAAAAAGCCTGCCTTCCAGATTTTATGTGATGGTAGAAGTATCTTTCTTGTCTTCTTGGAAAAACAGGCTTACTTCAGCTTGATATACTTGTGACTGGGTGTGTCTTGTTCAAATGTCAGTCCTAACTTAGAAGCTACAGAGGAATCCTCCTCAATAAATCATTACTTGAAGGCAACATGCTCTAGGGCTTTTTTTAAATTGAAGTGGATATTTTTGGACAGATACTATTTTAAGATTATTTTAATGGAAGGGCTTCCTCTTCCTATTTTTTCAGTTGTTCACTCACTGGTGACAATAGGAGATGAAAGCATTGCATTAGTTTATCTGTCGGGGTACAGAAAAAAATAAGTCGGGGTACAAAAAATTGCAGTTTGTTTAGAAGGAAGTAAATCCCCTTGATTTTTATTTACCATGTTGCTAAGTTCAATTAAAAACTAAGAAATATTATTAATAATAATATTATTAATTATAATTATATTTTTATGCACAACCCTAAGTTTAATTTAGAAAGGCTAAATTATTTGTATGTTGTTTTCCTGGATCTCCACTAGCAGTTTCACCTTTTTATGCGTTTGGGATGCAGATTGAACAATTGCTTGTTCAAGACTGGATTTGATACATTGCCATTTAAGATTAATTATTCTGACATAATGTCACTAGTTCAAACTGCGATTGCATCAATTACAAAAAATGTAAAGTAAATTTTTCATTGCTTTCGGTGTCTGAATATATACTGTGAAATTTTAAAAAATAGTGTTGAATTGCATTGGAAAGTATTTTGTTAGTATCATTTCTGGTTTTCAAGTGAATTATTGGAAACAATTAACTTGTAATTTTAAAAAGCTTGCTTTCTTGAATAATACTATTCATAACATAATGTCATTACCATTTCTAAAATTTCTTTTATGTCCTTTCATGATTTCTGTGAATGATACCATTGTTCTGTCACTCACTTGAGCTCATAAACAGGAAAATATTTTCCAAATTCAGCATCAAGTCGAGGCTGTATTTAAGTCTTAGTCATTTCAAATCCTGTGTTATATCTGTAGGATATATCTTTCTTTTGGAATAATATGGCATAATCTCTTTTGTCAACTGCTGCAGTGAATTCTCTGTTCTTGTAATACACAGGATCTGGTTGTGCTTCTCTCTGAAACAGAATTCTGCTGCAAGGAATTTCCAAGCCTGTTGATTTTCTCATGTCATTCTTTTTTTTGTTGTGCAGAATCTCTCTTTCTAGGTGAGTTCTGTACAGGGTACCAGACCTGCCTTTGAAGTCCTTCCCTTGTCTGCTCCTGTCCTGCCTATCATTAAGTCACCAGTGATCTGCTGACAAAAAAGGGTCCCCCTCCAGTCAGCCCTTTTTGACTGCCTTCAAATCTTCCTGAGAACATCTTGAAGCTTTCTCTCATAGAGTATCCTAAACCAGAAGGCATCTTGACTCCAGCTTAGTGGTGTCTTGTTTTCTGCAGTGTGGTGCTGAGGGGAGATCTCTGCATCTGGTGTGTGCAGCAGTCCCTCGGTCAGGGCACGGAGCTGGGTGGTTTCATTCTGGCTGCTCAGAGCATGCAGGTGCTGTGGGTTCCAAGTCACCTTGCTCTATAACTTGCAGACGTACCTTAGTTTCATAGCTGCAGTTAGAACTCTTGTAGCTTTTTGCAGATGAGTTGTGTGTAGTTTGTTAGCCTTGAAGATCTTAATCACAAGTAAAATTCTGAAGGAGCCATCTTGAAACTGCTGATGACCAAATACACAATGCTTTCAACCCAAATCTTTCCTACTGGGCTGTAAAGTCACAAGCTGCAAGTGTTAGTTACAGATGCTAAGGACTTAAGTGCCGGAATGTTTTCTTATATAGAGCATAGTTACTTTAGCAATACAAACAACTTCCAAATTGAAATTAACTTGTTTTTTTCAAACAGGCAAGTTGATAAGGTGTAGAGAAAATAGATGAAGACATGATTGTACTAGAAACTATGATTATATAAGGCCCAAGAAACAAAACAAAAACCAAACACAGGAATATTCTAATTTGCTTTTCTACAGTCGTATAAAAATATCTGGTTCTTAATTTTTTTATGTGTATAAACTTCTACCAATTTATACAGGAATTGGTCACGAATGTAATATAGGTAAGGGTGTAGGAGAGATGAAAGAAGATGCATCAAGAGAAAGGCAGAAACAGTCATGTTTCTGTGTCTCTCTTAATGAATTGGCAAAGTCGAGACATTTCAGTTGAAAACAGATTGAAAATGGATCCAAGTGCATGTGCAGACTTACTTTGTACCACTATATCTGTATATTAATAGCATTCAGAGAAAAGAAGGCAAACTCAGTTTGCTAATTTCAGTGAATGGACTTATTCAACTTCCTATTGAGTAAAAAAATGCAGAAGGCATTTTTCATTTTAATAAGTATTCTGAATTCTTCATCTCTTGGTTTTCTGTTTCCCATTAGAAATTTGCTCTTTCTTACCACTTTTGTCAATATTGTATTTATTTCTAGATCAGTTAAGAAGTGATTGTAATGTGCAACTTATAATGACTAGCTTAAGGAGGAAGGATTTGAAGGACTTTGTTATATGACAGAGAGTTCTGGTTTAATATGTGAACTTAGTAAATTGTGCTTTCCTAAATGGGAAAAACATCATACGGACAATAGAGAAACATAGAAAGTATTAAATGGCAGCTCTAGGGTTTTATGTTAGCTAGACCTTAGGTGTGTCAGAACTTGGTTTGTTTCAAAATAACAATTTCCTTGTTATGACATGAATAAAAAGTACTTTGGAGAGGCAGCTTTCTGTAATAAATGATCTTGGCTGTTGCATTCCAGAGTGTTCACAAGCTACAGGTAAAGATCTTGCATTTTATTTGCCATATTTAACAGATGTGTCAGGGAAAACAGACATCTCTGCTTAAACATAATACTAAAGTTCCGGGGATTTATATGTTCATTTCATAGCTGATGAATGATTGTTACAACCTGTATGTTGTTACTCACCTCACAGTTTTTCTGCTTGTGATCACTTAATATGTAGTTTGGAGTTACTGCACTTGGCACTGTGATGCCATCTCTCATCCTGCTGTAAATAGTTTTGTTTCACTTTTGTCTGGGATAAGCCCAGAAAAACGTGTATTATGCACATCTTAGGCTTTACAGACTATGTTCTTTTAACGTGCATTACTATGAAAGCTTGTTTTGGAATTGCACTATGAAGAAAATGCCCACTTTTGAGGTTTGGGTGACAGGAAAATGCTTGGCTTAAAAAATTGAGAGACCAGGGTAACTCTGCAGCAGGGCAGTGAGGCTGTGGAGTCCTTGTTTTTCCCTAAACAAGAAAGAAAAAAGAGATGCAGCGTTTTGTAATCAGAAGTAGAGCATGTGTCCCTGTTCCATCACCCGCTGCAAGTCTCATGATGAGATGGGTGTTGAATTCTGTGACCCAGTTATTGTGTATGGGCAGGTTGGGCCCTGCCTCCTACATACTTGCTGAAATGTTGTGATGTTTCTGAGCTTTTGTACAGACAGAATAGAAATAAAAAAAAATCTACATCCTGTTTCCAAAATCTCGGGCAAAATGACTTCCCACCAAAATTTTGTAAATGCCTGAGTATTTGCTTCTTCTCTTGGATTGAAGTAATTCTAGGTCTTCTGGGGTATTTAGCCACTATAACAAAAAGAGAGGTAATGGGGAACGTCGTGAAACGGCTTCTCCATTAAAAAAAGAACAACAACTCCAAAAAAAGGTAAATAAACTAATTTTGGTTTGAAATGGAGGTGCTTGAAGGAGGACATGAAAGATAATTATAAATAATGGGAGGAAATTAATAGGAAATTATTTATTCACGATTTTGAGAATTTGGGGTACTGAACACAATGCAAAAAAATGCTTTACACTTGACATAAATTATACAACATTTTGTGAAAAGTCAAAACAAAAAAAATGGGTTCAACAAGGAGCTTTACAAATCTGTCAGTGTTAGTGGTGATAGTTCGAAGTCAGTCTGACCCAAGTGGATACTGTGCTGTGGATTGGTGGGGGAGGAAATAATTTTTAGTTGTGTCATACTTGGTGTGCAGTAGATACTCTGTGCTGTTCTCCTGAAGATAGGATTCTGTACTTTGTGGACTGTCACTGTGGTATTGAGCCGTTTGGAGTGTTTTCTTAGTTACTGTTTTTATCTCCTATTCAAAGTTGGCTGAAGAGCAGGAAGGTGGTGTCATGCCTTTGCCAGCAGTGGGGGAATGTGAAGTGGTGGGCTTGGGTCACCAGATGATTTTAGATTATCAATGACTTGCTTTCATGTTGAGGACACAAAGCTGACTTTCCATTTGTGTGCACATTATTCACAAGGGGATCAAAAGGCAGCAAAACAGAGACAGAGTAGTGGTGGCAGTGATTGAAGAATCATTCTGGATTGGTAGAAACATAAGTGACTGAAAATAAGTACTAGGTATTGGTATACTAAAATATAAGCCAGTTACTTTCCCAAGTGTTTTATTTTTCTAAACTTCCTTTTCCTTAAAGTATCACATCAAAGTGGTCACAGAGCAATTGAGATCAAGCATTTCCACGTGGAATGGAATGGAAAAGCCTGTTATCCCAGGGTTCCAATTTGTTCTGGTAGGACTGAAAAGCCAGCTGTAGAGCATGCGAGAGGGTGACAAGGTTTTGTTCAGCCTTTCTTCTGTACACACCATGTGATGGCAATCAGGACAGGTGATTCCCAGGCAAGACCAGTAATTATTGTTTTATTAGCTGCGGTTCAGACTTGATGAAGCCTAATGAATGACTAAACAGACAATGCTGGCTGTCTCACACCCACTAAAATAATATTTTAAGTATTGTTTTAAAAAATTTTCATTCCTACAGGCCAGTTATACCACCACTGATTTATGACAAATGATCTTGATCTCTGAATGACAGCTGAGTCTCTCTGCACAACTAAATAAAACTACATAGACCAAAACATTTAGAAAGTGTGGAAAAGTCGGGTGGGGTCGTTAGGGGAGGTGTACCTTTTTAGATCTCAGTAGAACATTTTATAGTGCTTCTATCAACTGCTAAAGCAAAGTTTGTTATATCATTACCTGAATTACATGAAATACAGAAGATTGGGACAGCTGCTTCTAAGGTACTAGACAAAGTTATAGCCCCCAAAATACTGGAATATGCCTATGTGTTAAAGACAAATTGAGCAAAAGAGTATTTTAATGCCTGGCATAGCAGTGAGAAAGAAAAAGGGAGACTTCAATAATTAATCTATTTTATAAGGGTGATCACTCAGCATGTAAAGTGTTTATTTGTTTTTGAGTATATTTGAGATTGTCCTGTGATATAAACATTGTGTTGACAAAAAAATGTAGTTCTTTTAGAGTAGCCTGTCCTCAATGCAGTGTAGGAATCTCTTACTGAAGCTGAATTCTGAACTTCATGATGCAGCAGAAGGGTTGGTGCCATAATAGGGAGATACTTGATTCATAATAAAACAACCATCCATTCTGTTTTCATTCTGCTGTCTTCAAAATGAAATAAAAATGCAGTGGAACATATAAATGTGGTTGAATGTAGGAGCAAAAGACATATAATGATTCTGTTCGTACCAGATACTTCTGATAACTGGGAAGTGTTCTCAATTTGGGGGGGGAGGAGGGAACAAAGTGGCAAGATATTTGTTCTTTTTTTGATGTTTTTAGAGAATTATTTAAAACAGAAAAAATGTAATATAGAATTACTTTAAACAGGAACATGACACAATTAATTTAGGAATCACTTGGTAGATTTGTAGATGTTTCTGTCACATGTTTATATAAGTAGTCTGATCCCATCTTTAGTATGTAAACTGATCTATTTGTGAAACTAGAAGTGATGCCTTTTATTTCTTCCACAGTTAACTCTGGAAGCATTTCAGAGTTAACTCTGAAAGAATGTGCGTAATTTCACTCTTCTCAGAGAAGCTGACAATATTTTTTTTATTTAACATCAGAAATTGACTGGAAAACAAAATGCTTTCCTATGCATCTTTGAAGCCAGGAGTGAACAACTATGTTTCCTTCCTTTTTAGTGAATTCAGGTTTCCGCTGGTGGTATTAAAATACAGAAACTATAGCTTGAATGGAAACTCAGAACCTGCCATGGTTTTGTCTCTCTATTACACCTCTGATGATTTAAAAAATAAAGTTTCTTTTGTTTAGATCATGTGAGCTTGCTGAACCAAATAAAATGTTTTGGCCCCTAGAAGGTGCATGATGGGGTATTCCAAAAGCACTTATAGCCTGGGGACTTCTTAGTTTTACTTCTTTGAAGTTTCTGATGCAAATTGCAATCCTGTGATGGGAATGAGCAGTAGGATTCCTTGAGGAGCCTCTGCTTCTCTGTTTGGTACATGGTTCCATCTAGTGAATTAAAGAGATTTTGAAATAATAGCATATAGAGTACATATAATAGCATATGGAGTACATTCAATTTCTTAGTATTTTCCTGCATGGTGTTTTTTTCAATGTGTAAATCCAGTGTTCCTCCCTTAGGTCATCATTAACTGGTGTGTGTACATGAGTTAACTAACTTGGCAGCTGCCCAGCACTACTGCAGATTAATGAGAGCAAGTTTCACCTTGGGTTTTTTTGTCCTTTCATGACTTTACATGTGACATTCTTTCTGCTGATTGTCCATGACTGTTTTTTTCTGAGCTGGTATTTTAAAGAAGACAGTGGTTTCTTGAAAGTGAGGAGAACAAATAAGGCACTACAGTTTATTGTGCCTAAACAAACGTTGATATAGATCTCCCTCTCGTTCTGATGTTTGGTTGATTTGTGTCTTTTCTCCTGGAAAGACAAGAAAAAAAATTGCATTTTCTCCTTCAATTTGGAAAGATTTTCCTTTTTAGTGCAAGGAGAGCTGTGGACAATGAGAGACTTACACTAAAATTTTGGAATATCTGTCTATTGTTTAGGAATGGGCCAGGGAAATGTTGTCTTTTTATGTTTTAGATGATGCTGTGTTTCACTTAATCTGCTGAGCTGGTTTTGCATCCATGGCCTGCCAAAAATATATGAGCTGAGAAGCCCTTAAGGATCTGTAGCAGAACCGGTAGTGCCAGTTTTTGTGTGGTCCAAGTGTTGTGCCCTCTTGCTGCTGTCTCTGTAGTGGTAAATGGTTGCTGCTGCTTACTGAGCACTGCCCACAAGAATTTATGCAGGGTTTCAGAAAGCCCCAGTTTGTTCAGCTCCTGAGCCAGGGAGCTGTTGATTGCTTGCCATGATAATGTATGTGGATTTTGTATTAAGGCTGATTCCTTAATCAGGGGAAGCTTTTTCTTCAGAACCAAATCTGAATGAGTATCAGATTATTTGTCAGGTGCTCTAAAAATGGAGCCGTTCTGAGATTTGCATTTACAGCTTCGAGTCCATTTTGTGTAAATGTTCTGTTGGTCCTGAGTGACACAAGATGCTCTTTGAACAGATGTCTCAATCTCAGTTATTGTCAAAGCTGTAAGACTACAGTGAGGCTAGGATATTACAGCCATGGCAAAAGGTTGTGGGAAAGGGAAGGTCAGCAATTGTTGCAGCATTGGAAACTGGAGTGGAGAGCTAAATCATGCTCCTGCCTCTGCAGCTGGGGTGTTCTGATGAGTTTAATCACATTTTAATTAGTGTTTCTAGGTAATTAAAATTTTTCAAGAGATGCTGCTAAATAGGTATATTTGAGTTTGAGTTTCCTGTGTGCAGCTGAAAGCTGGCTTCCAGATATCCTCTCTGTTCCACAGAGGCTTAAGTTGATCATAACTGGGGTGTTGCACATAGAGGTGTTCATTAAACTGCCTTTAAATGTTCGATCATCTCAAAAAGGGCACTCCAGATTAATCAGTGCTCCTGACCCAAGATCATCTGTGCCTTCTCTTTGAACTTGGGGATTAAGTACAACGATGCTCTCTTGCATACTTTGGAAACGTATAAAAACTGTAAAACTACACTATAGTACAGAGAACTTATATAAGCCACATTGTTTTGTAATAACCAGATTTAACAACAATTTGTTAGCATTTACTTGAAGATGAATTTCTACATTCATATTTGCCCTGAAACATCTTGACCTTTTAAGACATTAATTCCTTTTAGTTAATGACACTTTTTTCTTACAAAGCTCTACAATATATACAATTTTTATAAGCAGTTGGATAACTTAACATGAATTTTCTTATTTTTTTTAACTTTTACTGATAAGAACAAAGGGAAAGTTAATTTTTTAATATAATGATATATTTGCTCTTAATTTCAGTGAAAGTAGCTAGTAAGTAGTTTCTTAATTGAAACTATAAAGAACGTAATAAATAATTTTATATTTCAATTAAAATTCAGATAGGTATTCCTATGATAACACTTAGTAGTAAATATGAATATAGTTTCATTAAAAAAATTAAATACTAGCCTCCACAATAATTTAGTGGAATACATCAAATTTGCCATCTTTTGAGAAAGTAGAACAAAGAGATCTTCCTGTCAGTCTTACTTTTTCATTTGTATACAGGAAAATGAAAACACCATTCCTGTGCTGAAGTTCTACTCAGTCACTTGGATTTTAGACTAGTTATTGAATTGAACTAGTTGAGTAATTTGAAATCAAGGAAATATTCTCTGCATATGTAAAACGGGTGTGATACTATCCAGGGTAGTACTTCAGAAAACTCTGTCCATTGGAATCTATTTTAATATATTCTATTGTTAGACTTTGAAATTTAGACAATTCTGCTGGATTAATGTTTTTATAGGTTCTTACCTTTTGTCATTTTGGATCATGATTATGTACTTACAATAACAGGTGTCTTTTTGAAATGCACTTATTTTTAGATTTTTTTAAAGTGAGAATTAACTTTTAATGTTTCAATATCTTTTAGTGTATTGAGCAAGTAGTGTGTAAATGCAGAAGCAGCAAAAAGTCATCCTGTGTTCAAAGCTGCACATGGCTGGTTTGCAGCAAATAAGGCTGGTCCATAAGACAGTAAAGACAAATTGAGTACTCAGTGAGCTTGGATTGTCCATGCAGTGAGTGAGATGGGCCATATTTTGGGCAGCGTGAAGAAAATTACTACTTAAAACTGCAAAATACGGACTTAGATGCAAGATAACAATCCTAACACAGAACATAAGTTGTTTCAAGGTATACGTGGTAGAGTTTCATAGGAGGAGCCACCTTCCACTTCTAAGCTAGCTTTTATGGTGAGATTAGATGTTGCAAGTGTTGTCATTAAGGTTTGGAAGTAATGCTGATAGCAGATTCTTTGGTCATGCTTGCATTTTCTTTTCAGGGCTTCCTTCACTCTCAGTGAGTGCCAGGGCAATTTTTTTCCCCATTAGCCTCATACCATTCTCCTCCCCCTTGCACACATTAAGACTGTTTTGCAGATTGCCTTAAACCCACAGGCAAGGGTGGGTTTATTTGGGGTTGAAGGATAAGAACAGCGAAATAAGCAGAACTGTTCATTGCAGACGGTCCTGCTGAGCCACTTCCAAGAAGGGGCTGGTTGTGTACAGCAGAGTGGCTGCTCTCTGCTGTGTCTGCTACTAGAGATGCTGGTTGGGCTGGGCACTGCTGGAGTCTGGCTTCAGGAATCCAGCTGACCAGCTGATACTGGTGGGTTGTCAAACTAATTAGGTCCCAAAAAGCAAAGGGAGGAGGGTGGTAGCTAGGGTGGCTAGCTCCAGCTCAACCTGTCTGCATCTGAATCCAGCATAGAACAGCACAAAACATTTTCATGCTTTTCACGGTTATGAAGAAATTACTGAGCGTGTAGTTGGTATATTTTATTATTTTATTCAGAGTTATCTACAGCTAGAGGCTTTGTTATTTTTATAGGCACGTCCATCCCCCTTTTATTTAAGTTCCACTTCATCCAGCAGTAATTAATTTTCAAATACTTGTGCATTTGCACATTGAAAACTGTTCAACAAGTGCCTGTGACATTATTAGTAACTAATCTGACATACTATAGATCTGATGGCTTTTGTATTAAAATTGATAGTGTTATCCCAGAGCATTCAGTGAGGCAGGTATTCTGCAAGCCCTGTTGTTCCTTCCTCTTGCCTGTGGCTGTGGGGAGGTTAGAGACTGGGCATGCCCACTGTGGGCACATTCTGTATTACGCAAGATAGCAGAACAAAAGGTGTTTTTTTAGAAATCACCTATTAATGCTCTGATTTTGGCATTGCTTTCTAACCTAGAGGTTCTAGTTCTGATGATTTTTTTCAGTAAGTTTGTAGTTCATGAGGATCTGAAGGGGTTTTGTGAGTGGCCAGAAGAGGAAGAAGATTAGCAACTCTTATTCATCTTCTTTTGTGACAATATGTAAGATATGTATTCATCACATGAGCACACTCTGCTGATCTTCAAAAGTGCTCTATTTCATTATTTACACACACGTACTTGTATATTTTGTGTAATCAACCCCTGGGGTGGGGCTTGCTTGTTTTTTTAAATTTTGGTTATTATCATTGATCTGTTTGTTTCTGTGTACACACTCTGCTTGAAATAGTGTGATGTGGTACTTAGGAAAAAAAAGTTATTTATTAAGCTGCATTTGTATCTACAAGCTGTGAAGTTATGAGTCTCTTATTTCTACTTGTTTTCACACTAGACAACAGTGTGAAAAGAGTTTTCTTTATTCTCTCTGCCACTTTACTTTCTCAGCTAGGTAGGGGAAGGGCAGAGGCAAGAATTGCAGAGGAGACTGTGGTGACCAGTGGAACTGACCTTGAAGAATCACAGCCTGGGCTTCAGGAATGTCTTGAGTAACAAAATATTTCAGAGTTATTTCAAAAGAAAATACTTTTTTTTTCTTCTTCCCTTAATGTGTGCTAAATGAAGAGAAATTTCCTTTTGAAAAATTAATTTGAATCTCTAAAGTTTTGGTCCATTTGCCTAACAATGAAGATGACTGGATGTGTGTTATTGTTCTCTGTGTTCAGTTGTTTCTTCCCTTGGGCTGTTGGATTCAAGAATTTAAGCCGCACTGAAAAACTCTTCCAGAGAGGTTGCTTGCTTCTGCACTTCCATTTTCTTGCAACTCCCTGTGGCTGTTGCTGGCTATATTCCTTTCAGTTGAAAGGTTGTATTTTGTTTTGTTTCGAACTGGTGGGCTGCATAATGATGAAATATCTTCTGGTATCCACTTAATAACTTCTGGAGAATTTAACTTCCAGGTCCTAATGTCTGTTTAAGCTAGTTTATAATGTTATGAGTAACAATTACACTATTTGTGAAAATTAAGTTACATGTCAAAGGCCCCTTAGTATTCTTTAATCATACTGTCATACCTGAAATGAGCTGTGACAGTGATACTTTGGCAAATCACATGCATGAAAAATAGTTATACTCTAATATTTTCCACAAATATGAACCCTACCGATGAGTGGGAGAAGAGTAGTTATGAAACTGCATGAAATTTATACTACATAATTATATTGCTATACTGTAAAAGCTGACAGTGATGTGAAATTTGGCAGCAAATATTACTGCTGCTTTTGCCCTTCTTTTGATTTTTATGACTTTTCTTTTTCTCCTCCTTTACCACCCTAGTTGAAGGCCATAGAAGATACAAAGGGAAAATTTTGAGCATCATTTTTCTCTATCATGAGGCCAGATTTCATTGATGAGTAGATTTTGCTGCCAATCAATTTTGTTTTCAAGCATAGAGCATCAGTTCAAGAATATTACTGCTGTCAAATGAGAAGTTATGCAGACCAGATGGCTAATTGGTTGCTGGAATATGATGATGTTAGGTTTTAGATTTCTGATTAAGCTGAGAGCTGTATGGGAAATGCTAATAGAGTCATCAGTAAGGAGCGGAAGAAATTATGAAGCGGAAGCTTCATTTCCTCTGAAAAGAAACACAGAACGCTGTCACTTGTACTGTATAGAAAATGAAACCATATATCAAAGTTGATATATATCAGAGCATTGGTCAGGGAACCTGAAAGGCTTAGAATTCTGATGAAAATAGAAGGATATGTGAATTGGGAAACAAGTGCTTACCTGGAACTTAAAAACCATTGGGAGAGAAAAATATGTGATATCCTATATACACCAAATTATGTCTTACATTTTTCCTCTGCAAAATATCACGTGCTTTCTAGTGAGGAATTCTCACAGATTCACTTCTTTCAAAGGGAGAATTTCTTGGACTTTCTTTATAAGACTTAGCAACAAAAACAATGTCTGTGTCAGTCTTGGACATTTTAACAGAACAAGAAACACAAGTTATCTCCAGGATTAAGGTGTGTTAGTTCAGTTGTGAACCAGGAATTTCACTGTGTATGTGTAGCTTGAAGAGAAGTAATTTAGAAATTTGCCCTAGTGATAACTTTTAAATACCTAATCAATTTTATTCCATGAATATTCCCTCAACCTAGCAAATGCTACTGGTATTCCAGTGATGATTCTGGTGGAATGATTGTGTTCTGATGGAGTGCACTATGAAAACTTGTATTTTGTCCCCTCTGACTTTTTGGTCGTCTGCTCTTACTTTGAGGAAATACTGCCTTTATAGTATGGAAACAGACCACAAAATCTGTGAAATATTTTTTCATTTAGCCTGATTAGAAAAGGGAAAAAATAAGCTCTTTATTAATAGCTATTCTAGATTGAAAGGTTTTTAAAAACACCACCTTCATAAAAAGATGGATTGACAAAATGCGACTGTGGCAATGTTCTGCAGTAATTAATTGCAAATACTTGTTTTAGTTGGCATTTCTCTGGTTTTCTAACTTCCTTAAAATTACCAAAATCCAGTCCCTCATTTCTTGTAATTCTAGCTTATTGAACTTAGAAATAGGAAGAACGTAATTTGCTATTAGGAAATTCAGTGGGGTTTTGTACCCATTGTGTTATTGTTTATAGATCATGTAATTTCACTTCTTAAACAGTTTGCAGGCAGTTATTTTAGTAATGTTGTTCATGTAATGTGAAAACGATCACTTTTAGAAGGAGGGGAAATAAAACAAATTTTAATTTTATTTTTTTTTAATATCAGTGACATATATTTAAGAGTATGATATATTCTAAAGTTTCATATTAGATTCTTCTTCTTAAGCAGTCAAAAGCAGGCCTGTGCATGGCATGAGATGAGGAGAACTGCTTTGTTATTTCCAAAGAAAGATGAAATCTGTGTCGACTTATTTGAAAAGTACAGGAGCTCCCTCTTCTGGCTTAGAGCGCTGTAAGTTGAAAATTTCTGGAAATGTTGTCAATTTATCACATTAAAAAATACGTTATTTTGAATACTTACCTGTAGAGATATTTTTCTGGTATCTTGAAAGTCATGGTAAAAATTGGTTTTGATGCCCATTTGGATTCTGCTCCAAGTGCAGAGTCCGTGTTTCTGCCACCTGGCTCTGTACCCCCATAGGCAGCAAATGTCCTCTCTTGTATTTGTGGAAATGCTGGAATGGTCATGACAGCAACATTTAATGCATTTTTAAGTTACAAATCCAGTATGTCTCTTCATTAAGCCCACCTGTGCTTTTCACAACCGTTAAGAGTAATGTGAGTCCTTGATGGTCATTTTGTACAAAGCCCTGTAAATCATCAGAAGTTTAGAAAGAAGTTTAAAAATAATTTAAGGAACTTGATGTATATATTGTGACTCCTTTCCTCCCTTACCCTCCCATATCATCCATCTAGGGAGCAGTAGAGAGAAGGCTTCTTTGCTATTGGTTTTATCATTCTTTCCTAGCCTCTTCAATGTTGCAAATCCTCAGAGAAATTAAATGGTTTCGTAGATACTTACATTTGGTAGGATCTTTTATGCAACATCATTCTCAAGGGTAGGAACCTGACTTGAAAAGGTAACACTAGAGACACATCACTTACTTTAGCTATTTAAAAAACCTCCAAACCAAGCAAAAAACCCAATTAATTTCTGAATTCTGAGATTGCAGGTTGATTAAAACATGTATTTAACTCATCTCTATCAGTGTTGTACCCTTAAATCATCTATCAAAATAGGAGTGCCAGGTGAGCCCTAGCCCCTGTTCTGTTCCATATCTTACCATCTCAAGGATAGTAATGCAAGGAACACACATGGGTACATATGGAAAGACACCAGTTACTTTGAAGTGACTACAGTTTTTGTACCTGAAGTAGCTTCACTTAGCTGGACTCAGTTACCTGCCATTTTTCTGGCTTTTTGGACTTCTAGGTATTTTTAGCTTTTCAGTTCAGAGGGAGGATTGACCTCTGAATTACACCCTGTTACAGGAGTATAAGGGAGTATGTGACATGCAGGGGAACAGTGCACAGTCCCGTATTAACTTCTTCAGTGCTATTAGGGAATTTTCAATGACAGCTCAAGGAACATTTTACTGTAGAATAGTTCTGCATTGCATCCTCAAAACTTATGTATTCACAGTATTTTATTTTGCAAAGCATTGCATTTTTAAAAGATGTTTATGCACTTTAACTATACTTGCTGGCACAGGTATGCTTACTGCTTCATTCAGCACTTTTGTCATTTCCCAGTAAACTTCAAGATATGTAAGTTGGAGAGGATCAGTGAATAGCAAAAAATGCCAAGAGTTCACTATCAAATTGCTTTACTCTGATTTATACAGTTTCAGGCAAGAAAAAAAAAAAAGAAGAAAAAAAACAACTTTGGTATTTCTAGCAAATGCCAAAATAGAATCAATGCAGTATTGTTCACCTAGTTAAAATTCCAAAATCCAGGAAATGCAAACATTAAGTTTCCAACAGCAACATTAACTTGGACTCTTTGCATATCCTGTGTTTTCCTGGTATGCATTAAGACTTAAAGCAATGTATTAAGCTGTGAGTTAAAGAAGAAAAACAGAAAAAAAAAAAGGTCTTCATGTAGGTAGCACTGCCAAGTTTAGCTCTGTTAGCATTTGTGTTTATTAACCTTTTGTAATTTTAAATTATTTTCTTCATAAAGATTGAATATGTTTTATTTGGCCAAATGAAGTGAAATCCGAGAGCTTGTCTTCACTGCAGTGTGAACTTGACATACAGTTTACCCCTTGCCTTAAACCTGACTCTTCATCCAGCAGTATCTCAGATTTGAATTAAGTTTTTAATCTTGGAAATATGACTTGAACATCAGAGGCATTCTGATTAGTGTGGGACTATTAGTTAGGCTATATAGGTTGGTAAGACAGAACTAAGAATTAATTCCAGATGATATCTTTTTGCTAATTAAATTGCCTGTAACTTAAGTGTGCAGAGTGACCTGACTCAGAGTAAATCAAACTTAAGATGGACTCTTAACTGTATCTCATTTGAATTCTAATGTATAATTTTGGAAGCTATATACACTATTGATTCCAAATATTTAGAATATTGCATTGAAATAACTGAAGACACAGGAAAGTCCTACTCTGAGGGGGGTTCTATCCTGGAAATGGTACAGAGCTGCAGGCAGGCAGATCTTCCTATGTGGATGTTCCTGTCTGGGGCTGCTAACATGTGCCACACACTTTGGGCTTCTTGCCTGTTTGAACTTGGCTAATCCATGTTCTAGAAGAAAGGGAAGAGCCTTAAAGGAGATATTTGGAGAGTAGTAAAGCAAGGATTTGGTGGTTAAAAATAGATTTGTAAACTGACTCTAGGTATAGAAAGAAACAGTGTGAGAGTCATTCACGTTTTTACGTGTGGACAATGGTGTAAAAGGTCAGTGGGGTGGGAATGGAATTGGAAGACAGGAGAAAGTGAAAACTGTAAGAAGGGAAGCAAAAGTAAAATGCCAGGAGATGGGAATATTTATAAATAGAGGGTGTAAAGGCCAAGTTGATTACTGGAGGTTCTTGGATTCATGACAAGAATAGTGAGTACATAGCAGTGTCATAAGGGTAAAGGTAGAATAGATATAGATGTGAAGCAAGAAACTGCAAGGTGGAATTTGGACGGTAGGGCCTGAGAAGGGGAAGCCTCTCTCCTGGAAAGAGGGAAGTAGAGAAAAGGAAGAGAATGAAAATAAAAATGGAAGGAAATATGTGCTGGGTGAAAAGTCATACAGTAGCTTTGAAGTAATGGTGCTGCCAGAGTTTGCCAAGAAGGAAGAGGGGAGGGTATGCAGCAAGAAGAGAGCTTTTCAGTAGCATCTGGAAGTTAGATGGAATTAGAGAATTCAAGAATGAAGGCTGGTCATGGGGAGAAGACAGAAGACTGCAAGGAGTGACTGGTATGCTCAATGTACCAACAGTGCAAAGGCACTGGAATATGCCATTGACTGGCTATTCACCTTCCCCTTTCTTTTCTTCTGTAAACTTAAATCACAGAAAAGTTTGGGTTTCAAAGCTTGTAAACAGGTGAAAGTCAAACACAGACTTCCTCTGATTAGCTGTCTGTCCATGTGCAGTACTCTGGTTTGGCCATGCACGTGTACACTTAAGGAATATCTTCTGTTACTTACGCTCAAGATGCAACTAATAAATTACTACTTAAATCAAAACGTTTTCTAAAATTTGGCTAAAGGTGTACTGTCCAGATTGCTCACTGAATTTAAAAACTTCACATTGAAAAATTTTAATAAATATCTATTTACTAGTTTATTTAGGTTCTCCTTAATCCTGGTTTTACTTCTAGCACAGATTTTCCATCCCACTTTTGTAAATGTAGGATCAAACTGCATTATAATACTGTTAAAATATGAAGTATATTTCTAAAATTGGAGTTGCAGAGACCCTTGGTGCAAAACGTTTTTGATTGATTGTTAGGGAGGGTTGAGGTTATTGGATGACTCACTGCAGTAGGTTTTGCTGAACTGTCATTTATAGAAAAATTGCCAATTTTTTCAGTATTTTGGGGGTCAGTAAGGTTTGTAATTTACTATAGTTACTTACAGTTTTCAAACAGACTGTCAGGAAACCATGCCAGAACAAAACTATTTGTGCAGGTAATTAATGGAGAGGCTGTGGTACCTGCTGACAGCTATTTTCCAAGGAAAGGAATGGTTTGCAGCTAGGGGAAAAGTGTTAAAAGTGTGCCCAAACCAGTAACACAAACTGAAAGAGCAACCTTTGATCTGAGACATAGTTTAGGTCACATTTTAATGAATAGCTTTATTAAACTAGTATATTAAACTAATATTATTCTGTCAGTTGGTACATTTTATTTGCAGAAAATTGGATCTGTCTAAGGGTATTGGACATCTACAACAGTGATGCTGTTTAAAATTAAACTGGTAGCTTTAGTGTGTTTATTTAAAGGAATGTTTTCATGCATTTAAAGGAATGTGTTCAATTCAAACACTGACATTAAAAATCTAAGTCTGGACAGAGCTCATGTAGGGGTTTTTATGTTAAAGACAGGGGAGGTGCAGATTGCAAAAAGCCTTGCCTCTGTTTTAATACTGCTACTTACTGAACATATTTCACATTTAGCATGGCAGTGTTTTCAGGCTGCAAGAAACTGTCTAAAACTTGAATTGTAATGCATCATAATATATAAATTAATAACTATTACCAACTTTTTAATACCATAATATATTCTGTATTTTATTTCTTTTCTTTTTTCTATGTTGTATTGACTCATTGAAAGAATGTATTTCACAGTTGTACTTAGAGAGGGCTTAGATAATGGTGGTATCTAGATAAACGGTCCCATTCCGGGTGAAGGAATATTATGGAGGAAAACAGTCTGAAAAAGGAAAATTGTGATACCAGTTTCAGTGTTGCTATTGGAGTTGTTTAGGTAAGTGAAATTTTTCCATTGACACAGGATTACTTTTGTCAGGAGAAGAAACCTGTCTATTGCTGAAGTTGTGAAAGAAGAAAATTGTACGCTCTGCTCTTTTCCTTCTCCTGCCTGTCTTTTGCACCCTTTGAAAAAACTCAGTCAAACATGAGAGAGGATCTCCTCCATATATGAACCTCTGTCATATTTTTGGAAATATATGGTCAGATAGCGATTGAAGTTACATGTTTTCTGTTAATGATCCAACGAGGGAAGTGTCTAGTGGGAGCTCATACTTGAAGAGGAAGAGAATAAAAATGATAAAGGTCCAAACATGTAGCCTAGACACCATTCAGGAGGGCCACTCACTGGAAATTAGCCTTACTTCATTCTGGTGTTAATCAAAGTGCTGGAAATAACCACCACAGGGTGATGAGGTAGGAATTTTTACTGTCTTAATGTTTTTCAGTACACAGCTTCTTAAGTACTCTCTCCGTTTATTCCTTGTAGTCAAGGATTTTAGCATTTAGGTAATCTCTTTTATTTCCATTTGTAAAAGTTTTCCCATAATTAGAAACCAGAGAGATCTCTTTCCTGTCAGATTTCACAGTCAGATTTGAGTCATGGAAGTAGAAGTCCCACTACAAGATAAAATTATTTTAGAGGTATTTTTTTGCAGTTTGTTGAAGATGTAACCACAAATGTATAAACTAAATGTCAAGCAGTTAAACATTTTCAGTGGATGCTTAAGAGCACTGAAATTATTATCTACTGTTCTCCAGATCTTTTCACAGAGTGAGGCTCTTTCTAACACATCTATGGTGTAACCTAAATAGAATGGAGAACGTGGATAGAACATTAACATATAAAAAAAATGAGAAGCCTTTAATTCTTCTTATGGCTGAGGACTGATATGATGATAAGACTATGAGAAAGTTAGTGAAGGCAGCTGTTGGCCTTTTCAATTTGGGACAGTCCATGTTTTCTCTGTTGGTGTATTAGTTAATAATATTTGGTAGTTGCTATAGATATTTCTGGGTTTTTAAGTGGAATTCATACAGAGAGATTTTTGCAATTGTTTTCATTTTCATTACATGGATGTAGCTGCTTCTTGCTTCTGTGGCATCTTTGAAAACCCATCATGTTTGTGCACATGTACTCTCTGCAGTAATTCAAGTTGAAGGTTTTTTGGAGGTTCCTGTTGCTAGCAAGTATGTACTGCCTGGAGGGATGGCTGAGCAGCTTTGGAAGCCCGGCAGGAGCCACAGGCAGGTTCCAGTAGCCTGTCGGAGACCCTGTGATTAAGGAGGTGAAACCTTCTTCAGAAGAATTTAAGAATTCACTAGATCCCATTACATTATAGCTTCCAAGTGAGTCGACCACCATTTTCAATTCAGATTTTATCCACTGAAACAGATTGACTTCTCCCAGTCTAGAAAGCCTCCCTTGGCAATTTCCTGTTCTCCCTGGGTTTTGGAGTCTTGTATACATGTCTGTAGTCACTCAATTACTTGAGGCCCCACTCTTTCCAATGGCTCTGTATAAAAGAGCCCAGGCTATGGATGCCGGGAGCTGACTGAAATCCCAGCTGTGGGAGGCACAGCAGTGCCCTGCGCTGTGCCCTGGGCAGATACAGGGAGCACATCCCGCAGTGCTGTCTATGGACACAATGGAGAGGGATGGGAACGGCAGGGACCGGGAACAGGGAGAGAGGAGGGAAAGGCAAGGTCAGAGCAGCAGAACCAGTTTGAACCGGTCGGAATCGGTTTGAACCGGTCGGAATCAGTTTGAACCGGTCGGAACC
>CM031858.1:15305237-15593118 GCA_018697195.1 Certhia americana
AACCGGTCGGAACCGGTTTGAACCAGTCGGAACCAGTTGGAACCGGTTTAGACTGGTTGGAACCAGTCGGAACCAGTTTCAACCGTTTTGAACCGGTCGGAACCGGTTTGAACCGGTCGGAACCGGTTTGAACCCGTCGGAACCGGTTTGAACCCGTCGGAACCGGTCAGAACCGGTTGGAACCAGTTTAAACCGGTCGGAACCGGTCCGAACCAGTTGGAACTGGTCTGAACCGGTCGGAACCGGTTGGAACCGGTCGGAACCGGTTTGAACCGGTCGGAACCAGGCAGAACCGGTTTGAACCGGTCGGAACCAGGCAGAACCGGTTGGAACTGGTTTGAACCAGTTGGAACCACTCTGAACCGGTTTGAACTGGTCAGAACCGGTTGGAACCGGTTCAAACCGGTTGGAACCAGTTTAAACAGGTCGGAACCGTTCGGAACTGGTTTGAAGTGGTCGGAACCGGTTTGGACCGGTTTGGACCGGTTTGAACCGGTCGTTAGCGTTCTGCAGGCTGTGTGTCTGTCCCATTCTGTCTCTCTGTTTGCAATCTCTCTCTGATCGTTCCAGCCCGTTTCTCACATTGTGCTTTATTCCCGGTTAATCCCGGTCACAAGAGTTGTAATTGTGACATCCTGCAGTGGAATCGCTTGGATGTGTCTGTTATCAAAACCTTGGGTTTCTGTGTCCCAGCTCCAGTCTGCCCACCTCCTGATTTGTAGCGTTGATGCGTTCATGCTTTTTATCTGCCATAAATTAATGAAAAGTCGTCGGTCTGCTTTTTACATGTGAAGAAAATCAATTTATATTCATTAAAGTCCCAAAATATTGAGTAACTTTAAAATCCCCTTTCAGAAATAAACATTTTGGAGATTTTCGAGTTTTGTGTGGGAAGTCTGAGGTAGAACCGAGACTTCACGTGTTCTGTCTCCAACTGCATGGTGCTTGCCATAAGTACGAATTCGAATCAGCTTTTCTACGTCATCTTTTCTCAAAAAAAATGAACTTGAGTGAAACGGAGTGTATGCATGACTGATGGAGTCACTTGCAGTCCAAAGCAATAGAGGATGCTAGAAAGATGCTACTAAAGCTAAAATGAAATGGTTTGTTCATCTTGGCATGCTCCAGCTGCCTCCCACCTGCTTGCTGTGTCTGCCCCACGTCTGCCCGTTCTTACCAGTCTTGTTTGACAGCGTGGAGGATCGGGAACTCGGTCTGTCCCCTCATCCTCTGCTAAGGGGCCTCTCTTCCATGTGGGATATGCAGAAAATGGTTCCCTTGGAGAGCTGCAATTCTAGAATTCTGCAGTTTTGGAAGGTGCGTCTGGGAGGGTTCTGCTCCACTCCTGGCCTCGTTTAACCTGGGGTGTGTGTGTCACCCTGCAGAGTGATGGCGCTGGGATGACCTTGGTGGTGAAGGTGACCCGAACTCCGTGTGCCTCGATGACCGTGCAGTGTGTGGGAGCTATTGGTAGACAGGGCAGCATTTCTGTGCGTTTTTACAGGCGACGCTTATTCCCGCCCCCCGCCACCAATATCCGCCGTTCAACCCGAACGCCTTAAAGCAGAGATGTCTTTCATTACGTAGACGAACACAGGCAGAAACAATTACAATCATGCGTTTTCGTTATTTCGTTGTAATCCATTTTTTAACGTTTTTATTTAAATGATTAAAAGCAGGAGCGAGGGGAGCTCCTTGAGGGCGGGCGCGGCGCCTCCCTTGGCCGGCAGGGGGCAGGCGGGGGCCGTGAGGGGCCGTGAGGGGCCGGGCGGGCGCCAGCAGAACCCGATAGGGTGCGAGCTATAGAAGCAAGGTACAACTGGAATAATGAAATTTCAAAAATAAGCCCTTTTTAAAGGCTGGTTGTAACAGTCCTGCTGGGTATTGTAAATGCTTCAGGTGCACTTGATACTGCTGTTACGTTCCTGGCCCTGGCTCCTAATTTTTATGGAAAGATGGATTGAACTTCAATTTAGGAATATTCGGTAATCCCTCTCAGGACATACTGTAACAGCTGGTATTTCTGTGTTGCAGCAAATCGATTCCATACAGCAGTCAGCAATGCCTATGGCTGGGCTCCGGCAAAAACTTCCAAAGCATTTTAAATAAAGTGAGCCAAAGAAAATAGCATCATCACTGCAAAAATGTGGCTTAATTTGCACGTTAGGAAAAAAAAAAAATCCCCATCCCATTCCAGCAAAATATTAAGCATTTTACTGGTAAGGATTTCATCAGGTCATTTATTTTTCATTAATATATATTTAGGATCTGGGGGGAATAACTTTATGCTGTATATAAGTTTCTTAAATAATGAGGAGCTTGATGTTTTTTGTACTGAATGATTTACTGTGAAATAAAGAAAAATAAAGAAACTGATGGATTTTAAATACATTGCATATATGTAGATCAACAAGATTTTCTGCGTTTTGCAGTGAACTCTTTGTAAGCAACCTGAATTTCTGGTTCATAGTAATGTGCTTATTAGGAGAATGCCTTGTTTGGTTGGTTTTGGGTTTTTTCTGTTTGGGTTTTTTTTGGTTTTTTTTTCTTTTTAATTGATGAAAGTACTTTAAGATGCATATAAATCAAAGACATTTCGTTGGTAATCAACAATTTTGTTTTAAGCCGTTTCTTACATGTGTTAAAGTAAAAATGCCTCCATCCTTCATATGGCTGCTGTGGTGTGCTCACGCTGGGGACTGTCACTGGGGACAGGACTCCTCCTCCTTTATGTGTTAAAAATAAAACAAGCAGAATTTATGTAAAGTGAATATGTTCTTTCTTAATTGGTACAACGTGTCCTTGGCTATGATGTCTTTCTTTTTTCCTCTTTTAAACTGCACCCTGGCTAGCTTTGCATATAGATGTTTTACAGCTCTTGTCATCATAAGATGAGCTTTCGCTGTGGAATACCTAATTTCCTTATCCGTGCTTTAAATTTTAAGTTAATGGACTTTTGTGCTGATTTGATGAATGTCAAAGTTGGCTATTTTTTTTTTTATCAAAGCTGATTTTTTTTACTGAAGACTTCTTTTCCTCATAAACTTCTATTACTTCAAAAAATCCTAAACCCCTGAACAATCTTAATTGATAAGCTTTTAGGGTATTATTTGGTTCTTTCCATCGTAGAAGAAGTTGTGCAGGGAGGTAACTTCTGCTCTATTTGCCTTCTTTACCAAACCACCCAGATTCACTGGGTGAATGCCTCAGGGATATAAAAAACCCCCGTACATAAAAAAAGCTGCCAGACTATTTAAACTATAGGCTTATGCCTGGGAACAAGTTAACAACTAACTTATATCTAATAATTGCTATGAAACTTATTAAACAAAATCTTGTGGATGGCCTTTAGTATGCTGCAATATTTTTAGCCATGTGGAGATTTTTTTCAGTGAAAAACAAAATTTTGAACCGCATACACTGTTTACAGCACCTGTATATCACTCTTCCACAAGACTCTTGCCAAGTTAAAATGGGTCCAAAATATGCACTTTTAGAGCCAACATGACTTCAAAAGTCATTCTGATTAATATGAATGTGTTTTAAAAAAACCTACAAAAATGAAACCAGCAATAGCAACGGCAAAATGCTCTTCTGTTTGTTTATTTTCTTTTGCTAAAGCAGACCTGTGCTGCTTTCTTTCTTCAAAGATCCTTTTTACTGAAATCTAGAAAAAAATTCTTATTTTCTGGTAGCTTCCCCCTCTCCCTTCCTTCTCCCTGCAAACACATCAGTCCCTGCCCCGCTCTAAGTAGACAGTTGCTGTCTTTACTTGGAATTTCTTTTTGTGTGTTTGCGTTCCAGTTTCATATTTTAACATACTTGAATACCAATGCATTCACTTATGTCTGAAATTAATTTTAATTTTTGTTACATGTACTCTGAATTTTTCTCAAAAAGTGCTTAAAAGAAAGACCCAAAATATACCTGTGCAATTATTACAAAATATGTGTTAAAAAAACACTGACTTTGTCATAATGAATCACAGAAAAATTCCTTACATGGTAATGGCTCCATCAACTCCACAAAACTGCTATTTACCTTAGAAAAGTATTTGCTCCAGTCCTGCTTTTTACCACTTCAGTTAAAATTTAGATTATATTTCCAGATTACAAATAAAAACCTTAAATTATCTGAAAACAACTGAAAGGATGTTAAATAGAAACACTGAATAAATTTACTGTTCTAGTAAGAAATTTTATTTTCTTGAGATAAGTAGTAGCAAAATTTGAATTACCTCAGTTATTCAGTTTTAATAAAATACCCCTAGACTTTGTTTCCAAAACATCTGACATGCTGGAATTAAAGAGGATAATTTACACAAGAGAAATGTGTTAAATTATTCTTAATGCAGAATGGGATTATAGGCTAGACTGAAGAAAACAAAACCTGTTTCACCTGGAGGAAACAAAAATCTAACAGTCATAAATAAATACCTAGCGCTTGGCTTTGCGAATCTTAAATAAAAGCTTATTTCATGATAATTATTGGATTTGTTAGCTGCAGTAATATACAGTTTAACAATGTTCTTAATTGTAGAATTTTGTTTCTGTTCTTTCTAGGAGAAGCTGGGAGATAATATAAATCTTTGTGGACCACTTGGCTGCAAGCAGTTAAACTGAAATCAGCTCCTGCCTTCTGGCTGCAGTGCTGCTTTGAGGTTTCTGCGTGACGCTCTGCAGACTAAATCATGCCAGCGTTATCAGCTGGATCTGGAAGTGACACAGGTACGCAGGCCAAGGAGGGGCCGTGTTTCCTCCACAGCTTAGTTGTTAAGTCTGTATTGCAAGTAAGGTAATTAATAATGGTCTGGCCAGATTTATAATTTAAGATTTAAAACATAACCTTTTCTCCCTGAAGTTAATTTAGATACGTGAAACACCACAGATAAAATGTAATAATTTTGAAAAGTCCCACCACCACCTTCTTTCCCTCCCTCCTCTTCTCCTAAAAAGAGCAGCTCCAAACATATATTATAGATGGATCGGAAGAATTTGGATTTACCTCTGAGCATGGTTGCTACAATGTTAGCTTGAAAAAAGGAGGAGGACGAAAAAAAACCCCAATGATGATATCATGCATGCCTTAATATTTGCAGCAGTCTAGACTATCCCCTCTGTGAGTTAGTTATCAGTGGAGTTATTTCTGAACACAGACTACTCAGTTTTGACAACTCTATAACAAATTAGGAGAAGAAAAATACTGTCTCAAGTTCTGTTCCTTTGCTTGCCTTCCACGTCAGAGCCCAGTTCCTGTCACTGACTGCTGGCAGTGGGATTGCAGATATGTAGCTCTCCATAGTTTTCACCTTCTTTGTGGCAATATTAGGTCATATTCAAAGGTTAAATTTCATCTTCTTGCTATGCTGACATTCTCCCTCTCTACAGTATTTTTGTCCCTCTGTTTGGGATAATTTTTGCTTGAGAGTGTTTGTTTAAAAAGGGTGATCCAGCTGAGGTTGCAATATAATACAAAGATCTCTGCTTTCCACCCCTCTGCCACATAGTTTTATGCACAAGAAGTAACAGCAGGATTTGTAAAATTTGGAGGGAGATTTCAAGTCAGGAATCCAAAAAATATGTGTATAAGTGTGTATATAAGGAACTGCATTTGATTCTTGTTTTTAGTAGACTGTACAGGGCAGTGATTTTGTTTTTCCCATACATAAAATTTATCCTAGATGACAATATTAATCTTTACAATTAGGGTGTGAGTCTGTTTATTTGTTGCCATGGGAGAGTTGTTTGGTTTTATATGCTTTTTTTGTCTCCCTATTTCTGTGTTTAAGGGATTTGACTATGGCTTTGCCAAACCCTATCTCTGCATACCTTTTTCTCTCCTTTTCTTCATGGAAATAAGTGAGTTGAAGCTTTTCAGTATGCTAAAGCTGAGTTTTGGAAGATGTGTCAGGGTCTACTCTGGTCTAATTTTTCACTCTGGACCTTTGCATTCTTTATTGTGCACCATTTTGTGTCCTTTCAAAACCTGCCTTAATTTTTTTTTAATGATTACTTGTTTATTTTTAAAGATTGTTAATATGTCCAAAAGTAATAGTCATGGGCATACTTTCTGAATAAAGAAAGAGAAGGACTTCAAAAAGTGGAAGACAATCCTAATTTTGAAATATTGTGTCTTAGAATGTCTTTAAGCATGTTTTACTGTGCTATTTAATCCATATGATGATGCAAACATACCTGTAATAATTAAGATATGTGTTAAAACTGTTTATAATAAAACATGATACATACTGTTAATATCTTGCTGTTTAATAATATGGTTGTTAAGTATTTTTTTTTCCTGCCTCAAGTTATAAAATGTTTCTCTAAATAAAACTTTACATTTGGAGTGAGAAGAGAATTATTTTTTTTTCTTCCACTTTCTTTACAATACTTCGTGATGGGACTGATCTGCACTTAAATATTTCCAGGATGGTTACATCAAACTCTGCTTTCTACCCTGGCTATGATACAGGTGGTTTCTAACTGGAGTCCTGTTTTTCTGCTGTTGCTCTCACTCTTCAATTAAAAAATAGCAATGTGCATGAAATTTTTCCTACCTCTGTTCTTCCTGTGTGGGTAAGCCAGTCTTCCTCTCACCCTGCTTGCACAGACTGGTATTGTGACATGTGACAAGTTGAAACTGCTCTGTCTGGAGCACTGAGGGCTTGGCAAGTCACATAGTGGGACCTTTAGGGTAGGGACATAACCCTGTTCAGTCTGTTTGCTAAAACTCTCTTTTGCAAATACAATCAGACAAAATGCAGCCTAACCTATTTTTGTGTCTGTTAGATACTGGGTGAAATAAAAGTAAACCTGGATTTAAAAACAAATGAAAGGATTCTGTGAGGACTTGTAAATAGAAATGCATCATCTGTGAATATTGAAAGTTGCCATGTCACAGACCAGTGGACATTCAGTTACCAGTATGGGAACATGGATGATTTTTTTTTTTTAATAGATAGTCTGAAGTATCAGATCACTGTGATAAGTAGGATAGTGTTCATGATGGGCTGTATTTGATGAGACTGAATGTTTACCTGACTGTGTTCATTTTACCTTGCTTTTTCTTTGTCAGCAGCCTTTATTAGAAGTGGCACCATGTACTTGCAGCTGATTTCTTCATATACCTGCTTCTGTCCTACCATGCTTCTTTCTCTTCCACTCTCCATTAGCTATATAGAAAACTTATTTTTATATAATAATAATTGAAAAGCTGCTTATTGTGTATAACAACTGTGTGACCCTTAAGGTTTATGGTCCTGTCAGTGTGAAAAGTTGTATTAAAGCAACCAGCATGAACGGAAAGCTGAGCTCAAGGCTCGGGCTGGGTCAGAAGCTTTCAACAGTTTCTGTGTTGCAAAAGTCTGCTTGCCCTCCGTGTGCAAGCCCATCAAACAGATTTTTTGAAGACTGTGCAAGAAGACATGCGTTTTTGCAGGTAAAGCAAATCTAGGAGATCTGGCATTCACTTATCTATTATATTTAGGAAGGTTTAAAATTGCAGTTCTGGCTTCACAGTAGTTGCTGACTTTGATGGAGCCAAGATGACATCATTATGCTTTAAGTGTTGTTCTGATGTGAAAAACATCATAAACTTGTTGCAGATTTCTTTCCTCCCAACTGTAGCTGTATCAAGCTTACTTAACTGACAAGCTTAAAAATGCTTTTCTGTTCGTTCTCAAAAACCAGTGCATGAATGTGCAAAGCAGACTTCATGTTTTTGTTTCGTGTGTTGTCAGCAGGAAAATCACATTTATGGGCCAGGTTCAGGCACCAAGTAAAACTGTGTGAGATTGCTTATATACAGTGAAAGTTAGAAGCAGTTCTTGGATTTGAATATTGTAAATTATAGAAAGAGAAAATGTATGAGGGCTTATGTTTGTTTCTCTGTGAGCACATAAAGAACGAGCACTGTGCCAGGTAGTGGAGTTTGTCTCAGTATTACAGGACTGCAAAACTGAACAGATCTTAGGTTTTTAATTAAAAAATACCCACATTTGTTACTCATCAAATTTTAAGTTCGCATGGCATTCAAAATGTTCCTGGTTTTCATGGTTTTGTCTCTGTTTTGTAGTAATACTAAATAAATATGTGAAATCTGTTCTAAATGTTAGTAATTTTTCCAAAATGCATTTATAGTAGTGTATTCTGTGATTCTTTAGAATTGATCTCAACCTCTGAAGCTAGTTGCTGTTGATGTGGATATGCTGAATGCTGGTAGAAATATTTTGCTAGGATAGTTCGTATGGATTGACTTCCCAGTGGTCAGAGACCACTGCAAGAAATGGGAAATTCAAAGATGATTTTGCAGTCACCTGAACACAAAAAGAAGCTGTCTTGCTTTTATTGTTTTCATATAGATGTCTTCTCTTTTTTTACTACTATATTAATGCATGGAGGCAGTTAAATGGCTTTTAGAATAACATTAATTTGAAAGATTTGGGCAAGTATGAGATGTATGGCTAGCTTTAATTGCAATCTGATTTAATTTTTAAAAAAACAACTTGCTGGTGTTGGAAAGGGTATTTATTTTGTTATCAACATATTTATGGTGACTTGGAAAATTTGTTTGAAGTGAAATTTCTCTAAACTGTTCTGTTTTATGTTAACATTTTATATTATACTAGACTGATTCAGTAGTGTGGAATCAGAAAATATGTGTCATTATATTTACTGATGGTAAACTCTTTAAAGCTGTTACAGTTTTTGGACACGTTTAAATTCAAATGGTCTGTCAGCTGAAACAATTTTACCCCCTTTTTTTGGTGAGCAGTGTGTAGTTTTGTAGAAAATGTGAAGGTACAGTAGTCTGTAGAGTTTCTAAGCAGGGGCTGTGTTTGTTGGACTGAAAGCTGTAGCTGCACAGGAGTTTGACAGTTCTGGTGATGCCAGGTGTCCTTTGCTGAGAGCAGACTGCCGTGCTGTCCCCCTCAAGTGTGCCACAATCCAGGTTAGCCAGCAGAGCCTACATACTGTGTGCATTTAGTGTCACGTGGAAGGTTCTGTGGCTTCTCAGCCCAGTATCACATCAGATCCTGGCTGATTTAAAAGAACTAAACCTGTTAATCAGAAGGCAATATATTTTTACTAAGAGGTAATGAGAAGCTTCCCTGTTAGCTGCCTGTCGTTGCATGGGGTTCAAAATTGTTTTTTTTTATTTTAGTAACCCACTGGTTTAGAAAAAAAAAACAACATACACAAAGAACACCTCAAAGCAACATATTAGTCTTAGAGATAAATGATGAAATAATTCAATTATTTCAAATAGTTTACTTTCCTAAACTTACTTCCAAAATAAGGTGATGATGTAGGATCATGGAATGGTTTGGGCTGAAAGGGACCTAAAAGGTCATTGTCTTCAAACCCCTTGCTGTGAGCAGGGACACCTTTCACTAGACCAGGCTGCTCAGAGCCCCACTCAGCCTGGCCTTGAACTGCCAGGGATGGGACAGCCCCAGCTTATGGGAACAGCCTGTTCCAGTGCCTGACCAATCTCACCACAAACAATTTCTTCCATATACTAACCTAAATTTCCCTTCTTTCAGCTTGAGTCATTGCTCCTTGTCTTATCAGTGCAGTTCCTGACAAAGAGTTCCTCTCCAGCCTTCCTTGTAGGCCCCCTTCAGATATTGGAAGTTTGCTGGAGGTCTCTATGCACACTCCTCCAAGCTGAACAGCCCCAACTTTCTCAGTTTGTCAATATCCTTGACTCTAAATTTGTGTATATTCCTGTATTCTTCTCTAAACTTATATATCAAGTGTATGTGGCTGCATGTATATGACTGATTGTATAATGGCATAACTTATTTTGAGTGCTAATTCCTAAACTAGGTCCTAAAGTGAATCATAACACTGAAATAATATACTGACTTGATTCAGGACTGCCTAGGATTGTAGGAATTTTTCTTCTACTCTCATAACAGATAAATTCTGTATGGAATACATGATTAGCATTTATCTTGACCATTACCATTGATATGTGGTAATCAAAAAGTGTTTCCATTATTCTTAGACCCAACTGATTTGAAAATAGTGTTGATTTCTATTGTTAGAAGTCTTTATTCAGGCTCTTAATGAGATACTGTGTCTTCCTTTTGCAGATGTAAAATGCTATGTTTAGTAGTCCTTGCTGCCCCTCCCCAGAGCCAAGTCTCTTACAACCTTCTAAAGGTTAAAGATTAAAGGGTTAAAACATGGCCAGTGTGCCGGGTGCCTTCCAAAAGCTGGAATGAGCTCTTGCCTGCCTGCCTGCCTGCCAGGTACTTGCTACTGCCTCCTCTAGGGCTGATAAAGATCTAGATAAAAAAACTAAAGACTTGCCAAGCTGATATCTGTGGAAAGGACCAGTCAATTAGTCAAGGTTATTTAAGGTGCCATAGTATGCAGGCTTCATTGGAGGGGACAGGACTTTTTTTTTTTTTTTTTTAAAAAAAAGAATACAAATTTGTGTATGAGTTTTCCACAAACTGTTTGCTAATCTGTCCTTGATGGGTCACTTTAAGTCAGTTTTATGTATGTGTTATTCTTGTAGATAATAGGTGTGCTTTTGAATACTCATAAAAGTACATTTTATGAACTTCGAAAATATCCATGTTGACACAGTGTCTAGTAACTGCATTTTTGAGGGGGTTCAATTTTGAAACAGCTGTGATGAGCCATAGAAGCAGGAATTTTGCAGCAAGTCTTGCCCTGTATGGATGCAAGTAGAGATCAACTCTTTAACTCTCATCAGAACGTTAAGGGTATGTGGTATGTTAAATCTGAAATACACATGTTGAGACAAATCCTAAAAGACCAATAACTGTTTCAAGCAACTGCGTATTCTTTAGCTCCAGGAGCCAAGTTCCAAAACTAAAGACTTTTCCATTTTGAAGGAAATAATATTTTTAAAAGTGATGGGTTTAAATGATTACTCATTCAACATTTTCTGTCATAACATTGTTTTAAGGTGGGCTAACAAATTTACTGTAGCTTGGAGGAATAAAAATTAGGTACAATTTTAAGTTTAAATACTATTGCCCTTATGAAATATGCAGTCGTGTTCTTGGAGGACACTTACAGAAAAATTCTTTTTTTTATTAGAAAAAATAATAGAACACTGATATTTCTATTGCTCTGCCATCTGCAAGGATTTCAGCATTTTACATTTTTTTGTGAAATAAATCAAAACTGTTATTTTTCCCAAGATGCCAATCACTTGCCTATCATGACTATGTAGTTACTCGGTGTTCTGTGCTTTGAAAATTAATTTTTTTTTGTAGAAACACTAAACTGCAAAATTTAAAAAAGATACTTACTGGAATGAGTTAATCCATCTGGTGTTGTCAGAGAAAAAATGTTACTCTTTAACTTTTTGAAGTGTCAGCAAGCTCATATATTTAGTGGAATTACTTAAGAGAGCATAAAAAAAGAATTATTTGTAGCACATAAATTTGAGCACATAGTGGTGTTTTCACAACTGGAGTCTGATAGGACGGTGCAATGTGTCCATCCTAATACACAGACATACTGCATGTGTTTTTATTTGAACCTGTGTGTAAATACTGATCTCAAATTTCAGAATGAAATAACTTTCAGTATGTGGTGTTAGTGACTGATTCTGTTATTCAACAGCAAGGATGTCAGAACGAGTGCTTCAACTGCAGCGCTGTTTGCTTGTGTGTAAGGCAAATGTCGGAGCCTTCATAGAACTGTAAAGTACAGTTCAAATGTGAAAAAATGTTAGCTTGTTATAAATGGCAGCAAATGGTGCTGATTATTTTACCTTTGACAAAGTGGAAAATTTAAAGGTTGGTTTGTCCCATTTTATTAATACAATAAATTTTTACAGTGTTGTTCTGGGCCTTTAGATATATGTTCTTTAGTGTTTATTATCCCTCAGTTGCTGTAAAAATTCTAGATTCGAAGCCTGGCATCATTGTTCAGAATGCTAATTCAGGAAATTAATTAGCATATGAAAGCAAAGGCACATCCATGTTTCCATTTCTTTCCTTACGCTAACCATAACAAAGTTGGTGTTTTCTTGTAATATGCAAGAGTGATGGAACGCAGAGACCATATTTTTTATCATTTAGCACTAGTTTATAGCTTCCACAGACTTGTCCTAATAATGAAGCTATGAAGGATATGACAAGAATGGTGATATTAAATTTCTCTAGACTAACAGTAAATTTTTCCATTCTGATGTCAAGAATGTAGAGCATCTGGAATCTGCAGTGTGAGTGGTTCAGTACGGGAACAGTTTCATCAATTGCTTAGCCATTTATTCTCCTCCTAGGAACAAGCAGACTTCTGTAGAATATAACACTACAAAGGAAGTAATTTTCTAAAACTGGAAAAATCTTTTATGTCCTGTTGTTTCTGATTTAAAAGGTTTCCATTGCTTCTTACTCTTAAATCCAATTGCATTTGCAAATTTACTGTACACGTGTTTAAATTGGAATTAGCATTATTCCGCATTTTGGTCTTCAGATCAAATAAAACTGAATTGTATTAATTAAGTTTAGAAAAATCTGAAGATGCTCTGAAGACAATAACTGCTTATGTGTGTTGAAAGAACAAGTTGAAATTTATCTTTTTACCCTTTTAGGTGTGATTATGTTGTGATGGGTCTTGGGGTTCCTCTCCCCTGAACTGTAGGAGTGACCAGACATACTTCCACTCTTAAAATCGCATAATTGTCTTACATCTCAATGTTTAATCACATTGGGGTTTTTTTATGTATACTCAGGCCTTCTGGGAATAAACTATCTACTTTTTAAAATCAAAATGAATTAGTTTTTCTTGTGTATGTCACGTTTACTTTATTGAATTTGGATACCTCAAGTACTTTGATACTAGTAAATTCCAATGGGTGTGTGATTCCTTTTGAATATAAATGCTGGTTAAGCTTAGGCAAACTAGACTAAAAATATTCAAGAACCTAAGTAGAATAGCAACAGACTAGAATAGTGTATAATAAAAAAAAAAAAAAATCCGTTTTTTTTTTTTTTTTTTGAGACACTCCACAGAGTGGTGCCAACATCACACATTAAAAACAACAGGATTTTTTTCTTGGCTTTTTTTTTGTTTTTTTTTTTTTTTTTAAACAGCTTCTAGATAGATTTTTTTTAAAAGCTCTTGGTTGTGTTTATTTACCTTGTGTGCACCTTTCAAAAAAATGTGAGTTCCATGCTTGCCATATGACTCAAGAAGGTGGGACTTCAAGAGAAACATCAAAATTGAGGCCAAAAGCACTGGCAGGCAGTGGTAACATTCAGGTTGGAGGTGCTGATACATCTCACTCTGGGTCTTATGTGATGAATACACATTTTTAATTTGCCAAGCAATCTGTATTTTAGGGCGTATTGCTATGACCTTTTGGAAAGTTGATTTTTGGTTTTAGAAGTAATCAAAAGTGTTCACTGTCCAAGCATTCCTTCAGGCTGCATAATTGCTGATAATCTCATTTTGAGAACCTGGCAGTACTTAAACCATTGTTAAACTTGCACGTTTTTCCATGGCCTTTGGCTCTGACTTCTAGAACCACCTGAGATGCTACTTAGAAGTTTTACAAGAGGTTTGAAGTTGATCTGAAGTACTCTACTATGAAATTCAGATTACTTCTATTGCTGCACGACAGCATCTCTGTACAGTGAGACCTTGTAGGGCTGCAGGAATTTGAGCTACTGCCCTTCTTGTGTAGGAAAGATGCATGTGACAATTGTTCAGGTATCTTAAGTAAAATTAGGCCAGTGTGTAGCTACCAATATAGTGGTGTCAAATTCATTACCAGTTTACTCTAACTTAACAGACTATTGTGTCCCTGTCCTTATCACAAAAGCACTTTCTTTAATATGCCATGTGCAAGTAAAGTCACCTGCCAGCCACAATTTTCACTATTTCTTCACAGTGCAATGAATAACACCAACACATTTCATGTAATTTTGATGCAAGCAAAAATCATGTTTTACTTGGAGGTGTGCGTAGGAGATCCCCATACTTTATTTCTTACTGTATAAAAATCAGAATGTCCATCTGAAAATTTTTGATTCTGTAGTACTGTGCACCACAGACAGAACAGGAGAAAAGTTAAACCTTTAGAGGTGCTACCACCTTCTTCTGCCATTACCTTCTGGACCTGAGTCAGGTGATCTGTAATCACACAAATTTAACTTTAGACATGTTCTAGACCTTTGTCTTCTGTTCTCCCCAGGTTCATACAGTAAGTCCTCCTCCTGCCTGATTTTTACTTGGCTTCTTAATGGAGTTTTTTTTTTAATTCTTGGATACATAGTGGTTGAGTTTCGGGAGGAGTCTGAAGAGCAAAAGCGAGGTGTTCTCCAGCATGCTGCATGGCACAGTCCTCAGTTTCCACTGCAGCAGAGAAGGGCCGGATTCTCATTTCCTTCTGGCTGAAAGCTATAAACACTGGATTCTAGAGCCAAAGCAGGGAAGAACTAGAAGCATGGCTAGGATGTTGGATAAAATCAGTTAGCACGTGTCTAATTGTCTTCCCTTCCCCATGGGAGTTGCACAGATTGGCTGTGTTTCTGTTGAAGCTAAAGTAGTGCACTAGGAGCATGGACACCCATTTCCCTAAAATGGGCAATTCAGGGCTATGTAAATAAGTAAAGCTCACAGAGACTTTTGAGCTGGATGTGAAACCTTCAAGTGTGTCAGCATCTGCAGGGTTCTGCACTCCTGGAGTGCTGGGAGGCAGGGTTTTTCTCTGGGAGTTTTGTGTTTAAAACCAAAGTCTCATTATGGGCAGATTCAGTCTCCCCGTATGTCACGAATAGTTAATCCATCAGGAAATACAACCTTTCGTTTTATTTTTCACTAGGGATTTGATTATCAAAGTGTTGAGGAGCAAGTTACAAGGAGAGAATAGTTTTAGAGTTGATTACATGTGGAATTTAAGCAGATCTGATGGATCAAGGGAAAGAAAGCTTACTCTGTTACACTGTTACTTTATTTGAAGGAAGTGTCTGAAGTTACTGTTTTCTTTCTTTTGAATGACACACAGGAATTGTCCCTAAGCAGTTATGCCACAGTGTAAGCTTAAATTGAAAATTTCTGTTCATTTTCTGACAGCCTTAAGGTTATTTTGAGGTAAATACATTTACAGTAACAAAAGTGGCCAAGTGTAAAGAATTTTTAAAAATTCCTAAATGACAAAAAAGAGAAATGTTTTCATTTTCTAAATGAACGTGTTTTCATAAATTGCATGATAAAACAACCATTTTTGCTAAGTTCTGAAGTTCTAATAATTTGGGAAGCCAGAAGTCCCACTCAGTTCTCTTTTCTGTGGCTGTCAGCCCTATCAATGATCATATCTTGCTAGGCAAAGCTTGATGGTCTTTTTATATGTCTGCAAAATTGTAGTGGTTTGAGTTGTAGCTTCTTTTTGCAGTACTTCTGAAGCAGAAACAAGAAGAGATTTAAATAAAGCAGGATTCTAAGAGAAATGAATGTATCAAATTCCAATGTATCAATACAAAAAAAATGGTTGGAGCACAAAAAGAATGTATCTAGAAAGAACTTTTTCTTCCCAGACTTTTACCGAGAAACAGTAAAAAAAAGAAAATGTAAATAATCAGAACCCAAATGTGCTGTATGTGATGTTGAAAGTGATGTGTACTGCCTGAAAAGGTTGTGAAATTATGTTTACTAATAAATATTATAAATCATAAGTTTTAGGGAGATGATAAGCATGATAACAATAGGTAACCTGTAATTCACAGCAATGTTCTTTCATCAATAGAATATGTTGTAAATCTGTTCTTGTGATGAACAGCAGTACTTACTCAGACTAAAAATAATAACAAGACCGTGTATCTTGGATCCCGGGAGAATATTGGTGTTTTTGTAGACAGCAGACAGGAGAAAAAGGCATTTTGTCCTTTTTACCCCAAGTAATCCCACTGGAAAATTAAACATGTGCTATGAATTGATATCAGCTCCTGCCAGGTTACCTCCCTAAAGAGGACTGCTGCAAACACTGTTGCTACATTTCTTGGACAGCACTTTGATGGCCTGTGTGCACGATGGATATTTTATGCTGTATGCTACTGTGGAACAGTGTGCTACTGTCTGCCCCTCAGAGACTGCTGCTGAGGTGTGCCACAAATAACTGAGAACAGCAATTGCTTTAGCCCTAGAGAGAATCTCAAATACCTGCAGATTAAAAATGTTACTGAAATATTTCTGTGTGCATGTGTGTCTGGGAAAACTGTGTTGGTTTTGTTTGTAAAAGTTTAATCCTGCAAAACAGAGAAGGTGCTTTTGTATTGCTGGGGATCCCTGCTGAACACAGGATTGAAAAAAGTATTAAACAATATATTAGCAAGAAATATTTAGAAAAACCATGAACCTTTTCTTAATGGACCACCCTATCCAGTTTCTGTTCTTTTAAGGAAGTTTTTCCTATTCATGACTCATTTCACTCTTTGGCTAACATCAAGGGAAATGGAATAACGATTAAGCAAAGGAATGTATGTTTTTTTCTGGGTTTGTCCTTTTCTCAAAACCTTTATGAATTTTGTGCATAACCTTGTGTAAATATATATGGATGTAGAAGCTTGACAACTGTGACAAGGTAAAAAGTACACTGCTAATACTTGTTTCTTAGTAATTTTTCCTAAATGTTCCTTTCGGTTCGACAAGTTAATGTTGTGCTGGATACTCCAGACTCCCTCTTCAGTTAAAATGACATGCTTCAGGCAGCCAATTACACAGAACTGTTAAGTGAAATTAATGAGATCACCCTAGATCACACTTTGTGTTTTATTTTCATTTTATAGGTCTGTACGAGCTGCTGGCTGCATTGCCAGCCCAGCTGCAGCCACATGTGGACAGCCAGGAAGACCTGACCTTCCTCTGGGATATGTTTGGTGAAAAAAGCCTTCATTCACTGGTGAAGGTAAACCACATTTAAGTCAGATTCTCTTTGAGAAGAGCATATGGAAAAATGTTTTGAGCGCCATCTAGTAAACCAGTGACCAAACTGTTGCTCAGTGAAAACAAAACAGCCTTGTTTTAACTCCGTTTCTGGCAGGGTGGAAGTTGTTAAATAAGATTTTACCAAAAATACATAGATGATTTCATTTAAGAGTGATGTTTTGGCAGTGTAATGTTAATGCAACAAACATGTGTTGTTTGCCCTTGTTTAGAAAAAAAGAGTTCGAAATAGTAGCAGGAAATCTGACACTTCTTTATGGTCAACATTCAAGACCTGGAGTTTAGCTTAAATAAATAAACGTTCACAGCAAAAATTAGAAGGAATATATTTTCTGAGGTCAAGTATGGCAAGAGTTCAGTAGCCACATTAATTTAAAATAATTTCCTTTAACAAAGTCAACTGAAATTCTAGTAAGCTGTTTCTTTTATTGGCAAGTCTCCATTTAATATTGTGTTTTGCTCATAAATATGCTGGACTCAAGTACAGCCTAAAATAAGTTGGATGAATACTTGAGTAAAATATTATGCTACAAAAATGATCAGCAACAAGAAATCAAAGCATGCCATGGGAGTACACAGAGCTATCCCAATAATCTTAAAATTGTGTAGAGCTGAAAAATGGGACCAATCAGCTGGTTAAAAATATTCCACTCCTACAAAATGGTAAGTATGTCTTCACTCCCTGGTGCAGAGCTAATTCAAGCTGGAAGGAAATTCTGAGGTCTGAAATGAGTCAGTAGGTGGTAGTAATCTGTGCCATGAATATATCCATACTTGTGCAGAATTTGTTACCCTTGTCAATTACTGATCTAGAGGAAGCCTAAAACTGGGATTGTTTCTAAGTAGGTTTGAAAGGATCACATTTTCCCATTTTTTTTTTCAGCTATTTTATTCTGGAAAAAGGTGTAATAATACTGATACTTAGTCAAGTGCTTGGTGATACTCTTCAAAATATCTGAGAATTTACATATAAAAGTAAACATAAATGCTCTCTGGCATTTGATACACAAAAGCAACAGTGGAACAGTGCTTGGCAATACTTGCTTGCCTAAAGAATTTAATCAACGTTTCTGAAGTGCCATGACTCCCAGACTACTCGCAGCTTTGCTGCAGCTGTCTGTGCAGGTGGCTTAGAAGATCACTGTAAGAGGAATACCAGTCATCTTTCTGATGTGGCGTGCATCTAAGCAAAATGTTAGGTCAGCTGCTAAATTAGTTTTCTTTCTGGTTCGGGAATTAAAGAAGGCTGGCTAGAAAATGAGTGAGGATCTGTGAAACATTGACACTTCAACATTTGCTCTAATTTTTTATCGAGGCAAAACCTAAACGTTTTCAAGCTCCTTCACTTAACTGCCTTTTGTCCCTCATTTCAAAAGAAGACAACAGTTTAGTGGTTTACTCACTTGGACCATGCTCTCAGTTCAGAGCAGTTGGCTTTCCTAGCATCTCTCCTGGTTGCATGCCCTAGTTACCATGTTGTTTGTTATTGCAGGGTGGATTGGATTTTCTGACTGTAACAGAAAAGAAAGATGAGAAAGAGGATCTGTGAATGGTCACTTTATTGCAATTACACCAAGAAGGCACTGAAATATCCTGACCATCTTCATTATTTATCTTGTGCTCTGTAGGTCCAAATCTTAAACATACGTGTAGCTTTGACTCTGTTGATGTTTATTTTAATGTCCTCTTAAGCCTCACACTATCTTAAAATAGATGTCATTCTTGAAATGTTGAAACTATATCTTGAGTGTTCATTAGTTGCTCTTCTTTAATACAATATATTAATTTCATTTGAGAGACAAAGTTCTTTAATTACAAGAACTGAGATTATTAAGAGCGTGTGGTCTGACCCAGTGCATGTCACAGGCTATCAAACCTCATCTTTGATTTCTGTGGAGTTTTGGTATATAAAGTAGGGTATGAAGAGATGTTATCTAGTTCATATACCTGCCTCAAGATGGGCTTAACTGTATGTGAAATTCCTGGTATTTGATGGACCTTTAATGCATTTTTAGAAGGATTGTTCAGTATCCTCTCAAATTTCAGAGAAGACAGTTCCTATTCTTTTTCGAAGTGACCTGTCAGAGCAGAAGAATGAGCTCCATCTGCCTTAATTTTTCTCTGTTACAAGACTTTGGGAGTGCAAAATCTTTCTTTCTGAGTTCTGGTGTCTTATGAAAGACTGTTTTTCCTAGCAGTAACTTCTTAAAGTCAAGTGTACTTGTAAAGACAAATGTTTTTAATTCTGCAGACAGAGAATGATGACACATATTTTGTAATAAAAAAAAAAGAGAAAGGAAAAAATGTGCACTAGCTTTGAGCCAAGGATGTTGTGATCCTGGTATGTGGCAGTGTAGGAAGAAAATGAGCATGGGTAGATTACCAATTAGCTTGGATATTTCTCTATTTTAATGCATTGCTTAATGAAAATTTCTACACTGACCTTCTTACCTTACTGCTTAATAATTTCAGATATTATAAAGGAGCTTTTTCCTAAATTAGGAAATAGATAAAATGCTCAAATTATTGAAAGACTTAAGTATAAAAAGAACTTTCTACTTTTTCTACAGTTATTCTAAGTTAAATGGTTATTTAATTAATATAACTTTTTCTTCATGGTTGTATACTATAGTAAATGGTTTGCTATTCTGGCTCTTTTAATACCGAAAAGAAAAAAATAGAAGAGAAAAAAAAAGCCCCAAACCTTGTCTTGGAGTTCTCTTCATTCAGTATTGTTGGACAGAAATCTCTTTGAGAACTTGGATGAGCCTAAGCTGTTCTAAGAAGTCAGAAATGGAAAAGTAGTATTAGATCATCCAATCCATTCCCCTGCAAATACTGGATTGCTCCCTGCAGTACATTCCTATTGTAGTTAGTAAAACCAGCAAACACTGATGCAACTGTTCTTGCTGTCTCTTTTCTTCACAAAGGAATGTGTTGATTAGATTTTAGTTTACAAAGTAAAATAAAGAAGGAACCCACAAGTGTTGTTGACAGTTTGAAAGAGAAAATTGATTCTGGATAGTGTTTAAAATTTGTTTCTGCTTCCCTCAGTTTGTTACTTCGTTGTCTTCTTACATGACTCAAATTTTTACCAAAAATCTTCAGCCATCTCATTCCTTTTTATATAACAGAGATCCCATTAATTCTGTAGAGATTTATAGGATAGAAACATGAGGGGAAGATCCTTCAGGGTAATTGCAAGCATTGATGTAGCTGATACTTGAAATAGTACACGTGCTCAGCTTGGATATTTTTTAGAAAGGATAAATAAAGATGTGCTCTAACGACTCCTTTGGATTATTTTTAGGGGAGCAGCAAGAATTTCCATGTGCTTTTGGCTGCTGTTAGTGCACCAGACACATTTTACTGTTTGTCTGTTTAGCTCCAGGATGGAGCTTCCACTCACACTGTTGCCTTAAACATTTCTGGTGGTGGATGTAATGCTCAAGAATTGAGTAAACTTTTCTGTTGCACAGCTACCAAAGTATTTCATAACCAATTGCAGTTTGTTTTTGGCCAACTCAATACTGTACTTTCCATTATAAAAAAGAAGCCACAGCAAGTGCTGTTGCGCTTTCTCTTGATAGAGAGGAGCTTGTACTTTCAGAAAGCTCTATGTTGCACTAGGAGAGAAAATACTATGGTAAAAGTAAGGAATATTTGGTGAATCAAGACTGATTTTATTGTAACTAAATAAATAGTATTATACTATATACTATTTATATAGTATTTTTTGTATATAGTATTATTAGTTATATTTTATATTATATAATTTATACAGTATTTTTATATAGTATTATTTGTATATACTATTTCATAGTATTTTGGTAGCTGGCCCTGCAAAACCTCAATATGTGCTAATTTTCCGAGTTTCACCTGGATATGATTTAACGTGAAATTCTATGAAAGTATATTTTCTATCTGCTAGAATTTGACTATATAAATTGCTAAAAACATATCAAAAATAAGCTAGTCAGGTATATCCCAGTGAAATTTCTTTGGCACATAAATGGAATTACATGATTACATGGCCCAAATTTTACAGTCATTGTGGTATAGAAGCACTGGAAATTTTCAGTGTGAATACTCAGATTTTTCAATATGTAAATGTAGACGGTTTCAGTATACTGTGGTTTCATTTTTGGCAATAAGAAAAATAAAGATAATATTTACAAAACCTCTATTGACTAAGGCAAAGCAAAAGGGATTGATTTGACACATCTTTAATGATAAAATCAATGATCTGCAGATGATGTACTAAATCTTCATTCTTAACTGTTCACGGAGAGAGATGTGCAAGTTATTTTGGTATTTGTGAAAGCTCACATGGTGCAGCTTTCCCCCACCTGTGATATGTCAGCTGCTCTGCAGTCAGCATCCAGATGTGTGCTGCCCAAATCACGTGCATTCACCTCCCCTGTCATGCATCCAAATGGTGCATGCTCCTGTCTGGGCACAAGCTCAGGCATCCAAAGGTTTGGATTTCCTTCCCATAAGACTGTAGAGAAAATGGACTTCTGCTTATGGCAGTTGTGAGTTACAACTGAGTGTTCTGAAGGTATTGTTCTGTATTTTTGCTGGGGATGATCCATAGACGGAGGGAATGATGTCTCTGGATGTGCCTGAAAAGTAGATAGTGGCTGAGGAGACTGTATTAGGTAGTGTAAGACCTGAGCATGACATAAAAAATGAAAGTTGGTGATCATACCAAGATAGCGTTGGCTTTCTGCATGGAAGGCTGATGATGGAATATGTTGATGATGGAATACTTCTGCACTTCAAGTTTGAAACTGACATTGAAATACATCTTGCTGGACATACAAAACTTTTTTATTTTCCCTTTACTTTGTTCTTCATGTATACTTTCTCTAGAAGTAATATTTACACAATCTTCATAATTTGTTCAATTTGTCTGTTTTCTGCATATCTTGAGACTTTTTTTTTCTGTTAATCGTACGGAAGAGGAAGAGAGTAGGGTTTGTTTGCAAGTGGATGTTGGTAGCTAATATATTTGCACCTGTTAAAGGCAATGGTGAGAGTGGTTTCTGATTTCAGGGCAGACAAAACCAGCCACCTCAGAAGGAGCTCCAAGGAGCTCCATTACTCAAGAACTGCAAACCTGGAAAATGAGGAGAGAAAGTGGGACTGGGGTTTTGTACCTAACCTCAGTTTATCTAGCAGAGTGAGAGGGTGGTTTGAGGGGAAAGCACTGGAGGGTTGGAGAGATGTATGGACCACCTTGGAGTGGAAGGAATCATTGAAACTGATAGCTCCATCAGAAAAATGCTTCTTTGATATTTGAAGTCCTTAAGGTTCTTTAGTGCTGAGTTCTCAAATGTATTTATTTTTAAAAAGCTGTGCCTCCCCAGTAAAGGGAATAGGCTGCAGTTCTCTAAATTCATGTGGATGTCTGAAGTGCTGTTTGCCTTGGAGATAGGAAGAATGAAGGAAAAGGCTGTGTAAGAATTTATCACCTGGACATTGGGAGGAGGAAGTATGAGCGTGGAGGAGGTGGTTTATAGCCAGTAACAATTCATGGCCAATGAAATTTAATTGTTCCTCATACTGTAAAGCAGAATCAAGCAAGGTTGCTTTGTGTGTTACAGTTTACATCTTTCAGTCAGAGAAAGCAAGCAATGCCTCATGGCAGAAGTAAAGCAGTCACTCTTGTAATGCAAACTGTCCAAACACAGTGCACAGATGTGGGCCGTTGTGCTGGTGTGGAAACTGTTGCTATTTCTGGCAAGGGGAGAAGGAGTTTACTATTGTTGAAGTCATTAATAATGATGAATTAGATAGTAGGTGGCGGTTATTTGTCATTCTTTAAGTCCAGATCATCAAAGACACGATACAGTTTTCAGTTCTAAAAAGTTACCTAGCAGTAGGTAGTAGGGTGTATGTGACAGTATTAGGATACTGAATCTGTAAAGATGTATTAAAGCTGCATGGAAGAAATTAAAGGCTCTTCTTTTTCTTCTTCTTTTTCTCATTTTCTGGAGAGTAAGGTTGATCTCTAATTAATTTTTGAAGCTTCCTTCCTGGGTTTTATGTACAGAACATATATGGAGGAATGCTAGAATTTCAGTACTCATCTCATCCAAAGAATTTGTAGGTAATGGTCTAATTAAAATATAGAAATATTAACTTGCCACATGCTTTCTACTTAACTAAAGCTGAAAATTATTGGGAAAATAATGCTCTATAAGAAAGCCTCTTGATTACCGACAATAGATTGCATTTGTATTTGGAGTAATTACCACTGAAGCAGAGTAGTTTTGCTTCCATCAAAATTACTACATTTTGAGAAAGTGTAATGCAAGGTGTTACTCCTTATGAAATGCCACATAAACCCAAAGTGTTACTTTTGAAGCCAAAGTGATTTTTTGAGACTCGCTCAGTTGCCAGCAACTGAAATCTGTAAGTAAAGAGATCACTCTTAGCTGGAGGCAGTCAGCTGCCTTTAAACTTAATTTCCATGGGAACAGTGATCAGATTAATCAAAATAAGGTAATTGAGGTTTTATAGAAAATAGTACAGGATCTTTATTTTATTCAGGCTGATATTGTTAGAATGAAAACATTAGGAAAAAAGGTAGCTAGCAGCCAGGCATTGAGCAAAGGATTGCTTCTCTTGTTGAGATTCAGGTATTTTCTGGTCACTCTGTGTATGTTGATCTCTTTGATTTGTTTCTGCTTTTGTAGTATAAAAATGCAGTACATCAGATAATGGGCAAAAATTAGCAAAATAAAAATGGATTCCTTTTGAAATAATAGCTAAATCCCCCAATCTTCCATGTTTCTTCTCTAAGTGAAGACAAAATTGTTTTTCCATGTATGTTCACTCATACATACCTGTGCTAACTTTTGCCTTTAATTAAGTGAAAAAATGCACCTCCTATTTATTTAGGCATAGCTTTAGATGGTGTAGCCTTGTTTGTAGAAGAATGCAAGTTAGAACCAAATGGATGGAGTAATGCAGTTGTGAAATATGGATCCTATGTGATGGTTCAACTAAAAATATTTTTTATAGTTGTAGCTAGGATGTAATTTATTAGGAAGTAGATAGCTGGTGGATATAAATAATCATTTTGTCCTATTCAAGGTCTGTTGAACGGATTCTCCTGTGGCAAATACTTCTTTTGTAGATTTTTAAATATATTTTTATTTTGTGTTTTTTGGTAGACATTTAACAGGGTATCTAGTGTTAACTTCTTTGTCAAGATTTAGACATTTGGTGTGTCTAGGATCTTTCAGTTTCTTCATCAGAGCTGCTAATGTGTTTAGTAATAGGCACTTGCAACTTTTCATCTAGATTTTTATAAGGAAGTCCTGTACCTGTCATCAACTCCTCTATCAACTCACTTTGTTAAAAATAATAATAAAAAACTGAAGATCAGATCCCAAAAGTTGCATTCTCTTGTTGACAGTTTAGTCTTATAAAAGCTGTAGAAATTAGGTTGATAGCAGAAGTGTCTACAGGTGGGTGTACAACAAACTTTTAAAATTAAAAATAAAGCAGATAAGCTTGTAAAATCAGAGGTGTGAAGTGTTTGTCTTTGAGTATTACTTGAAACTTGTGAATAAATCAGTGCTTTGGAATGTGAAAAAACTTTGGTTTAGGTTAAAGTCCAGACAGAGGCTTTTTTTTTTGGATCAGTGGTAATTGATTTAAAGTTTCTGCTGGGAAGCCTCCAAAGAGTAGCAGAAATCCAGCCAAAATGTACTGGACATAAAATGAGAAAATCAATCCTTCTAAGATAAATAGTTTGTAATTTCATTGTTACCAAGGGGGCAGTGTACCAGCCTGGTGACCAAACTGGTACAGCAGTTCAAAGAGAACTTTTAGAACCAAAATGTATGCTCATACCCAAATTTTTCTTGTCTTACAAAGCTTGTGCAGTATTTATTTTACCAATGTGATACATTTTTTGTCTGTGATACTTAGACTAATGAAAGGAAAGGTCTCATAAGCTGCTCAGTAATAGTCCGATAAATCCAAGACATCCAAGGATAATGTAATTTTAAACTGTTTTTCTACAGTGTTCTTTTTCTTTGGACCAGAAGTTCTGTGGCAGAACATGTGAGGGAGTGTTTAAAACAATTTTTTTTTTGTTACTGTCTTGGACTGTTTTCCTTTTAAGAACTGAAAGTCATAACTACCCAAACCAACCTCTGCAGTGTGAAAACATTGTAAGAGTTAAGAAGGATGGGATGTGATAGTTACAAAATCTTTCTGAAGCATGGAAACTGATACAATAAGATTTAATAAAAAATGTATTTTTAAGATCCAGCAAAAATGCCTGCCAGTGTTTCCTACCAACAGGTTTTGTTACTGCTTATATTAGCTTTCCTTCTTTTTTTGGAAGTCTTGTTTGTATCCTTTCTCCAACTAGTTCTCATGAAGTTCATTTGTAGTGTTCAGTAATATTTGCTATATTCACTGTCTTTCCTTGGTATGAAATGCAGGAGTGCAGACATGGGTTTTATTCATCTTTTCTTTTTTTGTTCCTTTGTGTTGCCCCAAGCACTTAAAAAAACCCAAACCAAAACCAAACTTTTTTTTTTCAGTTCTCTCTATTTTAACTCTTGTCCTGCTTTTTGAAGCACGGGAAGAAGAGAACACTGTAGTATGGTAGGTGTGCGCTATTCCTTCAGACTTCCACATGGCACTGTTTGCATAGCAGTGTTCTCTTAACCAGAGGTAGTTTTCTCTTAACAGCCATTTCTGTGTATCTTTGTAGAACTCTGTGCTCACCGTGCAGGTGTGGTGGTGTCAGTGAAGTTCACTTCAAACATAAGTTACATCAAGAGCTGAACGTTGTTAAGTGCTTAGCAAATATACCAGTACTCTCCACCTGATGCACAATCACTGTAGAATAACCAGTTAGGAGCTGAATAAATAAGATTTCAGAGCATGCAAAGAATAAGACTTACTTTCTGTACAAGTATCATGGGTTGACTCAGGCCAGATGCCACGTACCCACAAAAGCTGTTCACTTGCTCCTCTCTGCAGTTGGACAGAGGAGAGACAATTTAACAAATGGTTCGCTGGTTGAGATCGCTCACCAAATACCATCAATGAAAAAACAGGCCCAACTGAGAGATACAAAGTGAATTTATTGCCAAAAAAATTAGAGCAGGATAATAAGAAGTAAAATAAGGCCTTAAAAACACCTTCCTCCCACTCCTCCCTCTTTACCAGTTCTACCTCCTACCCCAGTGGTGCAAGGAGATAGGGAATGGGGGTTATAGTCACTTCTTCACCTGAGGCTTCTCCTGCTTCTTAGGGAAAGGAGTTGTTCCCCAGCTGCACTGTGGGGTCCCTCTGATTGGAGGCAAGTTCTCCATGAACTTCTCTGGTGTGAGCCCATTTCATGAGCAACAGCACTTTGTGAATTGCTGCCACATAAATCCATCCCACAGGTAACAGTCCTCCCTCAAACTGCTGCAGCGTGGTCACTCTTCCACTGTGCAGTCCTCCAAGGACAGGTTGTTCCAGGCTGGGAGCAGGGCCCCTCTTTCCACAGGTCTCCCACAGGCTCACAGCCTCCTCCAGGCATCCACCTGCTCTCGAATGGGCTCCTCCACAGGCTGTGGGGCAATCTCTGCATCCCCTGTGGATCCCCAGGGGCTGCAGGGGCACAGCAGTTTCACCGTGGTCCTCACCACTGCCTGCAGAGGAATCTCAACTCCAGCATCTGGAGCACCTCCTCCCCCTCCTTCTCCACTGACCTTGGTGTTTCCATAGTTGTCCTTCTCACATGTTCTTGCTCCTGCTCTTCTCTGGCTTTGTTTTGATTTCTTCTTAAATGTGTTAACACAGAGGCATTACCACCATTTCTAATTGGCCCAGCCTTGGCCAGCAGCATGTCCATCTTTGGAGCCATCAGGGATTGACTCTGCAGGACATGGTGAAAGCTTCTAGCAGCTTTCCACAGAAGCCACCCCTGCCCCTCCCCTCCCCCCCAAAAAAACCCCCAAAAAACCCAGGCCATGCAAAACCTTGATAGCAAGCCAAGGATGAGTAATTTATTATGGGCAATTGCTGTAAGTTCAATGCAATAAGAAAACCTAATTGTATAGATTCACTCTGACATAACATCTCCAGTATGGTGATGTAGTCTGTTTCTGTGCTACAGAGGGAAGGGCTTCATGCTTTCTTGATCCACCTGAACCACTCTGAGGTATCACTGGTGTAAAAAAATCTCTATTATTCCTTTGGTGACATTGAGTGGTCTAAAGTTAAAGCTGTCTTGGATTTGTTTTCAAAAAACACTGGTGCATCAGTGGGCCACTTAGAGTTGCACATGCATACCCTTGTGGCCAGGTATTTTCTGCCTTCCCCCACTCCTTAAGACCAGTTTTTCCCTCTGTATGTTCTCCCATGTATGTCTGCAGGCTTCTATTTCTTGTGTATTAAATAATATTAGTTCCTTGTCTCTTAGAACAATTAAGACAGAAAGTGTATGAAGAGGAAGTATTTGTGTGCCATATTAACGTGGCTATATAAATTCCTAGGGAAAACATTGCTTTCACCTAGTTTGCTACATTGCTTTTATGTATTTGCAAAGTTACGTTATTTCATTAGAAGAAAAGTAAGTGATACTCTGTCAGTGCTGGAATTGAAGGGTTTTTGAGATTTGCCAAGCACAGCAAATAGCAGGACAGGAAGACTCCTCTGTCTTGGCTGTAGAGGTGCAGTCTGGTGCACTAAGAGATGGATGCAGCCACTGCTGAGCACCTGCACCAGTAGCCAATTGACCAGAAAGGCTACCCCAGGCAGAGCAGAGCTTCAGCCAGCACAAAGCACCAACAGCACTGATATGAAACAAAAGCAGGCAGCCTGGTCCCATTTCTCATCTCCAGATGATCAATGCACAACACACCCTTCTGCTCTGTAGATTTCTAAACAGATCCATGTTTGTAGATTCCTCAAATACCAGCACAGGTGTTGAGTCCAGCTAAACAGCCATGCCTGGGCCGTAAGCTAAAGGTCAGCCACAGGTTAAGAACGTAAGTCCTTCCAGATAAGGGTCTCCTCTTATTTGCTAGCTATGCCATTGTGGAAATACAAAAATACTCTTTTCATCATTTTCTGTACTTGGATCCAGAAAGGCAGAGAGAGACGTATTCATCAATATTATTAACAATAAAATAATAAGCTATTTTGATATCTGAATTCTGAATTTCATTATCTATAATTCACACACTAGATGCAGCAGCATAACCCTCTTGATCGTTTTGCTAGCCAGCGCTTCAGAGCTGTTTGTTTCAGAAAATGTTAATGCCAAGTTGGCACTTTGTGCTCTCTCCTTCAATTTTAGGTTGTTTTCCCACTGATTGTGGTCGTGCTGCCTTTCTCCTTCACTCTGTAGAACACTAACATGAAATCATTTCTCCCCAGAGGAGGTGATTTTGAACCTTGGAGCCGCTGACATTTTTCTGTCCCAGTGGCTCAGGTACAGTGTGACTCTTTATGAAGAACATGGTGCTTGCTGAGTGGAGAGCATGGTGGGGAGTAGGCAGTCTTTGTTGGAAATTAAATCTGTATTGTCTCCCTATATCTTTCTAACTTTTCTTGTTGGCATTTGTTAGCAATCACATCCTGCACAAGGTAATTCCAATGATTTTAGTTATTCACAAACATGACTGCCTCAATTATTTTGATAGTAAGAATTAAGAAACACCCCAGTCCTGCCAGCTACAAATGCTAGGGATAGCCTTGAGTACTGCTTTACATTTACTATGGATATCATCTTCATAAAGTATTTTAAATTTTAATGTTCTTTACGGATTGTGTTTCACGGTAAAGAGCAGTTTTTGTTGAGATTTAGTGATTGAATAATCCAGTAATGACACTGCAGACATACACAGCTTTAATCAGGATCAAACCATAAATCAGGATGTAATTTTGAATTTCCAAGTTTCAAACATTCTAGGAAAAAAGTAACCCATAATTGTCATCATGTTAATTGTCATCTGAAATACTAAGATGATCATACTGAAGTTAAGTGTATCATTAAAGGCTAACTACAAATCATACCCTAGCACGTGCCAAGCAACAAAGCATTTGTAATTGTCTGCCTGTGTGCTTTCATTTGGAAACATACACTTTCCACCAATTTCTAACTAATAATCTGACCAAGTTTTGTTATTGTCTTCTCTCAAAGGGGAAGCAAAATTTTCCATTTGTGGTGTATCAGGAAACCATTGTGGAGCACCTCTGTGTAGCTTGATCCTGTGTTCTGTCCTGCTTCTGCTCTTTCTCTCTGTGTGTTCTGCATATGCATGTTGATCTTTTAACTTATTAGAACTGGATTATTTTTCTATTTATTTTTTTATATTGCTAAATGAATTTTTAATGTATGAAAGCCCTTTAATTCCCTTTGTGTTATGTGCATTTATTATCCCTTCATAACCATTGTGTCATGGCTTCTCTGTGAGAATGTCCTCCTAAAATGGTTTTTACTTACTTCAGGTTTTCCACTGATTAAATGATGTAGACAGGAGTGACCTGTCACACACTTGAGGCTGATCATTTGAAGATGGGTATGGTTAAAGTACTTCACTGCATTTTGATTGAGGTGGGGGAACTCAAGTGAGTTAAGCTGGATCATTATTTTTGATCTCTTGTTCTAGCAAGGGTAAATTGACATTTTTGCACAATAGAAAAGGAAATGTGTTGCGTTTTGGTTCTGTTAATGTTATGATTCATGGCATAAAAATGTAATACAAAATATCGCTGGATTATGATACTCCTGATATTATTTAAATTTTTGCTGGTTTCATATTCAAATGCAGTGTAAACCAGGCTAGGTCATGCTAGCTAATGTTTTGGTTGACTCCTACTTGGAAAAAAGGGACTGGAGCTGGGGAACAGTTCCAAGTTGGAAACTGTCAGGAAATCTCTTGGCATCCCAGCAGTTGATAATTTTGTGTTGCTGGTCTGTGTATTTATAGATCCTTTTTACAAGAATGAAATTGCAAAATTTATCCCTATATTCTTTTTCTCAATGGTAGGAGTATCCATGCAGCTCCCTTATCTTTGTTACTCTTGTGTCCTTATTGGGAAATTTGTGCTGTTTTCTACAAGCTTTCCAATGTTTAAAGATATGGCGTGGCTGTAATTTTGTACACCTGTGCAAATACATTTGTGTTACCCCTTCCAGTATAAAAATAAATTAATATGTTTGCTTTGATTTGAAGCTTCCTGTGAAACAGGTTTGTATGTTTAGGTGATTTAGTGCAAAACTTGAAGTGCACTGGTCTGAAAAGGTATGGGGAAGTGGCAGTAAATCTCTCCTAAATTACTGCAATTTTCTTCCAATATTTTGTCATTATTTTTCATATTTCTCTCTATCCTACAGCACACATTCACTGAAGTGTTGGTGTTTCTCCATCCTCTGCAGGGAACGTTGAGAATTAGTTCTGTCCTTTAACACTGTTGTAATTTTCTGGTTGAACTTACTTGGGACATTTTACTCCTAGCAAATCTCTGTATCCTTTTAAGTAAAATTAAGATCCTGTCTTCATCTCTTTTAAATTAGAATTGTTGCAAAATCTTGCATGTTGGTAATAATTGATTTATTAGAATCTGTTTGATTTGATTTCCATGCAGTTTAAATTGTAGCCTAGTCCCTGGCTGCAGTGTGCAGGCCTCAGCAGCTTCTCTTCTTACATTCCATGCCTTTGGAAGTACTTACTGAGAGTCTTCCGTTGCCGTTTTTTATTGATCTTAACTTCGCTCCCCTATTCACATATTTTCTCCACTTTTTTCAATTTTTCCTCACCTACTTTTACCATTATTCCCAGAAAAAAAAAAAATCAGTGACTTTGTGTCTTTTCCTTATTGCCTGTTTGGTACATTGTGATTGGCTTGGAAGGCTTTGTGATCAATCACCTCTTTTAGAAACAAGACTTGAATGCAAAGCATGTCTTCATAGGCTTTCTTTGCTTTCATGGCCATGATATCATTAAAGAACATTTCAGTAAATGTTTCATTTTACAGTGGTGACTTGTCCTGATGGCCTTAAGTATGAACATAATATTAGTGATTAATTGTTTCCTGTTTTGTTTTGCTTGTTTTTTTAACATGGGCTGTATGCAGGTAGAGGGAGAAGGGAATGGTGATATTTTTAGCTCCCTTTCGTATTGGTAGAGGCTGGTAGAGATTTCACTTGGTGCATTTAAGCACCCTCACATGCAGCTGCTTTTTATTTGTCTGTCTGTCTGTCTTGCCTAAGGTTGATGTATGGGGGAGTCTACCTCTTTTACATTTGAAGTTCTTCAGCACTGTTTATTTGCATGACTTAAGTCTCCTGCAGTTTTAAGTGCAGAATTGACTAAAAATCAATTTCTAGATTCCATATTTAAGAAACTGTATTAATGGTTAAGGTTAGTCCTTAGTATCTGTTTATAGTTGACCTCTTTTAAATGAATTATTGTGAATATTTAATAAGTATTTTCTCAGTTATTTTATTAGGGGTTTGGGTTGGGAGCCAGTGTTTGTAGGACTTCGATGCAGGGGACTTTTTAGCAAAAGTTGTGTTTGCAGCAGAATTCTGCTCTCATGATTGAGGTCTTAAAATGATTTTTTGCGTTATCTGATGCTTCAGAGTAGCTTCTTTTAAAGAGTGGCAGATTTTTCTTGAGGCATGTGACAAGGAAGCAAAACCGCAAGAACAGAAAATAGTAATTAAATTGCAATTGTGTTTTGCATGTGTATGAATACCTAAAAGATCAGGGGGTTTATTCCTATCAGTAAATTTTTATTTATATGGACATGCAGCTTTCAATGTCAGTGTTTTTCTTGAAGTGCAATAATAAGGGGAAAACATGTTTTGAATTATTTGTTTTTTGTGTTGTTGTTGATTTTTGGTTTTGCATCCAATTTTTATTAATTCCGTGACCTGTGCTGTATCATGACATGTTGCATAGGATGTAGAAAAAGCATAAAGTGAGCTTCTTATTTCTTACATCACATAAATTGTACTGACCCCACTAGATGGTGCTAATTGATAAATGTATGTCTGTGTGTATTTATATATATATGTATTTAATTTTAGCTCAAAGCATAGATCTCCATGCCTGTGAATGAAGTTTGGGTTTTGAATGAGTTAATTCTGTAACCCTGAGCTGCACAGAAGTGATCTCTTCAGGGAATCTGAATCGAATTTAATCTTGGACTAACTTGCATTGAGTACAGGCTGTAAGGATGATGTTGACTGTACTAAGCAGGAATAAACCAAACTCTTCATGATTTAAAGTTAGAAGTTTCTGCTTGAATAGTAAAACTGGAAAAGCTGAAAAAAAGAACCATCTGACAACCAAATGAGTAGTTTAGCTGTCGTTCCTGTTAGAATTGTGTTTACTCAGTGAGCAAAGTTAGGCAAGTTTTTTCCTTTGGATTTATATTGTTAACAGAACAGTGGAAGTCACTTGCTTTTGGAAAAAAGTCTGGAAATTTTGTTCTGTATAATGACATAAAAATATCAGTTTGAATTTGTGATGTTTAAAAACTGTAGTATCAGAAGAAATGAAATTTGCAAAGCAGAATGTTTACAGGAAAAATCATTCTTGTTTGCGGGTGAATTAGATCCTTTTAATGTTTACATAAGTGTAGGTGTTTTCTGAAAGAAAACATTGAGACATTTGAGGTATTATTGAGGTAAGTATTAAATCTAGGCACATGTTTGTTTTGTTTCTAACTTCTAAATTAAATCCTAAACTTAGTATTCAAAGAAGTTTATTAGCGGTGAACTGGGAACCTGCTCTTATTGCACAGTGTTTCTATACTTTCTTAGCAGATTTCCAAAGCTAATCTTTCAGTTCCGTCTCAAGTTAAAGTTTCTTCTTCTGCTGTATTTATTTGACAAAGCAGGTCCGTGCAGTTGTTCATTTAAAACCTGTCCTGTTACCTGTTTATTTGAAAAATGCTCTTTTAATTTAATTTAATTTTTTAAAACATGCTATCTCCATATTCTTAGCAAGTTACCTCTTCAGTCCTCTAATTTGAACTTTGGGAGCAATGTAATATGAATGAGTATTAGTATTGGCACAGAAAGTATTGTAAATTTTTGTTTGAATTCACTTTATGGCTCTTTCTTTGCTAATCAACATACCAGCATAAAGCACAAGGAAATAATGGAATATTGGTTTGAGTTGTTAAAAGTTACTGAATGAGATAATCTTTGATAAACTTGATCACCAGTCATGAAATATTCAGGATTGCTATTTTCCCAGATAACCCTCAGCAGTAAGATGGGCATTGTTGCTGGTATGTTTTCTGCTTAGAAGGACTTCAGATAATGATAGTTTCTAAAGTGCAGTCAGCTGTTGCTGATGCAAATGTGATGTTTGTTCTCTACATTTCAGCAGAATCTCCAGTCTTGTTTCTTTCCTTTACGCTTTCATATTTATCAGTATAATTATGCTTATCTATTTTAGATAATATTCAGATCTTTGAATATTCAGATCTGATATTCAGGATCAAAGAAAGATTATATTTTTCTGATTTTTTAAGGAAAAACTCCTCCTCTCAAATTCATAAAGCTCTTTAAATTTAAAATACCGGACCCTAAAGGGAGAAACACTTCTGCTGCATAAATCAGTAACATTATATTTCTGCTGTTTAAAAAAGGTTTACTATAAAGCTGAAGAAACTTTTGTATTTCTTAAAATCTGACCAATACCAAGACTTGAAGTTTTAAATTTCCAATGTTTTAGATCAGTTTTCTTGATTATTTGTTATACATAGCAATTCAAATTAGTTTGGCATACATTTTGCAAGTCTTTATTGTTACTTAGACACAGTCAGGTGATACCTAAAAGGGAAATATTTCAGTGAGAAAAAATGAAAGATGTCCTTAAAGAAAAACCAAAACATGAAGTTTATTTTTGGAATATAGGATTGAAATAATAGAGACATGTATATGTCTTTTTCTGTTACTTTTTATTTTACAAGTTGTATTTTTATTTGATAATTATTGTTTGAACTAACTAATTTTTAGTTCATTATTGTCTTGAATTAAATGTTTTTCATCAAGTTTTGTATTTAGAAACATTATGTAAACAGCTGTTTGATTATTGCAGTAAATGTTGTTTCCATCTCTGTTTCTTTACAACTGTGCAACTTTTCTGTGTACTCTTCTTCAAAACTGTATGGCTTCAGTGGGAGTTACAACTCTTTTCTTGCTTGCATTAAGTATTCTTTAAGTAAAAACGTATTTTAAAAGTAACTTAGAAATAAAGATTTCCTGATATATTTGACATATAAACAAATTCTGCAGTTGGTCATACATATGTCACTATCAGTAATTGAAATAACAAAAAATGTAGGCTTGCAGTGCTTTTTTCTAAAGAGATGTCATTTTAGTAGTAGTACTTTGGAAATCAAATACACTTCTTTTCTGTGATTAGTCATTGTCTTCCTTTGTTGACGAGGAAACTGATGCTTATTTTCTTTGGTAATGTGCTTTTGAATCTTTATATTAAAAAATGGTTATAACTCTGAGTACTGTTACCATTTAACCTTGCAGTCTTTATATATGACTTTGAGAGTTTTGCTGTATGCATGTTCAGTTTGCTGTCTGCAGAACTGCACAAAATTTCCTGAGAGTTGAGTCAGGATCTTTCATGGAAGTTTCGGTATATTTGTGATGTGAATGATGAACCCTTAACATTTTCTTAATGAAAGGAAGAGAGAGAAATAGACATTTATGTGAGCCCACCTCAAATTCTGTCTTCCATTTAAATCTGAATGCTTCAATTTGAAAAGTTTTTTTTAGTAAAGCGATAATAGTGAGGGGAGAAGGAGGGAGCATCAAAGTGGGAGTGTGTAGACAGAAGGGCCATAAACTGGGAAGAGCAATTTGAGACCTAGAATCCTGAGTTCAGTATTGCCCTAATTAAATATTTTCCTCAAACTTTTACCAATTTTTAACATGTGTTTACACAGGTTCAGTGTGTGCTTTTGGAGAAGAGAATTGCTGTACTTTTATCAAATTCTGACTGGTACTATTCAGAGTGGCACATGATGGGTTTACTTCTCAGATTTTATTTGCAAATGTATTTATGAAGGGTAGTGCATTAAAATTGTAGGGATCTTTCAGCATCTACAGACTGCAGTTTGAAGACTGCTTGTTTCAAAGGAAAAAAAGTCTGATGTTGTTCTGTGCTTTCTGTTCAAGGATCTCATGTCCTTAGCTCATAAGAGAGCTTCATTCAAATTTGGAATTGTTCTGATGCTCCTTCCTTTGGAATTGGGGTTAAAAGTACAGAAAAACAATTTTGAAAATACTGTATACAGTAGCCATGTAGACTGTTTGGCTCTAAAGGGGCAGGGAAATTTATCTTGGAGCAAGTGCAACTTGTTTAGCTTTGGTCTGAACTTCCTCTGTCTATCTAGGGACCCTTTTCCTATAAGCAAAGTCATCAAAACTTTTGCTTATTACTGACAAAAAAAGGCCCATTTGAATGAAGCCTGTGAAATCTCATATAATAGGACCTTTATTTTATTGTATAAGGAACAATGAATTCAAAGTGAATTTTTTTTAAAGTAAAATAAACATTTTTAGAAACTCTGCATGAATAACTGGGTTTGTAGCCAGTATTTAATCTGTTTTGCTTACCATTGCAAAAATAAAATAGCAAGTGCTATTACCATATTACCTCCTTTTAGCAACAAATGGAGAAGGAGAACTGCCGTCCTTTAGTGGGTGTGGGGAAAAACATAGTGACAAAGAACAAGAAAAAGGCTGAGGTATTTAATGCCTTCTTTGCCTCAGTCTTTAACAGTAAGGCCAGTTGTGTGGGTACCCAGCCCCAGTGCTGGGAGACAGACACAGGAATCGGAATGAAGGCCCATAATCCAGGAAGAAGTGGTGAGTGACCTGCTACACCACTTACATACACAACACTCTTTGGGGCCAGGGGGATCCACCCAAGAGTACTGAGGGAGCTGGCAGAAATGCTCACAGAGCCCTGTTCCATCATTTGCCAGCAGCCCTGGCTAGCTGGAGAGGCCCCAGATGACTGAATGTCAGCAAACATAACACCCATCACTAAGAGGGGTTGGAAAGAGGATCCAGGGAACTACAGACCTATCAGCCTGACCTCAGATACTAGGGAAATCATGAAACTGATTGTCTTGAGTGCCATCACATGGCATTTACAGGACAACCTAGGGGATCAGGCCCAACCAGCATGGGTTGAGGAAAGGCAGATCATCCTTGACCAACCTGATCTCCTTCTGTGTGAAAGGGACCTGCATATTGGATGAGGGAAAGACTGTGGACGTCCAGCCTACCTGGACATGAGTAAAACCTTTGACACGATTTCCCACAGCATTCTCCTGGCTTGGATGGGTCTGCTCTTTGCTGGGCAAAAAACTGTTGGGATGGCTGCGCCCAGCGAGTGTAGGTGAGTGGAGTTAGATTCACCTGGTCACCACTCACCAGTGGTGTTCCCCAGGCTTGGTATTGGACAGTTCCATTTAATATCTTTATCAATGATCAGGACAAGGGCGTCAAGGGTCACAGTAACCCCTGCAGTGCTACAGGCTGGAGAAAGAGTGGAAAACTGCCTGGCAGAAAAGGACTCAATGGTGCTGGTTGACATCAGCTGAACATGAACCAGCGAGTGACCAGATGGTGAAGAAGGCCAGTGGCCTGTATCAGCAATAGTGTTGTCAGCAGTGACCATCTAGGTCACTACCAGGGCAGTGACCATTCCCTGGTACTCAGCACTTCTGAGGCTGCACCTAAAATTCTGTATTCAGTACTAGGCTCCTCAAATCAGGAGGGACATTGAAGTGCTGGAGCAAGTCTGGAGAAGGTCAGCAAAGGTGCTGAAGGGTCTGGAGGACGAGTCTGATGAGGAGCAGCTGAAGAGCTGGGGAACTTTAGCCTGGAGAAAAAGAGGCTCAGAGGAGACCTTACAACTACTTGAAAGTAGGTTGTAGCCAGCTGGAGTCAGTCTATTCTCCCACGTATCAAGCAACAGGACAAGAGGAAATGGCCTGAGGTTATACCAAGCAAGGTTTAGATGGAATTTTAGAAAAAATTTCTTCACTGTAAGAGCTGTCTCTAGCACTGGCTGCCCAGTAAGGTGGTTGAGTCATCATCCCTGAAGTATTTAAAAGATGTGTAGGTGTGGCTCTCAGGGACGTGGTTTAGTGATGGACTTGGCAGTGCTGGGTTAATGGGCCTCAGTTCTAAAGGCTTTCTTTGGTTTTCAGCTAAAGGGAAGTCATGGCATATGAGCATAGTGGAGGTATTTATTAATTTTATCTGGTATTCTTTGGTGATACTAGCATGAAGACAAGAAATTCTAAATTAGAAATATTACAAGACATATAATTCTGAGACACAGATCTGCAGGCACATCCCTGTTCATGAAGGACATGTTTATTGTAAGTACATTTATTAAGTACATGGAGGTACTTAACAGATACTGAAGTACTTTTTCTAATAGAAACAGATGGGATGGAGAGCTGAAATTTAAGAACACAGTCTATATGGCACAGAGAAGCAGGGTCAGGATCACCAGATTCATCAATTGCTCACCTAATGTCTGTCCTGGATTTCTTAAGAGTAGAAAAGATGCTTTTCCATTTTACAATAAAAATGAAGAGATGGGTCCTTACAGACCTGATTAGATCTTGTTCAAAATCAAATCTGACAATGCCCTCATAATCGTATCAGGTTAGCCTCAGAGCTTCTACATCTGTGAGACTGCCTCAAATAAACTCCTGAGTGCCGGTGTTCTTCCTGAAATATTGAGTCTTCTCTGTCTTCATCATCTCCCTCAGATGCTGCCCTCATCAATGTCAATCAAAGGTGAAAGACAAACGAAGCACAGTGTTAAATGATTGACAAGGGAACCCTGAAATCACAGGTTTAAAAGAAAAAATTCCAGAGAGAATAGGATTTTACCATACAACTTACTGCAGCATGCACAGGAATTTCTTTTTTTCTTGAAATTTCTGTCTAAAGAATAAAAACTAGTTATTTGACTGGAATGACTAATAATCCATATGACCAGAATTTTTAGCAAGCCTCATTTTTGTCCCTAATAAAATCAATACATAGTTTGATTTTGCCAGTTGACAAAAGTTGCCTTCTTTTCTCCCAAAGGTTCCTTTCTTTCATTTATAGCATGCCATGCTTCTTTTATTTGCTTTAGTTTTATAATTTGTAATGATCACATGATACTTGCTATCGCTGTTAACTGGGCACTTCCATCATTACATCTCTGTCACATATCTAAGCTCTTCATAACCAAGTTCTGGCTGAATCAAATTTCAAGCAGCATTTGCTGAGAGACTGATTTGGAGCTGTGGCCTCTCCAAGCGCTGCTGCTGATTTGCACTGATTGCACCTGATTTAAAATAATGTAACTTTGTACATCTGTTGATAGCACATCATTGTACAGTTTTTACAAAACATAACCTGACAAGAAAAATGCCCTTAAATGTGATCTATTATCACATTTTTTTTAACTTAGAAAATCACTATAATTGTGCATACAGTTCTGAAAATTTATTTCTGAAAATGCAATGTGATTAGAAATTTCTGGAGGAATTCTATTTTGAATATAGGTCATTCTGATTGCTGGGTTAAGGACACTTTTGAAGTGTCATCCAGCACATCCTGTACTCTGAGCAACCTTATCTTTAAGGGCTGAGTAATGCTAGTGTAGATTTAGATTGAACATAAGGAAGGAATTTATTATAATGGGGGTGGTAATACACTGAGACAGAGAAGTTGTGGGTGCCCCTTCTTATAAGTGTTCAGTGTCAGATTGAATAAGACTCTGAGCAACTTGCTCTAGTGAAAGGTACCCCATCCCATGGTAGAGGGTGTTGACTAAATTATCTTTAAAGGTCAAACCCTTCTATGATTCTGCACTTGGAGTTTGGTTTACATTCTTTTAACACAGCTGCTGACATTTTGGTAACCTCAGAGCACTATGGTCCTGATATGCATATTTAATTGTCTCTTTTCAAATAATGGACTTCAAGTATACAAATGACACATAAAAAGAGTGCTGGAGGTTTCTTTTGTTCATGTGTTTTGCTGTAGCACAAAATTGAACTAACATTTTTTTGCAACTTTAGGACCATGGAAACAGGCTTCTTTACCTGTGATATCTCTAATGTTCCCTGCAGTGTTAACATGAGTGGGTTCAATCTTCAATGGATATCATGTTTTAAGATGACAGAAATTAACAAAATTCCGTATACGTTCAGTCTTAGGCCTCATTTTTGAGTCTGTACTATAATCTCCAGTTATAACCCTTGTCCACTTCTCCAAAAGTCAACCCTTGTCAACTCCTCAAACACTCTCTAGCAGCAGATGAGGTAAGGCTCCAGCTAAGGAGCTTGGGTTTCTCTTGCAGAATTTAGATACCCTTTTGGTTCTTTTCTTGTTCTAGGTGGTTACAAGGGGAAGAAACAAGTGCTGCAGCAGGAGTCACCACCACAAGCTGACCAATGCCCATCCAGTATCCAAACAATAGCTGCTTTGGAAAAACAGCTGTCCCAGCTGTGTCCCCTCCCAGACTCTTGGCCACCCCCAGCCTACTACCTGCAGGGCACAGAGCAAGTTCAGAGGTGGCCTTGATACTGCACAAGCACTGTCCAACTATAGCTAAAGCCTTGCTCTGTTATCAGCTCGATTTTGGTCATGGATCTACAACACAGCACTATACAGGCTGCTACAAAGAAAATGAGCTTTGTCCCAGCCTAGCCCATTGCAACAGTTTGTACCAGACAGTCTGAAGGTTTTCTGATTTATTATTTCATGCTATACTGATAAAGAAAATTTAAATTCTTTATTATAGTGCAAGTTTCTAGTTGTTTCATTATGGTTATCTGACATGTTCTGAATGTCTTCTAACTTTCAGCTGTTCAGGCAGAAATATTTCCATGCCACTAGCCTGCATTTGAATTGTTAGGAAATTAATGCTTCTGCTTTTTGAAAAAAAGACTTAAAGGAGAATTGCTCATCTGTTGCACTAAAATGTTTTGCTTTGGCAAATTGGGCTAGAATTGAGATCTCTGAATATCTGTTTTTAAACCTTCAGAGGCTTGCTTTGGTTCTTGTAACATTCTCTCAGAGGCCTTTCTGCAATCACTTATTTTATATTTGAGGCAAATTAATGTTACTGGGGATTGAAATACTCATTGCAAACTTCATATAGTTAGCTATGATTTATTAATTTCTATTTTGTTTCTGTTTTCTAAAATACATAATGCTAATTTCTTAGCAGTATTCTGTCTCTGACTGCAATTCAGTTGTTATGACAAGAATGTTATTTAAAGGCTGTATGTGTTCTAGGTGTTCCTACAGCTTGTGTTCATCATGCATATGTACTGCAGAATTGTTCATGTATTTAAGTTCCTTAGTGTACCAAAGCTGCAGCAATAAGGACTATAGAAGGGTTTGAGAAAAATGAATAGTTTTGCATTCCGTCTGTATTTTTTTATCTGTGTAAATATGCTTACAGACCATGAGTGAGTGATGAAGATAAATCAAAGAGTTGGCTACTTTATCTGTTACTTTCATGTGATACAGTACTGTTCTGGAAAGAGAAAGGAAGGGAATTAAACAGTCTTTTATTTAAAATTCTATATCAAGCAAAATGCACATTCTCTTTCAGCAGAGATGATGGTATGTAATTATCATTTCTGAATGGTTTGATAGCAATTTTCATTTGTTTCATTGTAGCCCGTAATTTCTTTTTTTCATTCTTGCTTATTTATTTTACCTTGACTCAAAGTTATTGGTAAATTTAGCCAGTGAACTCAAGAGTCTAAATCCCAGAGTGAAGGTCATACTATTAGTATTAGTATATTAGATCAAATGAAGTATTAGACTATTAGATTAAATGAAAATCCTAATTCCTGTCGTGAAATCTCACTGTAAAAATGTTAGAACTATTCACAAATGTGTCTTTTATGGTCATGAGTGCCTTGGAATGATTTCTGTTGCTTCAGATATTTCAGATGCAGAACATAAAATGCAGATTAAGCCAAAACTAGCACTTACTCCTCCCTCAGCAGATTTTCTTTTGTTTTCTTTTTCTGTTCTCTTAATCTGCTGTGGCTTCTTCATGTATAGATGCTCCTCTTTGTAGTAGCACCACTTTGTGTTGGTGCCACTAGTGGAATTAAATTTTTTGCAAATGTACGTGAACCTGAAACTTTGGTGGACAGTTAACAACTTCTCTGTGCACAAGAGTCTTCCATTATGCAACCATGTGAGTGACTAAGCCAATAAACACAGCAGCAGCAGCTGCATAGCTTTTGTCAGTGCTTTGATTTCAGACACTTGCTGTCAATACATGATGAAAAATTCAATGAAGAGAGCAATTAAAGGAGATGTTCTGCCAACTGTTATGGAATTTCTACAACAGTATACTCAGTTCCTGTCTTCTTGACACATCTTGATGCTTTGTGTGTTTATATTGACATTCTAGTTCGGATCACTGGTGCATTTTTTAAAGCAATTTCCCATCATCTTAACTTCTGCTGCTTTGGTTTTACATCAGCAGTACAGTTTATGAGATGGATTCCTTTCTGCTGAAACTAAACAAGCAGATTAGCTTGTAATGGGTATTCAGCAGGCAAGACTAGGATAGTCCAGAGGAAAACACCAGAAATGTATATGATGTGGTGCTAAAATGAATTTTGCAGGTATGGTATCTTTATGAGCAATATCTCATCTCATAAAACAAAACTCAAGTAGGGGAATGTTTATATAATTCATAAGAGGGTACAAGCTTCTGATGTTTCTCAAAAGGAGAAGCACTCTGGTCCAGAGTTGCTGTCTGCCCCAGAATGATGGTACTCACAAGATCCTCTACAGTACCTCCTGTCAGGAGGGTGTCATTACCATAAAACAAACTTATCCAGAGGTGTTGACATGTCTGAGTAGTTGGGGACACCCTTGAGTGGTTGGTAAAACATTCTCACTCTATGTGTGTGACAGTTCTTGTCTTTTATGTGCTGGTGTAGCTCACTGATGGCCAGTGCTTTTTGAGTTACAAGTGTTTGCATGTTGTACTCTTACATACACTTACTCTTTTCCTATGCCAAGTGTTCTGTCAAAAAGACTAAGTTTGTCTTCTGTTAACTCTTTGGCACTTTTGGTATATGCTCATCCCACTCCCCTGTTATTTTCAATCATATGATATTGGAATTGGACATGGAAATTAAGAAATCTAAAAGGAGAAATTAAGCTTATTTTGTAGGACTTTTTGCTTAGGATTTTTATTTTTCTGACTTAGAAAGCTCCTCTTGGGTTTTGATATAGTCCAAGCTGAGGATACTACTCTGCTTTATTATAGAAAGCTTAATTCAGTCTCTCTGGGAAATACAGAAAGAATTTTTCTTGCTTATAAGTGTGCCAAAAATTGCATAAATTTGCAAACTATTTTTTTCTCTCTTGTGGCATAACTTCAGGATAGATTGTCAGCTTTTGCAGAATGTCATGCATCTTCTTACTGTACAGTGAAAAGAATAGGTAGTCATTAAAAAGAAAAAAAAAAAAAAAGCAAGCCCCACAATAGTCATCCGTTCAGCAGAACAGCTTTTTTATGTTTTATTTACAATATACATAATTCTTGCTTTAACAGACTTGGTCTCATCTGTGAAGAGATCTTCAGCATTGAGGCTTTATATGTAAATGTCAGAAGAACTTAAAACAGATGTACTATATTCCCTATTTTTACAGTCCTATATTTTTCATACACTGTATCAGTTTCTAATAGAAAGAAGGCAGTGGTATTAAAGTTACTGGATGTCCAATACCACTGCTCAGTGTAAGCTAAAGTTGCCTTTTGTATGAAATATAATTCTTTAGATTGAAGCTCAAACAAACGGCTACCAGTATGATACATCTAATCTTGAGTAGATGAATGCTCTTGCTTCTATTTTTGAATCCACTCTCGTATCTCGGGATTATAAAAAATTTTTTTTGTCTCTACTGATCGGCTGTTTACCGCTGACCTGAGAGTGTAAAGCTTTGTTTTTCCCAGCTAGAGATTTTGAAAGAAAGGGCATGAGTCATTTCTTCTTGTTTCTTCATTATTTATTATTTCTTATCATTACATTCTGTTCCTGACCCGCAGAGCTCTTTCTTGCAGGTCAGTTCAAGGCATGAATCCCCAATCCTCAAATGCCAAATACAAAATGCAAAATGCTCCCACCCTCAGGGTGTCGTGGATATTTATACTGCAATCCACGTAATCAATATTTATAATACTACTCCAATAACTATTATCTATGTAGGAAGCTTAGACTCTATTCTAAGCCAACTATAATGTGCCACCTCACTGCAGAAGATGGAGGCAAGGAGGAAGGAAGAAACCCAAAAGCCATGTGCTTCCTCCATCTTGCCTTTACCTGTCTGCCATCCTAAAAACCCCATATATGTAAAATTCTCACCCTGTGATAAAGCTACACACTACTGTACTATCTAATACACACTCTTGAAAACTCTGCTTCATTTCAGAGCTTAAAAGCTCTTTTTCCATGAACAATGGTTAAAACCACTGTTTGTCAGAGATTCTAAAATCTCTTAAACATGCAAAGAAATATTTCTCACAATTCCAGCCTCCGACACTTGTACTTCTTTCAAAGTGGTTTTTATTTCTGTTAGAGTTTAATTTCATTGAGTGATGTTAAAGGGGCAAAGTATTTGCACCACCTTGTCCTGTTTTGCTTTTCATTTCTATGTTTGGCTACTTGACATTATTCATTTTCATCAATGTAGTCACTTAATCTAGGTATTCAAATTTTAAATTCTACTTGTATAAGAATTGAAATTTTGAAAAGCAGTGCTTGGCATGCATGTATTAGCATGATGTAAAAATTTCATATTTGGGAAAATAAGTAATTGAAAGACAGCATTTGAAGAGGTTGCCAAATGTGGCTAAATGCACAGTAGTTTCTCTAAAGGCGTTTGTCATAAATGCAGTCATTCATCACCCTGAAGTCTGGCAAATTCAAGGGCCACCAGGTGAGCTTGCAAACATGCTCTGTCATTCTTGAAAGACAACAGAGATAACCTAGTGTCCATTGAGTAGGAAAAGACAAGTGCTGTGCTCATTTTCAAAAAAGGCCTAAAAATACAACATGAAGAACTAGAGGCCAGTCAGCAGTGCTGTGATCTGTGGGGGAAATTATGGAACAAATCACCTTGGAATACATTTTCAGACATGAGGAGGGAAGGAGTTGCCTGAAAATGCATTTTTGCCTCACTGAAATTTTTGCTTTATCAGTGGAGTTGCACTTACTCTCCTGTTTTACTGCATTCAGGAATACATTATATATAAGTGCTGCATGCATTATGGATACATTACTGATCCAGAAGTTAGAGGTGTGAGGTAACTGTTTTTATGATGACTATGGTAATTTTATACTAATATGAAAGGTAATCCCTGTATTGCACATTGATTGCATCTTGGTGCACAGACCAGTGGGTTTTAATTTCCGTAGGTATATCCTTTTAAATTACAAAGATGTGAAAGACAGATGTTGTCATCTAATGATCTGATTTTAAAAATAGATTCATCTAAGAAGGCAAACTACTGTCAAATAAAATCAGATAATTGTGGGAAAAAACCCCACTTTGTATTGCATCTCAAATGGAAGTGTGCTGAGCTTGCAGTGTCTGTTACCATAGACCGTGAAATGTTTATCCCTAGAGTCTCTCATTGTGCTAGTACAGTGAATTAATAAAATTTTCAACCTGATGTAGCAAAAGCCAATATCTAGAACTGTCTAGTAGCAGTTAAACTTTCCTGCTTACTTGTTTAGCTTCTGGGTTTTTTGGTTAGGCAGTTACTCTCTACAACTCCTCCCTAATCAAATAAAACCTTAATGATTGTCCTTAAATGCTTAACTGGAATGAAATATCCACTCTTAGGAAAATAAAAATTTGTTTTCAGTTATTTCTGCAATTTCTGGCTATAGACAGAGCAAATAAATAGTTCAGGGGTATCTCTTGAAAACCTATTTTTTGTTGCATGAATTTACAATTGTATAATGTTTTTCTCAAAGATGGGTTAAGCAAGGCTGTCTCCACTTTTTTTTTTGGTTGGTTGACTTTTCCTTTTTCCTTTTATTAATTTCAGTGGTAAAGATATGTACAGGTTGCCCAGGATAAAAGCAGCTTAATTGACAGAGGCACTTCTATTTTCTTTGAGAAACTAGGGGGTAACATAGACAACTGCTTCTGATCTCAGAGCATACAGAAGCTCAATCTGGATAAAATCAAGATGCTATCGAAGCAATCAAGAAATTATGGGTTTTAGTTATTCAAGTTAACAGTCCAAGTAAATCACAAATTTCAGCAAACTCAGGGAGCTGCAACTCCTTGTTTTGTTTAGTTTCTCTGCTTTGTGAGCTAGAAATGTGAAGTTGTCCAGTCATTTACAGTTTTATGAAATCCAGTTGGAATTAGCCTAAGTAGTTGCTGAGTAAAAAATGTCACATAAGCAATGTAAAATTCAGATTCATGTTTTGGAGACAGTAGTGCTTTTCACGCAGTTTCCAGATGAGAACAAATTATTTTACAATTTATAAATTAAGCTGTAGTGCCTTCATGCTTCACCATGGTATGTCAGAACTTCAGCATCCTTTAACCAATGACATACTGAAATAATCTTGTCAAGATTGCAGAAATGATGAAGGAATCAATCAAGAGACCTTGATTAGACCTTGCTATGCCATATTGTATTAACATGCTCTTTACTTCGAAGAACGTACAGTCTAAATTAAGAAAAACAGATGTGGACTTAGTGTTATGAAGCACAGCAGAAGACAGGAAGAATGACAAGCCCAAGTGTCACTGACATGGCATTATCTTGTTATGGACATATTTGTGAAAATGTAAATTAAAAAGAATAGGCTTAAAGAATGAGCTTTAAATTAGAGTGAGGGAGTCCTAGGCAGTGAGAGGAGTGAGTGCTGCTGGGGGAGAAGTAAGCAAAGAAAAGCAAATGTGAAAGAAGTGAGGAAGGCCGGAGGGAATACTTGGTGCCAAGTGGAGATGATCTGGTCAACTCTGAACAGTTTCAATGTGTGAAGAGTGGTTTGGTTGGTCTTTAAATCTGTCCCTGCTGTCTGGCATCTGTCCCACTCCTCCCCCAGCAGTGTGCTGAGGAGTGCCAGGGTATCATTGGGGATCCTGTTTCCCAAGGACATGAGGGAGTCCCCAGCCAAGTTCTGCACCCCACAGCCTCTGCCAGACCTCGTTTTGCCCTCCTTGCCAAGCACAGAAGTCCCTGATTTAGCTCCTTCAGCAGCTCCCCCAGCCATCTGGAGTTCATGCCTCCTTCAGAGCAGCAGAACTAAAGCACAAAATCTAAGAATGGGGTATATTTGCTTTAGTTAGACTACTGTTGTCTTCTTGTTTTAGAATTGAATTAATATTTGTATATCCATGTATCTTGAGGAAAATAATGTTAATAATGTTAAATGTTTGATGTAGTCTTTTATGCTATTCTGAAATAGCTACGAAGAAACTTGTTAGAAGTCTTAAAATACTTTGGGTCTTAAAGGCATTCATACTAGAAAAGAATCTAAATTTTTAAGTGCATAACTTGTGGAGGAAGAACAGGGTAGTATTTAAATAATGGTGTATCCTTTCCCTTTTTGGAAGAACCAAAGCACAGCGCATCTTTAATGCTGATAATTATTCATTAAAAACCTTAACTTGCTGAAGGGCTGCCTCTTTTTTTCAGATGTGTTAGAATTCATATTAGCACTGCTTTGCCCTTGTTTCAGAATTATTTTAATGATGGCAGCCGCTCCATCAAGTTGTCTGTCAAGATGTGGGTGGCAAGCTATTATTTCACTTCATAAATCATAATTTACAGGAGGTTTTATATCTATCTTGGGGATAAACACTTTATGCTTTGTGTTTTCAGCAGCAATATAAAATGTAATTGATACTTGAAGCAATATGTTAGAAATATGGACAGAGAAAGCCAGGAGAGAAAAATCACAAATGTTTAGTTTTTCTGTGGGTTGGTCTGCATACTGAGCATTTTTTCCATCTGATTTCATATTCTTAGCACTTCAACAGAGGATGATGATGAATTGCATTTACATGATTGCTGCCTGTAGGTTACTATAAGGATGTTTAGTTACAGACAGTCAATAGACTCAGCAGGGTTATTTTGTACCGTTTCTCATGCTGCTAAATAAACTTATCACTTTGTACTATTGTCTTTCAGATTCATGAAAAACTGCATTATTATGAAAAACAGAGCCCGATGCCCATACTCCATGGTGCAGCAGCCTTGGCAGATGATGTAAGTGTCCCCTGCTGAGATCACTGGTACCAAATCTACCAAAAAACTGTCTGCAAGCAGAACTCTTCACAGTGAAAACATATGAATGTAATCCTCTGAGCTGAAATCATAAGAAGCTGCAAAGGTTTCCAAAGCTTCCGTCATCACTGGGCTTGTTGCTGATATTAGTTTGATTTTTATTCACTTGCATGTTATAAAAACATTGCATCTAGGTAGCCTCTTGTTCTGCTTTAGTAACTAAGCAATAAAAATTACAGGTTGGAACTCTACTGGGAGGGGAAAAACTGTCAACTGTTAGTGTTTTGAGAAAGTCACAGACAAGAGGAATGCTTTGGAAAAATAAAGACAAATGAGATAGCAGCACTGCTGACAGAACATGAGAAATGACAAATAATATTACAGAAATGAAGCATATGAAATGCCTAGGATGGAAGTTTGTTGAAAAAAAATCAAAACTATTTAAGAACAAGTACAGTAGTGATTTATTGATATTGGAGCTTTCCAAATTACCTTCATAACCAAAAAATAAATTGCAAAAGTGGTCAGCATTGATGGAGTAGTTAATTTCCTGTTACTATAATTTTTATTTTCAAGAAAAAAAATCCAACCTGCCATTTCTTGCTATTTGGTTAATTCTAGGATTCAGATGAATTGTGAACACACCTGTATAAACTATGACTGAACCTGAGGTAGGCCAGAATAGAGAAATGTTTAATAAACTGTGGTTTAGGTGAAATCCAGAAATCTTTGTTGCAATTGATGATGTCAGGTTGCCTTTTGGAAAAGGCAATATGTATTAGGATCCATTTCAAATACAGCATGTTTGAAACTTCACATACTTTAGAGATATTTTAAAATCTTAACTATATATATAATTAATAGATTTTGGTTTTTTAAAAATTTTACAAATGATTAAATGTTTTGCATTGAGATTGGTAGCATTTTAACAAAAAATAAATTAAACTTACTTGAAGACTATTGAAAAAAGGATACGCAGTAATGTAATCATGTTTCAGTAGGAGAGCTATATCCTCTAACATACCAACTATAATAATATTTTAGCCTTGACATTGGCATATATTAGTAATATATTTTTAACCTTTGCATAGCTTTGGATAGTGTTGATAGTAAGTTTGAAAATTAGAAAGCTGATTGAAATTCTCTTCATTAAGTTCTTGCTGACATATTAATAATCCTCGCTAATATTTGTGTTATGGATCTTATAATTTCTTATTTTTGGATTCAAAACTTAGTTTTTGATACTTTCAGAAATGCTGAGCAGTCTCATTCTTTGTTCAGACTCCTTTAAAATGCATAGTTTTGGAAATCTCCAAATTAAAATACTCTAAGTTGAGACAGGTTGGGGCTTTTAATGTATTTATTATGGGAATGTATTATTATGTAGATGTGGTAGTATTTTCAAGTGTACATGTTGGGACATGATTGTGTCTAGACATCTACCTACTTCAAATATACAGCTTCTTTTTAACAGATGCTCTTGCTGCTTCTTCATTAATTACGTGTAGGTGAACTGCAGCTTTTATGGGCGCTGTCTCATAGGGTAAGGATGTTCTTTGGTGGCTGAAGTCAGGCTAGCACACTGCAGGATTTTCTGTTTTGGTAGCTATCAGCAAAATTTGAGGAAGCAAAATGACGTGCAATGGGCTTTGTAACTCCCAAACTCATGAAGTTTCAGGTGTAAAGTGCTATTCATTTTTTGGAATGTTTGTTTGACTGGTTGTCACTTCAGGGATTTAAGAGCATGTTGATGTTACTAAACACACTTTCATTTCCATAGGCTTTAGATTAATGTTTTCCTGCTGATAGTAGCTGTTCTATAGGAGGATAGAATATCTCTGAAGGCGATATTCCTATTAGCAAGTAGATATTTCCTGAGTGATTTAAAACCCGAATCTGAGGTGGTGCTATCATAAATAAACCTGTTTAAGAAGTGTGTTCTTACTCTTGTGTTATTTTTTAAAGCAGTTTTAGAAGTAACAGTTGTGGCAAGGCTTTTCTAAATGTTTTCATGTTCCCAGCTGCCATACCTTCTCTCTCCTCTCCCCAGGGACTTTTAGGCTGAATTTCCCATCAGACATTCTGTCTGACACTTGTTTTGGAGCAGCAGTGTCTGACTCAGGGCTCAGTGATTTCAACCAAATGATCTAAATATCTCTCCTGGTTCCAGACAGGACAGGGATAATTTTTTTAACTATTTGGGAGAGAGCATGGTTAGGACATGGGGTTATTCCATACCACGTCATGTCAGTTCAGAGTTCCTGAAAGGGACTCTCTTCCAGGAAGAGTTTGTTCCAATCAAGAAAAGGGGGTGGAGGGAGCCATCTGATATTGTCTATTATCAGGAAGTTTTTCCATATGAATAATTAATTTTCTTACACCTTTTGTTATTAATATTGTTGCTATTACTTATTTAGTAATAGTATATGCTGCATACAGTACAGTATATTGTCTTGCCGCTGTTCCCAGTAAATTGTTCTTATCTCATCTTGTGATCTTGCATTTGTGCTCTCCAGTTGGTGAGGAGAGGGAAAGTGGTGCATGGTTTTAACGGGAGTACTAAATTGGAGAATACTATTCCTAAACCATGACAGTATCACCGGCAGAATAGGTATATACAGCAAATAAGGCTACTCAAGGTTGGTAGAAGACTGTTCTGGCAAAAGAATTTTCAGACCTTTCTCCAAAAGCTTTAAAGACCAGTCCTTGGTGCTCCCCACCTTGCCAGCCTCATTCCACATCTGGCCCTCTCCCTTGCTTTTCTTCCCCTCTCTTTAGTGGCAGCATTTCATGAAGAGCTTGTTGAAGAGGAGGTTTTCAAACACCTTTTTCCTGTAGTCTTTAGCATAGGGAGAGATCGCACAGTGCCCGTGTGTCCCTAGTATGCCATGTACTGCTGCTGGTAGCCATTTCAAACCTCAGCACATTAGAAACAACAACAGTAACAAATGAAAATCCAGTCTAAGTCAGCTAAGGCATCTATTTGCCAATCTGAAAACATGACTTTTGTCGTTCAATCTTTGTTTTCCTCCTCTACTATTACAAATGTGCCTAAAACTTGGAAAACAATGTAAATCACATGAAGGAAAAGAAGTTTTAAATTATTTTATCTCTCAAAAATATTTCATAAATTATAAAATTAAAATGTCTGTTAAAGCAGTAATGAAGTATTTTTTCTCACTGTTCTAAACCTTATGCATGTGTGTTTGCATTTTTACCACCAAAGGATACACCAGTTCTGATGGTGTTAATAACTGTGCACAATTCATCTGAGAGCAAGGCTGAAATAGTCTTTCTGCTGAGTGGTTGCTTGTCTCCATTAGTGAAACACGAATTAATAGATTTTATTCTCAAGTAATGAGCAGTATCATCTAAAGAATGAAAAGAGAACCAAGGGTAACCCATGTGATTGACCTGCTGTCATTCCTATCAGAGAATATTTTCAGCTTTGCAGGACTTTTCCAACATACAGACTCAATTGCAGTCAGATTACCTCAATATTTGGCTTTGTGTCTAAAAACATTTAATTCTGGCCTTTCCTACAGAATTTTTTTTCCTATTCTTTTGGTATTAAGATGCAATATTGTTAATATTAGCACTGACGTATTTGCTGGATGTTCCTAGCTATGAATTATAGGTAAAAGTCTGTAGGATGGTAGGTGATGAATTCTTGATACTCTGTTTAATTGGAAAGTTAAAAGAAAAAAAGGTACTCAAACCATATCTGATGTCTGTAATGGCTTCTTCGAATAGATTTGTCTATTATATATAATTATGCAAAATATACATCTATCCATTTATCTTGAAAATGTATACAAAAGGAAAGGTTAGACAAATAAAATTGCTTGCTGCAAATAGCCAATCCTTTGAGACATTTTTATGGTATTGATTTAATGCAAAGAAAACAAGTGCTTATCTAAAATCACGTTTTGCATTATGAGCCTTGTAGCTTCAGAATTTTAAACCAAAGTTCAGTGTTGTGAAATGCATTTTAGCTTTGCCTTCTTCTGGAAAAATAGTTTGAGTCTAAAATCCTGCAGTAAAATATGCCTCTTGAGTCCAAATTAGTTGAGAATGGCATGATAAGAAAAACCCAAGACATGAGCCAGATAGCCATGGGATTAAAAGTTAAACTGCTGCTCTATTGTTCACCAACCCACAATTTTGTAGTATAACCAAACATAAATTACTGATCTTGTTGTTAGGACATAGTTTGTGCATTTTACAGGCTTGAATTGCTGATGACCTGTTATAAATTATATTATGATTAACTCGCTTCACATTTAACAAGCTCCTTCCAGTGTATGTGTAAACATAATAAAAGGTTCAGATTGCTTGCACTGTAGGGGCACTTTGCTTTCTTATCCCAGTCCTAAACAGCACAGCTACTGTGGGTTTTTGGAAGCAGTGTGGATTTCACCACCTCATTCAAAACTGTTTTTTATAGACAGTGTCAAAGTTTGATCCAGTCATTTTTACAAGCAGTTCTTTGTCTGCACGCAAAGGACCATTCACTTAAATGAAGTGCTGGGATTTGCCCCCTTAGCTATAAATCAGAATGTGATCTGGCTGCACCCTTGCCAGAAATGATTACTTGTGTAAAACTGAGCCAAAAGGCCTGGCTTAAATCTGGTCCACTGAGGGCCAGAAACAGAAGTGCAGTGATTGATGGTGTTTTCCTTCATGCTGGCTTCTGTTTGAACATGCTGGAAAGCAATAACCTTGAACAAGATAGATTCTGGGTTGTCACTGATGCACCGGGTAAAACAACGCTTTGCTAATGGTCTTTGTGTTGATCCAATCTCCCATCCAGCTGGCTGAGGAGCTGCAGAGCAAACCGCTGAGCAGTGAGATCAGAGAGCTGTTGAAACTCCTTGCAAAACCCAATCTCAAGGTGAGGATGAGTTGCACCTGTAAAGTGCGTTCTGCATGGGTGTGTGTGTCTGCTTCTTTGGGCTGTGTATGGGTTTGTCTGCTTTAACAAGTACTGTTTAAGAATGTATGCAGTGTTAATCAGAAATACCTTTGATGAAGAAGCACATTTAATGTTGTCTATAAATTATTATGCTATTACTTGTACTTATAAAAGGAATCATTTATTTGCAAAGGATATTTTAAACAGTATTTTTTTTTCTTTTGCTGTCTTTTAATGCATATGCTTCATAAGTTTCTTACAACTGTGCTTTTACTAAAAGGTTGACAGTCATATCATTGATTTAACTTCATGTATAATGAGTGAAGCGCAGTACTCTGGACAAAATTCATGATGGATAATGATTTTAAAAACATCTAATTTTGAGAACTTTCTGTAAAACTCCTGGGGTTCTCTGTTGTGTTTTCAAGGAACTTGATATTTTTTATCTGACAGTAGACTATAGAACCAGTGAATCACTAAGGTTGAATGGAGGTTGTCTGGTTCAACATGCTGCTCTAAGCAGGGTCAACACTGAGTTCACAGCAAGTTGCTGAGGGCTTTCTCCCATCAGGTCTTGGAAATAAATGCCTGGGAACAGACATTCTGCAAATACTCTGTGTGGCTTCTTCCAATTCCTAATTAGCCTCCTAGTGAAAACTGTTTTCATATATCCAGTCTGAACCTCCCCTATGTATTATTGTTGACACACAGGATCATATTATTTTTCCATTGTTAAGAGAACAAAGACTTTAGTGCTTTAGATACATATTGAAATGGTAATTAAATGCAGCAGTTGATAAGTTGAAATGAAAACTGCAGAGTGGAAAGGACAGTTAAAGACAGTTGCTCTTTTATCTTAAGTATAAATACTGGTCTCAAAACCTGGGAAACTATGATATCTTCAAAGTGCTACAAAATTTTAAAAATCAGTGACAGCTGCTTTTTGATGATCTTTGCACTGAAGCTTTTCCCATAATTTGTAAAGTGACAAGCTGTTTTTCTTTGAAGGGGTAAGTAATGCCAATGGCATATTAGAAGAGGAATTGTTGGTGCATGAAATTGCAGAGATCCTAAGCTTCACTGTATACTTCAGTGAAGTACTTCAGGTATTTTCTTAGTGGCTGTCCACATGTGCTTCATACTTCCAAAGCTTTGGTGGGTTGAGTCTGAAGACAGCTCATTTGCCACCAGCTGTGTCTTTCCCTCTACTTTCTTGCTTTCTCTCCTTCATTCCCTCACACACTCACTCTCACTGTTTGTTCCTTGGTAGCAGTGAAAGGCAATGTGATAATCTTGGTGGGATTTCAGGGAAAGAAGTGCCTTCCCCTCAGAGTGGTTAATGTGATTGAACAACTGCAGTAACTTAGCAAATGTCTTTCTTGGCTGCAGGGGGAGATGGCCAGCTGCAGGGTACCAAGCCTTTTGCAGACTGCCAATACCAGACTTCCTAATCCTGCACAAGGCACACGATTCCCTGCCCTGAAGGGACCTTGCAGGTGTTTGTGTTGCGCCTTGCAGGTATTCGTGTGATGTAGGGGTAGGAGATGACAGTATGTAAGGTATTTTGCTTGTCCAGTATCTTCTCCCCCTGCCATGTCATGGCAAATATGTCTCAGTGATGGTAAATTATCACTGCTCCCTCCTCCATCATGTTGACCAGGTGACTGTACTTCATTCAGTCAGAGGCTGTAGTTGAGATTCTTCTCTGGATCTCCCCTGCTCTCTCTTGGACAGAAAAGGAAAGGAAGGACTTTTCTGGGAATCACTATTTCCAGTTCTTCCCCAGAGATTTCCTAGTCCTTTCAGTTGTATCTGAGCTTATGCTGTACATCGCATACGATTTTCTAGCCCTTTGCTATTAGGTTTATGGCTAGAGAGGGTTTCTTGGTTTCACTCTAGATTCCTGGGATAAGATGATGGCTAGAACAGCTCTTTTTCACACACCTGAAATTACTTGGGATAACTGAAATATCTTTTCTGGTGATATTCCATAGACTTTATCTAAATACATATATGGCTTAATTTGGGACTGACTTAAGGTGGCTGTACATCACTTTGCAGGGGAAACTTTCCACTCCTGACCCAATTTATAATGGCAATGTTAGCTGGAGCCAGGACATCTTTCACATTCCTACAGTTCTGCTCTAATGTTTATGGCATGGTGAAGGATGCTTAGGATTAGCTTACTGCACTACATCACTGCCTCAAGCGTGATGGAGTAAGGAGACAGATCTAGCAAGGTTTTTATAAACCTTTGCAGGTTTGGTTAATGGGCAAAAAAAGGCTGGGAGAGGTTTCTAATCATGTCTGATTAGATAAATATTTCTATGTTTTAATTCTGTATTACAAAATTCTTTTGTTGAATATATTTCTGAGTGTTTGCATCTGATGAGTAAAATTGGAGAAATTTGTCATTTTCATTTTCATCCATAGAGAAGTTTTCTAAAGAAGAAAGTAGTTTCTCTGAGGCAGTTATGTTTATCTGACCTGAGTTTTTCAAAATGTCCTAGAAGTAATTCCAAGGTTTGGTCAGGTGAATTTTCTTCTGAAAAGTAAAATAAATTGGGCATTTCTAGTCTTCTAAAAACTGTATGAAGTATCCAGTTACAGAGTGGGGTTTTTTCCCTGCTCTCAAATGTGGCATCACTTACCGTAATTAAATGAACTAATAATGATTGTGGTTTATCTTTTCTGATTAAAACAGAACTCTGGAAGTAGAACAGAGCACGTAGCTCTGGGAAATCAAGTGGATTTGTTTAACTGTGTGTTAGACATTTCATTTGCGTTCTGGATTTAAAATATAATTGTGTAGCCCCATGGACGCAGGCCAGCCACACTTATTATTTTTAATTTCCAGCACTGAATAAGGACTTAGGGTTTGCATTCTTTAATCTTGCTTTACCTTGTTAAACATATCAAGAAACAGAATAGTATTTCCATACCCTAGAACCTAAATCCAGTTGAATACTCTATTTTATTTTTAAGCAGACCAGAAATTCATTCTTTGAAATAGAAGTATAGAATAACTTGAGTTGAAATGGACCCATAAGGGTCATCAAAGTTCAACTCCTTGGCCCTGCACAGGACACCCAAAGAATCACACCATGAGCTTGAGAGCATTGACCAAATACATTCAACTGTCAGGCTTGATGATGTGACCACTTCCATGGGGAGCCTGTTCCAGTACCCAACCATCCTCTGGTATCCAACCTAAATATCCCCTGACACAGCTTCAGGCCATTTCCTCAGATCCTGTCACTGCTCACCACAGAGATGAGATCAGTGTCTGTCCCTCCTCTTCCCCTCACGGGAAAGCTGTTGACGGCACTGAGGTCTCCCCTCAGTCTCTTCGAGGCTGAACTGACCAAGTGACCTCATCTACTACTCATATGTCTTCACCTCCAGACCTTTCACCAGAAAGAAACTGTGCTTTCAGAAATCTAAAATACACATTTGCAGAGAGCGGGGCTGGCAGACTCAAGCCTGATCTGCTGGTGTTTCAAATCAACCAGATACATCCAAACACCATTCTGAGTGGAGCTGCACAGCAGTACCCACAGGCTGGCCTGGCCTGACCATGACTATATGTACCTGTAAGCTTTGTATCTTCAAGGCACACATTTTATTGCAATTTAATAAACCCAACCAACCAAAATGCCCATTCGCCTCACACACAAACACAACAATGTAAGTTTCGATAAATTTAGTTCTGGTTATTTATGATCATTTTAACTTTGACGTGTTAACTTTGATGTAAAACTCTTAAGCTGTTTTTTAACATGAAGACTAGAATATACGTGGGATATACATGAAGAAATGGTATTTCTGATTTAAGGTAGGACAGTCTGTGAGTGCTTTTGTACAGAATATGAATAGCATAAAGAAATAAGTATCCTCAGCTTTAGTGGTTTATAATTTGGCAGAATTAATGGAACTTATGTGACAGCAAAAAAGAATGTCTTTAAAGAGGAGAGTTGTACAGAATTCTGAAAATAATGACAAGAATTAAAAAAATTATAATGTGTCAGGTAGGCACCAGTGCAATTGAGAGAGGTGTCTTTATAGAAATTTGGGGGTTTTGTGAATCTGGAAGTATTGCTTTTGAGAGCACTAAGCTTTTTTTTTTTATTCTTTTTTTTTTAATTCTCTATAGACAAATAATTTTTCATTGTTATGAAATTGTGTAAATTGGAACATATAATTATATGAAGAGTAAGATTCAAGATGCTAACACAAAATACACCTAAAAGGGAATTTAATTTTGGCTATTCAATGAACACAAGCAAGTTATTGAAATGGTCTTATCTGTTAGTAGGGATGGAAATTGGAAGAAGTGAAGCAGTCACTAGAGTAACTCCGTCAGTAAGAGGGCAGAACAGTGAGGAACACTGTAAGAAAGGAGATGTACAAATGACAGATGATCAAGCTAAGAATGAAAGACTTTAAAACTTGCAGATTCTCTTCCACATTTACTTTAAAACTGTCATGAATAATTAGGTTTCAGTTCCTTTTCTAACAAGCTGAAAAAACCTATGTTCTTTTTGGGATGGTGCCAAACAGAAGAGCATAATTATTATTTATTTTAAAAATTATTTGAAAGAAAATGACTATACAAATTAACATTTTAGACACTTTCTTGCTGTGGCTGTAAACAGAAAAGACTGTAAAACTCTTAGTCCATTGAACAATGTTATTCGGGTTATACTAACTTTGAGGCAGGCTTGGGACATATTATTCAGATCTAAATATTGTTTAATTTTGTCTTTATAAAAGCAATTACATTTGTGATCATTACATATCAAAATAAGCAATTTACCATTCAAGTTAATCTCTCTTAGGGTAAATTAGGTATGGTTTTAATTATATTAAATATGTCCTAACATATGTCCTTTGTGGTCATTGGTGTAATGGGCAGAACAGTAATTATTTCAGAAGTTAATGCCACTGTGCTAAAACTACTCTGAAGAATGTTTACATTTATGACCTGGAGGAAACAAAGCTGCTGCAATGGGGGGTTTGCCTGTTTCAGTGGTGTTTAAATTCTGTTTATGTGTGGTGGAAGGTTTGCCAGCTGCTAGTCTGAAACATAAACCAGGTACCTAAACAAGGGCACCCGTCAGGACTGAGTTCAGTGCCTCATGGTGCACAGGAATGTAAAGTATTTGGGTCACTTTGGGGCACTGTACCTACAGCCATAGAGGGAGCAAGATGTGGACACGCAGTATTTTTCTCGTCTTCTCTTTTATTACCATAGAATGAACAAAATTTTGTAAGTTAACTTTGAGATTACTTGCAGAGTGAAGGGAAAACTGCGCTTGTATGACGGGGAATGTTATTGTTCATAAAAAGTACTTTTTTTTAAGTTGGGGGTGGGGGTTTAATTGCTTTCAAATGGCAAAGATACATATACCAGCAAATTGCAAGTTGGAATTAAGCTTGCTGTTTTATTTGCAATTCATTTGTGGTACACTTGACTTTCAGTTTCACAAAATAATCTACATTTGTAAACATTTTCATCTGATTTCACCTCTTTGGCTTTCCTTCAGAATAGAACCATGAGTTAAACAAGACTAAAACTGCAGATAATGAAGCCAGGGCACTTTGTTCTTCGTATACATGCTCCCTATATTTGATTAGGTTTCTTTAAAAAAAGAAATAATGCTTCTTTGAACATGAATCATGCCTTTAACACTGCTGTCATGTCCTGTTCTGGTTTTCTTGTATTTACTGAGAAGTTTGTAAATTCTACTCTTTATTTCAGAAACAACTGCTGATACCATCATCCCTGCCATGTGGGGCTTAATAGGTTTGCATAGTGGCTTAATAGACTGCTCAGATAAAAGTGTGGCTTGTTCTGTTAAAAAAGCAAACATTTCAAGCCTTTATCAGCACAGCCTTATAAAACTGTCTTGCAGTCACTGGTGAAAATCAACAATGTAAATTAATGTCCAGGAAACTGTGGACTTTTTTCCACAAGAAATTTAACATACAAAGCACTGAAAGAAAATACTGAGCTATAATAATAAAAAGCAAAATCCATTTTTGCTTTGAAAAGTTCATGAAGCATTTCATGTAGCATGTAATTAAAAAAAAAATAAAGTTAATCTAAACTTTGTCTTCTTTCCAACATTTCCTTTGTAGTTAGACCTGCTGAAGATTTTCCATCAGGGCTTTTTCACTGAGCTATGTGTTTTCTGCAAAGTCAACATTTTCCACTGGAAATGGTTGGGATTTGCGTACAACTTTTCAGGTTTTGTATCTGAAGAATTCAAATGCAAACTTCAGGTCCCTTGAGATCTGAGCCAGATTGGGGCTGCTTCTGTATCCTAGGCACTTAGAGGACCTTTTGGCCCTGTCATGTTAGAGACCTGTCTTTCCAGATGTACCAATGTTTTCTACTTTGGCACACGTCCTCAGAGACTGTTTTCCTCTTCATGAAATATTTATGCTTACAAATGGTAACACAGACTACAATATCTGTTTAGGAACCATGATTTCCCATGATCTTTAGCTGTTTACTCATCAGTGGTCTGAGAGATGTTTTGGTAGGACTGGTTGTAGGAATTGTGCACATATAAAAAGAGATTTTACAATACAAACACTTCAGATTTATTAATATGGTGAGCTGGAGTATAATGAAATTCATATGTCAACTGAAAAGTTTTACCTATGTAATCCTTAGTTGTAAAATCAGATGCCATTAATTTTTAAACCTACAAGAATGTGCTTGATTTTTGATGGTATGCTGTGAAGTATCAGCAGGGAGATAGATGTATTTCTTTTCCCTGAGTAATAGACACGAATGATTGCAACAATCAGCAAGAACCACAGCACTGATGGTTTGATGACATTGGTTGATGGATAAATAGCCCATAGATGTTCTGAGCATACCAGCCATGAAGCTGGGGCACAGGGGACAGTGCTGGGAGATTTTTGTTGGCAAATGATTGAAACCTTTTACCCAGGGTTTTGTATCTTTAAACTACTTGCCACATTGAAAAGCTATCCATCACGTATTTTGGCAACCAGTTGGAGGAAAAATATATTTTATTTGTAATTTTTTTCAGCTTTAGACCTTGACTTCCGATTTCCATTTCTGTTTGTGCCCATAATTTTTTTTTTTTTTTTTTTTTTTTAAATAAAGAAGACTCTTCTGGGTAAGGAGAGCTGGGAAAATATGTTGCTGTCTTTAATTTTGGAATGTTCATGTTACTGGGATGGAGTAAGTAAAACAAAAATGTAATGGCAAAATAGTCCTTTTAAAAACAGCAAGAAAAGCCTTCATTTTTCACATCTGTCAAGCAGAGAAAATCAGAAATCGGTTGTGGCACACTCTTATTGTTATAGGAACTGACATATAACAATACACAACATATTAGAAGCATAGAGATAAAATGATAAAAAGGAGGTGAATGAATATGCTGCATGAGTATATTTAAGTAACAACCATCATGTTACTCTGGAAATGCTCTCAGGTCCATCTGGTGATAACTCGGCTCATGTCCAGTGCAGAGCTTGTCTGTCGATCTTAGACGTATGGATATGAGAGTGCTCACTAGCAGCCAACATATAATAAACAAAGTGATAGATAACATAAACAAAAGTGAAGCCAGGCAGGTTGGCAGCAGAAAATATAAAATCTGAAAAGTAAATCAAAGAAATTCTTTGGTTGTATATACAAACTTTCCGACATGAGGGAACCAAGTCTCACCCACCTAAGAATGTTGAATTGCACGCATGTAACTACAACATTCAGATACAGAACATGAAAGTTGGCAATACTGCTAAAGCAGGTAATTTAGGAGAAGGAAAAAGTCACGACAGATAAAATCATGTCCCTTTTGAGTAGTAATTCCGTTCATCTACTGAAAATTGAGAAACTGCACAATATAAAGCAAGTAGTCCCTTTTTTTAGATGTCATCTTTTTATGCTGCTTTTTCCTTCAGTGGTGTTTTTCCTTTGCGTTTGTTGGGCCATATTGTGTTTGAACTCTCCATTCAATGATCTCCTCTTTTCTACTTCATTTTTAGTTGAGTTCCGACATAGTATGAGTACTCTATTAGCTGAATTTAAGACCTTATCATAGATGAATATATGTTATTATTTTCCAGAGGAATTAAGTTTATTCAGATATTTTAACCTTCTGGATCAATAGATTATTTTTTCTTTTGAGGACTTTAGACATGATGTCAATGTCAAATAAAGGCTATGTCATTCCTAGAGACATTTCCTTAGAAAAGGCAACCACATCCTCACCTTTTACTTTCTCTATATTTTCATGTGATTTCTTTGGGGTGTTTTTGGATGGTTTTAAACCAAAAAAAGGTACATGCTACCACTGTAGACACTTAATATTCTTGGGAAGCTGCCACTTTTTCAAAAAAGAAATCGATTAACGATTGCCAAGGTATTGAAACAGTGCTGCTGTCTTGGCATTTTCCACTCTGAAAACCATCTATTTGTATTCTTGGAAGTTACTTAAACAGGGCTTAGAGCGTCAAGGACACTTTAACTGCATGAATCATGTTGCGAATGTAAAACAGACTGTTCAAATTCTTCACTATTGATTTAAAATCAGAGCTTTTTTCACTGTTATCCACAACTGAGGGAAAACAGGGCTGTCATCTGGAAGGGTATTAACACCTTTACCAGATGACACGGATGGACGGAGTGCGTGTTTCTGTGAACACTGAGAACAGTTTGACTTGGGAAGCATCTCCAGGGGCTGTGAACGTTGAGCCAGAGGAAGCGGGGGTCTGAAGATGCAGAAAGTTCATTTTTCTGTTGGCTGTTGCCGTCTGGCTACCAGCTGCAGGTAAACCCATCAGTTCAGACTGGTGAATCTGAAATCAAGAAATAGCATTTTCAGGCAAGGAAATTACCCTTTTGTGAAAGGAAGTTCACATAGTCATGAATAAAGTCCACCACAGTAAAGAGGAAAAAGTAATATATACTGAATATCAATCCGACTGAGATGTTGCTGTGCTAAGATCATTACTCTATGGTAGATATTAAGAACTCAAAACCACACATATACACAGTATGTGTTATTATTTTGAAGCACTGCTGTGACCCAGCTGCATCAAAGATTGGAAGAGAAAGGGATTTAATTGCCAGCTGGACAAGCTTAAACTAGAGGGCAACTCTAGTTTAAGTACAGATGCAAGCATGCAAGTATGGTTGCAAGCATGGAATGTTATTTTCTGTTTTGTACATATGTAGCTGCTGTCTTCTTAGACAATGTATAATTTCTGCATATTTTATAAAGGATATATCATTTGAAGGATGGAAGGAAGTAAATTACCCAGATTTTTTTTACCTCTTACTTAGTACACCCATTGGTTTCCTGATTATGAACATAAAATTATGCTTAAGTGAAAGGACCTTACTTAATTTTTCTTACTGCCCCTGTCAAAGGTTTTTGCTTACGCTGATTGAATAGTGTGAGTGATCCTCAGTGGCAAAAGCAAACTGATTTAACTGGAAGTTAACTGATTTTTAACATTATGTACTCCATATATTTAAATTGGGAATTATGTACAGAACAGAAAATCCTGGATTTCTCTTGGAAAGTGATTAGATTAGTTCAGCATTGGAAAGAATAATACTACTTCTCTGCTTGATATGTTATTACTGTATCTTGTAAAAAATATATTTTGCTCTTACTCCAGCTGTCCTCTGACCACTTCAGCAGCACAACTGAGTTTCTCCTGCCTGTAGTTTTATTGCTTACTTCTGCTTCTGAATTGTACTTCATGTTTTAGCCCAGATGGAGAGTTCACCTAATGTGGTTGTTCTTAACTACTAATTGATTTGCGTCTTCTCACCTGCCTTTTTGTTCTCCTGTTAACCCTTATCACAGTTAGAGTTGTACATAGTCCCTTGGCAGGCATAGTTGGTGGTGAAGAGATTGTCATGTGCTGTTCATTTCTCATGGCTGCTTTACTACACAGTGGCTAGAGTCTATATGCCATCACCATAGTGCTTTAGCTTTCTGCTGGTTTACTCTGCTGTTTTGTGAAGTCTTGCACATGTTTGGCTTTTATGACTTCAGTACTTCTCCTTCCATTCTGATGCTCTTTATGGTCTTTTCTTCAGTGGTTCAGTCTTCTCTCTGCTCTTTCAGCTTTTCTTCTTTGGTGTCTGTTGCTGGATGACATCACTCACATTATTTTAATTTTATGCAAGTTACAAATTAATCTTGCCAATATTGAATAATTTTCTCCATCAACATTTTCATCCTTTTTTAATTTCTTCTGTAACCTTACCTCAAAGGAAAGCATAGTATGTCTAGAGCTCTCTGGAGGATGAGCTCTGCCAGGTGAGTTCAGGAGCACATTGCTGTGGTTGCTGATAAAGTTACTTTTCTCCTCAAGTGAAACTTTTCTGTGCCAGCCTCAGTGGCAATTACTGGCAGCATGGCAAAGCAAAGAGGTGGGAAAATGTCTGTGTCTCACCTGGTGGAGTTCAAGCTGAACTGCCAGAGAAGGTGGCTGGTGCTAATGATCCAAGCTGTGCACTGGGACAGCACAGTCATGGGCCATTTTGTTCCTTTTTGCTGACTGTGCTGCCAGGGCAGTAATGTGCTCTACAGGCAGCATCGCCAGCGCTGCATTGGCAGTGTCACACTCGTCTTGCAGCTGTTGGCTCTTCTAAAGGTTGGTTTGAATTGCTACAAAGTTTCTATTGATGACTAGCCACTATTTAAATTTCTAATGATGTTTTTTTCCACATACTCTTAAGAAAGAGGCTGCTTTTGTTTCTTTGCCCATTCTTTTTTGCTTCTTTAACTTAGAATTTTCTGAATTACTTTTCTAGTCTACTAAACACAAAGCCTCTATGATAAATAAAACTTCGATGGAGTTTTTTTTTTTAATAATGAGAATTAAAAAACCTAAGGACCTGTGTTCATGAATCAGGGGCTACTGGTGTATTTTTACTCTTACAGATCTCAAAATGTAAAGAGAAGCAAAAAATAATATGAAATTTATCATTGTTTTATAAGAGAAAAAAATGTAATTAGTCTAGTTAAGTGATACAAATTTTTCAAAGTGTAGAACTGTTTTCATTAATAACATTCTCAATTTAAATAAACATTTAAAGTTTCAGAACAGTTTAAGAAAAAGAACTTACAACATTTCCAATGTCAGATTTTCTTCATGTAAGTTGATAGTGTAGAATTTCAATTTATAAACTGTGAAATGATCAGTGATAGTTTTAATACAAAAAATACAGCACTAGTTATTAGACATTTCAGAGGTCCAATGAAAGTATTCATTTCCAGCTAGATCATGTCTAAGAATTTAGCTGAACATCAATATTTATATTTAGGTAGTGCAGGAGTTTGAATCATACCTTCTTTCAAGTTCTAAATACGGACCATGTTTACATTAGTGAATCATAAGCATAGAACTTCAAGCTAAAATAAAATCTTTTTCTCCAGAGATGCTTAAGCGTACATGACCCAAATCTCGGATCCTATGCACATAGTTCTGAAGAGCTGCATATTTGAAAACAAAACCAAACATTAAAAAAAAAAATTAAAAATTGGTATACACTTCTTGCATTTTCCTGCAAGAGTTAAGAACTCAGTATCATGCAAATGAATCAGTTCTTCACTTCTTATATACAAAAAGAGAACATTTCTATCTTTACATTGCCTTGTGCATTTGCTGCACAGTTATTCTGGGTAAATCTTGTTCATCTTAGGACCCAAGTTTTATTTCTTGGCACTTGCAATTGTGTTGGTTTTTTTTTTTTTTTTTTTAATGTCCCAACCTTTTCTATGCACATCTAGTCTTATACACTGTTTTTTAGACTATATTAATTGAATAGTACAAAGATTCTGCTGAAGATCTGTGCATACAGCAGTTTTTTCATGTGTTCAAAAGATACAGAAGTGCTCTCAAGGACAGACTGATCACTTACAGTTAAACACATAAAGTGAAATGAAAATGGCTTTTTAAGTTTTGTTTGCAAATTAGTTATTGCCCAAAGTCTGTGCTGATGACTATTTCAGAGCAATTACAGTGGACAGAGAAGAGTGTGTTAAAAGAAGCAGTGATAGAAGACAAGAAGGAAGGAAGTCTTAACATGTTCTCTGTACGTCATAAACCAGTTTGTGATGACAGAAGCTCTTCTGAAAGCTTGGCTGAGAAAGACACATCATTTTTGATATTCCTGCTCTTATCTGAAATACGTATATTTGCACTGAGATAAAAGTAGTTATGAGTTTGAGGAATAGATGTTGTATTGCTAACTATAGTACATTGTTGTTTAACATGGTTTTTGGGAGAAGAAAGGAATAGGTTGATAAATTCTAGTTATTGTGTAAAATTGAAGTGAAGAAAAGCATGATAAATACCAGGCATTGAGTGATCCTGGTTTGTAGCACTTGGGATGCATCTTTGTTCTGTATGCAGTGTCCAGGAGCCTGATCTGGCAGTCAGAGCAGGGAAGCGTTGATGGCATAATTCAGTGCAGAAGTGGACAGAATTGGTTTTGCAAGTTTCATTGTCAAGACTAGGTTCTTCTGAACGAATTTTAAGTGTCTGCCTTTTACTCTGGAAATGGTGCTTTATATTATTTTCTTCTGTTTTCTCTATCTGCCTTGATTGTTTTTAAACTGCAATATAGAACCTCATTAAATTGAATGAATGTACCCTAGCTTTATGTGGAAAAATGTAATTGCAGAAGACTAGTTTTAGAAATCTTAACTGTAAGTAGCCTGAAGTAAAGCAAACACTACTTTTGTTTTAGTTTATCTTTGATATTTCACATACATCCTAGAGAACTGCATGTGATTGCATGGCTTTTACATATGTAATGCATCACAATAAACATTTCCAGGAGGATCCATAATTGCTAGCCTGAGGTTTTTAGCTCCAATCTAAAGTAAAACTGATAGTTCATTGGAGGGAGATGGTAATTTCTGATGGTAAGTAATACTGGGAAGAAAACCACAAGTAATTAGTGTGATGAAGTGTTTTTATTAAATTGCACAATGTGCATAAAGATTAGTAAAACAATAGTAATTTATCGCAAAGCAGGCATGATCTTCCTGTATGTTTGTTTTGTTGAAGCCCTGAGTTAAAATTTATACTTCAGAATTTGAAAATTACCATATGCTCTTTGCCTTCAGCTTTTGACATGGTAGTTTGTAGCATTGCCTGGAAATTGGTTTTTGTTGTTAAAAGTTTCCTCCATTCAGGAAAAAAAAAAAAAAAAACCAAACCCTGGAACGGCATAATGGAAGTGTCATGCTTTTTAAAAACAGTTGTGTTATCCTTGAGAGCGTAGTTTGTGGTCATTTGTGTACTCAGTCTAATACTGGCCATCTATTACTAAGTAGCAAGGAAACTGCCATCAGAGAAATGTAGCTGTTTGCTGTCCTTTCTTAAGAAAGGCTGTTAAATAGTTGTGTATTGACAGGAAACTACTTCAACACAGAAGCAACAAAGCAGTAGATAGGATTATATGTATGACTGTTGCTGTTATTTGTGGTACAATGTACTGTTTTCACTACAAAAGCTGAAGCATTACTTAACTATTTTTCACTGGTGTATAGGGTGCTATAAATAATGAAGACTTTTCAAAATAAAAAAGAACTTCAGGAGTTCTGTATTTAGAAAAAAAACTGTGAATTTTATGTTATCATTGAGATTTTTTTTTGAGTCTTAGGAGAATGAGCTTTCTTATTTCCTTTGCCTTTCAAGATTCTTATTTCCTCAAAGTTTATAAATTATTTGGTTTTAAAGATGGAACCTTTTGTCAATCTTTGTTAGGCTTTTCTTTGAAAAATATATTTTTCAAGCTACGCATGAATTGGAGAAGCAATAGAGAAGGAAAAGAGGCAAGAAAGACATGCAGCAGGTGGTTGATAAGCACCTGCCTAAACCAAATTGCTTCAGTAGTATGTTCCTCAATCGTAATTATGAATTCCATAATAAATTAAAAATTCCTAAGATAGTTTGAGGCTCACATGAAAGGAATCTAGTAACCAGGTAAGCTTACAGAGCTCCTGTAAAGGGAATGGCTGGGCAACAGCTTCATGTTATATGTCTTGTGCTTGAACAGAAGTCTTGGAAAGTGCTTATTTTGTTTATTTGTTTCATAGGACTGTCTACTGTATCAAATAGACTTTTTACTTATTGCAAGTATAATTATTTACTTACTTTTGGAGACTAAGGTTTTCTCCTGCTCATGGTTCTTGTAATTTCAAGCTAGCACACAAAGTAAGTGGTGTTTTTGTGTGTATGAAGACACAGTTCTCCATCCATAATTTACTAGTTGCTTACATTATGTATCTGGAAACATATTCTTTATGAAGTTTTTTCATCAGTTTGAAATGAAGTAAAGTTGTACGCAAGAATTATATTCAATCTACTTGCATCACAGTAGTAGAGTCATAATGAATAATATCCTCTGCTTTCCCTTCCATAAACTATTCAGATGCCAAATAATATGCTGACTATTAATGTTTCCAGGCTTTGCTGTCTGTACATGATACTGTTGCTCAGAAGAACTATGATCCTGTCTTGCCCCCCATGCCTGATGATATTGATGAAGAAGAAGACTCAGTTAAAATAATCAGGCTCGTCAAAAACCGGGAGCCATTGGTAGGTAGCCCTGTCTTCTGGTTTGGGGTTTTGTGTTTGCATGCAGGGTGGGGAGTGCTCAGATCATGAATGTGAACGGGTGATAGTAACTTGAAACATGGATAGACAGACATTACACATGATTATTCATAACATTAAGTAATACATATGTGACTTCCATTCATAGTCATTATTAGTAAAGCATATGAAATGGATAAGCATCATCAATGAATGATTATCATGGTGTTTAAGCATTATATATGTGGGCCTGCCTGAGCATTTACATCAAATATATATATTTGTCTTTTATCTTGAATTCAAATCATGAACTTACTTTAAAATGTGAGACAGAGAATGAATCCCAAAAGAAGTCTTGACCTGTGTTGTGAACTGTGCCTGTTAGCATTCATGTAAAAAAACATGACCTTTCAATACACTGAAAAGAAAGCATGAAAACATATTTTAAAATACTTGAATTGAAATCTGGGCAAATTTAAAATGTCTGTTGTTGTAATTTGCATTATGAACACTAGAAAGTTAATATCTTCATGGGGATATCTGGAAAAATGAATGGACTAAACCTAGGTTGTATTACAAGGATATTAAAATGCTTTTCTGATTTGGTTCTTTTTATTTGCTGTAGAGTGGGAGTCATCTTGTATAAAATTTAACTATGTTCTTTTTGTTCTGCAAACCAGTAAGAGCTTAGTTTTATGTTATACTGAATATTTGTTTCAATAGACAGCAGTCCTGGAGAAATACCTGCAAACTTACTTGAGACACTCATCACTGTACCTGAGATGACAGTGGGAGAGTGCTGCCTCTGTTAGGCATACAGGGGTAGTTTGTCCCACAGTAGATATCTTACTATCACTCTTGATTTTTGATGGATTTCTGGCATCAATAAACAAGAAATTAGTTTTCTTATTGACTGACTGTAGGTGCCCATGGGCATAATTGCAAGTTTGACCATATGGAAAGTTCTTACTTTGTTTTAACGTACTAAATATTTTTCCTCAAATATTTGAATAACAGCTTTAAGCTTTTTTTTTTTTTTTTTTTAAACAAAGAAATTATTTGAGAAAGGAAACAAGCTTTCTTTAGGATTTAGTATGAGAAGGATTATTCCGTCTGAAGGGTATGTGGAGATTTGAACATGCAGTATGAAATAAAGTCTAATTGAGGAACCTACTTCTAGTGTTAATTACAACACCTTTTTTATTATTTGTAAGAAAAAGCCTAATAAAATCTTGAGTTACATAGTTTCATATTACAAACATGATTTGTTACTAAGATTTAGGAGTTCAGTAACGTAAGTTATTAGTATCTCAAAATGGATTGGATACTAGTAACTTGTAAAACATAACTCAGATATTTTCTGAAAACTTCTGTGAAATATATACATTATATATTGGGTTTTTAGATTTTGAGCTGTCCTAAAGAAACCAGCTGCTTAAGCCAAAGGTTATCCTTGGACTGTTCCTCCAATTCCACTCTTGCCTTCTTATTCTGGTAGGATGCTGAGCTCTTCCAGATACCTGTGTGTCTATTTAAGCCCAGCCTGCAGCTTGGCCCCACAAAGCCACTCACTCATGTCCCCAGTGGGATAGGGGAGAGAATCGGAAGGATGAACATGAGAAAACTCCTGGGTTGAGACAGTTCAATGTGTGAAGCAAAAGCTGCATGTGCAAGCAAAGTGAAATAAGGAATTTGTTCACCACTTCCCCTGAGCAGGCAGGTGTTCAACCATCCCTGGGACAGCAGGGCTCCATCATTTGTTATTGTTTTTTGGGAAGACAAAAACCAGCACTCTACACGTTCCCTCTTCCTTTTTCTTCCCCCGGTTTTATTGCTGAGCATGACAGCACATGGTGTAGCATATCCTTCTGATCAGGTGGGGTTGGATATCCCAGTTGTGTCCTCTCTCAGCTACTTGTGCATCCCCAGCCTCCTCACTTGTGGGGTGCTGAGCAGAAAAGCCTTGACAGTGTGTAAGCACTGCTCAGCAGTAGTGAAATTATCCATGTGTTATCAACACAGTTTTCATCACAAATCTAAAACAAAGCACAATAGGAGCTACCATGAAGGAAATTAACACTATCCCAGCCAAAACCTGTACTCTCTTAAATCCACACTTGGCAGAACTCTTATGTTACAGAGGTAGCAGAGAGGGCATTTTAGATCTTTGACTAGACATCACAGCAGCCATGGAAAATATAAAACCTGTGAGCAAACTAATTTCTTTAGTTTAAGACAGCTTTTGTTTATTTGCCAAAGTGAAAACAGCCTTACAATGGAATCTGTCATAGACCTTTTATTAGGAAGAGGCAGAGTGTTGGGAGCTAATTGCAGCATACAAGTACTTGAGGGTGGGCTGCTCACAACTCCTCAGCAGTAAAAGATACTAAAACCCAGGATGGTGGTCACAAGGTGCACCCCTGGGAGGTTTAGACTAAGAATTAACAGAAGTAGTCCATTAGTTGGCAAGTCCAGCACTGGAACAGACTAACTGGATATGTGGAATCTCCAACATTTCTAAGGTTTTACTTTATCTGCTTAGGAAAACTGTATTTGTGAGCTTTCCAGAGCGTATCTTGATGTTTTATTTTTGTTAGAGAAGAACTTAGAGTGAGTCCTGTCGGTTGTTCTCCAAGAAGAGTTCCAAGAGTATAGCGTCCTCCTCCTCTTCCATAATGCACTGTTAATCTATGTTAACATCATTCATGTTCACACAAACATTAATTTCTTTGTGTCAGATTTTTAGTGACTTATTATGACACCATCACCACAATACATAACAAACCTATTATTTGTGTCTTTGTCTTCTCTAGAATTTTTTCACCTTGGGGGGGTGAGAAGAAACATGGATAATAATTCAGATAAGGTCTTACCAAAATACAGCATGGCAGAATAACTGAAGAGAGTCTTATACTATGTATATGAGATCTACTGTGTTTATGTTTGTCTTGGGGTGACATTTATGAGGCTGAATTGTATCCCCATTCATCTGTTTAGTGCAGAAATAAGTTTTTCACCTTTAAAACTAGATCTGAGTGAAGGGGAGGAGAAGTGGTGGAATGTCTGAGTTATTTTACTAAAGGAGGATACCCCATGATCTATGTTTACTAAACTAAATATAAGTTCATTTACTATTTATTTCCATGTCTTTTTAATGGCTTTTCCTTTGGAGCTTGCTCTGAAGTCTTGTATATTAGTAGAGATCAGAGCCTCTACTTACTCTGTTAATTGATTCACTCTTCTCCAGTCAAAAAATCTGACTTCCACTTGCAACATTATATCATGATTCTACTTTTAGAAGCAACTGAGCTTGAGATTGGAGCTACTATACAATAAATATTTTTACTGGGATAGAGATTGTCTCTTTTCTTGACTTGAAGATGCTGAGCTCTTTGATCTTTTCTTCCACTCTAGACACAGGCTCATATTCTATTTGTACCCAAGCAGTAGACATTGTTTTCCTGCAAAGCCATGAGCTTTATGTCAGTTGCACACCCTGGACTTTCTGAATTGCATTTCCTTTGGATGACTTTCAACAGTACTCACTGTGAAGCAAATAGGCACTCTCTTAACATCTTTGGAGTATACCTAGTGACCATTTTTATATAAAACTGCACCACATTTCCTCTTGTGCTCCTGTTCGTGCTTTTCTCTGGGTTAAGCACCTCACCAATGTTCTTAGCCGAGGTTAATCATATATTAATGAAGCCTGAGTTCCCAGGAGTAATCATTTCAAAAGAGAGAGAAACACATGGTTTGTAGGAGGGCCTTCTGTTTGCCAGATTTCATCAATTCAGAAGTCAGTGCTGAACTTTCCCCCAGTTTTTTGAGAGAGGTGTTTTATAATCCTTCCACAGTATTTGGTTTGGGCTTTTTTTAATGCTCTGTTTGCAAATGCTTCCTCAAGCAAGGTGAAATTTTATTAGGATGTTTTGTTTTAACAAAGAAATTTGGAATATTCTCTGAATCTTACATAACAAGACATAAAAACATCTCTTTTCAGAGACAATCAAAGATTCACCTGACTGTGACTGGGCTTTTTATCTGAGATCTTGGCGAGTTTTTACTTATGCCTACCTCTCCAAGGCTTTTTCAGCCACAGTCCTGTCCTAATTAGCATTCCTGATATCCAAGATGAATAACCACACTATCAGGGGTTCAGTACCTGACCTCCTACTATTTCCAGCTTCCAAATGTAATACTCCAAGTTTGTTACAGCTGTTACTCTGAATAGGATACTTCTTCACATTAAGTTAGTTGCTTCTTTGTCACAAAACTTCCTTTCACATAGATCTGGTCATTAGAAAACTAACCCCTATGCCATGCCATGTCTATAGTCAAGAAAAAAATAGCAGCTCCAGAAAATACCCATGCCATCTGTTTAGGATTCCTGACTTAATGAAAGGACAATTCAGTCTCCAGAGCTACAGAAGTAGCCTGGAAACTAAATTGAACTATGTACCTGATATCCATAGCTGAACTTGGTTGAAATGAATTTTGGTGACTTAAAGGAGTCACTTACACATTCTGTCCATGAAGATGCAACAGCTTTCACTTCTCTCACACTCTTAGTCCCTGTAGCTCAGATCACAATAGTGGATGAACCTAGCTGGTTTTTTGGTGGCATTCATTTGGATGTAGGGCTAGCTTTAATCTACATAGTCTACATAAAAGTGAACATCGACTTTTAAATAACTTCTCACTCTAAGATAGGTAACTGAAACTTGTATTTGCACTTTGAAAAGAGAATGAACTAAAATAAGGCTTATTGAAGTACTTACTTGCATTTGTCATCTGCATGTGGTTTTGTTTAACAGAGAGGTATGCAACAATATTACTGATGTTCAAAATTGTCTTATTAGTAATTTATTTTACTGGCTAGTTTTTTCTTTCTTTAAAAATGAAGACTTAAAATGTTTATATTCTGGAACCAGCATATAAATGGATGATAATAAAGCTCATATCTGTGAAACCCTGAGCAATGCTTACCCATGAGTGCTACTACATTAAAAATGGGGGGGGGAAAGGCAACTAAAAAACTGTGAAAGAGCCTTGCTGAAGGAGCTTGTATTATTTTTAGTGCTTTTGCATGGTATACCTTTAAGCATTTTCTCAGTCTGATCACCATATGGCTCCCAAACTCCATATTTTTCCCTTTAGAAGTATTTTAAACTGAGCTATGCTATTACATCTGTATATGTCTCATTTAGGATAACTTACACTTTTGGCTCACAACACCGAGAATATTTTCCAGCTCTCAAGGTCCAGTCTAACCTTCTTCCATTTTTAAAGCTCTAAATGAGGAGCTGCACTGCACATGTAACTGAAAGTACTGGAGCTGAACATCTTATAAGGAGAATTTCTTGCCAGATTATATATACCTCATAGTTTAAACAGGGCTGGCAGCAGTACAAGAGAAGCTGCTTTTTCAGAAAATCAGCTCTTCAGGTTTTCAAAAAGAAATCCACTTGTGTTTGATGATTTAAGAGTTCTAAATTGGGAGGAAAGTGGAATTTATAGAACCTCCTTTTTAATTTGTGTACTAAAGGTACAAATACATAAACTCAGGTAGTGTTTTTCATGGGCCTGCCCATTCACTTTGGATTTGCCTCAGAGGAGGTACTGACAACGAGCAAACTCAGGTTAAAGAATTTTTCTGTCAATTTGAACTTGTTTTTGCCCTTTGTATGAAAATTCCAATGTACCTGTTATCTTCATGAGGCCATCTTTCAGATCAGTTAATCCGTGCTAGGAAAATTAATTTTGTGCCAGTAGTGATAATCACACAGAGCATGAAGTGACTGTTCCACTTGGACAAGAGCCTTCCTGTTACTTCCAGATGCTGTCTGGGTCAGTAGTGTGGTCTTTGATTGCGCACAGACTTTTTCTAGCATCTGTCAAAAAAGCCTGGTGAAGTGAAGTACCACTTTCCAGACACCATTGTGGGGCTGGGATAGTGGGTGATCGCAGGGGAGGCCTGTCAGTCATTGCTTGCCTTTTCAATTTGGTGGCATTTCATGGTGTTGACTTCTAGGTAAAAGGCACAAAGCCTTTCTGATGAAGGCTTTTTCCTTGATTAATTAGGAGAGCCTCTTTTGTATGGACAATGTAGTGGAAATGTCCTGTATTTATATTTTCCTCTAGCATCCTAATGCTGCTTTTTTACTTTTTGATGGATATATTCAGAAAAAAAACCCAACAAAATCCTTTTTACTTTAAAACAGATGAAACATTCCAGGTATTATTATAAACTTCAAATTAGTAGCTGTTGCTGCAAGGTCAGAACTTAATATTAACATAGAAGCTAGGGGGCTTAAGGCTGTTTAATATATTCCCTAATGGTATGCAATTCTTTTTGCATAGAAGTCTACTAATGAGTTTTTTAAGTGAGATTAGCTGCAGCTAAATCTGTATTTTTGAAACTCCCAAACTGATTTGAAACTGTAATGCAAACAAGTGCATGCTGATATAATTGCATAATAAACAATACATAAGAATAAGGCTGGCAAGTAGCAGAGTTAGTTTACGTGTAGATAAAATTTCATACTAATAAATTTAGACTGTAAAATGAAATGCACAAACGTAGCACATCAGTTTTGCTTTGGAGTTCTGGCTGCTGTTGAATTTTCATCCAAAGTGAATGGTAACTGTTTTAATTTTTCTCTATTCGCAATAAATACAACTTGCATATAAAATATAAATTAATCTCCCATTTTTTGTCTTTGTGACTTGTGCTATATTTCCATTTTAGAGATAGAGGGAAATGAGTTTATTTACAGTCAGTGAAATTGCTAACTGTAGAAAAAACTCAGCTCTGTTATTTGTACAATTTTCAGCTTTATGTTCGTGAAACATTTAAAAATTGAAGTAGTGATAAATATGATGTTCATGTTTATTCTAAACAAATACAGCAAGGTAGCTATAAAATCCATTAAGTTATTCAAGGAACTTCTTTAAGAAGTACTTATGTACCTTACTCCAAGCACAACACTTTTCTGATGGAAGGAAATTTTAACCAGTGATGGCAGAGTGCAGGTAGCACTCAGGCGTGAAGTAATCCTGTTCATTTACTAATTGCAAATATGGAAATTTTCAGAAAGTTGATTTGCCTGACAGAGTCCTTAGTATTTCTGTTGATTAACAAAGTAGAGCTATTGCAGGTAACTAAGTAGATTAATACAGGAAAGTAACCATGAGCAGTTAAAAACCTGATGGACAATGCTTTTTTTTCTGTTGTTTTTAAAAATACTGGATTAAGTAGCCTTTTTGGGGGTGGTTATGTGGTACAATTTACTGAGTTAAAATCCCCATTGTTGTTCTGTCTCCCAGAACAGGGCCAGCACTTCCTCCTTTGCTCCCCCAGTTCTGCCTGAAAGGACTGGCACTGCAGCTGAGGCTGCAGCTCAGCACCTCCACATCCCTTCTCACTTGGCACTGCTGCTGCCTGCTGCTTCCCCATCACCTCGTGCTTCTTTTCAGTGCACCCTCGCAGTTCTTTTTGCAAAGGCATTTTTCTCATCTAGACAGCTGTTCATTGGCAATTTAACTACACAATGTCATTTTACCTCAGTGCCCTGTGCTGTCTATGAGTAGTGAATGAAAACAGCCATGACTAACTCAGGAAATGTTCCCTTCCTCTGCATTTCTGTTGTGTGAGTGTTCGAGGTGAGCCCAAACACTCAGGGGCACTTCTCAAATATGTGTTTGTCTATTTGATAACACTGTAAAGGAAAAGGGTACGCTCAGAAGTCTGCTGGTTCTGAGCATAAAATGCAACATTTATGAACAGTGATATACCTTCTGTACCCATAGTATGTAGTATGGCCTGTTTTAATGTAGGAACAACAGTTTATCAATTTGCAGCAGTAGCTTATTTCAATTTTAGTAGCAGCCTCAAGTAAGGTACATTGCAGTTACCATTAAATTGAAAAGCAAAGTTTTTCCATCATTGTCCTTTTTTCTTTAAACCTATACTGACAGAATGCATGAGTTACTTCTGATTGAAAAAGAAGACAAATTTTAAGAGGACAGAAATAGAGCAACATATTTTGTATATTCTTTTCATAACCAAGAATAATTTCTGGCCTAATCACATATTAATATGTCGGCTTTTTGCAGTTTTATGTAGCAAATATTTTTTAGTGTAGTGTATTAAAATTATGCTGAGGTCAACCAAATGCATTTCTTTTTTCTTTTTTTATTTTACCCAAGGGAGCTACTATTAAAAGGGACGAACATACTGGTGCAATTGTGGTGGCCAGGATAATGCGTGGAGGAGCTGCAGATAGAAGTGGTAAGATGTTGCTGTTTGGCACTAGCCATTCAAGAGCTCAGAATAAGATGAGATAAAATGGCATATTTTGTAGAAATTAAATACATCACAAACAGAAGTATTTGGGCTCTGGACAGTTTTCCAAAGTGATATTTCAGTACTGCTGAAAGTATGCTGATTTTTTTCCCCCATTTCAGTTGCAGCAAGGTATCACTGTGTCAGTGGATACGGTGGGTTTTTTATATATATCATGGTTTGCTTCCAATTGATGACATCCATTTATAAATCATAGAATATGCTGAGTTGGAAGGGATCCATCAAGATCAAATCCTACTCCTGTCCCTGTGCCAGCCACCCCAAGAATCACACCATGATGGCATATGCCAACCTGCTGATGGAGGGGGTGCATGACATTATTTTATATTAGGACGTCCATTTGGAGTTTCAGCTTGTACTTCTCAAAATAACAGCCCATCCTTGTTTAGTTTGGGATGCTCAGTGTCTGCACTGAGCATAAACTTAAGCAAGAAGTCCTGAATCAGACATTAAGGTGTTCCTTTTCACTGAAGAAAATCTAGAACAGCTGTGTTTCCCTCTTAGATGCAGTAATGGAATAAGTCTAGATACAGATAGACAGATAGATTAGCAAGCACTTGTGCCACAAATTAGCACTTCCAGCCTAAGTGCTCTTTGCACTATTTTCAGCTGTGTAGCAGTAAGAAGGTAGTATGAGTAGAAAAAGAATTGGCACAGATATTTTTCAAACATCTGCATGAAAGTCTGGAAAAGTTGCAGAGAAGGTGGTACTAATTTTTAGGAAGAAGACAGGGACATGAGTTAACCAAACACCTTATCAAATTTGTTTGAGAGGACAGTAGCTGTTACGTTCACCATATATTCCTGTTTATAACTTAGAGCTTAAAGCATATGAAAATTGGAGCTTAACATACATGAACAAGGGAGAAACAAGCTGAATGTTAATGTTTTTGTTTCACAACTTCTCTTTTTCTTCTGTAGGGCTTATTCATGTTGGTGATGAACTGAGGGAAGTCAATGGGATTCCCATAGATGATAAAAAGCCTGAAGAAATAATACACATTTTGGTAAATACCAAGCATTTTAAAATCAATTTAGGAAAGGCAAGAAAAAGTAATGAGACTTACGATTTGTACTGTATTTCTTAGAAAAAAGTATATGGTGCTATAATGGTTTTCTTCCAATGCCATCTTTTACAAACCTGTCATTTGTCATAGAGTGATTTTTCATGCATGACATATATATGCAGTTATAGATTACTTACGAAGAGTTAAAGACAGTAATGTTATCATAAAAATGTTGCACAATGTTGCGGAATTCAGTTTATAATCTACAGTTTTTAAGGCCCACCATGATCTGTTGACTCTAAACTATTTTAAATTAATTCCTTAACAACTCATTAATACCTTATTGTCACTCCATGTGACAACTAAGTAATAATACAGGTACTAGATAGACTGTAAAACTGGTATATAAAGATTTTATATGACATTGATTTACCATATATAGCCATATATATTATTCTGTCTGCGCTCTTCTAAACTGCACAGTCTCTAAAGCCAGCCTGATTTCTCATTATTGAAACATTATTGCAAATTAAGTAATTTAGACTTTTCCAGAAATATTTAATATTTTTACATCAAAGAAATTGATGAGGGTCATGACAGCTCTATTATTCATGCTGTAGGCATTTCTGTATACATAAATACCTTGCTGTCCAGCTGAATTGACCAGCTGTCTCACAGTTTTGGTTCAGTAATCAAGATCATTCAAGTGCTAGCCTGCTGATATTCGTTCTTGCTTTATGGTTTCATATTTCCCACAGAATCATAGTTTCCTTCAAAAACTAATACTTTTAAATGTCTAGAAACAAAATACCACTAGAAAAGGTGTGAACAATTTCCTCATTTACCTTTTTGAGGTACCGTATAAACATCAGAAGTTAGTTAGAGCTTGTTTCAAAAGTAACAAAATTATTGATTCCAGTCCTACAGTGGGTGAAATAAGACCTTGGCTGCTGCCTGTCAAACAGTGAGCCTTGGATCGCAGACATGCCGGCAGAAGAATGTCTCACTTGGTAGTGGACAGGCCTGTTTCCATTTTGCTTAAATCGTTGGCTGTCTGTTGCTCTGCTCGTTTTATGAAACTTGTTGGCTGCATGCAATAATAGCAGAATCTCCAACTGATTAGCACTTCCTTCAATAGCAAAATGTCACTGAGGCAGTGGGAATATACTGTGGTTATTAAGTAAAATGCAGCCAGGCACACTTTAAGTGGGATATAGGGAGAGATGAATGGATGAGGTGGTTGATGATGGCTAACTTGTTGTAAGATTTATAGCGGAGGGCTTTTTTTCCATTTAGTACACGTAGTCTATTCAAATATGTTTTTCTTTTCTAGTTTCCTAAAGTTGCCAAGCGAATAAATCCCCCCCCTCCCCAATAGCTTTATATGATAAATATGGCACAAGCCTGTTTGAATTTTTCTATAATTTTTTTTTTGAAAAATGAAATGTTAGTTCGATTTTTCCAGGGATGTCCAAACTGTGCCAGGAGTCCAGCAGTTGCTTCTAATATGCATACATTTAAGTTGTAGCATTTTCTCCTGGCTTCAGGAGAAAGGGGGACAGAAGAAGTGGGACATCTGAACCATGCAGGTCCCGGTTTTTAACAGTCCATCTACCCCATCAGAGAAACAAATAAGCCCAAGCATTTAAAGTGGGTATTTTGATTTTTGTAATACATGGTTTAGTTAAGCAAAGCTGTCAAACTCCAAAAGATCATGTTTGGGAGAGGATAGACATTATATTCTTTTAAATTCATTTGAATTTCTTTATCTTATAAGATTTCTTTGAAAATAGCTTAATTCTCAGTGCATTTTCTTTTCAAATGTTCACCAGGCTCAGTCTCAAGGAGCCATTACATTTAAAATTATACCCAGTGTGAAGGAAGAAATGCCAATGAAGGAAGGCAAGGTAAGCAAGACTCTTTCAGAAGCCATCACAGTAACTGTATGCTGAGGATATGTACTTTTTGCTTGGATGACAGAGCCAAGAATGTGATCTAGATCTGTAGACTCAACTTTTGTAACGGGACAGTATACAGCACATAGTACACTTCGATACAAAGGTGCTGAATTTATGAGTGGGTGTAACATGGTTCTTGAGCCTGAACTCTCAGCTGTGTAGTTGACAGGTAATCTTCCACCTTCTGCAAGGACCTGGTTTGGTTCCTTAGCTGGATAGAAGATACTAGATAGCATCTTGGTTCAGCAGTGTCTTCTCCTCTGTTCCTCATATAGGCACACTGTGCACCTGCAAAATCCTGCTTGCCTTGAGTCACTGAGCCCTTGCTCCATTGAGACTGCAGTTGAAGAAGCAATGAGTTGAACATTCCCGTATGAACTTCTAGTGCTAGACATCCATAAGGATGTTTTGCAGCAGCAAATGTTTACATTATTTAGTTCAGTGGTTTTGAACAGTAGAAATAGAAAAGGAAGGTACCTTTGGATTGCATTTAATATTTGATTCTAAAAATCAAACACTTTGTTTCAGATGTTTATCAGAGCCTTATTTGACTATGATCCTAATGAAGATAAAGCAATTCCTTGTAAAGAAGCTGGACTTGCTTTCAGAAAAGGAGATATCCTTCAGATCATGAGCCAGGATGATGCAACCTGGTGGCAAGCCAAACATGAAGGTGATGCCAATCCCAGAGCAGGCTTGATCCCTTCAAAGCATTTCCAGGAGAGGTGAGCTGCTGAGAAGCATAATTCCATTATTTTTTGCAGTAAGAGTCAAGACTTATTGCTGAGTTAGCATAGTTGGCATGTGTAATGCTCAGAGATTACACGGGTATAATAAACATGCATTTGCAGTGGGAGTACTGACCTTGGAAACACGTTGCTGAAATACTCTGGATTTCCTTATCTCTCTGGTTAGAGTTAATAATGACAAAAAATGATAGGATAACACTGATCCAGACTGAAAGAAAAAACATATGGAAAATAGCACATCAGTATCTGCATTCACACTGATGTACTATGCAGGAATAAGAGCTGCAGCAGGTTTTGGAGAGCTTACAAAAATTTCAGGCAAGATTTAATTTTTTTAGATTGTGAATAGGCTGTTCATTGTTTTAAGTTAATTTCTTATAAATCTTCCGGATATTTTGCAAAAGTCTCATGATATTAAGTGTTTATTAATCCCAAATTTACAGTGAAAACTGAGGAGTTTGTGTCTTTTCCCCACCACCTCCCATTTTATAGGAGATTTGCATTAAGAAGACCAGAAGTGCAGGTTCAGCCACTGAAAATTTCCAACAGAAAATCATGTAAGTTTGTTGACCTAGAAATATTTGTTGGAATAGAAATAATACTCCACATCTCTTACCTTATAAAATAGCAGTTTGTTTCAACTACAGGATGCATTTCTCCCTGGCACAACAACTTCTTGATCCCATTGTATCAGTAGGAAAATAAATATAAATAATGTCACTCAAAGCTTTAAAAGCAGCTAGAAACATTCCCAGCCCTCTGACTTCATTTTTGAAATACAGAGCCTAATTAATATTTTGATACATATTTCAAAGGTTGAAGAGTAGTCTTTTCCTGTTGAAACACTACAGAATTGGCTCAAAAATTTATATAATTGGGACTGCATCAACACAGTGAAAGTTATATTGAGAGTAAGATAAAAGGTCTCATAGTCTCCCCCTCTCCCCCCCATATAATCGATACATTTTTGTGTCCCGTGAAGCAGTAGAACTTTTTAAAAGACAGAACATTTAGTTTATTGATACACATCTACAGAATCACTTCGTACTGTTTTTTAAACAAACTCATCCTTAACAGTTTCTGTTTTTAAATATAAGAAAAATAACTTCTATGAAAGTGCATACATTGAAACAAATATTTTCTCTTCACTGGAATTTGCATCAACATCTGTTTTAAGTATTAATGCATATTTTACTTGACCTGTTATTTCTTTCAGTTGTACAGACTCATAACAAAGTGAGCAATGTAAGAAACTATCATGCTACCATAGGATCTAAATCTTAAATACAAACATGATTGTGAGTTCCACTAGAAGCATTCAGAAAGTGGTCTAATATTTCCAACCATCTTTCATTATCTAACAAAGAAAAAGTATGGATACTATGTCAAACAGTGGATGCTGGCACACTAAGTGCAAAACTAAATGCTTTTAACTTTAAAACTCCTCACCAAGGTTTCTGTTGCAATTTTCCTAACTTCTTGCTGTGGTTGTTGTGTTCTGAAGCTTGACAATAACTGTTATTTTTCTGATAATCTGCATTTCTATCTTTCATTCCATTTCACTGTTTGTGTGCCTTAATGCTACTGTTAGCTTCAAAGCCCTTGAGTAGCTTCTTAATTACAGTAACAGACAATACAATTGCACTATAGCTTTTCTGTTTACATAGATCGTAGAAACAAGAGGAGCTTCTCCAGCTTGTAGTAAATCTGTTGTTTTTCTAGGTTCTAGGTCAAGTTGCTCTGCCCCAGTTTTGGAAAAGTGTCTGATCCCAGGGTATAGCTATTTCTCTCTGCCCACTGTTCTTGAATCTGGATAATACACTCAACAAGAGCCTTCAATTAAGGTGGCACTGGTCCTTTTGAAGAGGTAAATCAGCTGCTGCAGCAACACCGCATGATCCTTTTATAATGGACTGCATCTTTCTAGTGACCTTCAAGTGAAAGGTTTTACAAGATGCAACTCACCTTTCCAAATAGGCAGCCTGAACTTGATTGGGAATTGACAAAATTACAACCCAAAGAAGACCCAGAGTACAATGTCTACTGTTGTCTCTGATTTTTCCACTGACTGCTTTAACTAGCTTGAACAGGGTGAAGAGTTCCTCTCTTCCTCCTCTTGCCTTTAACTCATGACAGAGCATGAGGGTCAAGCAGTATGCCTATTACTGTTCTCTCTTGGAATTTCTTTGAACAAAGCAAGTCCCAGCTAATACCACCTAGAAGGCAGTGGTGCCTCTTGAAGGAGGAAAGACTGCAGAGTAATGTAGGTTTGTCATTCTCTCACTTCTTTTTTTGTTAAGACAGTCTGCTGCTATATCTACCAGATTTTCATGGGAACAGGGGAAATGATGTTCTGAGTAGAGATTTATCCCTTCGTTCAAAGACTAAAGATGTTTTTAGTGCTGGGAGGGAATTCAGATCCTTCATAGAGAAGACATTCTAAAAATCAGAATTCAGCAGTAGAAAAAAAAATTGCGTCTAGGATGTTGCTCAAATTGCTCTCAGGAAAACCTTCCACTTGCTTGGATTTTCAAGAAGATTCTGCTGGGAAACTACACCTTTGTGATCTTTCTCAAATTAATCAGCTTTTTTTGTGTTACCAAGCATAGCAGTGAAGCTGTGAGATACGGAGACCATGTCTGTATTTGTGCACAGCAATCATCCTGCCAAAACTGGGAGATGCTGGAAAATTATGCATTGCTCAGCTGAACAAACAGCATTCTGACAGCACCAGAAGCATGTAAGGAAGGTGACTTAGAGAACAGAAAATTGAAAATAACTGCTGGATGTTTTTTTTTTGTTTTTTTTTTTTTTTTTTTAATCCTTCATCTTAATATAGGGTTTTCCGGTGCTTGGAAGGGTAATTATATGGGGACATGTTCTGTAGATCATCCTGAACTTGCTGTGTATTGAGAGGCTTGCTATTGCAGTGGATCTCATCCAGTCATGTGACCTGTATTTTCTTAGTTTGGAGAAAAAAGGGCAATTTGCCAGTTGATATTCATATGGCTTCCAAAAGAGATGAAAATCTCTTGACTACAGGAGAGCTGCTGAGAGAAGTCCCTTTCCTGACAGGACTGGGAGTTGCACTGGGATACAATTATATGTAGCCATGGATGTTGGTCTGCTCTGTTCAGTCAATTCATTCCACAAATCCCATGTTTTGTAATGAGGAAAAAACCTTGATACATACCTTTGTTTTTAATAGGGAGAATTGAGGAAAAATACTCTGTTTTCTTGAATACCCAAAAAATGTGAGTCAACTCTGAATTCTTAGGTGGCATTCCAGGGTGGTAGTGTCCTTCTATTTGACAATTAATCTAAAAATCAGTTAAAATCATATAATACAAAAGAAGTATCCTATAACTTCTTTTTTTCCTTTCTTCTCAAGCCAGTCCTGGAACTGGAAAGGACTGTTATATTTATCTGTACAAAGAGCTCTCTGAAAAAGTCAACAACTGTTTTTGCTTTGATAATTAAGTTGTTTCAAAACCTGAAAGGAGATAGATTGGATTACTCCTGGGAAGACTTCTTCCTGTTTCCTTTTTTGAATTTTTCACTCTTTTCAGCATAGCAATGCATGTAGTTGCTAATCTTTACACATATTTGTGTATCATACATTTGGAAGCACAATAAAAGTGGGCTTTTTTGGTGATGATTGTATGCAAACCCATATTGAGGAAAGAGTATAAAATACTTCCTATGAAACTTTCTCTGCAAGAATTATTTGCACTGAAATAAAGAAACCCAATCTAGTCCTAAGTTATTAAAAGGCTCAGTTTTTTAATGGAAATGTCAATTCTTACTATTCACTTTAACAGCCAAGTAAACTGTTCCATTGTGTCTCTGTGTAAATACACATGTCTATCCCAACATTTAGCCCTTTTCTTGAAAGATAAAACATTCTCACGTTGTAACCATTTCACATGTCATGTGTACACTGGAGGAGGGGGCAGAACAGTGTACACTCCATATTGAAAGGTAAGTGAAATCACACTTTTTCATGTGCAAATGGAGAAGATGCACGGTTTGATGGTATCTGGGACTGAAGTTGAAGGAAACTGGCAATGTAGGTGGAGCCTGTGCTGACAAGAGAAAGATGTAGAAAAAGTAGGAATGAAAAGATAAAGGGAAAAGAGAGAAAGTGAAATTTTGTGTTGAGAGTGAAGAAAAGGAGAAAGTATTGCAGCAAGGGCAATGGAAGAACGTATGGACAAAAGCTGCCCATCAGCCCCATTAAGCAAAACCCCACAGAGGATAAGCTTTGAAATTCTTAGATTAATGCAATTAACAGTATTATTCAGGAGTATTGCTATAGTCACTATTTGTGCAATGGTTCAGTTGCTTGTTGATTCTGTTTAAATAAAATACTAATATATTTATTTTGTAAAAGTCTTTGAAACAGTGAATGCAAAAATTGCTGACAAGAACTCTGACCTGATTTGTGTGGTTATTGTTGGTAGAAAACCTTAGTAAGTTCAACTGTAATATTTGATGCATGAGATAAGTGTTCTGACCTGCTGCTAAGATTGATATGTTAATTTCCAGGCTTAGGGTTAGTGCAGAAGTGATGGAGGAATAACAAACCTCTGAAGTATTTAACAGCATTTTTTTTCCGTATTTAACAGCAATGATTTTCCGCAAAAAGCAGTTTTGTACATTAATACTGTGGGGAAACGATACTGAGGAAAAAAATTGTAAGAACAAGCAGCATAGGAAAAAAAGTAGGAAAATGTAATGAAAGCAAAGGAAAAGAGTTGCATGAGATTATGTGAGTAGGACTAACCCTGCACGTGCTGGGATGGTGAATGAGCCATATACCTGAGTGAGTTTGAGGAAATTCTCTGAGATACTGAGGGAGGTTCTGTGGATTTGTCTGCCTACGTGCAATTGGTTTTCATGTGTCTGAGCTTGTGAGCCACTGCTGAATGGCAGCTGCACAGAAACTTGCTCACCTGGCATTCCTCAGTAATACTTAACAGCACTCCTAGCTTTAGGTGATCATCTTAGCTTGGACTGCTTGTTAGCCAGAGCTGCCTCTGTGAGTTCTACTGTTGCTGCATGCTGGCTAAATTGGAGTGACATGAGACTTTGCACCGGGAAGAATTATTTGTTTAATAGCTCTCAATCTGTTAACTTCAATACAAAGAGTACTCATGCTCTGACTGTAATAGATATTGCCAACAGGTTTGGTCGTTCTTGCAAGTGTAGCTTACTTTAATTTGTAGGCAAAAGTGATAACCTTTTTTTTTAAGGAAAAAAAATTCTTTGAATAATAACCAAATAACTTACTATTCTGCAGTTGTTATAAACTGCAATAATCAGGCAAGAAATTTTATTCCTTTAACATTATTTTGCTTTCACAGTGGTTACTGTGTTTATTCTTATAGTATGTATGTGTTGTCTGCTGAAAGTTACTGGTAACTTTATATTTTATACTAGTATAGCCTGTAAGCTCAGTCAACTTGTGTACTGTGTTCATATATATATGTGTATACCCATACCCTGTGTGTACAGTTTAATTTATGAATGTAGCATATATGACAGAGTTGTTCAGAGATGTCTTTTCCATGGAAATACGTTTGTTCTGTGTATTTAATGCTAAATATAAATACTTCCTGTGATAAAGCCATCACCATATAGTTTTTCTAAGGCTTAAACCCCATTTTACTTTCAATTTTGATTTACAATATGTGATTGGCATTGTGTGAGCAAGAGGAAAGACTTAACTGCAACCAAATGGTGTTCATTCAAACAAGATGTAACCCAGTTTACCCATAGTTGAGTTTCTTTTGAATTGAAGATTATGTTCTGCCAACAAAAAAATTTAAACAGGCTAAAAGAATAAATGCTTTGTACTACTTGTATTTGAAGACCAAACATTTAGGATAAATGTATAGTAGATTTCTTGTGCTTGTTATAATTGCTGCACAATCTTAACTCCATCTTTCTTCTCAGTATTTTTCTGTGTTCATATTTGAAACTTGATTGCCCACCTGCAGGTAGTTACAAGTATAAACAAAAAATAAACCAGACATATAGAGTTAAATTCGCACATTAGCATTTTTATTCAGAAGTCTCCTGTCCTTACAAATCCCAACTTCCTGTTACCACAGAGAAATTAAGGAAACCTGAAGCTGGATGACATTTGAGTCAAGGTCACGTGAGACAGAACTGGAAATGGATCTGTCCTTCATTGCAAGACTATCCTTCTTCATTTTCCAAATTATCTTCATAGAGATACTATTATCTGATGGTTTTATAAGAGAATTAAATTTTATCATTTTAGATTTCCTATTTCATGAACATAATGTATCATTCAATCTACAAAACTCCATAGCATAAAAACCTGCAAAACAGTATAAATGTTGATTGCTATGTGGGGCTGTTCATCACTAAAAAAACAAGAGTGTTTAATATATTCACTGTAATGCCATTGTACATCACAATTTCTTGCTTACTTAAGTAAAGTTTAAGGAATAATGCAACTTGTTTGTGATAAGAAATTAGAACTGAGCTGCTGGATCCAATTTTAAATTGAGAAACATTTAAGTAAAATTGCTTGGTGGAAATATTTCTGAAAGTAAGTCAGCAAAAGCTAAAAATCTTAATCTGGTGCTGGACTGTTCCAAAGAGTTGAGAATGTTCCTGGAAGGGCCCTGATTTTGAGCTTCCTAAGTAGTATAATGTAGGTGAGGCCCCCAAAACCATATCTTGATTACGTTTCAGTTAAAATACATATAACAACATGGTGTATATGATACTGGTTTTCATTATTGTAGTTTAGCATTATTGGCTACGCTGAAATCTTTCTAAAATGAATAAAACCACCTAAGCTTCCATTGTGCTTGTGTTTCCTATTTCTTTTTTCCCATTTGTCTTGTTACAGCTTTGTTGTTATTCCATAAACCTGTTTCATGACTATTTTCTTTGGAACTTCCTCTCCCTTCTTACCACAATACATTTAATTGATTGTATTCCTTCTTTTCTCAGTGTTTTAGTTGTTCCATGTTCCCTTATGGTTCGGGTTTGGGGTTTTTTTAATTTTGTAATTGCTTTTGTTTTCCTACTTCCTATCAGATTTCCTTCTCCTTAGTCTTTGACCTCTCTTAGTCTTTAATGTGTCCCTTCTAGCTGAGGACTTTTCATTTCTCAGCCCACTTCAATGTAGTGAAACTGTATTTGCCCCAGTTTTTCATGTCTCAAAACTTTGGAACTTTGGGCACGTGCTTGCTGGAGGCATACAGCTTCAGATGCACAGAGCTGTATTTAGTATTGAATCACAATACAAAGTTTCCTGGAAAATAACCTCTGACTTTATTAGGGACAGACAATAGCTCTGGTAAAGTTCCTTGTAAAGTTCAAACTGGGAGCTACACGTTGATGACTTAACGTTTATAGGTGCATTGAAGTATGAATACCCAGTGATTTCCAAAATCTTTTCATTACGGACTGTTATTTTCAACCTAAAGAGTAGCCCAAGAAAGTTAAGAGCAGTAATAAGAAGGAAGATTTTTAACAAAACACAAGAAGTTCAGAATGCCTTTATCTCAACATCAAACCTCACCTTGTAGATATTTTGGCTCATGCTTTCTGGGATCAGCTGACTCACTTGGGAGTCCTAATGTCTTTCATTTATAGATACGCATGTTCCCTTTCCTGGCAGGGGTAGCCCAGAAGCCTGGATTCCTTTCAGCATTCTCAGCCCTGATGCTCTAACTCCATCATGTACCAGACCTGTGAGGTCTGCAGTGGTCAGGGTTGAGTGAGTGTAAACCTACCTGTGCAGACCTCTGTCCATGTGTACATACCAACCTCCTTTGCTCCTGGTCTGGGTTTTCATGTTCATAAATGAGAGCTTAACTGTTACCAGTGTTAAAATACCAGTCAGTATTTTAAAATGCACACTCATTACTAAATGACTAATGTTAATAACAAATAACTTTGTTGAAATCAGGAAACTTTTAAAATCTATTCATGTGAATTGGCCTTGAGCATTAGTGTCTTGTTTTCAGGAGATGCAGTGCAGTCTGTTGAAAGTCATGGAAATGGAAATACAGAAAAATTTGTCATATGTCACAGAGAAGAGAAACGAGTTAGTACCTAGAAGCCAGCCTGCCGTTCTAGATCCAGCTTTAGGCCATTTTTCAGGAACTGAGACCTTTTAAGGTCAAGAGAGAAAAATGGATCCAATGCTTTCACCTTCACAAAACTATATACACTTTTTTAAGGTACTGAATGTGGTCAACCAAGGAGTGTTTGCCTTAGAAGACTTCCCAGCCAATCTAAACCATATGGTCACCTTGACCATAGAAATAAACTTTAAATAAGATTCAGAAAATTCTTCCAAAATAATACTTTAAAGTATAAGTCCTTGAGAAAAATAGTACCAAGACATAATTGTACAAAACAGTATTCTTCCTGCAGCAGAAGACTCTTATGTCCATTTCACGACATGAAATGAGAAGAGCTCTTCCATGTGGTCATATATGCAGGAGAATTTTGACCTATCCTTTGTTTTGTACATTAGTTATGCATAAAAAATTATAAAATAGCTCTTGAATAATTTTTCACATTCTGAGAAAATACGTGCTTCATGAAAAGTCTTTGAAATTATATGTTAGGCCTATTTATCCACATTCTAAAGGAAATTTGAATGAGAGGTAGATTGTTAAATCACTATATTTATCTTACTTTTTTGTATTACCCCAAAGATGATTACACAAATGTATGTTTTCTACTATTGAGGCAGCAGAAATTTATTGATTTAGGTAAGGAGAAAATCTTAAAGGAGAAAATCTTAAGTAGATCTATTATATTAGTATAATGTCAGAGAAAAGATTACGAGAGTGTATAAATTCTTTCAGCATGTTTTCAGCTGCAAATGTAGACTTTCAAAAAAAAAAAAAAAAGCCATAACCAAAAAACCTTTTCAAAATCCATCTCGAAGGGCAGTCCCTGCTGTTGCTCTAAGTGCAGAAAAATACTGAGATCATGTTCATGATCATGATTCTTAGAAATTCTGGGTTAAGACTGATTAATTGGAACTAACAAATTTTGCATTTAATACCAAAGAGATCTTCCATGACCACGGCGTAAGGTCATTTCTACCAAATGAATAATAGAAGAATCACATATGGGAAGTTTAAAGTGCACATAGTATTTCAATGCCTTTTTATGTCCTTTTCTGAGTGTAGTTAAACACACTACTGGTAATGTTGGTATATGCCTCGATATAATAGGTGCTCTTAAGAGTATTTGAGAGTAGCTTGAATTTTTTCCTATTTATGAAGTATTAAACAATAATACTTTGTCTTTTTGGCTGTTCTAAGATGAGGAAGCGGTTGAGTGTGGTAGGTGCATTTTTCTTCTTCAATTTAACTTTTCTTTCTTAAGTTATGTTTTCACTCCATTTAATGGTTTCCTTTCCAATTTCTCCTTTGTGCTTCTCAGAGGAAATTGAAGGTACATGTATAAAAGTTTCCCTGAATAGCCCAATAATTTTATTTAGAGAACATGTGTTTAGAATTAAATTGAATATAGTCCAGTGTTTCTAAGAGATATTATACATATGATGCTTTTATATTGCCACCAAATACATTGAATCATGTTTTAAAGTACATAAAAATACCAGAATATTCCTAGTTGCTTCATTTAATGATCAGTAATTTGAACTGTTGTTTTAAACTGCTTTCTCTCTCTTGAACTTCTGCAAGATATGTATAGAACAGCAGTATGATAGAATAATACTGGCAGCACTTGGGTGGGCTGGATGGAGAGAGATGGTTCCGAGTTAATTACATGGCCATGAGAGGTCTTGCGTTTCTAATTAATATTGACAGGCTATTTCTCTGAGATGGTAGAAAGTTCATCTATGTGGTATCATCGTTACTGTTTTCCCTCTGAGTTTCCCTCTGAGTGTAGCTGGTTATTGTTATGTTTGCAGCATATGTTAAAGTAATAGCAGCTGATCTCTTGTGTTTTTGTTGTTTGGTTTGTTGGGGTTTTTTTGGGTTTTTTTACTTAAGAGGCTTTTGTTTATAAAAGCACTAGAAATTGTAGCTCTTACTTTTGATCAAAGGGCTTCTGGCATGTAAAAATATACATTATAGCTATTTTATATTAAATGAGAGGATGTGTTTTTGATCAAAAACCTTTCTGTCTAATCCAGTGAGCCAAAACAAAAGCTAAAGTATGATAATGTATAGTTTACAAAAAAGCTTGATTTACATCAAATTGTTTTGCTTTCTTTTAAGTGGCATATTTTCTATTAACTGATAAAATATGAATTAATACAGTGTTAGAATTTTTTTTTTAGAATGTTTGTTGTCATCACAACTTTTGCTTGAAAAGGTAAAAGGATCAGTGTGCATGCTGCAAAATCCAAGAATATCTCCAGCTAAAATATAAAACAATAAATATTGTTTTATGTTTTTAAGAAAATGGCTTATTGAAGGCTTTTTAATGCTATGCTTTGTACAGTTGTAATTTCAAAAATAATTTCTTCTGTATTTTTTTGCTGGGCTTCTAACTATTCTGCTTTATTTCTTGGCTCTTATTCTGTATGCTTTTACCCTTCGTCCAGAAGATGCTGAATGTGCTGGTCACAACAGTGGATCCTATCTAGGTGAGCAATTGGTTACAAAAGACAATTTTGTTCCTTTCTTTCAGCTTCTTTTCTCTGGAGCTACTGTGTCCACTTTGCTTTTGGGGGTAATCTGCATACAAATGTCCTTACTCTGCATGACAAATGCATGATTATTAAGGTTTTAAACATGGCTCATTGGATTTGACATAAAGGGTTTATGTAGTATATGCCTTTACCTGGTAAAACATAGGATACTAAAATACTGGTTCAATTTTAAAGTCAAATTTTTAAAGTACATGAAGCAAGCTATGTGTTTAATGAAACAAAAAGGTTACTCTATCATGAAAAATTTGAGTGATTATTTAAAGACACTCTCAAGATTTTATTCAAGTTTTGTGTACACATTTTTTCCTTTGTACATGTCTATCTAACCATTTTGGGAGGATTCAGTGAGAATCCAGAGCAAATTTGCAGGCACCAGTTCTTTTTCCACATTACAAAATATCAGTCATAACTCAATAGCTTACATTTAGCTTTAAAGCTAGTCTGAGCTCAATGTATCGTTGCGGGGAACGGGGAAGAGGAGGAGGGGCAGGAGTTCTTTGGCTTCATTTTCAAGATTCCAAATTTCAAACAAAAGTAACATTTAAAAAAGGTGAATGTTCCATGGTATGTTTCAACTTTTTAATTTGTGCCATTTTGAAACCTATGTAAAAATATTTTAGTTGAAACTGTCCAGAATTCCTGCCAGCTGGAGGCTGGCTGGAGCAGATTTTGTGGCAACCAGCCCTTTTCCCAACTCTTTCATCCTCCTACTAAGAGAGGAGTGGGGAGAAACTTGTCAAAGTACTTCAGTATTTCCAAGCCAGTGGGCTCACTGAAACATCCTTGACTAATACTGTAAATTGGAGTTGTTTTCACATTGTGCTTTAATGGTTTTAAATGTGGTGTATAAACTACATCAGGTACACACAAAGTATATCACTGAAAGAACTTTGACCTTTTTACAGAACTTTAGTGTGGTATAATTCCATCTTGTGCTTGTGGAAGTTGTGAATATCTGATCATGTGATCATTCTGAAAATAAACTTCTTACCTTTGTTAAGTAATCAACTAAGTTAATGTTGAATTGTAATTGTATTGAAATATTGGTTATGCTTGAAAAATTATAATTTTAATGTGATTCCAGATGAAATTAATTTTCCTTATCAAATAATTTCTTTGAAACAGGAGCAACACCCCGCACATCTTTTCTTTCTGTATGTAATTACATACTGCATGAATTCTTAGGATGAGAATATAATGGTTTTGTAATCAGATCTTAGTGGGCTGTTGCTTTATTTGATAATGAAGGTAGCAAAACAGAATCTACCTTTTCTAGGTACTGTATCCTTTTTCACTGAAACATTTTGGTCCATAGTTACCAAAAAGACATGACCATCTTAGGAAGGAGGTGTCTTGAGGAAGAAGTTACTGTCATCCCAGAATCAAAGAAAAAAAAAAATCAAGATGGGTTGTAGTGTACTTTGGCAAAACTTCACAAAAATTATTCGGAATTGCTAAGTGCAGGCAATGGTTTCTTTCTTGAGAGCTTCCACGTAGTGGAATGTTGTTAGCAGTCCAGAGGTGATTCCTTCAGCCATCTCCTGCTGGTATGTGGTTTTGGAATGAGATGTCAGAGAGGAGAGTCAGAAGGCAGGACCACTTTTGGGGTAAGGACAGAAGTATATTCACTGATTGTGAATAAGTTGCTTTTTGGTTTATAAATCAGAGGTTACTTGGGACTCTTCACTAAGAATCATTCATTTAAAATTTTGCTATTTTAAGAACAAGCAGGTAGGCTTTTGAAAGTTGATGTTACCATTCTTTTGCATGCAGTAACAGGACACAGTGATTTATAATTCAAACTGTGTCATGCACTCCTGTGTCTCCTTGTTTCTCAAACCATATATATGTCTCTGGCACTTCAATCTGTGAACCAGATTACTCTGTGAACACTCTACTCTCTCTGAAAGTGTATGTACTTCATGACAAGGCGGTCATGAAGAGCACAGGAAGAGAGTGTTCAGAAGGAAGAATGTCTGAACCATTTGAAGTCAAATCTTTTATATCCAAGGCTATACTGCTATTAATTTGAACCCTCTCCTCTAAAGTGACTCAGATAAATTTAATGATTTTTCACCAAATTCTAATATTTAAGCCACAGTATGCTATCGTATGTTTCTGCTGTAATTTCCTGTGGAATTGCTGAGGAAAACGTTAGGAGTTTGCCTTTGCCAAGCTTAAATTCTGGTTACATTGCTTGAACCTTTATGAACATACAGTAAATACAGACGAATATCATCTGTTTACTATTCTCAATTTCATCTTTAAAATCCAGACATAATTTAAATTTTTATTAACCCTGTCTAAATGTGCAATCTGGGAATCAGTCCAGAAGCAAACAGAGTAAGAAGTCTGCTCTGCGTTTGGGCAGTTCCTGTGTAACAATAGAAATCCTCAGTATATGAGCCAGTGTGAAAAAAACCCCAATTTTTTTTTGAAAAATAATATCCATAAATATCTAGTAAAACTACTATATTCATACAAACTTCGATAGTGACCATGTTACCAAACTTACTTTTGTCAGTAATATGAATACAAAGGGTGCTCTTAATGCATTTACAATTAAATAGAAGTTGTTCACTCTAAGATGAAATTATATCCAGTGAAGGACATAGGTAAATTAAACATGTACTTAAGCACTTACGTTAATGAATGAAAATTATCAAAAGCCTGTGTAAGTGCTTTATAGTATTCTGGAGTCTTACTTGTAAATTTAGAGAGTATGTATGAATTTATATTTTATTATTTCCTGTTACTGTAGTCTGTCTGAATTTGAAAAATTAACTTTCTGGTTTGGTTTGTATATTTGGACTGAAATTTACACAACATACTTGCAATCTACTTCTTCAGAATTATGTCATTAAATGTAAATAAGCACAGCTATTTACATCATCATCCTTTTAAAATATTGCAAGGCACATATTGCCTGTTTTCAGTTTGGGTTTCTATGTGAGGCCCCAGTGGATTTCTCTGTGTAAGTGTAAGGATGTTTTTTCTGAGATGATGAAATGTATACTGCTAGTGGTTAAAAGAATAATCAGACTTTTCTGCTAAGGTATTTTTTTCACTCTTGGAGATCGAAGTAATTTTTCTTTGATTGTTGGTGATTAATTAAGTTTATTAGTAATGCTATTTTATTTTTATTTCATATTGAGAAGTATAATTTTTGAAGACATCAGTAGTTAGAGAACATTTGTTCTTAATATTTTCTTCCCCAAGCCTGCTCTTATTTCACCAAATCTGTTGCATTCCAGCAGTAGTTTATGAGTTTGCATGTTCAGTAAGCTTCTAGTCATGTAGCTGTAACCAGTGAGCTGGTGCAAGCTTCTCAGTGTTCAGGAGATTATGTCACTTTAGTGACAGAATTTTCCCCTTTTATTTTATAGTCTGCATACTTGACAACTAAGGTTAATCTTTGTTGATTCCCATATTCCACAAACAGTGAAGCCTGCAGCTCCTTTCATATTCATCAAGGTTTATATTATCAAATATGCTAAGAAAGAAATACTTTTTCCTTTTGTTCTTTATAAAAGTTTACTTTTAACCTAAATAATTTTATAGAAACTATTTCTGTTGCACATTAGTATTTGGTTTGGTTTTCTATAGTAATAATCATCACTATATTTTTAATGATGCTTTATTGTTAATTTAAATACATGAAGTTTTCATTGGTTTTCATGTTTTCAAAACTATAAAATATACAAACATTAGTAGAATATTTTTTGCCTTTTCATAAATGTTTTTATTCCTTAAAAGTACAATATTGTTTCAGTTCAGCTTGCTATTTTTGTGCAGTCATTGTTCCCAACATAAAGTGCAATTAGAAATGCAGACATTCAATAGAAAATATTTATTAGCATTTCTATAAAATGGCTTCTAGAACACAGTGAGGTTAACCCATATATGAGAGGACACATAATGGTAGATTATGAGCGATGAAGAATGTAGATGCTTTCAGGAATGCAGCAGCAGTATCATTAAAGTGTTGGATGTATTTGAAATAGTCTCATCCTTCCTCCTGGAACTGTATGTTTTCCATGGGTTTGAACGCTAGTTAAAGCAAACTTTCTTGAGATTCTGTATGCGGCTAATCAGATGGACTTTGAGGAACAGTATAAAAACTTTCAAATTGACAATAGTCCTAAAGTGGCAAAGCAAACAGCATATCACAAACTTTTAATAGTCAGTAGTTTTGCAGAGCATCTTCACTAGCACACTGCAGAGAAGTCAGCCTTACTCTGGTTTCTCTTTTTCTCATGTTTGTTATTTTTAATTAGTATATTTTATTTTCTGTAATGTCTTCATGTTCTGGTTGAACTTCTTGTTGAGCTTTCTTAACATACGGGACAATATTACTATTTTCATTTTACCAATGAGTTTCAGTGGCAGAAATATAAAATATTTTATTCAAGGAAACACGTGTTAGCAGTGGAATCATATCACCTGAGTGTTTGCTATGTTTTCTGTGGAGCCTGTAAAAGTGACAAGGGACAAATCAGCCTGAAGAAAATGCTGAAAGATTTTATGTTTTTTCAAGCAGTGAAAGAAAAGAAAATTCTCAAATAATTTACCACCTGACAGTTTGCTATTGAGATCTGAATAAATTGGTTGGAGAAGAGGAACAAGTTACAAATGTTCTTAGCAAAACCTAAAAGTGGGGATTGAATTGTTAGGAAGATTTTGCAGAAAAAATACTTTTCCTAAAGATTGCACAGTTCGCCATTTAAGTGGAAGTTGAGAAGCTGTTCTAATGGCATTTTGAGACAGCTGATCAGGGGTACAGAGCTTTTGTTAATTGTAAGGTCAACACCAAACTGGAATGGAAACCATTGATAAAGCTTTATTTGATGATTGTAGTCACAGTGAAAAATTATTCTTTTTTTTTTCTCTATTTTTTTGTTTTTCCATAAAATGATTATAAAGGGAAAAAATGCAACAAACAATAATTTTCAGGGTTTGGGGTAACTTTTTGTTTGTTTTTGGTTTTTTTAAATAAGGAACATTTTAGATGTGGCCTCAGGAAACTTGTAACTCACTTCATGTGTCTGTAGTCTATATTGCCAAAGCTACTTTTAACCTTTCTTTATATAGCTGTCTATACACTTAGGCATAGTTATGATCAAGAGAACATCCTTGTGTTGTGATGAACTTCACCATAGGGCAGGCAAGATCTCCCAGGCCCTCTTGTGGGTGTGTAAGCTCTCCAGTAGAGCATTTTTGTTTCTAACTGCAATCACTTCAATATCAGTGTTATTTTAAATAATAAAATAACCCAGTAACTCAGTCTGTTCATTACGTTTTCATATCTCTTATTTTGATCTTTTTTTTATGCCAGCCCACCTCCTGCTCAGTCTAGACTATACTGTACTTCTTAAAAATATCATCTGCCCTTTCTGTGGCTTATAGCTCTTCTCCTTTGTAATAGATTTTCATTTTGCTTATTTATATTTCGAATATACATGGTTTGACATCTTGGTATTCTCAAAGAAATTTTTCTCCACCTTTTGTGTGTATGCTTTTGTTGTAGATTCCCACAGGTATAGGGGCTCACATCCATTAAATAAGTTGGTTAGCATCCTCTGTGATCCAGGTTCTATGACAATTTATGCTCAATGAAACTGCATGTGTTCACAATGCTAAGCCTATAACTAAGCCTTGGTGCTAAATAGTTGCAGAACTGAATCTTGAAGTTGCATAATATTGCCTTTGAAGCAGAAATTGTAATATGATTACTTCTCAAACACTTAAACATAAGTGCTATAATAAGAATATGAAAGCATTTTGCTGAAAATCTGGGGTCACCAAAAGTTTACACATGTTTACTGTTTTATCAAGTGTTCCAGGGAAGAAAACCCAACAACTTTTCCAGTATATATAGTTTGTGTTTTACTCCACTACCACCAGATAGTGAAATCAGCTTTGCAGTCTTCACAGTCTTTCCTATACATCCTTATAGAACAAAAGCAGTGTTGTAGAGATACCAGTATCATTTAATGTAATGCAATATAAAGGATTTATTTGAAAAACTCTAAGGTAATCATTAACAGAGGAGTAAATTAGTTTTTAATATGTAGCACAAAATGGGATTTTTGTGCTGTTTGCCTGAAAATAACTGTGATTTTCTCCTTTGAGAGTGCTTAAAAGCTATGTGAAATTTCAAGTCTTCTCTGGAAGGCACAATAGATATCACATGGTTGATGCAATTATAAATATAGATTTAATAGCAATATTAACTTTTAATTTCATAATATAGGTACTGTATTGTCTAAGATGTTTCTAGTATTTTATAATTTAACTCTGAATGCTTGGATTGACTATTACACATACTCAGGAAAGGTTTAATGCACTTTTTAAATATACCATCAGCATGGAGCTAAGCACAACAGAATTGTTCAAGGAGTTAATACTCATTAACCTTTTCAACCACCAGAAGTGTTTCTATCCTATGTTGTATTTGATATCTGTGTACCAGGGTGATTTAATAGATGTGCATTAGAGGTAGTATGAGACTCCAGTTTGCATGAATTGTCTTGTGTATATGTATCAATTTATAAGAGACTCAAATTGTCTAAATAATCTAAGTATATTAACAATTTATTGCAATTTTATTTTGCAATTTGTTGTTGCAAAAGTTATGCTTTTATTGGTAATCTTCATTTTGCAGTTCAAATAGGTACCTGATATAGTTAAAAACCATGGGAAATGTCATTCTAATGACCTGACTTATTAAACATACAATACACTTTTTATTCCATGCTCCAGTCCTTGGATGTTTGGATGAGATTATTTTCAAATAGTTTAAGAAGATTTATTTTCTTACTTTGAAAAAACCCTTTTCTTACTGCAGCTGGTTTTAGAAGAAGCTTTCGTCTTAGCAGAAAAGATAAAAAAACCAACAAGTCCATGTATGAGTGCAAGAAGAGTGATCAGTATGATACAGCAGATATCCCAACCTATGAAGAAGTTGCGAAATATAGACGACAACCTAGTGACAAATACAGGCTTGTTGTTTTGGTTGGTAAGTTGTTTTCTTTATTTTTGACCTGGTAAAACAGAGACCTGCTGATTAGCACAATGCTTACCAGAAAGTCATTTAGATTGAAAGGGATCTCAGGAATTCACCTGGTCCAGCCTCCCAATGAGCGAGTAACACCAGGTTCTGAGCAGGTTGCTGATGGCAGCAACTTTGGGAACTTGCCTTCCCGTCATGTCTTCTCTGTCTTACCTCACACCTCAGTAAACAGGTGGCCTCCATCTTTTCAGTGAGTGTCAGAAAGGTGTTGGTGGGTCCCCCTGAAGACATCTCTTCCCCACGCTAGGTAAGCCCAATTCCCTCAGTCTCTTACAGGTCATGTGGTTCAGCTCCTGACCATCTTCAAGGCCCTCTGATGTCTTTGATCTAGTTTATCAGCAGTATTTTAGTGCAGGGCTTGTTGTGGACAGAGTACTCCTCACAAGGGACTGGAAAGTGATGAGTGAAGGGGAAGAATCATTCTCCTCCATCTATGGGCCAGGCTCTTGCTGATACAGCCCAATCTCCTGTTCCCTTCATTGCTGCCGTGAGCACTGGGGACTCACGCTTAGCTCTGCCCACCTGAACCCCAAGGTCCTTGTTATCCAACCAGTCAGTCCCCAGCCTGTAATGCAGAGTTTGGCCTCATCAAATTACACTAAATTCTGCCAGCCTATGCCTGGAACTGTCTGGATGCAAGCCCTGCCCTTGAGCAAGTCACTTGTATCACCCATCTTACCATGGGCAAGCTTTGTAAGGGCCCCCTCTGTGTTGTTGGTATGGATGTCAAACAGAGTATGTCCCAGGGAACTCCCCTTAAGATTATTAACCCCTTCGCTTTCAACATGCTCCAGTTTTTCACCTGTCTAGTAGTACACCTCTCTAGACAGGATGTCCCAACTTGAATATAAGGATGCTTTAGGAGATTGTGTTTAAAGCTTTCCTAAACCAAGGGGGAGATGACATTAAAATACAGCTACCATGGTTACAAGTCTGAATGCAGCAGTCAAGCTGTACTAAAACTCAAAAGAATTATGTTGATATTCCACTCTTAGAGATCAATCTGTATATCTATGTGGGGGGAAAAAAAGAAAAAAGACAGGATAAATGCCTGAGGTCAGTGAAGACAGACAATAAAAGTGGAAAGAAACAAAACCACCTAATGTATTAGAAAAAGTAAGAAAGGTGGATGCAAGGTGGACCTCTGTAGGCCAAGAATGAGTGTAAGTATAGCTGCAGAATACTCAACATATTATCCTTAGTTAGCTTTCTGTTCTTCTGTAATCTGTCACTGCCATGGCTTCCTCACAGCATTTATTATATAATCAAAATGCATTGCTTCAGTCTCCCAAAAAAAGAGGAAGTGCATTATTTTGAGCTTTTCAGAGGTAACAATTGGAGTACCGATGAGTAATGAGTAACCATCAGTACCAGTGAGTAATGTCTCATTGATTATTGTTTCCTTGGCAGTAAAACATAGGCTGATGCTTCATTAGTAAAATTTTCTCTGTTCTGAAAGCAGCAGAGCAAAGAAATATGACCCTCTGTCAGGGACTGTTGAGTAGCTGTTTTTATATCACTCATATCCAAGGGAACATTAAATTGAGTTTTTAGTAAACAGTTTTGTCACTCTCCAGCACTAAAAATCAGCCACCTACTAGTGTGATCACTGTGAGATTGTGGGTTATATACAACAAGTAATAACATGGTTGAGTTGATTTTACAGTTACATCAACAGAGTGTAGTGCAAAAGTGTGATAAGTAGACTTCTTATAACAAATTGCATATGTCTGATCTAAGGAATGCCTAGAGATTCCATTTGATTTTTGTTGTAATAAATCAAATGAAGAAAGAGTGCTTTTTCGGTAACAAAAGCAATTCAGAAATTTATTGCGGACTTCAGTAATTCTAATGTTTTTTCTCTGGATATTAAGAGCAGCTTAAGTCTGGCCAATACCATAAAAATGTCTTGGGCAAAATGTGGAAAAACTAGCAGAGCTAAGCAATACAGGTATAGTAGAAGCGAACGCATTTTAAAAGCTTTTTGTGTGCCAGTAGCAGCATTCCATATAATACATTGAATATAATTTGTATAGTAGTACCAGGAAAGAAAGGGACATATAATTAATTTATAGCTGTAATTGGTGGAGGCTCTACATGTCTTCTGTGCAATGCTAGGTCTAAATATATAATTTACTGTTTAAAGGGGGACATTTAGGATTTGTTTTGCCTTTTTTTTTTAGGGGGAGGGGGTTTGACAACTTTGAAACAAATTTCATTTCATTTTGAATTGGTCTGGTCTAATTTAAAGAACATAAATTGCACACACAGTAATTTCAATGTCCTGTTGTGGGATACACACTACTTTCAGGTTCAGCTCAATGTATCAGTTTGTCAAGATTTTACCTTGTCTGCAAATGTAAGTTCGTGAATAAAGCCCTGCACATCCTTGGGACTGAAATAACATCATCTGAGGCAATAATGATGCAAACATTTCTGTGCATTAATTGCTATTATCATTGCTTTTAATTGTTAGAATTGTGATGAGTCTGATAAAAACAAAATTATCCAATATTAGGTCATCAGTCTGCTTCTAGTAATTTACTGTTCCCAAACTGCCAAGAAATCCTTAGTCTTCCATCACAAATATTTTCTGCATCCTAAGTGTTACATACCTCACAGTCCTGTCAGACGAAGATAGAATATTTTAATATGACGTGTATTATTTAAATACTAGAATTTTCATTTATATTAATGAGGGAAAAGTCCTGCTCACAACATCTTCTGCTGTAGTTAATTTTAAGAGCCAGAGTAGCATAAATTTTATTTCCTTTTAATTAGAATGACTGTGCTGCATGCAGTTACTTTATCTGGCATAGTTTCACCTAAGTCAGAGCTTTCTGAGGGGCCGGATAAAGCAAAGCTGTCAGTAACAGCCCATGAGCACTTGTCCCCCAGAACACACACTGTTCTGTGCATGCAGTGTGATCACCAGAGGTGTGCAGAGCCTTTCTGGTGCTGTGGTCACCCATGGTGATGCCTCTCTCCAAAGTGGACAGTGGTGGAAGCAAGGACCAGAGGTGTGTAACCATAAGGGAGAAGTTGTTATTGGTGTCTGACACATCAAAAAAGCCTCTGTCTCTGAAAGTAGGCTTTTACTACTTCCCACAAAGATGTGCTTCTGGTCGCTACTGTGAAGAAAAGGAATCTGGGACTGGAAAAGCTCTCTATTTGTGGCATTGCTTAGATTATTTTTTTTTTAAATCCATCAGCTCTGGTTGTATCATGAAGGAGTTATGATGAGGCCAGGTTTATTTCAGAGCAAAGGAGGATGAAATGAAAGGGCCTTTTAACTCTCCACATCTCCTGAATCAGCTGTAACTTGCTCAGTATTTGCTTGCAGAGTCTTAATTGATTTACAGCAGTAGTGCAGGAAAATGGCCTACCATGACCATGCTACTTCCAGTAAACTAAATGGATAATGAAGAAAGAGACCTGTAATTGCTATCTGCATTAAAACTTGCTGATTGAAGGCATGGGAAGGTCATCAAGGTTCAGGAACAAATACATAGGATGTAACATAGTGCCTAGCCTTACCCATGAGAACACTAATATGAACTTACTGATCCTACTTCAGTGAACAGCAGATCTCAAAGTACACTCCCACTGCTTGTTAAAATGAACTGAAACACAAAATTATGAGGTTCTCCTTTCCTACCACACTGAGCTGCAGTCAGACATGCATGTGCAGTCATTGCATTATGGTGTACTCTGAACTGAGCCACAGAGCCTCTCTCAAGGCATGTCTCCTACTGGGTTCTTGTGATCCCAGCAGGGATATTGTCATCTAACTCACAAAATCTTTTATGGAAAGACCACTTTCCTTTTCTTTCCAAAAGACTACTAGGAGCTCATTATGTGTCTATGGGTGAAGAATGGCTAGTTGGCTTAGCCCTCCCAAAAACTAAACTTACAGTTTTTTCAGTTTTCTTCAGACGTGTCTGAGTGGTACAAAATTTAGTGCAAGTTTTAATGATTGGTAGTTTAATTCTGCAGATGTCTCTCAATAAAGTGAGGTAGGCACTGCAGTCCACTTGTGCAGGATTTGACCATTAACACGGCTTAACATGCAACAGCAAGCAGCGTAAATGTTCCTTTAAAAAAGTAAGCAAAATATCTCTAAATCTGCCAGCATAACTGTAAATATGCTGCCTGGGGTGATTTATGGTAAACCAAAACTACACTACCAACATGGATCCTGCATGCCTTATATTTGACTATAGGAATCAAGATTATCCTTTTAGATCCAGACACTATATTCTCTTTTTGAGTTCAAATTGTGTTCAGATTCATAACTATTAGAAACTGGCATCTTTTTCTGCTGCATCAAAATGAAAAGAATATTCAGAAGGGAGCTGTATATTACACTTGGGAGAGGTAGTATAAAAATCCACATAATGGATGGTTTTGCTGAGCTGTAATCAGCCTTCACTGTCCATAAGCTACAGTTATGAGAATTCTGTGAAGACAGCACTGAAAAAGAAGAATCTACACCTTTCAGTAGTTCAATTTAAAGGGTTTTTTTTAATGTTGATCTGGAAGGGGAGACAGTAGTAGTGAAGTTGTGGTCTGGAAACAGAGTTAAGCTAAATTTCCAAAGCATGTGTCACAGGAAGTGAAGCCTAGACTCTTTATATATATAAATAGAGCTAAAAGCATACTGTTGATTTGACAGCATGTAGACTAAGGAAATAATATTTGTGTGGATTTGATGGGAAAGATTTTTTACTTAAAAGTAATAGAGTGATTTTTAAAAACTGAATTCCATTTGGTTTGATTTGCTTTGCTAGGATATATTAGGAGTTTTAATTACTTTTCCTGTACAAGTCCGTGTTTGCCTTAAATAGCTTAACTATTATAAAAAGGGAAAAAAAATTTAGCAAAAGTGATGCCATTGTCTACATAACACATTGATGTCCTCTGCAGGCATGCACCAGTAGAGGCTGCTGTACACCATATTAAATAAACATTTATACATACTGATAGATAAATTTACAGGAAGGTCAGAGATGGAACTTGAAATGTAGTTGTGTGTTTAACTGATGTGAACATGTAGAAATTTTAAATGTAGAAACTCTAAGATTTTACAGCAAGACCATAGTCTGGGGGTAGCAGCAAGGTAGCAATCACTTGCTTTTCATCATTATGTGTTTCAACTCCAGACAGGGTGTATGGTCATTTTTACAGATAGGCACCTGAAGCATCAGTCTGGTTTTGGACTCTGACTAGTAAGTAGCAGTTACAACACTATTTCATTGACATGTTTATTAGGTTTTGTATTTACAATGTTTAAAAAGTCTTTGTTAAGAAGCACTTCATATGTAAATGTGTCACTTTTACTAGATGTGCAAGAATTTTCCTTAAAACCACAGGTAATATCCTTGCATTATTTGGGATATGGTTCCAATGGCTCATTCTCCTTTGTCTTCTGCTGTTGACCTGGCTCTGTAGAAATGAAGGCTCTTCACTGTCAGAAACATAAGAACGTGCAGACCTGAGCTCCCTTCACACACAGCACTGTGGTCTCATCACCAAAGGGAAAGGCAGGCTGGAGCCCTGCATGAAGGGCTCCTGGGGACAGGCAGCAAGTGCCTGTGGAGCCTTTGAGACCTCACAGGACAAAGTGCCCTCGCAGAGACCTAAGGTACTACAGACAACAGCTAAGAATTAGGGACAACTCAAAAGCTACAAGGAGCGTCTTGCTCAGTAGCTTCTAGTACAGCACTACTCAAGTGGAGTTGGAGAAGACGGGTCAAAAAAATTCCATGCAGTCTTTGTTTCTTCCTGCCATCCTCTTTCCAAGAGTGGTCTCTCTTTGGCAGTCGCATGAAGAAGGAAACATTTGCTTTGGACCCGTTCAGACAGCAGGCAGGAGACAAGCACAGTTTAAAAGAAAATCAACAACAAAGAAAGAAACCCAAACATCCCAAATGGGTTGTGACCTGGCAAGTGTGGCCCTTCCTTCCTCTCTCCATGCAGTGCCACCCTCACACAGTTGAAAGGTGGATGGTGACAGCTACAGGCAGCTGGGCAGTGTTCTGCCTGCAGCAAGGGCTGGAAGGAGCAGTGCTCCCAGGGCATGGGAAGGTGGAAGCAATTGTCCCCAGGGGCATCTGGTGCAGGCAAGGGATGCAGCTGTGGGAGGGAGTGAGGTGGTGCTGACACCCAGAGTGCAGAGGCTTTGGGGGCACTTTGCACATGCCAGCTGGGGCCCTCTAATCTGCAAGTTGGGGGTATTCTGGCAAAATAAATGGCCAAACCAGTTTTTGTTCTGGAAAGCTTCAGGTTAGAGTGCAGGGGTTTGTAGTAGGGCTGAGATGGAGGTGAGTGCGCACTGAGGGTAGTTGCTGCAGGAAAGGAAGTCTGCTTTGCTGGCAACATTTTTTCACTGATATTTCCTCAGTAATAAAGTCAGAACAGAGTAACTGCCAACTGCATCCCATGAAATTTGTTAGCTCTGTATGTTTTAGGAGAGTCTGGATCCATGGGCATTTCCAAATCACTGATTAAAGGACAGTAATGTCACAGCTATAGGCTATGTAGTCATATCTTGGAGCACAGTTGTACCTGCATACAAGAGACAACTGGCTGTTGGGAAACAGGACGATTTTTTTTCTTTCAGGTCCTGTAGGGGTTGGACTGAATGAACTTAAACGGAAATTGCTAATCAGTGATACCCAGCACTATGGGGTAACAGTGCCACGTAAGTAAAAATGCACTTCTGTTCTCTAATGATATACTTGCATTATTAGCCTGTATTATTGTATTGCCTTTAAGGTGCTTTCAAATTTGGGTCTCTAAAAGCATGCTTGGCATCCAAATTACTTTTGTAATTTTTTAAAGTGCTGCTGCAGGTCTGTATTAAATAACATTGATTAAACTGATAGAGCTTTTTGGCTCAGAGGCAGTGCAGTACACTTTCAGTACAAGTTTAGCATGATTGATGTCAGTGAGGTTTAATAAATGAAACTCAGCTGAAGAACACCCTAGACTTGGCTGTAAAGCAGTGAAATAAACTCTGTTACCAAGGCTTGCATTCAGCAAACTGGCCTTTATCTGTTAGGCTGAAAAATGAAGATTGATGATAAACGGTTTAATCCAGTGAATAAATGCATTAAATCCCTTTGATTAGCTTTAGAAGAGTTGATTTGAGGATGCTTTTTCTTCTTTTCCCTCTCTGACCAAGTACTGTGATTTTTATAAAATTAACATTGTGTTTTAGTAACTTCTACAATACTTAACTGGGTTTCCTTTAATATAGAGAACTCAACTAGAAGTCAAAGTTTTAGGCTTTGATTGCTTTCTACTTGTACCTTCTATAGGGATCCTTCAAAAATATGCCTCCAATATTCTGAATTTGGTAGATTCTGTCACAGGTTTTTTGCAAGTGCCAATATTCTGTGAAGTGTATATGTATGAATGAATTTGCTAAGTAGAAAATTAATGTCTTTAGTTTGACAAGTCATTTCTTTTGCATATTTTTGCTTCAACTGGGTATCAAAAGCAACAACAAAAAATCTAGATGTTCCCAAAATATTTAACACATTGAAGTGTATGCAATCATTTGCCCAAAAATATTTCTCTAAAAGTTGCCAGTATTCATCAAACTGCCTTCTCTCTTTTCTCTTCCAAATTTGTGGTTGTAAGTTAAAGCAAACATGTAAAGGAATCCCTCTCCCTGAAATTCAGTAAGTCAGGACTTGAAGAGAGAACTGGGATTCCTGTCTTGGAAATGTTCCTCATTGTGTCAGCCTAAGAAGAAGAGTGATATCTCAAATGGCATTTAAGACTGTTGCAAGCAGGGTTTGTACATCCATGTATAATGAAGAATACATGATGCAATAGTATTCAACTTGTTTAAAATAGGATGTTTTAATGGGTTCATTAATCATAAGTCACAGCCCCACAAATAAGTTTCATTTATAAGCAAAAATCTTATACCTACTTGGGGGAAAGTAAGAAGTGCAAATAATACAAGGCCACTGAAAGAAAACGGAATTCTATTTTGATCACCAGATAAAGAAAAGCACTAAAACATAAAGTTCACACCCCATTTTTTTATTACCATGCTTCACATACCATAGCTACAGGAGTTGTTAATGAACATAACATTTTATAAATCAGGATGGTGTGCTTTGTTTCCCTTTATGGTCTCATATGCTAATAAGTTTAACACAAGAGGCAAGGCTGGGGTAATTGTTATGGACTGCTGTTCCTTTTATTATTCAGCTGTCCTCATTTTATTGGATTTTTCCACTAGTTAATAAAAAATGATAATCTGATACTTGTCCAATAGGTTTTTTCCTGCATGCATTTAAAACTCAATCATGTGCTTGTGTGCTGCCTACCAGATCCAAAGCAGTCTTATGTGCTTCAGAAGTGAGGGAAGTGCTATGCTTAGTATTGCACAAAGAGTTTGTGCTTTTCAGATTTTCCTGAACTGTTTTGAATTATATTGTTTTGTGCATATTTTCCTTTTTTCCTTTTTTTTTTTTTTTGTGATGAAACTGCAGACACTACCCGTCCAAGGAGAAGCCAAGAAAGTGATGGTGTTGAATATATTTTCATTTCCAAGCATTTGTTTGAGACAGACGTACAGAATAACAAGTACGTTAAAGAGATTTTTAACTAGAACTGCAGTTGAAACAATGGTTTATTATAAAATGGGGTTGGTTGTCATTTTAGATAATAAGTCAAAGTGGATATAAGTTGCACTGATTTGAAGATGTGTTAAAGCTACATTTTGTTATATAAGCAGCTGGGGAGAAACACAGAGCAAAAAAAGAAGCACTATGAGCAAGCACAACAGTTTCTAAGCTTACAAGTAGTTTCAGAACCTCAGATCCTCAAGGAGACACTGAAATTATAGGTGCTTGGTGTGGGGGAGCATTCTTTTAATAGAGCATCTTCTGTCATAGCAGTAAAGCATTGCAGCTCTAGGGAAGGGGGGGTGTGGAAGTGCTGCAGACGTGCCTGAGTCAATGTTTGTATAGTTCTGCTCTCTTTCAGGCCAGGCACTTCCTCTGCTTTTGAATTTAGAGATCTACAGTGAAGCCCCTGCCTGTACACTCTCCAGAAAGTAAACTAAAATGAAGAGACAATGGTAGCATCGTGCTCTCCAGCAGCCTGTAAAATTCTGTAGCTTGAAATGCTGCCCCAGTTTCAGAGGGCAAAAGTGTATTAGACACAAAGCTGTGGGTTTTATTGAAACTTCAAACTGTGCTTTGCTTTTCTGGCAAATAGTGCTTGTACTTTTATAGCAAATAACCAGCCGCCTTGGTTCCACCAGCACCATCATCACTCCTCCTCTTCTGAGACAGAGAATTTGGATATTCTGTAGTGTGCAATGAAATTTCAGTAGTTTCTATTGTTTAGCTTATCCACTGTTTTATTGCATTGCATTAGTTGAGAAAAAGAGGTGATGGAAAACATTAGTGGTCTGTTGGACTACAGTGCTTTTTTTTCTTTAACTGTAATACAAGCAGGTGTTACTGATTTGAAAGCAGTAAAGTAGAAGATTTCTTAAAATTGACATGCTGAAGTACTTGACAGCATTTCCTTTATAAAACACAGTAGAACTCTCATGTAAAGTAAAATATTTTGCTCCTGAATTAAATCTTATAAAGCAAACTGGTAAGCTTTTTTTCTGGAGAAAATGGAAATTATTTCAGTTGTTTTCACCTTCTGCCACAGGTTTATCGAGTATGGCGAGTATAAGAACAATTACTATGGTACAAGTTTAGACTCTGTTCGATCAGTTCTAGCTAAAAATAAAGTTTGCTTGCTGGATGTTCAACCTCATGTAAGTAAGCATGTCTTCTGAATTCTTATACTTCCCCATATTGCATATTGGAATTCCAGGAAAAAAAGTATTTCTAAAAAGGTGTACCTTATCCCACACTGAATGACTCTTGAGTGGGTTTGCTGGCTACCTTTATCTCAGCATGGCTCTCTGAAATGAGATAAATATACAGCCAGTAAATAAGGGCATTGGAAGCCTGCAGCATAGAACCAAAGATATAATTACAGAATGCTCCTATATTTTCACTTATCTCTCTGTTAGTTTGGGCAAGAGGTTGTCCACAAAACCTTAATTTCAGAATAGTTTTGAGTTATCACCAAGTCCAGCAACTCTCTCTTACATGTTTCACTAGATTGTTCATCTAAGTTAACCCAGCTAAGGGTTTCCATGCTCGGTGGACATGAGTCAAGTAATGCACTAAATGTGATGTTGGCTGGATAATTGTTAAGAATATTCCTTTTTAAGCCATTTTTCCTTGCATTGACCTTGTGTTTCAACCTTGCTGAACAGTTCCACTGGGAATTATTTGGCACCTAATAACCACATTGCTTCTAGGAGCAGGACTAGTTTGTTTAAACCCAGCCAAAGCATCTCTTCTCCAGCGGTGGCCAGTATATAGCTTCTGAATGCTGGCAGCTTGTGCACAGCCCCCGGGGCAGTTTTGGATGCATGGCTGTGCCCTGAGAGCAGGGCAGGGGCTGCACGGGCAGAGCAGTGGCCAGGGAACCCATAGCTCATACTGGGGGAGGAGTGCACTGACAAGACCATTGCTTGTCCCACACTGCCCTGTGTTCCTGCAAAGCACTAAATTCTCTTGGGGCCCCAAGCTTGTGAACCATTCTGGGATCCCACTTGCCATCATGGGATTTTCCTGTGGACCGAGGCAGTGTGGAGAGGATAGAAAGCTTCCAACCATCCACCCTGTGCTGCAACTGAATCATAGACCTGCCTCTAACACCACACATAGCTCACTCGGGAGAAATGAACAGCAGGGAGTGGTGTGGTGGGCACACAGTTCTGAAGAGGAAAATCACTGACCTTTTGTGAGCAAGTGTCACAGACACCTCTTTCTGCTAACTTTCATGGGTACAGAAAGGATTATTCTTGCTAAAATGGGTTGAACCTTTCCTCTTTCCCAGAATATCTGCTGTTCCCCTCCATCCTCTTGCAGCCGGTGGCACCAGTGTGCACAACTCAAGCTTTACCAGACTTCATGGGTATTACCAGCAGCCGTGTGGAAATCAAAACCAATGATCACCCTTGGAGAAAAGGGGTTCTTACCATTCTGAATATTCTCCCTACATGAATCAATGCTGGTCAGCAGAGCAGGGTGCCAGTAAATGAAAAATACCTGCCTAGAAATGCTTTATGAGTTTATTAGGGTCTTTGGGGAGTTTCTTTTATTACAGCAAATTCCATTGTGCAAAATAAACTAATTAATTAAAATCTTTTCTCTTCCCAGACAGTGAAACACTTGCGGACATATGAGTTTAAACCATTTGTTATATTTATAAAACCTCCATCACTTGACCGTTTGAGAGAAACCAGAAAAAATGCCAAGATTATTTCAAGTAAAGATGATAAGGGAACTGCAAAGCCCTTTACAGTAAGTGTAATTAGACATGGTAAAACACAAGAACCTGTTAAGTTTTGTTGTAGCAGTTTACCTTGAAAATTAAGGTGATCACTGGTTCTTATTGACAGCACTTGTCAGGGCTTACACGACCATCTTGCTGTTTCTCAGCCTCTCTCACATCACACATTTGCTGTGGTGTTTTCATTGTTTCATATGCTCATGGATATTTACAGTTTCCATGGTACTCTGACTTTATGTCATTAAAGAACCCTTACAGTGCAAGCATATATTTATGAGAGAGAATGCTGTGGATTTCTTTTAAAAAACTTGCACCTGGACTTAGATATTTCTATTCAAATATAAGAATTTATTTGTTTTATCAACTGTATTAAGGGGTCTAAATTTAGAGGAAAATACAAATATAAAGAACAAATTGGAAAAGTAAATGCTACTTTAATAAAAAGCCCATATTTGTGGAAAAGAGAAATTTTTAAATTTGTGGAAATTTATTTTATTTAAAAATAAATTTTATTTTATTTAAAAATAAATTTTAAAATGTGGAAAAGAGGGTTTTAAAATTTTATAGGAAAATGAACATTGTAAGAAAGAAGAAGAGATACCTAAGCAAGGAACAAATGTTGGTTTTTGTCAATAGTTAGAAAAAAATTTAGATTACCCAATACTAACATACTTGCTTCCTTGTAATATAATGAAATCATATTTTAGTTGGATCTACAGCAAAGTTGATCATCATTAGACTGTTTATATGTATTTACAGTATGTATAATTTTTTCTTCATTCAGGTGTTACTTAAGATTTTTTAGGTTTTGTTTCAAAGTGAGTCATGGATATAGTCACAGACTGAATCTGTGTAGAATGTGCATTTGGAATAGTTAGGAAATTACATTCTGTAAGAAAATGTTGGTCTAAATGTGGAATATAAACAGTAAGAGGAGTTTGTTCTAAAGAGCAACCTTCAGGCCATTGCTTAGTTAGGACAGGTTTCATCTCTCAAAGTCTTTTAAACAAATTATTGAGATTTGTTCCCTCCCCAAACATGAAGAGAAATCCACTAAGCAAGATCGAACAAGGCATAGAATGATGACTCCTAGCAAGCTCTTAAAAGAAAAAGGGCTGTGCTGTAATTCATGGTGTGCTAATAGCAAGCTGAGATTAACATAATGAAACTTTCAATGTATCATCAAAGTAAACAGCTAGAAACGTTTTCCACTGGTGCTGCTAACCGAAAATGTCTCCATAATTACTGTGCAATGACTAATTGTGTCACTACAAAGGGAGAGATGAAAGAATTGCCTGTTGAGCTGAGTCAACTCATCAGAATACTCTCTGAGATCACTTGTAATGGTAATCTCTATTTTTTTTTTAATTAGAGGTACAGTTCCCATCTCCTGATGAGATAAGAAGTAAGCGACTAGACCATGTTTAATACAGAAAGAGTTGATGCAGTGTTCCTATGGACTGGCTGTGCACTGATCATTATTGTACTGCTCTTACTAGGAAGAAGATTTTCACGAAATGATTAAATCTGCCCATGTGATGGAGAGCCAGTATGGCCACCTTTTTGACAAGGTGATAGTCAATGATGATCTCGCTACAGCTTACAGTGAGCTTAAAACAACTTTTGACAGGTTGGAGACCGAGACCTTCTGGGTTCCTGTCAGCTGGCTACATTCATAGTAACGTTTTAAATAGACGAAACCTCTGCTGTTGTATCAGCATCTAAACCTTGGGAATGGTTAGGCTTTACTCGATGGCCATTTTCTTGGGAGGAGGGATTTTGACTCTACTGAGCAGCAGGTATACTATTCATGCACTTGGAACTGGTCTTGTTTTCCTGTGTCTTCAGTTCTACTGCCCACGGATTGGGGCAGAACAGTCAGACTAAACCACAGATTTACTGCGCTCTGTAAAGTGAGCTAATACTAGTGTAGCAAAACTGCCAAACACCTCTTTATCATCCTCTGTGTGTTTCCAAGGTGAGTGTTTTTAACACAGAGTTTGTAGAAGATACAAATTGATGCTGGAGATTAGCACTTTGGTGGTTTTAAACATAACTGTTCCCATTAAAGAGTACCACAGCACTTGGAAGTTATCACCTTTTAAGTGCTTGAGAGAACTGAAACAGGCAAAAGTGACCAATATTTTTATGAGGAAGACACCATAGTTTTAATTATGTATCAATGTGTTTTTACTTTTCTAGATGTCAACATTGTCTTACATGTACAGACTGATTTAAGTATTCCTTTTCAATTACATAATCATGGAAAAAAAGATGTATTCAGTAGCTTAATAATGAAACACTCAGCTATGAGCATGCATGGACTGAAAATACTGTCATGCTTGTGACAAAGAAAAGTCATGGGAATAATTATTTAAATAGGAAAAAGTGTGAGTTAGTGTGAATATAACTTCAAAGTCTTTGGGACTAAACTTCTGTAAAATCAGTGGCAAAGTGTTACGTATAGCAACAAAGTAGAGATTAATTTTTTTTCCCCCTTTAAATTGATTTTAAATATTTTCAGCACTCTTTCGAACAATTTTCCAGTCAGAAATTTTCAAACAGTGAGGAAACCTTGGACATTTGAGAAGATGTTGAAAGAGATTAATTGTTTTTATTGTTGAGTATGTAGTGGTACTTTTCAGTATTGTAACATGTATTTTGTCTCCACTCAAAAATAAATGAATGCTGTAGAGTTCACTGTAAAAAACATCCTTGTCACTGGTCAGACAGTTGGAAACCCCACTTTAAGATTTGATGTGTCAGTGTAAGCAAATGTATATTAGAGGATGTATTTTTAATATAGATAATTTGGTATTTTTCTTTACTTACTACTGATATGCAGGAAATGAGTACAGATGTAAAGACCAAGTAACACCTGTGTGTTGTCTTGTGAATATGTCTTGTAAGTACAGAATGTGTATAGGAACTTGCTGACTTCAGATCATCCCGTCTGTGAGATTCAAACAGGAAAGCATTATTTCATATTAATCTGTAAAGAGAATATAGCTCTCTTGTTTAAAGAAAAAAGAATTTAGTGAAACTTTATATATTTATGAAAGGGTTGAAAAGGGATGTTAAGTTTTTAAATTTCTTGTCAATGTGATCATTTATTAAAGAGATTACTAAGTCTGTAATTTGAAACAGTCTCTGTAAATGGAGCTCAACATTCCATGTAAATATTTCATTTCAGTTCATATGCTGATAAAGCCATGAGGTTTTGCAGTTTTATTCTAAATGTGTCTTTAATGTGTGGGCCATTGCATTTGACTTAGAGTCTTATAAAACAAATGAAATGCAAGAAACAACAGCAAAATCCCTGGGAGTCTGGAAATGTTTATGCAAGAGTTACAGATGTACTGAGTCCCAGTATGGATACATGCTCTGCTTGAACAGCTCTACTGTAACTTCTGTCAAATTTCACTATTTTCCTGGTGGACTTAAACTTTTTTTGTAACATAAATAGGATTTTTTGGATTAAATTAATTGCCTAGAGATTATCAGAACTGAGAAAACATTTTCTATTTTTTTTTTTAAATTACTGAAAATCAAACTATTTTTCAGGGGATATGGAATTCAGCGGGTCAGTTTGCCTTTGCCTGTAAGATGCCAAGTGCCTTTGCCATCTCTTGAAATGGAGAGGACACTCAGCATCACTCAGGATCTGGCCATTTCCAACAGGAGGGGCTTTAGTCCTTGCTAAAACACTATTAACATTGCTTTTAACCTGGGCTGTCTTGGAACACTGGGGTACAGTAACGCTTGCATAAGGGACCTGCTTTTCTCTTTCTGAAGTAGATGTTAGAAAAATCTGCAAACTCCCTGGTTGAAACAGTTCTGGCTGTCCTGCAGGCTGTTTTTCCTGTCTTCTTGAAATTAATTTAATTCCCATTCCTGGGTCGGTGTGGTCTGGGAGGATCTTGTGCACAGCTCTGCTGTCCTGGGCAGCAGTAAGCAGCGTGGTGCTCTGCGGCGTTCCCAGAGACACTGACCCTCGGATCCACGGCACATCCTGGCAGGAGGCTCCCAGACCAATGGCTGCCTGCCCTGTCTCTGAGCCAGGAGCTAACTCCTGAATAGTAACACCTGCATAAGAAAGGGAATCTCAAGTACATAGATCCAACCAACAGAGTAAAATGTGCACAGTCTTTGACGAGTCAAAAATGTTTTTTATTACATTACTAAATTGCTCTTTAAAAATCAACATTGTTGCATTTTTTAGCTTCAAAAGCTAAAAACCAAAACCTTCCACAAGGCAGGCAGAGATGACAGTAGGTCGAGGCAGAAAAAGTGTCTTAGTCAAACAGTTTCAACAGGACAGGGGCCTGCTTATCATGATGGATGCTGAGCCCGTATGCTGAACTATTCTGGGACACCAAGGGGAACAGGGGGGTGGATTGTTCCTTTGACTCCTAAGAATTTGGGAACGAAGACAACTAACATGTTTCCAATATTCCACATATTCAAATTGTGCTGTGTGGGTTTTTAGAGAAATGTATGTTTTGACAGTCAAGTCCAGATGTTTTTATTGTGTTCTAGCTGTTTGCTGTAGTCAAAGAAAGGGTAGTATTTTTTAACATTGTACCAACCTCTATACTTGAATTCACCATCAGGTCCCTGGTTGATGTCTTACCTGAAATCTGATCTTACCTTCTTATGCAAAACAATAAATTATTGATATACCACTGGAGGTGTTTTTTTCTTTATTGTAAATTGCACCATAACATATGATAGACTCATAGAATGGTTTGCGTGGGAAGGAACCTCAAAAATCATTTCATTCCAGACCTCCTGGCATTGTCAGGAACACTTTCACTAGACCAGGTTACTCTGAGCCCCATCCAGCCTAGCCTTGAACACTGACAGGGATGTGGCATCCACAACGTCTCTGGACAACCTTCTTTCAGTGTCTTACCTCCCTCACAGTAATTAATTTCTTCCTAATACCTAATATAAACCCACCATTCTTCAGCTTAAAGCCATTCCACTTTATTCTGTTGCTACATTGACTTGTCAAAAGTCCCTCTCCAGCTCTCTTACAGCCCCTGTAAGTACTGGAAGGTGCTATAAGATCTCCTCAGAGTCTTCTCTTCTTCAGGATGAACAAAATTACTTTAAAAGGTAAAATGTCTAAGTAGTAAGTTGTTTCATGCGACTCTCTATTAACTTTAATGCTCCAATTATCTTAAATGGAAAAACAAAGCTCCCTAGAACAAGGATAACAGCTCTTAATAATTCATTTTTGTTGCCAAACTCTTCTTCAGAATTGATGTTTACTCTTTCCTGTAGCCCACCTCATAATAAACCATTTTCTTTCTAAGGGGAAAAGCTTACATCAGTGGATCAAACTGAAATATCAGTTTGTCTGGGTTTGCAAAGTCTAGGTGTGTTATCCGAGTTGTTGACTTGAAGTGTTTCACCAGACACTTAAACTTCTACACCACGCACAAGTCCCAATGGGAGATGGTGCTCCTTTGTAGGACTCAAAGAAAGTAATGCTTGAACTCAGTTACTTTTTTGCATTGTGTTATGCCTTTTCCAGGAAAAAAAAGTAGCCTAAAACATACTAGGATTAGACAGAAGACTTTTAAGCACCTTCTGTTTTGTTTCAGCGCACTATTCTGCATTTTCCACATGTACTTCAGTTCAGATTTCTACTGAGTGTGGAGAATTTTTTCTTCAGTAAAGCTCATATTCAGCTTTTGTGAGATTGTTTCAAAGGATGAATAGTTTCTTCAGAGATTTGAAGTTAAACTTATAATCTAGTCTATTTTTGCTATTGCTCTTTCTACAGTCGTTTCCCCACAGGATTAAGAGTTTTCTGTGTATCAGTGCCTAAAGTCATTTGTACTTGAAATTTGCCCGAGATCCTTCGGCTCTCAGAGTCATTAAGTATTTATCATATATTACCATCATTAATGTATGATACCAAGCATTCAACAGAAAAATGTCTGAACACAAAATTAAAGGGAGATTGTAGGTGTATTTGTTGTTTAAGAATTCTGGTACTAGATAACCGTTAAAGGTTTCAGCAGAAAAACACACAAAAACATTTGGAAACAGTTAAAGTCTGGTCTTAAATTTTGTCTTATGTTAAATGGCAGTACAAATGAGAGAATTTGGAGTTCTAGACAGCTGGAGACTTTTCCCCTCTTGATATCTCTGTCTGAAATACAAGTTGGATATTTGGAAGACTCTATGGAATGATTTTACATCTCTATAATAAAATACTATGGTATTTTCTGTAGCTGAAATCTAGCATTCGAACAAAGGGTAAATTTGTGTGATTATTGAAACATTGTTTTGTTTCTGTTTCAGTTGTACACTTACATCTGTTTAAATGAATTTCTAAGGACTCAATGGCAGAAGCTGCCAGCTACATATTTCAATATATGGAGAAAAATATCCTCAGAATTTCCAGGAGGGTTCAAATGGCTCAAACAGTATTTGAAAACTTGTTGATAAGATATAGAGAAAATTAGGTCACAATTTCTTTTGTAGTTAGATCTCTTTTCAGTAGCTTTGTTAATATTCAGAACTTGAATATGCTAAAAAAACACCAGAAGGCATCTGAGAATTTTTAAGTGAAATTTAGATTAGTGTTTTAGCAAAGATATTACAAGCTTTAGGATGTAGGATTAGACACAGGCTCATAAAAACTTCAGGTATATGTTTTAAAGGGAGGGTCTGTGGGTGTGGCAGAGGTGAACTAAGAATGTTACAAATGTGAGTACTACCCTGAAAATGCATCTTCAGTTTTGTAAATCACTGAACAGGAGGTCAGAGACCTGGCTGCAAATGTGCTGTGGGTTTTATTCCTTATTTGGTAAATACAAATAAGCACAAGTAAATCTTCATTGGTAAACAAAGCTAAAATTGTCCAAATTATAGAGCTGAAATGTAGTATTCAGGAGGAGTACTCTGGATCCTGGTGATGCTGCCCAAGATGCTGCTTTTACTTTCTTTTAGCTTCATGAACTTTTGCAACAAGAGTACAGCGATCAAAGCTCTAACTCAAAATTACCAAACTGTGTTTAGTCATTGCAATTTCATTCTTTGTTTTCCTCTTCACCCTTGTACAGTTTCAATTTAGTAATTCAGTCATATAAGGAGGAGAAAAGCGACAATTAACTGATCTTGAAAAACAGACATCAAAAATTTGATACACAGACATTTTTTACCTCTTTCCCAATGGACATAGGGGTGGTGTGTTCCTGAAACAGAAGTGAAGAGCTAGTGTTTCTTCCAGATGGAGAGCACCTGAACAGTGTTTTATCCCGTGAAAACAGAATTGCTCTGAGAGGTCCCTGTGGCCTGTTCGACACATGATAGCAGCATGTGGTAAAAAAGACCAGGAGCAATTGTAAGTTTTATGCAGCCAATGCTGGCTTCAGGGGTTCTTGTTTAAGGCAATAGCTGTTGGCGTCAGTTCTGCTTGTGTTCTGTGTGACCTCTGGACGTTTCCTGGTGTGTCCTCTCCCTCTTCTAGACTTCCTTTAGTGGCTTGTTTTTAAGCAACTGCAGTTCTCTAAAATTGGTCTTAACCTCAGACAGTGGGAGTAGTCATGTTTCATGATCAAGGCTGACATTCATGGTGGGGCAGTTGCCCAGATGTGAGCATGGGTTGAGACCACTCCACAGAACTTTGCGTGCCCTGTATGGTTTATACTTCCCCACTAAACATACTTTGATGTAGCTTCTGAAGCCCTGCCCTCCAAAAACAGGCTGGCCTGTGATAGGCACCCAATGAACATGGAACAAAGACGTAGTCCCAGGTTCAATGGAGCTCACTAAAAGAAGTGGGAGAGATGGCAGAGCAGCAGCAAAGTGCAAGGAGATGCACTGGGCACAGCTGGCACAGAAGCAGTGCTGGCCTAAGGGGGCTGTCAGATCTAGGATTCAGCATTTCACAGGAGGATCAGGTGGCTGGAGCTCCCTGGCAGGGCTTCAGCCCATGCTGGGCAGTGCCCAGGCACAGCTGAGGGCTCGCAGAAGCCTGGCCCTGGCAGCCCTGCAGCCAGTTTGACTGCAGGAGGGAATCAGCTGTGCATATGAGCTGTGCTCTGCCTCCTTCCTGCAGAGCCAAAACGGCAGGGCTGGTCTTGGCCCAATTCCCTGCCTGGTGCCAATGGAGGCAGGAGTGCTCCAAGTCCCATGTGCAGTCCTGGCTACCGCTGACTGTAAGGCACAGAAGGAATTTTCTTGTTTGGTTTTGTTTTTCTCATCGTTGTTGAAAACTGGCTTGAAAGCTTTGTTATTATTGGTGCTATCTGGACAATATGAAAGAGCAGCCTCACTTATTGGCCCTGCTGGGTTATTATTCCAGATGTTTTTCTTTACACAGCTGCTAAGCAGGAAGTAGAACCAAAACCAAAGATTGATTTGAACCATTGTTTTGTCAAAAACCAGAACTGAACCTGAATTATTGTCTTCTCTTGACTTCATTGAATTCAGATCATCATTGGCTACAGCTGGATTCAACCCCAGCTCAAACCACACTGAAAAAAACACAGAGCCTGACCACACTTTTGAGTAGGTGAGACTTTGAAGGCCAAGAGCCTGGATCTTGTCATGACTGCAGCTGATGTTACCTTCAAGCCAGCAGCAGCTTTTACTGAGCATGTGTGCACATGTACATATTGTTATGTATTTATCAAGTGCTTTAGTGTACACCAGTTTATTTTAATGAAAAACACAGATTTATATTGCATAATTGGAAGCTTAAGGGCAGACTAAAGAAAGAAGTCTACTTATAGAATACCAAAGTTCTAGCAAATAGGTGTATAGTTTTACTCCAGCAGGACTCACACATCTCAGGAAACAGAATTTTACATTTCATATATACTGGTTTGCCCCTATTTTCTGAAAGTCAAAAGAGCTGATTGAATGCAGACTACAAACTTGTTCACTACAAACCTAGTTAAACATGAAATCTTGTGGGATTAGCTTAATTGTTCCTTAAATAAAAAAGCTACTTTGTACACAGACTACAGTTTTATGCTTGCCAGATAAAGAAATGTGAACCTGTCCAGAGACACAGGAATTTGTCTGTGTAGGAGTATCACTGGGCCAACTGTCTTGCCTTTTATGTGATATTGTGGTGTAAAACATCACTCCACTGGTTTCATTTTACAGAAAATAGTCTCTGTGGTGGTACCCTGTGGAACTGAAGTATCAAATTCTATTTTCCCTTCAAAAATCCAACTCTATTCGTACTCTGCTCCTGACACCACGCTCTCCATGAGTGTCAGCCAGCGCGTGGGCTCAGGGGATGCTGCAGCACGGCAGGGGAGCTGCAGGGAAGCTGTTCCAAGCAAAGCAGGAGGTGCCACTCTCAGCCACAGGAGAGGCTGCCATAGGTAGCACCACAGTGTTTGAAATGAGCGATGGTATCCCTGATAAGATTATATGGTAACTAAGTAAATGATGAAAATATTTTATTATTGATTTTTAATTTTCAGAGGATTATGTGACACTTGTGATTTCAGACATTATTACTTTGACTGCAAAGTCTTCTGTTTTTCTTTGGCTTCCCCACTGCCTCCTTGAAAGCAAGGGTTGCTGTAATTAAAGACTTTATTTGTTATATAAATGTAACCATAAAACATGTGGAGTTCCTATCTTCCAGAGCTACCAGACCAAGCAAATAAAGACAAAATTTCTGCAAGTGTTCTCAAGTGACCTATTCTGTTTAATCTCGTTTCCTTTCTTCCTAACCAGTCTTCTCAAAAAGCCTCTCCATGTCAGGGGCCAAGAGTTTAACAAAGGCAATGTGAAGCAGAAAGGAGAGGCTGGCCAGCAACCAATGGAAGGGAAAAGCTGGGACACTGCCGGACTCTGAACGCCATCAAGTCTCCAAGTCTGCACAAAAATGAGCAACCTAAGGGTGAAAACAGCATGGGAAGATGATTTGAGCAGCAAGGTGTCATCCACACCCTCTTCACTACAAGAAGGAGCCATCGCCACCCCTGGGCCCTTCACTTACCCGCATTTAGCAAGGGAGCAGTTGTGTTACCCCTGTGTCAGGTAACACATTCCTGTGTATAATTCTTGACTACCTCATGGCTGACTCTGCAAGTGCTTCCCCTTTACAGTGTCACTGAATGTAGCTCTTGACTTTGTAGTCTCCAGAAATCATCTTCTGAAAGTGATATTAAAACCTGCCTACACTTGAGAGTCTGTTGGAGTCCAACAATTGCCAAGACAGGTGTGGTTGAAGTGTCTGTGTATCACACTTTAAATCCTGAGCCTCCTTCACGTTCACTTACTTTGTCCCAGAGGGGTGGTGGTGGCTGGTGTTAACTCTGCTGCCACTGGCAGAACGTGGTGCATTTATACATTTGGTGTTTGGTATTGTCCCTGCAACCACATTTAAGTATCCCTAGTGAGACAGTCATGTTCAGATTTTCTGCAGGAACTCCTGGATCACTCCCAGCTACACTAATTTGTCTGTCACGAAGTGTAAGTGGAAGACACGAGAAGCCAGATTCTCCCTAAATCTGAGTGAGCTCTGCAGGGAGCTGGTGCTACTGCTCTGCTCCCCTCTCAGCTCCACTTACAGCACTGGTTACTTGGCTTGGGCTCATGAGTGTCATGTAAAATCCTTATGGATCCTCACGGTTCCAGTGCTCAGGATTGATGATCTTTCTTCTATTGTAGCATCTTGTGAATAACTTAGAATTTTTTTATGCTAATGCAACTCCCTCTCTTCCTGGTAAATTGCCTCATTTTGTGCTATTGGAAAGTGCTTAGTCTGGATTGCTTCACTGTGAGTACCTAATGGCTGCTGCTGCTTTCTCTATCATGTGCTTGGGGCGAGGGTGAAATATCAGCAGAGAGCTGACACCACTTCAATCCCTAAAGGAGCGATAGTAGGAACTCCTCCTGTAGTTAGCCTCAAATGACTTTCATCTGTACCACTTGAGCACTCAGAATTGTTCCTGCAATTTAACAGCGTGGCACAGATGAGATGGCAGTGGATGAACACAATAAACATGCAGCGCTAGTGAAGTTAGACAAGTTTCATTTTTATTTTAACAGTATCAGAGTTTTACCTCTTGTCTTTCCTTGCCTGGGAAATCAGGAATGCCTTTGCTCTCAAGACCTTGTAATCTAATGCCAGGTCTTGCTGACTTTTACAGTTGAACCTTAGTGCCTCGTTTCATGTGTGGTCCCTTTGACTTCTGTAACACTCCTCACAATGGGGTTGGCAGCTCTTACTCTGGAACCAAGCTGATTACTTCTCTGGGCTCAGGGTCTGGCTTTGAGATAAGATGCAATCAGTAAAGATGATAAATATTTCAGCAAGTAATCAAATGTGTGAGAGCTGTCTGGTTATTATCTTTGGATTAGTATCTGAGATTAGTATCTGGAAGCAAACTTCAAGGCAAATGCATCAGAGTCCCATCAAACATGGTAGTAAATATGTGTGGCTGATAAATCTATTGACTCTTTGTCTAAATTATTTAATGGAAATTGTGGGACTGCATTAGATGGTCCTGCCCTTTGCTGCCCAGCTATCCTTGCAGCGTTTCATTTCTTTTACACCTACAGTGTGGTCATGATAAATCTTCTACACACTTTTAAGTAATTTCCCAAGTGCTCTCAAAATGGAGGCAGCAATTCATTGCTGTCACTTTAGGCAATTATTACTGAAATCTACAAAACAGTGGTTCAGAATAATTAACCTTAGTTAACCTTAAGCCTTGAAAGATTTTTTAGTGTTGCTCAGCAGCCTGTAAGCTGCCAGTTGCACATTTGTACATCCGGGGCTGTTGCAAGTTCACAAACCCTGTCGAGCGAGCTCTGTCTGCTTTACTGATTTCAGCTCACACAAAGGCACAGCACTGTTCAGCTCAGCTTGTAAATGGCGTATCTTGGGGGTTTTTGTTATTATATTTCTGTGTAATACTTTCCAAACTCTACTTTATTGTATTTTGCAGTTAAAAAACCACCTGGATATTCCTTTTCAATTTTTTTTTTTTTCCCTTACTATCTCTAAGCCCTTAGCCTTGCATGTTTTTGTAATGTGTAAGACAGACTCAGAGGCTTCAGAAGATTTGTGCAGCTGGTAGGTTTTTGATGATTTCATTTCACAATTCTTTGGAAATAAATGTGGGTACTAATGAGAACAATGAGTAAAATGTCAGTTGTACAAAGTATAAGTGATCTGTTCTAGAAAAACGCAAACACTTCTGTCAGTTCAATTACACCTGTGCATCATTCTACTTTAGCAGAGTAAAAAAAGTAAAGTCTGATGGGTGTATGGTAAAGACACAAATATTTTGATCCAAGGAAATATCATAAATCCTTTATACTAGGATTTTTAGTAAATGTTTTAAAGACTGGGAGATGGGGTATGTCCAGGTCTCCTTTGAATGCTGCGAGGTGATTAAAGTGAATGGTATAAAGCTGAAGTGACAGTACTGACATACATGGAGACAAATGCCTGGGATGGGGATTTACAGAAGAGGAACAGCAAGTTCACAGGAATGGCAAAACTGCCATGCACAGGAAATAGGGGATATGAACATTTACAACTTTCTTCAAGTGGGAAAACTGGTTGTGAGGAATCTCTTTAAACATCTTTCACAGGAAGTAAAATCTTATTTATTTATCTCAAGTAAAATACTTATTGCTCCGCTGGAAGAAAAGTGAGAGCCATGATCAGTTGAAAGAGTTACAATCAGCATCTAAGGTCTTTATGAAGCAGTGAAATACTGAGTATTTCACTGAGAAGGGGATAATCAGTTTTATACATTTTTAAATTAATACGAAATGCTACTCTCCCACTTTCACTGTACAGCCTGGGTTTTAGAATGTCAAGAAAGTATTTGACATTTGCAAGATACTGCAGGCACTGATACAAATCATTTTTATCCATTTATGCATTTTAACCACCACGCTGAGTGAATTGTTGGCTCTGTGCAATTAGTCTCTATGCTTCTTGACAATATAACCACAGATTTTCATAAATTCTATTAATAAAGCAAGGTGGAAGCTCTGTTTTCCAAGTCTGCTATTTTGCTTCTAGAAAAACATTTAATTTCTTACAAACCTGATATAAATAGGCCAGCTGACAAATATCCCAAAAGAACAGAATATACTTGGAATAGTGAGATTTGAACTGACGTATTCTTGGCAAAAAAAAAAAAAAAAAAAAAAGTTATACAAGCTGTATTTGTCTGAAAAATTAAAAATAGGAACCTTTGTCATATATAGCAAGAGAGGTCAGGTTGAGTCATGATTGATGTCACTTGCAAGAATACTTTAAGCTTAGAAAATGACATCAGAATCATCAGAATTTGGTGAGATTTAGAGCGGTTCCTGAAGCCAGGGTGCTGGGGATTCAAGAAGATACTCTGTGGATGATACATAGCACACTGCCAGGCATCATTTGAACAGAAGCCAGGAGTTATGGTACTTTCAGTGACATTTCTGAATGATGGATATAATTTGTTTTAATAACATTCATTTTAAGTTAAATGCATGTTTTTGGTTTTTTAGATTCAGTGCAACCCCCCCACTTCAGGCTGGCAGAGCAGTCTGTCACTGCCTGACCTCTCCCCTTACTCACTTACATGACAAGTTTCCAAGAGTAGTCAGGAGTGCTTTCCTTATTACCACGAGTCTGCAAATACAGCAGGATCTCTTTCCATTTACTCTTCTCCAATTTTAGTGCTCAGTTCCTGCTGACTTTACTACTGAGCATTTATAAGTCAGACTGTAACAGTACATATGTGTGTTGAAGTATTTCTTTCAGCTCCCAGGCTAAAACTAAACTTTGTCTGTCTGTCTGCTACTGCTGGTGTTAAAATGGAAGTAACAAAACAGAAAAGGCAGTTGGATTTCGCTTTATTAAAGATAACCAATAAATTGTGCAGAGCCAGGTCACGGAGAGGCTGAGCAGAGCTTTTGCTGTGCGGAGTAGCGAACCTCTCAGGAGTTTCTTATGTTTCTCCTTTGATTTGCTACATACAGCAAGTCTTTGCTCCTTAAAGTAATTTTAGTGTGAAAATCAGTATATTTAAGGTAAGTACACAGTGCTACTTCTGATCTGGTTAGGTCTGTTTTGCTTTGGAATAGCTTTTAAACATGAAGAGAAAGTAAACTGCAAATTGCGTTTCTTAAGCAGACTTGTACTGCATTTAGCAGCAGCATGTTTTGTTCGTAAAAATGATAGATATTAGTGAAAAAAAGAGTTGTACAGTTGCTTGGCTGCATGCCTTTCACAACATGCATAATCAGTTTTCATAACTAAAATGAGTTTGTTCCAGGAAAATAAAAAGTTCATCCCGCAAGCAGCTCCGTGGGTGAAGCGCATGTGTGTGTGTCAGCTAAGAGCCGCCGTTATCTGCCGTTTAGATTTGCACGTTGTGCTCGTTCCTGTTCTGTTTGAAGAGCCAAGTGGCGGATGAATTATTCCTGGTATTCCTGACTTTTACTTCAAGCCAATAAACACCTGTGTGTGACTGGTCTGCCAGAGCCATTCCATGAAACATCTGGGCATGCTCCAGCCTGGGGCTACTGGCGTTCAAAACAGTTTTCCCTGATCCTGCCGCTCACTGCAGCTGCAGTCGGTCCTGATTACACACAGGAATTGGATCGGGAATCCCATCACTCCCATGCACCCAACTCTCCTGGTGGCAGAAGAGGCAGAAAAAAGGCCAGGGGCTCTGGTGGATGAAGCCAGTGGTGAGGTAGAAGGAAGTGTGTGTGATTCCTTTGAGCTGAGGGAGTTTTCCATGGCCTCCTGTGTTGTGTAGCGCACAGAAAGGACCCGTGCTGGAGGACAAATCACGCCATAGTAGAAGTGAATATGTACAACCTGTACTTTGTTGCAGCTGTTGGAAGGACACAGTGAATGAAGCAGGCAACTGCAGAGAAGAGAAGAGAATGTTTTAATGATTAAGGCATGAGCACAGCTCTGGGGAAACAAATCGTATCCCTGCCTTTGCCACAGATTTCCTGTGTGATACGAGTCACTTTGCACATGCGGTTGTTAACTCTGTTTTTCATGGTGTTTGGTATGGAGGAGTGTAATTTGTAGAAGTGCCACTACAAACTGTAGGCAGTGGGAGCTGTGCTGTGCTGAGCACTTGAGAAAACAGGCACCCTCCATCCCAACGAGGCAGGCGAGCAAAGTGGAGGCAGGGATTACAAAGATAAATCTTTGTGAGTTCAATTTCTGTGGTTGAAGAACAGCTTGAAGGGGTTTGTCCTTCTTAAACTTGTCCTTTTCTGTTCCTAAAATAAGAGCATATTTCTAGTTCAATACAAGTGCAGTATTTGTGAGCAATTTCTGAGTTTCAAATACATCTGCTAAGCTGAGAAGTAGTAAAGTTACTGTTTAGTACTTGTCTATCCTTATCTTTCTTCTTTATCTTTTTAAATGAAAATGTTATTGCATCACTAAGCAGTCACTGAAGAAGTCCCTATTAAAGCAATATTATGAAAACTTGTATGCTTTTACTGGCCATATGCAAAGTTAGAGATTCAGTAACTTGTGTTTCCCCATAGTCTTAAAGTGCAAAACAAAAGTAACAGTACAACTAAAAGGAATAAAAATACTACACTGTTCTGTTGGTAAAAGTTGAAAACGCCATTAGGACGCTTTATGGGAAGATACTTCTTGAAGTGAAGAGTTACTCTTCTGCTTACACATAAAATAAAGCATGATGGTTTGTATTGTGGATCTTACACATCATTACATTTTCATTACATGAAAATGAATTTTGTATGGAAGCCATCTTCTATTCAGATGGGCAAAGGCATATGTGAAATGGAACAAAGAGAACAAGAAAGCATATAACTTCACAGATTTCTGTAGGATAGTTTTCTCAACTTAAATATTGTAATTCATTGATGTTGTAATCCAGTGCCAAGGAAAATTACAATTTTGGAGTGCTTTTTTATTTGCATATTCACCATATTCTATTAGAAAATTTTTCTATTCCCCTACTGGTTAATCACAGATTTTTAAAACAATACATTTGGGAGTGCCTGTTTTATGTAACTTGAAGAGGTATGCTCCATTCCACCAGAAGTGTTAGTTACATAGGTAAGTAGAAAATTACAGGATTTTTTTTACTTTGGTGATCAGAAACACTACATACTACATATTACTACTACTTTCATACTACAATGGAAACCCAGCTATTTTCTAGATTTTTTATATTTGAGATATAACCTGTATTTTTGTTGGAACACAGAGTACAGGATGTACACAGGGCACCAAAAGTGGAATTCAGGCAATCCAAATCCACTAAAGTGATTCAGAAAAGCTCCGCTTTACTGATTGTAAAATCTGAATTCACTTGGCTCCATTGTTTTGGTCCTATCACTCTGCTAAGTCCAAAGCTCATGTTTCTGTAAGTACACTGAACTCTCGATTTCTACCTTCAGCTTCTTTTAACCCCACTAAAAGACAAGTCTGGACTTGGTTTCTTTCAGTAGCCCAGGTGCCCTGAGCAACCTACCCCTTACTGACACCACTGGCTGCTTCCAGGATGGATCTCACTCATATCCTGGGCTCGCAGGTGCTTGGCAATTGCCCATAACCTTGTGGAGTTGTCCAGTAAGGTGGTGAATTACAGAGGACCTGGGCTCCTCCAAGCTTCAGAGTCCCTGCCTGACTGTGCAAAGCTTCATCCTGTTTTATAGAAGGAAATCCCACTGGACAGGGACTGGAGCTCCATGAGGAGCCTTGGGAGAGTGCTTCAGAGCCTTGCAGCCACATAGGCACCCCCATGCTCCAAAAAGAAGTGGAGGGGTTCAGAAACCCCTCTACACTCCCCATTCCTGTTTGGCAGACTCAAGAGCTGAGTACAGCATGTCTGTGTGCAGTGCAGCATGTTTACAGAATCTGAAAGCTGTAAAATGTTTTGAGATATATTTGAATATGGTCTGCTCTCAGTCTCAAACACAGCACGTATAATTATCACCAAAAGTGGACATCACCAGATCATCCTTTACACTTACCTGTATAGCAGACAACAAGTTGTCTAATTACTGTATTCTACTTCTACAGTGAATAAAATAAAGCTGGGTTTAATTGTAAAGTCTCAATAGAGTGAGATTGCAAACAATTTGCCCCCCTGAAGATTCTACTCAATCCTTCCTCATGCGGAGTATTTAATTCCAGTTTTGCTTACTTTAACTGGACGGAATTTTTGTACCAAATTAGGACAACTAAGTCCTTCCACGCAGAAAACTACTGAGCTCACTGAATATTTTTCTGTCGTGGTGCCAAACCATACAGTAATCATACTGAGGATATGGATGGAAGAAACGTTGCTCTGCACAGTAATTCCATATAGGAATCACTATTGATTACAGCGAGGCTACTTTATGGGTAGTGGTAAATTATGAGGTTTCTCTTGTAAGCGAGAACATTGATTTACATGAGTAATGCAAAGGCTCACACGTAAACTGAACTCAAACGTTAACTGTCAGCCGTAACACATCTATTTATACCACAGATCTGTGCTTAGCTACTTATATTTAATTACAATCAGTTGTGGTGCCTCCATTTTCTGTGTTTACCCAAAGAATCACATTTCTGAGGTCAAATGGAATGATAGTTATACTGTAGTTATTTGAAAACATGCTTAGTTGTACATTCTGTCTGTATTTGAGGACAGAATTTCTGCAGAAGAGAGGATGGATATGATTCATCAATCCTTCCTTACATGAATAAAATTTCACACACATCAGTTTCAGTCGGGGCCTGTGTGTGCTACACAACACAGTGCTGTGAAGAGATACCCAGAGCAGCTCATAAGGAGCCAGCTCAGGTAACTGGAAGCAGTTTAACCACATTGCTTAATGCTGCACACTGTCTAATTTACCCTGTTTTTTAGCAAAGTAAATTACCTTTGACAAAGCACTGCACAAACAGGCTACCCTGCTCCCAGTCCATGAGCTAGCTTTGGCACTGATTTCTACATTGGACTTCCTGTGCAGTACTGCACAGCACAGCTAGTAGTAGATGCAAAAGACTGCTTGCATAAAAATGTGTAGATTCAGATCCTCAGATTTTATTCAGTACTTATTCATTTTAATGGCATAAAACATTTTTAATTCTTAAATGTCACTGCTTAAAATTCAGTGGTATTACTGAACCAGAACATCAAAAGACTACAATAAACGAACCACAGAAGTGCATCAGCTTAGGCTTGCCATCGTCAAATATGCTTTTATTGTTTATTTTATTTATTTACTGACAGCAGTAACAAACTGCTAACTGGTAGTAGATTTATTCAAACTCTTAAGCCTAATTTCTACTGACCTTTGGCATCATTATTTCCAGCATGACGGGCTTTGTCCAAGTCCTAACAGATCACAAACTTTTCATACTGAAATCTCAGAAGAAAAATATCATTAATATAACTAAAGTATGTTTTAGAATGTCACAGGACATACATTTTTTCTTAAAGTCTCTGGAAAAATGAAGTTTTATTGCCTGCTTTCTGCCAGTACTGTTGATAGACCAAATCTTTCCCCCCATGAAATCAGTGACAGAAATCCATCGGCATGGGTGCAGGTACTAAAATCTCACTATATACAATTTCCCAGGAGGGACAGAATCCCTTTTCATCTCTCAGAAATTATTTCGAACTTCCTAGAAAGACAGTCTTTTGGCATCATAATCAGCAACCTTTTCAATACCGAAGCAGTACATGCTAACTTGACATTCCAGGAAAAAATGATGTTCAAACTATTCAATGTTATTCTTCCCAAATCTAAACAAAGCACATATACATGCCTTTTGAAAAAGTGGCCTGCTTCAGCCCCCAGATTTTACATTCAGAGTTGAAGGCTTGCTGAAAACCAACAGCTCTTGTAATAAGCTGAAATATTAATTTATACATAAATTGGATAGTAAAGTAAGAGTTTTAAAAACTTGACAAGTTTTAATCTCTATCTCTGCTTGAGCTAAAATATAAAGACGTAAGAGCTACATGCAACTCTTTCTACAATAAAATAACTAACTACCTAACTGTGGCAGAGCTCCAGATCCTCTAGAAGAACCTTAATGATCCTAAATTTAAATTAAAATACTTAAATGTACACAGTTATTACCATCAAAGAAATGGAAAAAATCAGAGGAAAAATGTACCCATATGGAGGACTCTAATATCCATGGCACAGATCTTGAGAACAATACCAGAAAATTGGCTGAATTAACTGTATCAGAATGTACACTATGCAAGAAGACATGTATATGCAACACGCATTTCTGCTTCTCTCAATAAAAATAATTTTGATAAAAAGGCAACTTTCCTTCCCAAACTGAAGTTCTACTGTAAAAGGATTTGGAATGGAGCTATAATCCCCGTTCTCATCCATGCAAGACTTCGTTTTCATCCAAGTTGAGTGAAGATGTCTAATTCATCAAACATATTCTATGGACTTAGAATTGGTTTTTTATTTTGCTTTGTTTAATAGCTCACACAGTGAAATCACTGTGAAGCAGAAATTTAGATAAATATATTATTTTTCTACCAGGCACTGGATTAATGCTCAACCTTGCAACATCCAACTGTTGCTCCATATTAATTTTACAGCCAATTGCTGCTCAGACCCTGTAGCGATTTGGCTTTATTCTGATCTCCACTCCTCTCACAATTTCACATTTTCCCATATAATATTACCGTACCACCATAAATGATAGAAGCAGTCTCTTCAAAACCAGTGATTGCTCCAAGGTGCTTGAATCTCTGCCTTGAAATGACCTACAAAGAAGAGAAAATGTCCTGATGTCAGTCTTGGCTTTCTTTCTGATTATATAACAGGGGAAAAATGATACTTTTTCTTTTTTTCTTGTATTTTTATGTTAGTTTTGTAAAAAATATGCAGAGAATTATCCAGAATTACATTGGTGATTACCTAAGGAGTTAAATGGGGCTACCACAGTAATAACTGGGAGCTGAATAACTGGGAAGTATTATCTCTAGCTATGTAGTGAATTTTTATGTTCATATTCACACCTTGTGTGAGAATCTGCTCTTCAAGAAACAGTCAAACTCTCTCTCCCAATTAATATCTTCACATTACAGTCCAAAATACTTTCCACCAGTAACTCTCATTTTTTCTCTAGGAAAAGAAATTCATAACTGGAGACTACTTATGACATTCTATTTCTAATTTTAAAACAATCTCCTTTTCACACTCCCACCACAAAATAAACAGCCCAGTCCTTTTTCCTCTTGAAAAAGGAGGCAATTTATAGAAACTACTAAGAAAGCAAAAGGCATTTGAGCACGTCAGTAACATTCACTTGCAAAGATTTTATGTTAGAAAGCTAAAAACGCTGTCCTCAATACAGTACAAGAACACTATCTGCAGTATTGCTTTTAATATCAAATTACTGCAAATGTCTAGCACCACAAGCTAAACCTCTAACTACGAAGTGTAGCTAGCCATTTTTCTGCATACGTTTAAAAATAATTCTCAATTTTTATTTTTACTTGCTGGAAAGTTGAATTCCTTTCAAAATTGCAAAGGTGCAAAGTGTTCTGGATGCACCTAACTTAGAGGAATTTGCAGGGTTATCACTTTGTCCATTACACTTGGCACACACTGCTTTGGATACATATTCTTGCTTTGATTTAGTTTTGTTTTGCTTTGTGTTGGTTTAATTGAATCTCTACTACTTTGGAGAAAAGTATCACTGCTAAAGTTCCATTAATTTTTATAGCGTAAATTAAATTTCCTGATTTACACTGAAGCCTTAAAAGGCTGCTATATCCTTCTGCTTGTTGTACAGAAACTGTATTGACTTTGTAGTTATAATCCACTCACAAAGCCAATTCAACCCACCAATGAGCAAGTTTTAAGACATTGTGTAGTTTCCATTGATATGAATTGCTAAACTATTAAGGTCAGAACAATTAACTAGTTCTAGGAAAAACACTTTATCTGTACATCAAAAGGCTATTCTTTCTCCTTGGAAAAATATAGGCAAAATATGGGTTTTTTTTCAGGGAAGGATCAAATGTAAAAATAAAGAGAATTAGCCATTAATGCTTTCTGTGTGTAAGGGTTGTACCAGTAGATAAACAAATTAAGGTGGCTCATTGAGTCAGTACTTTAGTGACTCCACCTGTAAAAAAATCAGTATTTTAAAACAATTCCAAATTTATTCTTATACTTTGAAAAACCTGCTTCAGAATAGCTTTCTTTAAAGCTTTCTCTTTCAGTATTATTAGGCACATTTTTTTTTTTTTTTTTTTTTTTTTGCAGAAATTTCAAGGCAAAATATTGCATGAAAAGGGAATTGAAGTTGATGATGAAAAAAGATAATGTAGGGATTAAAAAGTAAAATCTTTGAATACATTTATTCCCTACTAAAATACTACAAACCCAGGAAAAACAATCTAAGTTTCACTGAAGTGACATTCCACCATCTTAAAGCCCCTGATAACCTGACCTGGTTTTTCTTCAATGCTACAAAGAAAAAAAAATGAATGAATTTTCTGCATGTTTCAAAACAATGGTCTTCTAACCTAGTATTCCAAATATTACAGTGACAGTTACAGTCACCTAGTTATTACACCAGACTGATAATTTCTTTCAAATTATACTCAAAAATCTTCAAAAATTCTGGGTAGTAGCAAACAGAAATTAACAAAAGTAAATAAATGGCCATCTACAAATAGAGGAAAGTCTAGTAACACAGTTCGTATTCTGAATTTTTTTTTAATTGATAGAAACTGATTAAATCACATTCAATCTTGGACTGTAAAACATGAATCCCATCTGGAAGCCATTTCTAAAAAAAGCAGCAGAATCTATGTTATCATCATTGTTCAGAAAATAACTGCACAGATATTGTCAACCTGTCACTCATTAACCAAAATACTGTCCTTCCTTATTTCCTTTGAAGATTTTTGAGTAACTCTTTCTTTGCCAGACACCCATGCACACCCTTGCAAACCTCTGCCCCTTGCATGAAGTCCCATTTGAAAAGTGGCCTTTTCTATTTCTTAATTTCTACACCCAAGAGAGTGTATTGCAAGCCTGAAAAATCCTCCCTGCAAATAATCTGTCATTTTTTGAAGCAGTAATTACTCAGAAAACAAGATGTAAGTAGGAGATCACAACACAGAAATCAGAGACTGAGTGAAAAATCAGTAGTCCTTTTCTTTCTAAAGATTAAGTTTTAAACATTGTTTTCCATAAAATCTTGCTTGAAGAAAAGACATCAACAGATTCATCATGTCCTCTGCTTCATTTTACATTCTCATGGACATCACCTCTCGAGCTGAGACGCTATCTTTCCACAAAGCCCTGCTCTCCAATTAAAAAAAACCCCAAATATTAAAAAAAATAAAAATCAAAACACAACAAAAAACAACAGTAGATTACCAGAAATTAAGATGCATAAAAATGTTCATTAAGAACTCCAGGCACCTAAATGGTGCCTTTGTACTGATACAAAATGAAATAAAAGCATTGTTAAACCCTTTGCATCAAAACAGTAGGACTTCAGCTTGTTTTTTGAATGCATAAAATACGTAAATATTGCAAGAAAGGCAAGCTAATAAAAATAAAAGTTATTTTAAAATTGATGAATGTTATATGGTTTTCTGCTGATTTTCAGCCTGTCTGACAAACTGACCATGAAACTGATTGGCTAAACTGCTTTTTAACAAAAAGACTAGCTGCTCTGATTGACCTTTTTTATTTCACGTAAGCCTCTACAATTTTTTTTACAATGGGTGTTACTGTTCTCCTTCAACAGTAATAATTTACACCCTCCTCTATAATAATGTGAGGAAAAATATACATGAAAAATTGCTTGCACATTCTGGCTACAACTTTTAGATTGTAAAAAAAATTTCCAATTGCCTCCAACTCTCCATGTTAACAAATTCTTCATATTCCCCATTTCTTTGTGCCAGTAAGAAATGATCTCATCTTTTGTTACTGGCAAACATCTCACCTACTGTTTTATAAAATGTCTTTTACATTCAAAATGTAAAAATAACAGAGAAAAAAAATCACTCCTACATAAATGTACTACTACTAGTTTACAGAATTAGCCAAACATGGTGCAAATGCCATCTCTGGGTGGATGCAGTTCCTGAGTGAGCTGTTTGTGGGAACACATTGCAGCTTTATTGCCTGGAATTTTTTGCACACTGATTTTTGGGGCATCAAGAGACTGCTTTCATAGTTCTTCAAGTGATTACTCAACATTTTAGCTTTCAGGCAAAATTTTCTTCTGAGATGTCCATTTATACTCTTGTGCTAGGTAAATAAGAGAGCATCTAAGTACTTCTTTTTCAGTGATAGCTGATGTAAGAAGGCAAGATTTCTTGCCATCCAGCAAGATATGCCTGAATGTAACCAAGGGAATAACCCAGAGCTCACATACCAATGCAGTAGCAACTTGCTACAGCTTATGCATGTCTGAAAACATGCAAAAAAACTACAGAGCACAGAGACTAGAAGCAGGAACAGAAATTGTTCATGTCAATTAATTATTTTCAAGACCACAACCCCCTGTGAAATAAGCTTCAAATTTAATATTGGATTCAAAAACTACTTTGTAAAAAGATGAAGATGATAGGGACCAAAATACAGAGACAACGTGCTATAAATGTTTCTTTTCTTTAGAAGCGGAATTTGATTTTATGAGGGCAAAGTGCAATATTATATGCTCAAATCCTGCAGAAAGCTGCAAACTTATCAGCTGAAAATAAAAGTAATGGATTAAAAAATTGGTTGATTTATTCAATTACAAGGTGACAACAATCCCCAAATGTGAAAACCAAATGTAATCCTAGAATGTAGTAGTTGAGGAGCTCCAAAAGAGATGAAGACTATTAATGCCATTGTAACGGAACTTGGTGAAAGGATCATTAGAAACAGCGTTGAATCTGTTTTCTAAAAAAAGCTCAGACTGGAACACAGGGCAATAAGATATAATAAGTTGGTAAAAGAAATAAAGGACTTGTAGTCTGAGTCTAGAGGAACTGAACTGGTTTAGCCAAACGAAGTGAAATCTAGGAGAAAATATTCTAACTCTGAAAATGGATGTGAAATCTGTGGAGAAAAAGTAGCTGTTGAAAATAAGGTAAAGAAACAAGGTTTGTACAAGAAAAATACAGAAAAAAATAAAAATTGAGGTTATAAATTAAATCAGAATGTTTCTAGGCTTGAAAAGAGTTAGAGAGGTCTTTCTAGAAGAACTGCTACGCTACAAACTCTTTATTTGTCAGCCACAAAGAAAAAAGTGGGAAACCTTTGACTGTTGAGTATCCATAGACTGCTTCTAATACCAGATCCCAGCAGCATTCCTCACTGCATCTGTTAGAATCCGTTCTGCTTTTTCATTTTCTGACTTACCTGTTCCTACAGAAAGTTCCAATGGTAACTAAACCTGAGCTAGTTACCAAAGCTCCTTTTATGGCCAGTGGAGATGCACAGCCTTTCAGGGCACACCATCTCATTTATCTCTGCCATTGAAATATCTTTTCTTCTTGCAGTTCAGTGGAAGTGAGTGATCTCATTTAGGAATTCTATTTCTTACTCCACCGACTTCTTGCTTAAAATACTCAGCTCTGTGTGAAAACTCACTGTCTTCACTCCCCACCACCCATGGCAGGGATACTTTTATTCCCTTTCACATTTTGTTTCTTGCACCTTCTGCCCTCAAAATCAATTTTTAAAGACTCATTACTTCAGTAAAATGAAGAGATTTAATCCCTTCTGGAAATGTATTCATACATAGTATTCCATACAGAAAAGGAATTGCATTAAGTCTTTAACAAGACTTTTAAGTAAAAAAAATTCTCTTTCAATTTCACCTAATAAAATTAATAATTTTCTATCTTTTCTAAGTTAAACAAATAAAACAAGAAAAGACAATGCTGTTCTTAAATTATTACTGTGCAGACTGCATGTACTTACACATAGTTACTGCTTGAATGTTTCAGTAAGTAAAATATATGTGGACAATCATCTTCATGCAAAGACGTGTATTAATCCCATACTGTTATTCTTTGAGATACACCCCGCATACATTCCATTACCTTCCTCATTATTAGAAGTTTCTTACCCAGCTGATTTCTCGGCTGGTAAAATAACTCTTGGCTATGTTGACTCTGTGGTGTTGGAAGCAGGGTACTACTGCTGGACTTGAAAGGATTATTTTCCTGTGCCTTCATAAGGACACATCTACAGGAATGCCAACCAGAGCTTCCTAACTTCGGTCAGTGTCCAGCAGGTAGCCATTCCTTCCTAAGGCAAATCTAAGTCCAGTTTTTATCATCTGGTAGGGATTTTGCTGGAGACAAGTAACAGAACTGGAGGGGTAATTTACAAGTGGGAAGTCAGAGAATGTAATTCTTTTTGGCTCTGTTGCAGGAAAGATGAGACAATGCATGGTGAGTTCAGTAGGAACTTGGTAACAAAAATTTATCCAGAGCAATGGCTCATTTAACAAAATATGGATTGATAAGAGAAGCTGGGGAATAGTGTAGATTTCCATTCTGTGTTTGGAGCTTTCTGTTTGCGTGTGTACAGTGCTGTGTTGTCCTCAGCATGTGAAAGGACTTTATTCACTAGCACTGCCCGTACCTATTTCCTTCACTTCCTTCAAGAAACACAAATTATACATTTCCCTTAACAATAAGCATTTCAAGCACGATTTGTCACACTGCCTCAAGAACTAAAAGTGGTCAATCTTAACCTTTATTAATTAGAGAGGTTTTCCTGTAATCGCTGACAGACAGGGAAAGGTACAAGCTGTACTGGCTAAAATTCAAGCTAAAAACCGTTCGGTGGTCTTCCTTTAACCTCTGGTGCAAGGTAACTCTAGTTACCGCATTATTTAACTCTACACCGAAAGCATAGAGCCTTCTTTACGAGTTCAAATGTGGCTCCCCTTCCCTTCCGATGAGGAATGCCGGCCGGGGCCGCGGCTGTTCCCGCTGTCCCGGTAACGCCGGCCCGTCCCCACGGCAACGCCGCCGGCCATGGCGGGGCGCGGCGCGGCTGGCCCGGGCTGAGGTGAGGGCCGAACGTCGGGCGGGCTCTGTGCGACCCCCGGGCTCCGCTGGATCCCCGCTCCGGGCCCTCGGCTCCCGGCTCCCTCCCGCTCCCAGCACAGCCCCTGCCCCGCGCTCCCCACAGGGCTGAGGCCGCCCCGGGCCCGGCGCTGTCCCCTGGCCCCCTTCGGGCCGCCATTCGGGGCAGAGCACCGGGGGCCGTGGGGGCCGTGTCTGTCTGCGCAGGGACCTTTTAACAGGGGGATCCTTCGGCTACAGCCTGAACAAAGGCCTCGTGCTCTCGGCTGTCAGAATTTCTAATAGTGGGAATTAAGATGAAATAATCAGTGTTTGCACCTGATTTCCCCATTCCTTTAAAATTTGCGAGTTCTCTCCATCAAGTCCCCCCTTCCCCTCTTCAGGGATTTAAATGAGTTAAAAGAATTCCTGATAGGTTTATTTCAAATGATAGCAGCCACAGCGTGTTTAAGCATTTGAGATCTCGGTTTGGTCGTTCTGTGACAGGGTCTCGTTGCCAAGGTGGGCTCCGGTGACACTGACCAAGAGCATGGGAGTGGCATTGGCGAGAGCGGCTCAGTGGACTGCTGCAGGCTCTGCAACTGGCACGCTTGAAATCACCCCTTTGAACCAATACCTTTTAAATCAAATCATTAAGTTTGCAGAGGACTTCAGCACTAAGCATCCTCAGGAAGCAGTATATGTCTTCAGAGAGCCCCTTGAGTGGGAAACGCAGCTGGACTCTTCAGTATTTGGGGAGGGTTATGAGCACAGGTGAGTCTGAATTGCAGTGTGTTTGCAAATGCAGATGGTGAACTATGAAGAAATACTGTCCTCATTTAGCATAAACAAAAATTCTATGTATTTGGGAAGCTGAAACAGGTGGGAGTGTTTGTTCATATATATTTAAAAATTTGAGCTAAAATTTGTGGTGTGTAAAAACTCGCTTTTTGAGAGTTTGAGACAATTCTGTCTTGTTTGTGATGCAGACCTGTTTAGCCGGAGACCTATACAACATGCCCTGTTGTATAATCCCAAGATTTTTACATGTGTCCAACAGTGATTAGCATGTTGCTCCTGTTTGGTAGTTGACCTTGGCTGGTTGCCAGATGTCCAGTAAGCTGCTCCCCCTCTTACATTGGATGGGGGAGAAAAGTACAATGAAAGGCCCATAGATTGAGGTAAGGACAGGGAGAGATCACTTACCAGTTACTGTCATCAGCAAACTGGACTTGAGTTATGGAAATTAATTTAATCTACTGCAAATCAAATGCCAGAGTAGGATAATGAGAAGTAAAATAAATCACCTTCCTCCCACACCTGCTTCTTCCAAAGCTCAACTTTAGTCCTGATTTTCTCTACTTCCTTACCCTGGAGTGGCACAAGGGGACAGGGAATGAAGGTTGAGGTCAGTTCGTCACATTTTTCTCTGTTGTTTCTTTCTCCTCACACTCTTCTGCTCCATCATAGGGTCCACCCCACAGGACAGTCCTTTCAAAACTTCTCCAGTGTGAGTGCTTCCAAAGGCAGCAGGTCTTCACAACCTGCTCCAGTGTGGTCCTTTCCATGGTGTGCAGTCCATCAGGAACAGGCTTCTCCAGAGTGGCTGTCCCTCGGGGGTCCCAAGTCCTGCCAGCAAACCTGCTCCAGCATGGTCTCCTTCCTCTATAGGTCCATGGGTCCTTCCAGGAGCCTGCACCACTGAGGGCTTCCCATGGAGTCACAGTCTGCTTTGGGCCTGTCTGCCTGCTGATGTGCTGGGAATAAATTGGATAACCTTGAAAGTTTTCTGAAACACCGTTTAAAGAAATTGTAAATCATGCATTATCATGTGATGCTTGAGCAACGTTGAAGATTCTTCTCAATTAAAGTTCTTGTTTTAAATAGATATAATTTAATTTTTGTAGTGAAGCAACTGTTAAGTCTGAAGCCAAAGATAAAGATGGCCAGCCATTGCTTCTCCTCTCAGCATCAACTCTCAGAGTTCGCAGTTTTGACCAGCTGTCCTGTTTGCTACGAATTGCTATGGACAAAAAGTTAAAGGAAGCACAGGCATGCCTTGAAGGTTTTCTTTGTTTTTTCATCTTTTTCTTAATAAGTATTTGTCTTCTTCGATTCATGTTTATGAAATGTCCAGAAAGGAAGTTATGCTTTCATTTTAAGGATATGAGGTGTTAATTCATGAAGGTGGCTAAAAGTGCTGATCCCAGAACATAATGAAGTTGCTATTTTTTCTTTTATTTAGACAGAAATTAATAACACAGAAATTTAGAATAAAGTTAAAATAGAACTGTTGAATCTCATATACAAATTTGTGTATACTGAGTAATATCCCAGCTGTTGCAACAGACAATAGGCTTAAGTTTTGGAAGAAAAATCAATGTTTTATTTGAGGTTAATAACAGGTTTTCCTGTGTATGTGGTTTAAAGTCTTCTTTAAAGTCTTTTTCTAAAATACTTCTTTAAAGTTTTACATCCTTTGAAGATAACCAAAGAAAAAATAATATGCTTAAGGCATTCTTACCTGTACAAGGTTCACTCTGAGTACTTCCAAATTTCTTCTCACAGTGGCTTAAAAATACAGGTATGTGTACTTCCACTGTCATCTTCAAGTCCTAGATTTTCAAACTGACAAGACTCTTGATATGCTAAACAGAGTATCCTTCTCCTACCTGGAGGTAGAAAAAATCAGTGATACTCTTTGATAATATTAGTAGAAATTGCATCTGCCTTAATAAAATACAAATGATCATATTGGATCAAGTTTCAGAGCCATCTAATCATGGGTCCTGTCACTGATCAACCATGAATATTAGGAATATTGTGAATATATATGGACAGTGTATCATGCAGAGCCATTCACAGATGCATGGGACTTCATTTGCAGGAACAGAGCAAAATGGTTTTGTAAAACACATTGATATGCAGTTATGTCACTGTTTACCAAGAAGAACAGCTGGCATAGCTGAGGAAGTAATGGGGCCATTGGGAATGCTGCTAGAAAAGCTTAAAGATGTTTTTAACACTAAATCTTATTTCCAAAATGATCAATTTTCCGTGAGTTAAGCCCATTGATTTCCTGCTTTGGAATTCTGCCAGGCATATTTTTGGATAAGGGCACTGTTGATAAAGGGAACTATTTAATATTCACTCCTTGACTGAATAAATCTTAACCTTTGCTTTGAAAAGCAGTATGTTTGTTAAGAAAAAAATCTTTTTGTTCTTAATGTTTTCATAGTCTTAACAGTACATTTAAATTACTGTAGAGTGATATGAAAGAATACATCATACAGTAATGTTTGATGAATAGCTATGCACATTATAAACTTTTTATTGTGAATTAATAGTCTCAATAATTGAGCAATTGAAGTAAAAAGAGTTTGTCTTACCTGATCATTTTAAACAAAGCAGCACATGACATGATTCTGTTTCATGTTAACAGCTAACAGAGATCCTATAGTGAAAATTCTTGGCCCTGAGTATGGGACTGCTGAAAGAACAGACATGTCCATCTTGCATTTATTTGACAAAGTGAAAAAAGAATATGATCTTGAAACAGAATTGAAAATGAAAATCATTCTTCTTCTTCATCAGCTGGATTTGCAACTGCTTAATAGTTCTTTGAAACAGATTTCACTGTAAGTGCCTTTCAAATAGAAGCTAAGCAGCTCAGCCAGTGCATTTTTTTGCTTTATTGTTAAATCAGATTGGTTTCAACCCACAACATGTGTTTTTGGTGTGACAAAGAAATTTATTGAAATAACTTTCACTGTTGGCTAAGTTAATGAAAACCCATTTTTTTCTGAAGTTTTTTCTCTAGGTGTGGGTATGCAAGTGTGTACCCACAAGTGTGGGGGTTTTATTGCATATGTTTTGCATTTTGTTAGCAAATTGAAGTCATTTGTACAAACAACAAAGTCACAGTTAGATATTTTCAAGGAACTGTTTACTTCTTCAGGGAACTGTATTAAGTATTACATTGAGTCTGTTTCATAGTTACAAGGACTTTGCATTAGGTATGGAACTAAAATTCCCCTAACCTATAGATAAAATTTAGAAAATGGAAGATAACCCTTTTTCATATTTTTGTTTCTTCTATAAGACAATGTAAAAGAAAAAAAAAATTGTGTAATATTCTCTTCAGTTCTCTGAGTACATCCTTTTGGATGAATACATATTGGACCATTTGATATCAATTGCAGAAATGTAAGACTAAATCTAGCTGCTGTGAATAATGAAGTGAATCTTCTGAAGAATTTCTCTGGGCAAGGAGAAGATACTGTACTGGAATCACTGGAATATACATCAGGTACAAATCTGGTCATGTCTCACATTTACATAGACCTTTATTAAAGTACTTGAATTCTCTGTGAAATTTTCTGAATTAATTTCAATAATACATTTAAAATGTTTATTTCTATCTTAAAATTATAATTAAAATAAAAAGTATTTTTCAAAATAAAATGGCAGTCCTCAGCCTTTACATACTGAAATAATCTCCCAATTATATGAATATTTTCAATGGAAGCAGAGGAAAAGAAATGAGTCCCTGATCCTGAAAAGTGCTAAGCACAGTTATAGTTCTTGGTTGGATTGGGCCATGGGTCACAGAGTTTTGAATGATTAATGCTTAAGAGTATGAATTCTTAAGAGCAAGGTATTGTTTTTGGAATTTGATTTGCATACGTGTAATATTAATCATCAAGCATAACTATTAAAATATTTTTACACTGGATACAAACACTAATGCTAATTGATTGCAGATTACATGTTCTCTAATGGATGCCGAGCTCCTCCCTGGAGACAAGAGCATGGAGAAATTTGTTATTTAGTCATCAAACCACATGACACTGATCCTTTGTATATCACTTGCAGCACAGCAGGAGTGTTTTTAAATGGAGTAAGTAGTAATAAAGGATACCATTGAGTAATGAGTATTTTTATGTGCCAGAATCAAAAGTAAGTCATGTTTAGGGTGGTTGTATTGGGGCTGTAAGACCTGCAGAGCTAGTGTTTTGGTACAGAAGGAGAAGCTACAGTAATAAATGTATGCTAGTTTTCCTATATGTTTTAATTGCTTTTTCTATAAGTCTTATGTAGGAGTGGTATTCTGCACTCTTTGCAAGCAGTGTTTGATTAGTCTTTTGAATAACAGTTTCAAGATACTGAGGGACTCGATGCCTCTCTGGTGTCTCATTGCTCTTGATCTGAGGTGCAGTATTATTATGTGGGGCTAGTAGAGCTTACTTTAGTCTTTTTATAAATGATAAGCAGTTCCTTCTTTCAGCAGAAGCATTTTAGAAATTACTTCTCTCTTTTCTCCTTTTCATTTTGGCTACTTTCTTCCTCTCAGATGGGCTTTGTTAGATCCTTACATATGTTAGGTGGTTACCAGAGCTCTTACCTTCATTCTGAAGAGAGGCTGATATCCATCAGACATAACTTCACAAATTGATTTCCTAAGAGTTGAAAAATCCAGTGAAATTTTGTCTTGGCACATTTTTAATAGATGGAGCTCATAAAGCTCAGACAGCCGGGTCACGTTATTTTCTGTGCCTTTTAGACATCTGCCATGCTGCATGGGAAGCTCATATTTACTTGGTTGTTTGCCATGAGCCATAAATTCTTTTCAGTGGAACTACACAGGGTGCAATTAACTGATGGTTATTGCCTGCAAAATCCTGTGTAAGATCTTGATCATCTGTTTGGGTCCATGGAGATGATCCATGCATCTTTACGAAGCATTTTTGAAGTTTGGTCAACTCTGCTGAGCATGAGACTTCTTTATGTAATTCATTACAATATGACCTTGGTGCTCTTTTGCACTGTTTTATGATGCAGAGTAAATTACCTGTGTAAGGCATAACTGCTAATAATTTTAAATGTGTTCTTTTTTTAAGGGTCTGCTACAGGGTAAAGATATTGACTATGAAAGAAAAAGTGATCTATATAAAGACATAGTCACATTTTTAAGGGAGAGATCACCTAGATTTTTAGAAAATATCACTAAACAGGTATGTATTTATTGATATTTGGTGTACTTCTTTGTGCAGATGTACATTGGTAAGAATTACATTGTAAACCTGGCTGAATGTGTATGTTTTTTACCAAAGATGAATCTGTGATTAAATGAAGAATTTTAAAGGCTGAAGTGCTTTTTGAAATTATTATTTGCTTCAGTGTCTAAAAAATATTGCTTTTGTAAATAGCAAGTAGTACACTATTCCATGTGTTGTTCTGTCATACTTTTTGGTGGGGTTTGATCCAACTATGTAAGGTCAGCTTCTGATTTTGCATGAAATGTTTTGTCTTTCTTCTGTTCTTGTTCTTTATGGAGCAGTGGAAAAGTTAAAGCAGGAAAATGTGATATCTGTATGGAAAAGGTTAGCTTTTTATTACAATATTTTTCTGTGATGAAAACCACTTAAATTTTTATTTCATTTTTTGTAACCCAAACATAAATAATTGCCCAACTTTTTAATGAGAACTGCCTGATATAAATATCAGAGCTGAGAGTTAAGTATCCAGCTTACACACTTCGTCTTGTTTCAGACATTGTAAAATGCAAGTGTTTTGGCTTTTATACTTAGAGCTCTATACTAGCTAGAATCACACAGTACCAATACAGTTTTATTTGTTTCATTGTTCCCAATAAAATAACTTTTTTTTTAAATTTTATTTTTTTTTTTAAATTTGTAGTGTGGTTTTAACAGATAATTTGGTGGTGAAATTTCTTACAGGCCAAAACTTGTCAAGAGTTTCATTGTGGTTACTTATATGCAATTTTATTTATTGCAAGAAGGAAGTAATTAACAGCGAAATTTCCTTATCCTCTAGTTCTGATTTTCTGGGATGTAGGGCTGATACTTATTTTCTTTGACAGTTTTGAAAGAACAGAGCATTCCAAGTCATACCTGTAAATACATTAGCTTGTATTAGCACTATTGGAATTAAATTTGTGAGTTGCTCAGTTTGGAAGGGTATTAAGTTCCAAATTTTTTATTTATATCATAGGCAAGTATTTTTTCATATTATACCTATGTATTGATTTACAATTCATAAATAGGACAACATATAAATGCTTTTCGGCATTAGTTTAATTTATTTGAAGTGATTTGGTTTCATTTGATGATCAGGAAAGGTAAAATACGATAACATTTTACCATTTTTTCAGATCTAATCTTAAATGGTAGTATAGAATAATATTACCATTGATAATAATATGCCTTTATTTACTATTTTTCTGCCCTTATGAATATATTGTAACTTTTAAAGTTACACTTAATAAGTTACACTTATTAAATGAGAACAAATAAACAGAATTTATCCTGTTTTTCTTCAATTTTCATGTAAATCACATGCTCATTTCCTTGGCTGTGTAAATAATTTTATGCAGAAGAGTATACATTATACCTTTGTAATGGTTTAGGAATTTCTTATCATCTTTCCCTGCTGAAGAGCTGATTTAGTACATTTTTCTTGCTTCAACTAGAATTTAAACTAGTTAATACCGTAGAGCTGCAGAGTATTTGTACCTGAGGGATGATCTCTGCTCTAGAACTATGAAATGCAGAGAAAAGCTGTATTTCCAGGTTTGCCTAAATGAAGTAAAATATGATTGGTAATAGTTTTGATTTATTTTCTGAGGAGAGGAGAGCTTCAAAAAGCTTGTTACATACACATATATTGCAAAACCAATTAACTTTTATAATATGTGCCTAGCCTTGTTTAAGCTAACATTCAGAATTGCTGTGTTGGCATATAGTGCTGTAGCAAACATACTTTTTAAAGTATGCTTAACTGATCAAGCTACAGCACCAATTCTCCTGTGATTTATATAGTTTATCATGTGCTAAATTATCTTGTCTAGAGTACATTTTCAGAATGAGAGTATTAACATGAGTTAGTTTGGAATTAGACACTTGAGTTGGCAGAGCTTCAACAGCCGATTCTCGTCAGGGACCAGTCGAAAACAGACCCTGCTGTGACAGTCTCCTTAAAACTGCCTTGAGTCAGGCACACAAAGGAATGTCTTCACCTATCTGGTACTGACAGCTGCAATAACAATAATAATAATAAGTAATGATCGTATGTTGACTTTCCTGTAAAAATTGAATGTGTTCCAGTAGAGAATAAAAGTTGACAACAGTCCTTTCTGTTCTGTATATTATTGATCTGCCATGGTACCAGACACTGACAGCTGAAGGATTGGTAGGTGCCACTCAGCTCCATTCTTGCATGTGACTTGTTCAACAATGTTCTGTCCTGAGAAAAAGATTGAAAAAAAAAAAAAATGGAATGTGTTTATATTAATTCTAAACTCTATCAAATTAAATTATTTGGAAATGAAGTCTAGCCATTTATGATAGCCTATTTTCAGTTTTATGTTCATTACCTTTTTGTGGGAATTTTTTGTTAATCCTTTATGCAGGAAAATAGTTTTTATGTAAATGATCCATTGAAAGCAGAATGGCTGACTTTGCAGTTCTAAACCTTATTAAAACTCATTTGGACCTATAAAAATGCTTTTGTCACAGATTTTTGATGGATTAGAAATCAAACAACACCAAATATTCTAGAGTGTTCCAAAAGTTCCAAATTTATCAACTTGTTTCACTTAAAAAGCTTCAATTTGCACACGATAGCTGCTGCTTTCCAAATTAATGTTTTGTTCTTTTAAAGACAATATAATTGTGTGCTTAGAATCTAGTTCGATGTTTAATGCATACATTTTTTAAGAACAGAATCCTAAAGTTGTGCTTATAACTTACTATTTTAATATTCATTATTCATATAGCAATATGAGTGACAAGTGGTATTTGTCTCCTTTTATTAGGAATATCATTTTTTTCAAGAACCAGCACGTCAGAAGAATTATCAGAATGTGGAAGGTGCTGAGTTTTCTGTCCCATCACAGAGCTTTGGTGATTTTAGAAGAAACACTGTACGTGGGAGAGGGAAAAGTTCTTCAGCAGGATCCACTGGCCAGAGGTCAAAACCATGTATGAAGTGGAACAGTGGTGGGCTTTCTGCTTCCCCAAGATAAGTAGTTACCTTTAAAATTGAATTTGCCTATAGATCTCTCTAAACTGTGCTAATGATAGGCTGCATGTTACAGGTTTCCATTGTTGTCTTAAATTAGGAGGATTAAAACAAAGATTACTACATGTTAATCTCTAAGGGGAGGGTTTGGATTACCAAAGAGGGTTCTCAGGTTTTTTTCTGTCATGTGACAGCTTGGATGTTGTTAACTCATTTCCACAGCAAGGCAGGGAAGGAACTTGCAATTATCTGCAGTACTGGTCCTCCAGGACTGTTATATCATATTTTTTGGTGTAAAATGCCTTTTAAAGAAAGACTGATGAGAAAAACTTATCTAAGCCACACTTTCTGAGGGAGATAAAAGAGGTCCAGGATGGAAAATCAGAATGACTCTTACTACTGCCACTTCATAATGATTTCCTATGATACAAGCTACTTCTCTAGCTCTGCTTAGCAATGATATTCACTGATGAGATTATCTCAAAGTTTGAACACCCAAAATAGAGTTTACACATATTGGATATTGTTGGATTTGTCTTCTGAAATTAGACCTCTGTTTAGATTTCATGTTTCCTGATTTTGTGTTATCTGCAGAAAAGCCTTTCAATGTCCTCCTACAAAAAATGGTATCTTTCTCAAATATACCAATTTAACAAGTTGCAAGTAACATTTAAAGAGATTTTGGATGTGACCTATGGTTATCAGTTAAAAAGAAATTTGCTTTCCAGAGCAAGAGCTAACCTTTTTCCACAGTTACTGGTAAAGTCTTGATGTAGTGAAATTGACTGCAATCAAAAGTCATGTTTCTCTTTTTTTCTTGTGACTTTGATAGACTGGCCAGCTCAGGCTCAAAAAGATGTTTTGCTCTCTCAACATTGTCATTTAGGGACAAGGAAAGCACCAGAGATTGTGGCCAGCTAGAACTAGGAGGTTTTTCAGAACATGAGGAAAGTAATATATATTGTATTCAGCATGATCAAAGCTGTGGAACATCTAAGTGTATGGGGAGACCAAAACTGCCTGGAAGTGAGATGACTAGAGGAGAAGAAAGGTGCAGAAACTCATGCCTGGGCATGGTAAATAGGGAATAGAGAGTCACTGTCTGTTCTAGGACAAAAATAAAGGGCATCAAATGAAAATGAGCTAGTGAGATCAGTTCATAACAAAGGGAGAGATGTCTTCATACACCACATAGATAAGCACTCACATTTTGTGCCAGAGATAGTAAATTCATTATTTATGTGAGTTCAAAAAGCAACCAGAGATATTCACTGAGCTGTTCATCCATTGAAAATGGTTAATGCATGGACAATCAGGAGTTCTCTGAATCACAATATGCTGAAGAATATTCTGGAAAAAATAATCCCAGTGTTCTTTTTCTTTTTTTTTTTTTTTTTTTTTTTTTTAAATAAACTCAAATCTGGTAGTGACAAGGCTTCAAAAAAAGACACTGAAGAAGAAGGGAAAAGTGGTACTGTACCTCTGACTACAAAAAGGAAAGCCAGTGGCAGATCTAAAACAGTTAAAATTCAAGAAACTTCAAAATGGTATGGGTAGCTTCCTCCCTCAATTTTTAATTTTTTATTTCCCTTATCTACAGTAATTATCACTATAATTACCATTTGGTAATGTTGGTTGTATTTTTCTAGTTATTAGGCAGTGTTGTCATACCCGTTTGAAAAGTGCTTGTCCATATTATAGTTTATAATTTTTTGAAATTGGTGAGTCTGTTTATTTCTTTTTAGTAAAGCATCAAGCAGCCTTGAAGATGTTGGTGAAAGTTCCTCAGAGGCTGATGAAGATGAACAACCTGTACGTCATCAGGAAGGAAGCACTGATTTGTCAGCAGAGTACTGGGGAATTCAGAAACTTGCAAAATATGTAAAAGTAAGTAAGCAGTGATAAATTGCATACAAAATAAAAAAGTTACACACATACATTTGAGGAGGCCAGACTAGTTCCTTATCCTTTCCACTTTCATTATACCTTAGTATAGCCCTGTAGTGTAGTGTTTTCAAACCCTGTAACTGTGGGCTTTCCTATCACGTACTTTCTTTTTAATCTGCTATTTTTGGCTTATATAGCCCTTTAGATTAAACCATCTGTTCAGTTTTATTTAAAATGTAAGATGGCATAATCTCTTTATTAATTATTGGGTTTCTGTTTTGCTTTTTGTCTGAAACTTTCCAAGAGATTTCTTTATGTGGATAATAGCTTTCAAGAGTTTTTATTAAAACTGAATAGCTGCCTAAAGTCTTTCATCAACTGTGATTAATGCATGTCTGAAATAATTCTAACATGGCCTTGTGTCTGGATAGATGTTTTAGTGGACAAGAAAATGTATGATAAACAGGCATCTTCTAAAACAAACCAAAAAAACATTTTTACACAGACTTGTTGAAAATCTTTTGGAACCTATAAATATAGATAGTTAGAATTCTGAATATGTCTGAAACAGATGAAAAACCCAGCAACCCTTTACTATTCTGGAAAACTCTAATTATGTTTTTCCCTCAGGAGAAGTTCCTTTACAAGTTTGTACTGGAATTTATGTTCTGTTAAATTGCTAATAAAAGCACTGTCTTACTTATTTTTTTGATTGCAACTAAAGAGTATACACATCCGACAGATAAAACGATGGTGCTGGCTTTTGGTGCAGCAGAAAGAGCAAGTCATATGAGGAGCAGATGAGGGAGCTGGGCTTGTTTACCCTGGAGAAAAGGAGGCTCAGGAGTGATCTTATCACTCCTTCCAACTGCTTGAAAGGAGGGTGCAGCCAGGTGGGGGTCAGTCTCTTCTCCCAGGCAGCCACAGACGTGACAAGAGGACATGTCTTCGAGATATGCAGGGGAGGTTCAGGCTGGACAGGAGGAAGAATTTTTCACTGAAAAGGTGGTTAAGCGTTGGCATGGGCTGCCCAGGGAAGTGGTGGAGTCACCATCCTTGGAAGTGTTCAAGAAATGACTGGATGTGGCCCTTGGTACAGTGGTTTAGTTGCCGTGGTGGTGCTCAGTCAAAGGTTGGACTTGATGATCCTGAAGATCTTTTCCACCATTTGTGATTGTATGATTCCACAGTTAAGTATTTGTGAGGAATAAGCAAAGTTTTGGCTCTTCCCAGTCCTTTTAACTATTGTAGAAGAGTAACTAAATATTTGAAAATGTATTCAGAGTACTCACACTGCTTGTTTTCAGTTCACGTCTGTGGCCTTGCTAGTGGACCTGGCAAAAAGACAGACAAACATGGATAATACAATCCTGTCTACATTTATCTTTTCTAGGCTGGACCTCTGTATTTTTGTCATTTTGTCTATGGTAAAATAACCATGTAAATGTAACTTTGAGCATGAAACTTGTTCAGCTATTCCTAATGCTGAACACAGCATGTAAACATTATGCATTATAGAATTCTTCCTACTTGTGTGTAATTACAGCTCAGGAGCTTGTTTTCAAACCTTTCAGTCTGCTAATAGCTTACATCTTCTTTGTTATGAGGCGACTCTACTTTTCTGAGAGCTCGGAGAAACAACCATGTTACTTTTTAGTTAAGACCCAAGGTCCTCCTGGAGAAGATACTTGAAATTCATTACTGTTGATGAATTTCCACTAATCTTTTAATGACCCGTTTATTTACCACCATCTTTACTGACAAGGCTCTTATCTCCTGGTTACTTAATTCTAAAACTTACTTTCATCTCTACATCCTTCATTTAGTTGTGTTTAGATTTTAGCACTGAACTTAAATCAGTATTGAAATTCTACCTTTGCATGAAATCATTCTGAAAGGAGATTGAGGATGACAAATAGGAAAGTACGTTTTTCATGCACCTCTGTTTTAGAAATTAACTAATTTTGTTCCAGCTGTCAACAAACAAAATTACATAATGGTTTAGAACTAGGAAATGACAGGGCAGAATTTTTGATCAAATAGTAAGTACCCATTAAGAAGTTTATAATACAAAATTCAATACTATGAAAAAGTTTGTTCGAAGATTCAAATATATACATCTTTATGTATTCATGCGTATCTGAGTCTTCCAGTTGTTCTTTAAGTTAGATGTAAATTAAACTAAGTATTTGAAGATATACTTAAAATAGTTCTGTGTTCGTTCTTATTTGCATAAAGTAAGAACTCCCTAGTGTCAGATAAAGCTGAAAAGAGATGCCTCAGTGCCATACCACAGACAGTGGTTGAAATGTTTTATTGATGGAGTGCTACTTTAGCTTGCACATGGAATTCATTTTAATTCAAGTATAAATACTGCACTTCTGGCCAGACTTGGGAGATTTTTTGGCATTCTTGTTGTTCATGTAGGCAAGTGTTCATGACACATGCAACATAAGAGAAAAATTTATGACTGTGTTATTTAAGTATCTACAAGCATATTTGTATAGAAGCACTAATTTTAAAGAGCTTGTGTTGTTTGCCCATCTGAAAAAAATAATAAAATGCCTTAAATAAATGATATATCAAGAAATTTCAATAATTCATAGGTGCAATGATCTTTCAAATGTCTGCTTAAGTTAATGTGAATCACAATTCAGCAAGGCTCTATAAAAGATCAATTTGCAAATGAAAGCTCCCATAAAACCTGAAAGATACGTAGTTTTTATATAATATTAGATTGTCATTAAATGTTCAAAAGACAGTTGCTATTTGTGTAAAGCAAACTTGCAAGACCCTGTGAGTTGTACCTGTAGTCTCTGTACTTGTATTCCTCTTCACGGAGAGAAAATTCTAGTGCTGGGGAAATTCCCTTCTGACTTTTTGCCCTTCTCCACTCCCTTTCCTTTCTGGGAAAGAGTATCCATGTTGGAATTGTTCCACTGGGAAGCAGCTGCTTCTGTGGTCTGGCTCCTTGTCCTACCTTCAAGCTTCCCAGAGCTGTGAAGCAGGAGATGGAGCATGTGTGTTCCTGCCATGCCTCCCCATCGACTTAACAATGAGCAGAAAAAATAGATCAGTGAGCTCGGTGATGGCCTGGTGTTAGGTGTCCTTTGGGGCCAGAGTAGCTAACATGGGAATGAGGTGTTCTGCTGATGTTTGTAACAGCAAGATTCACCCAGCCTGCTCCAGATTTGACATTATTTATTTAATTGGTACTTCTGAAGAATTGAATTTCTAGAGGAAGGATTACATTTTACATCTGAAAAATTATAGGAGTAGGATGAAGGGGTCATCTTTCTCAATTATCCTTTTACTAGAAATGGGGAACAACAGGTAGTAATGCAGTATCTTCTTTGTGGCAGATCTGGGGCTGTTCACTGAAAAAAAAAAAAAAAGAAAAGGGAAAAATGGTGAGAGCTGGGCTTTGTGCTGCCCACAGTTGAGCACTGACTGTTGCCAGTTTTGTGATAAAACTGCGATATTGATAGGTGAATTGGTCTGGTGACTGTGCCAGTAGTAATGCCAATATCCAGAATGACTATTTAATCCCTTAAGCCATTGTGCTGTTTGACATTGGTTCCCTGTAAGAGAGTGATTTAGAGGTACACTTATGCCAGGATGAGGATGAATAGAGTTCTGCAGGACTATGTCAGTTACAGAATTCATCCTTCAGTTTCTTATGTGGAAAGTCATTCTACTTCTGGCTGTATTTCAGGGTTATGCTAGTGAAACCAGTCAAATCTCACACTTCATGTAATATATCCTTTAATTTCATATCTGTTTGGAATTACTCCAGTGGAAAAGACCTCATTCCCAGAACAGCATTGTGTTTCTTTTTTACTTTGGAATCATAGATGGACAAATCTTCTGTCTCTCCCCAGCTGTTTGTGCCCTGGCCCAGGAGCTGGAGAAAGGCTATGGCACTGCACAGGAGCCAGGGAGGATGTTCCCTGAGTGTGGCCTTGAACAGCAGCTCCCAGGTGCCCATATGCAAATGAGAATTGTGTGGTTTAGCAGCTGATGTATACAGCAATTCTTTTATAAGAACCAGTTATAAATTTATGGTACTTGTAAAGACATTGAGGCTTGTAGATTTTTCTGAAAATTTACATGCAATAGAGAACAGACAGTATTTTTGAACTGCATCATGGAAAAGTATACCTTTCTTAAGTTATAATGGATTGGAAATATTCCATATTATTAAGCTTATACTAGTGCTCATTTTAAAGATTTAAATCAGCTTCATGAGCCATGTATTAAGAAATCAATTCCATTTTAGGATTAGCAGAAAAGTAATTCTATTTTATTCTAATGTGCAGGACCTCAAAAAAAAAAGAACATCCTACCCTAGGGAATAAAATGGATCTTCGAATACTAATTGTTTAAAGTGAAAAGTCTAAAATCTCTGTTGTTTATGGATGTTCTATGGATAGTCTTTCCTGAAATCTGGCCCTATATGTATGATGGATGCAAATGTTAGAATTTAATAGCAGGAGTAAAAGTCCCTAATCTGTGTAGGACATATATTGCACATCAAAGCTTTTTCTACAATCTGTGGATAAGGGTGAAATGTTTTTTCTTTACAATATCTTATTGGCAAGACTTACACAAGATTATGTTTTAGCCAGTGAACACATAATTAGCATATGCAAGTGCATGTAAAATATTTATGTACATGTAGTAACTTTGTGTAAGGCCCTTTTTCAGGACTAACCACTTTGACCAACTCACCTTATCAGTAAAATGTCTAAAAACAAATCTTTTCCCTTCCTTATGAAAGTATATGGTGGGGTAATCTGAATGAGGTTTTCAACTGGATGGAATGGTAAAGATGAAAAATAAACTGCTTTAGTTTGGCTAAGACTGTTATTTTTCAGAAGATACCAAATGAATGTGACATAATTGTGTGCCACCTGCTAGTGTTTCCTGACACATGTTTGGCTCACCCCTCAACCTTGACAAACCTGTCAGCCTTCATATCACTCTCTACTGTTCATGAGCATCTCTTGCTCCTGTCTTCCAGTACTAGCCAAGATTTTATTTTAAAATTTAATTCTTTTTTCTAATCTAAAATTTTTTTCTAATTTAATTAAGAATGTGATTACTGGAAAAAAAGGAAATAAAAATATGTGAAAAATTCAATTTATAGTTATGTATTTTCTAACAACCTAGATAGTGCTGATCATGAAAAAGAAATATTTTTATGATAACTTTACTAGGGTAGGAAATATTTGGCAAAGGTGAACTCTCAAATTATTATAATAATTGGCAACTTTGAAGCACAGGAATAACTCCCTCTTCAAAATACCATATAATCATTCTTCATCCCAAGAGACATCTAAAATTCATAACAACTGGTTGAATTTTGACCATTAACACCAATACCAACTCTGATGAATTTCTGTGTACTGAAGGTTTAATTAATGTTCACAGGGTCACACATTCCTTAGAGTTTCATAGCTGATGATATAAAAGACAATCTAGAAACAAAGAAAAAAAAATGCAAACAGAATTCAGTAAAAAAAAGGGAAGGAGGAGATGGTAGATGAAAAATAAAGGACTGAGGAAAAGTATGTAAAACAACTTAAGTATAATTCTCCTCTTTCTGCAGGGTTGTATTCTATGATGAAAACAGGTAATGAAATCAATGAGATTAGTTTTGACACCATAACTTTAGTACCTGTAAAATAGTAGTAAATTGCCACAGTTGTCTCAATCTGAGTTCAGATTTCATATTCATGAATTAGATAATCAAATTATGTTTCTTAAATAACTAGAATGTGATTGTGTCTGAAAGGTAGCAATAGTTTTAAGTACTGAGAACAGCATTCTGTGTTTTTAAGTGTTCCACATTGATCTAGGCTCAAGTTAATCACAGCTCACTCTACACACTGTTATTTCAGAAGCACGCCTGTGCTTCAGCCATGTCTTCTCCCATATTTGTTTTTCCTATGCTCTCACTAAGCCCTGTTTCTAAGTTTGTTTTATTTCTCCAGAGAACACCTGTCTCTTAGTTTTTCATAAACTATTGCTATAATTTTGTTTTCCTTGCAAAATTTTTTTTGGCTAGTTTTACATGACACTGCCTCTTCTGTCTGTTCAGTGCTTATAAAGCTTCAACAGTATGCAGGCTCTCCAGCAGTCTGCAGAGGCAACAGTCCTTCCTAATTCAACCTCATTCACTTTTCTCCTCACAGTCACATCCACTGGTTTCCTGAATTAGTTGGATACATAAAATTAAAATGGCTGTAATAGCTTTAAGGCTTTTATCCTCTTTCTGAGCCAAGTTCTAGGCAAAGTCAGAATTGCTTAGGCAGGTCTGACACTGTCCCACAAGGTCAGTAGCACATCTGTATTATGGACAGCAAATGTCTCATCTTCAAGTCTCCAGTCAGGGTTTGCAGTGTTTAATTACTGTAGTGCTGCTTGTGTAGGGATTTTTCTTTTTTAAATTTAGTCCTAGAGCCTTTTCCCTTTCTCATTCAATCCTATTTGCTCCTAATTTCTACATGTTCTTTTAAAACACATACATGCTTCATTTTCCTCTGATAAATTGTCATTACAAAATTGTCCAGATGCATTTGGGAAAGAAATACACTCCTAAACTGAAAATTTCACAATGGAGTAGAAGATAAACTTGCACTGTTAAGATATTATATATTATCTTGGCCACGTTTTCTGTGGTTTTGGGGTCACCATTTCACTTCTTTCCAAGTTTGAGGTTTAAGAAGTTACTAGGAAAATATTCTATTATTTCCAGTCCAAGGAAGTAAAAGTTCATATGTTTGCACATGAACTGTTAGACTCTTACCGTTTCTATAGCAGAATCCAATTTCTATGAATCAGAAAAGGAAAGCTAACAGAATGGATACATGTCTTGGAAGAGTTTTTCCACAGGGAATCAATGCTTGCCTAACAAAACCTCCTGGTTCGTGCAGAAAATAATAGACATTCTTTTGTTTGGAAACTCATTTTCAATTTCATAAAATATGACAATTTGAACTCACTGTATCTGGGTCATGACATATATGTCACTTCTGCCACTGCATAGGGTCAGGGTCAAAGTATTAATCTGCAACTAAAACAGTGCAGCTTCTGTGCATTGTTGAGTCCAGTGTGAATGTTTTGAAATGTTGTGAAGCCTGTGATTTTCCACTGGCTTTACTTATATTAATCTGTATGGTTTACATACTGCCAGGCTGGAGCTAAAAAATGCCAGAAGATTCAGGAAGTGGGTCAGGGAATTATTCCATAACTCAGTTGCACTTGTCCATAACTCACATCTTAACAAGTTGCAGCTTATATGTTTTATAAACTAAGATGAAAAATTGGAACTAGTATTTAAACCATGACAAAACTCAGTGTGTTTAGAGATTCACTAGCATAGAAAAATTGCCTTGAAATTATTATATATTTTATACTACAATACTCAGTCTTTCATTAAGCTTTATCAAAATTTATTTAGATGTTGAAGTATTTTCTAGCAGAAAATTACAAAATTTTCTCTGTGAGTTAAGAGAGTAAAGTTCAACAGAAAATAATAAAGTCACAAACCCTTAAAGTAAAAATTCTTTCATACTTTACTATTTGTTTTGGATTTCTGGTTTTATAAAAACGACAATATTGCTTTGGGTTGGGATTCCAATTAAACAATAGGTTTTTTTCTGAGAGTTTTTTTGTTCCATTAATAATTTTAATTTTAAAAGTCTGGTATGCCAATAATTTGACTTTTTTGGGGGGGGTTATCACATTATGCTACTTTGTTTGTTCAGTATTTTTTTAAAATATATTGACTCCATCTGCTTGCCTGCGAAACAGTACCAATTCTTTGTGTGTTTTCTGGACAAGTATTTCTCTACCTTTTCTTTCCTGTCATGGAGATTTCATGACTGCTGTAAGCAATGTATTCAAGAAATCAAATATTCTTAAATATTCTTACTATTCAATTTGGCTTTGTTGACTCTTTTTTTTTTACCAAGCATAGATCAATCCTGATGCCATTAAACCCCATTATTTCTTGTCTGGACCTGGAGAACAGATGATTGGCATTGAAGGTGTTTTTAAACTACATTCCTATTGTCTTCTTCAGAGTAAACAGTTCCAGTTCCTTCGATTTTTCTGCAGAGATCATAATTTTGAGATATTTTGGCGTCCTTTGGTCTTTACCAACTTTCTCAGTATCATTTTTGAAATAGAATCCCTAGAATGAATGTAGTACTTAAATTTGAGCAGTGCCAAACCAAAGAAGGAAGATTTCTCATATCTTGCAGGTTACAAATATGGTTATAAGTCTCATAAGTTATAAGTAAAGTTTGCTTTTTTTGTTTGACAATGCTGTGATATTGATAGATAATAACAGGGTTGTGTTCTCTTGCTAACAACAGATTTTTTCCTACAGTTCTGCGAACTAATTGTGGCATTAGCCAGTTCTCTCAGTACCATAGAGCAGACTCCATTGACTCATCTAGTCCATAGTCTCATCTAGTAGGAAAACATCTAAGTTATCTAAGTACTTACTGACTAGTTATGTCCTTAGCATAGCCAGTGTTCACTATGCTGTCAGAGACAGTAAGTGACCATTAGCAGAATATAGTATATGTTAATGCATAAAAAAGACCCCATAGTGCTTTTCCTTTTTTGGTTCCATTTGTTGAAAGTTAGCTGTTGACTAACAGATTTTTTCCTCTTGATTATTACAGAAGTCAAACAAAATGATGGTTTGAACTTGTATGTTCCTTGGTAACTGTACTTTGAGTGGTGTCTGTACTTGCTTGTGTTTTTCTTTTTTTTTTTTCATTCTTTTTTGATCTTGTCAGTAGTTCTATAATTCTCAGTTGTTCTCACTTGTGAGCTTGAGTATTGTAATAGAAACATTACACATACAGTGCAAAAAACTGTTTTACTGATAGTGTAACAGTGATACTGGTTTATTTTCATGGATATATGTGTTATACTAATACATAGGAAGAAATGCACATTTTTAACTAAGTCTGTGTTTAATTTCAAGCCTTAAAATTGACTGTTGATCTACCAGTAGAGTCTATTTAGCTTCCAACAGATCAGATTTCAAATGGTATAGCAACACTATGCAGATTTTATGTCAACTTAATGGAGAGGTAACTATTTCCATGCATGTTATAATCTATGCTGTAACTACTACAAGACTAACTGTAATGATAACTTCAAGAAACAAAAAATAATTGTTGAAACCATCAGCAATATTTCTTATTTTGTAGGACTGATGCTTCAGCACATATGAAAAATATTTTATTGTGGTTTTACATTAAAAACACTTAAAGTGGTGTGTTCATTTTTGAAGCTGAAAAAATGAAATATATATATTATATACAGTTGTATTTTTTATTCAGTATAAGAAAATTTAAAGTTGTTTATTTTTTAAAAACCTGGTGCATATTAAATGTCATATGCCAGCCATTATACATGTAAGATAAGGGAATTAAGGATTACTATGTTTTTTATAAATGCAGTTTCACTGTAGGAGAAGCACTCCTCAGGAGAGACATCACTTTTCAGGTTAGCGATATACTTCTTACAGTTACATAAAATAGTAAAAAGACAAGTTTTCTTTTAAAATACCTGTTCAAATTTTTTATCAGAGATAGCAAAGTAAATATCAAAGTCTAATCTATGTTAAACAGTCACAGATTTCATAAAAGCACATCTGTTAGTTTTTCTGAGCTACATAATATTCTCTGTAGTTTTGTAATCATGTCAAAGGGATTTGTAAAAAATATTTGTAAAAAAATTTTATATGTGTGCATAAACTGATTTCTCTAGGAAAACATTTGAGAAATCGTCACATTATTTTATACCCTAGGTCATATTTTCAAAGTAGATGAAAATACGTTATTAAAGCAAGACACATTTCATTCTCCTGAAATCAAGATGATAAAGATGCTTTAAAAAGATAATTTAAAAAAATTGTGGGCATCTTCATATAGGACACTATGTTACACATGTTTAAAAAATAACTTTACATTTAACCACTTTTGTGGGGAAATCTTGTGGTATCTGTTGTTAAAAGAAATTTAGGTAAAAATTGTAAAGCACTATGAATATATATTTCCTTGATTAGCAGAAGTGTTTTGTCTGATGTAAACTACTGGTCTGAAACTTTGTGAAGTAGTTCTCTCAAATTCTTTTTGGATGTATTTTCTCAGTTGTGATTCTTTACTACTTTTGTAACAACTTGAAGAACATGTTAAATTTAAGTTCCTTCTGTGCTGTATTTGTCTTACTGTTTCTGTTTACATTTAAAAAATATTCTTCAAAAGTTGTGGTTTTGTTAGATCTACCTGATTTATATTAGCAAACATTACTCAGTTTTGTAATATACTGTGTTTATGGAGTCCACAGTTTAGCAGAACACTTTCCTCTGGGAAGGGTTGACCGAAAATCCTTTACAAATTCAAAACTCATTTAAAAGAGATGGGCTTGGGCAGCACAGTTCATGTCAGGATGGGAGCCAAAGATTCCCTGAAATACAGGAGGTGGATGCTGTAGTTTGATTTACTAGGTACTCTAAGTTGTAACTTCCACATTAGTACCAGCTGGCAATGTTCACTCCAGCTTCTGTTGCAGCTCTCTTAATTTCCATGCAGGTCGGGTCATCCCTGATTTTATTGACAGTAAACCTAGATTTAAAAGAATCCACTGTCATATGGTTTAACTTTCTGAGTTGTGTTCTTTGATTTTTTGTTTTCTTTGAGTCAGTTGCAGTGGCTGAAATAGAGCTTATCATTTAGAAAAACATTCAATCAGGTCTATTCACAGCAAGCCATGTTAGTCCTTTTCCACCTCAGATATTCACTCATTTAAATCTTTATGCCATTTACAGACTTTATCAATAATTCTGTTTCTTACTATGTTTGTGTTGTTGAGCACCATAGAATCAAAATAGTCTGCATTTCTTCTTTAGTAGTACTTCTAGCACAATTAGAAGTGACTGAGTTTTATATTAAATCCACTTTACACATTTGTTATTTGCTTTATTTTAGGGAGGTGATCCAACAGCTACTGTAATTGCACTGTGTTCTATGAGAGATTTCAATCTGTCTCAAGAAACTTGTCAGCTGGCCATCAAAGACACTGGATGTCTTGAAGTGTTAATTAATTTACTTGACACAGAAGAAATTAAATGTCAGGTAATGAGCTTTGTCAAGCAGGTCAATGAATAGACCTTCTCTATTAGAATATTTTTTCGAGTTTCAAAGTTACAGAATGTAAAGAAAATTGACTTCTCATTTCTGTATTTTTTCTTGTTTTCTTCAGATTTTTTAGAAAGACATCTGTGTCTTTGACTTTCAGTTTCCTTTTTTTCTCCTGATTAAATATAAAGAAAAAAGTTAAATAAACCATAATTTTAAATAATGTTAATGTTTTTGTCTATTGTTTCCCATTATTTAGACTGGTTCATTAAAAATCCTGAAGGAAATAAGTCAAAATATATTGATCAGACATGCAATTGCAGATCTTGGAGGCTTAGAAATCATGGTGAAAATACTGGACTCTCCAGATACTGATCTAAAATGTTTGGCAGCTGAAACAATTGCCAATGTTGCTAGATTTAAACGAGCACGAAAGACAGTAAGGCAACATGGAGGAATCAAGAGATTGGTAAGCAGAAATTAAAATTTGTACCCTTACCATATGCATATTTTTCTTCAAAAAATACATCATGTTGTAAACATGATTAATTGTAGTGTTTACCATAATTAGAAAGCAGCAGGATATCAAAGTTTCCTGTCGATATTAAGAATCTTTTTTTCTTTTAGGTTGAGCTGTTGGAATCTATTTCAGTGGAATCATCATACCAAGCCAAAGACACTGAAACAGCACGCTGTGGGGCTTTGGCACTCTGGAGCTGCAGCAAAAGCACCAAAAACAAGAAAGCAATCCATAAAGCTGGTGGCATTCCATTACTAGCTAGATGGCTCAAATGCTCACACACAAACATCTTAATCCCAATAGTGGGGACACTACAAGAATGTGCCTCAGAGGTGAGTAAACACATATAGCTAAGTTATTTCTAAACATCAAAGAAATTCACCACTATAAGGAAATATTACATTCTACAGTCACTTAGGTCAGTTATCCCATCAGGAAGTAGATGCTTTATGTAATCAAAGTGGTTCTGAGAGGGTCACAACTTGGATTGAAGTAAAAGCCACATATTTTTTATTCAAAAGGCTAAGAGTAATAAATGAAAGAACAAATGTAGACATGAAAGTCTTAATCAGTTTCTGTTTTTTTCTTATTTTTTTCATAATTCTTTACAGATTTGGCAACCTAAGGGGCTGTGTTCTGGTTAATCAATTAATTTAAATTCTACAAAACTAACCTGCAGGTGTGGCCAAGAAGAACCAAGGCAGTGCAAGGCAGAGTGGTTTACAGTGTCCTTGTATATTGGGTCTGATCCATTGCAAATAGAAGAAAGGAATATATGTGATTTTTCCACAGATTTCCATGGCACATTTTGCAAACTTTGAGTATATTCAGTTTTTAAATTTGAATACAAATATTTTTTACTATGGCCATGTAAAGAATTACACTAGTGGGACAGTTCTGTTTAATATTTTTATGAATGACCTGGTTGAGGGGATCAAGGGGTCCCTCAACAGGCTCAGTGTTTTCAGATACACCAAGGGTAGGAGTGTTGTTCTACTGGAGGGCAGGAAGGCTCTGCAGAGGGGTCTGGGCAGGCTGGATCCATGGGCCAAGGCCAGTGGTACAAGGTTCAACAAGGCCAAGTGACAGGTCCTGCCCTTGGGTCACAGCAATCCCTGCAGTGCTACAGGCTGGGGAAGAAGTGGCTGGAAAACTGCCTGGTAGGAAAAGACCTGGAGGGCTGAACATGAACCAGCATGTGCCCAGTTGGCCTAGAAGGCCAATTGCATCTTGGCCTGTATCAGCAATAGTGTGGCCAGCAGGACCAGGGCAGTGACCATCCTCCTGTGCTAGGCACTGCACACTGGGTCTCTCAATTCAAGAGGAGCATTGAGATGCTGGAACATGTCCAGGAAGGGCAGTGGAGCTGGGGAAGGGTCTGGATCACAGGGCTGGTTAGGAGCAGCTGAGGGAGCTGGGGGTGTTTAGCCTGGAGAGAAGGAAACTCCGAGGGGACCTGATCACTCACCTGAAAGAAAGTTGGAGCCGTGTGGAGTTGTTCTCTTCTCCCAGGTAACAAGCAACAGGATCAGAGGAAATTGCCTCAGGTTGAATCAGGGGAGGTGTAGATTGAATATTAGGAAAAATTTTTTCACCAAAGCAGTTGTCAAGCACTGGAATGCACTGCTCAGGGGAATGGTTGAGTCACTGTCCCTGGAGTTACTTAAAAGATGTGCAGATGTGTCTCTTAGGGGTGCAGTCTAGTGGTGGACTTGGCAGTGCTGGGATAATGTTTATACTCAACGATCTTAAAGGTTTTTCCAACCTAAATGATTCTATTTGTTTATGATTCTCTATCTTCATTTGAACTTGAGGTGTATTGCATTTCAGATGAAGAAATATACATAATTTGTCTTGGTGAATTTGAGGCACAAACCCCATAATTTTTTCAAGAGATTTTATAGTATTAAACACTTTGTCTGTTAAAAATTAGCTTCTTGAATTGCACAAATTAATGCATGTTCCATGAGACACAAACCTGGCAGGTTTTAGGTTCAGTAAGTATATATTGAGAAGGTGTCATTTTTGAGGGTTTCTTATATGGCCTAACTTGGAAGGAACACTAAATACATTTCTTACACAGATGTTTCCCCCACTTAAAAAATGATCCCCTGTTACAGTGCCTGTAGGTTAAAATGGGGATGAAAATATCACTAAAAAATGTTAATTCTCAGAACATGTTTTTCTAACCTTGTTTTAGGAATAGATCTGTTGTTTTGGCGCTGGTTCTCGATGAAGTGAGTGGGTACTTCTTGATCTCATTCTGAAGCATCTTTAGCTTTCTTGGGTCTGAGCAGGGAGTCTGGACACCTTTCAGAATATTCTACATTCTGTGTAAGCCAAGTGGCTACAAGATAGTCAGTGCAGTACCTCATTTTACAGGTGATTTGAAGAGCACTACAGAGAATGTCTGAATTTGCTTACTTCTGAGATCATCAGTAGTATTTTCAAGGCAATGATTGCTTGTGCTTACATAAAGTACAAGGCTTCTCAATATCAAACCCTGTAATTGTAGCACTGTATTATTGTTGTTACCTATTAACTATTAATATGCAGGATTTAAACGATGCAGTTTATCTTTTTAGCCAAGTTACAGACTTGCAATAAGGACAGAAGGCATGATTGAGAACCTAGTGAAAAATCTGAGCAGTGAACACGAGGAGCTCCAGATGCATTGTGCTAGTGCCATATTTAAGGTAATTGTATTATAATCAGTAGATCAGAACCAGGATTACCCCTTTGTTTTCATGTAATTGTCTGTTTTAAATTTTCTTAATTTCACTATTTCTCTAATGTGTAAAAATTAACAGAAATGTTGTCAATATTTTAGCTGCATATTTGATGTTACAATTAGGTTCCTACTTGCTCTTCTTATGTGCAAGCATTGTTGCACAGGTAACCATTCGAGAGAGGTGAGGCATGCTGCACACAGAGCTGCTTTGGGTTTTTTCTTTGTTTGCCCCTAAAATGAACAATGTGACAGCACTGCAGCATGTAAAGGGGCAGTTTACTGTCAAACTCTCTTAGTGAGTTGTTAGCATATTCAGATACTTGAATACAGTATTTATGTTTTCTTCTCTATTAGCTTTTACTAGTTACAATGTAATACAACTAGCTTTTGAAGACATCATTTTACACATTTTTTCATAATATATACGTTCAATATATATATATATATTTTTTATAGTGTGCAGAAGATGAAGAAACACGTGACCTGGTTAGAAAACATGAAGGTCTACAACCACTATCTGTTCTGCTTGGTAACAGTGAAAACAAACAACTTTTGGCAGCTGTGACAGGAGCAATCTGGAAATGTGCAATCAGTAGAGAAAATGTGTTAAAGTAACAATTTAATTTTACGAGCATTTATTACATTTTCATGTTTTGATTTTACAGGCCTCTGTTGTTTTCAGAACTGTTGTCCTGGTTCTTCAAAATCAGTCTTTATAATCAGTTGGGCTTGCAACTTAGGTTTTAGTACTTAAAAAATTGCCACCTGACCTCGTCAGAGTAGTGTGGAGACAGTGTTAGGTTCCTAGTATCTTAACTAGGAGTTAATGGTAATGGTAATCATTAACTAATGGTAGTTAATAGAGACAAGTGGTGCCTCTAGTTAAGCTATAGGACATTGAGTCAGGAGGTGTAGTAGCACATACTAAACATTTGACATGTGGCCATATCTGATATCCCCCCTCCTGTCTCTAGCTTACAAGCCAGAATCACTGCTGCATGGTAGAGAGAGTACTTAGTACACTTTAATGTTTTACATCAAGAGAGATAGAGAACAAATTATCTCATTGTAGGGTAGATACATATTAGAAATATACTGGAGTCTAGGATAATTAGCCTAGCTGCCTCTCTTCTTGACTACAGAAGGGACTCAGAAAAGTAGCTTAGTCTGGAGACCCAGCTTCTAAATTAATGGAATTAACTGATGAGAGTGCTATGTGGGTACCAGCAACCTCTCATTACCAGGGTTCTGAGTAATTATCTGAGGATGTGACAATAGGAGTTGTCACTCTCCACCTCCCATGGGGCAGCTTAGTGATTGAGAACACTTTACCCTCTCATCTAAAATTTATATAACATTAATTAATATAAATTAATATAAATTCATGCACCTTACCTAAAGAAAGGAAGTTGGCTTCACTACATATGTGCTAGGTTTCCTGGTGAATTTGTGCTGTTCTGTGCATAGAGCAGGTAGAAAAGTTAGAAAGAGTATTAGTAAGAGGTAACATCTTCCTGCTGCCCTAATTTAGTGTACCTTGCTGGATAAGCATACATGATAGATAAAGACTGGGTAAAAATTAGGAAGATTTCCAGGTCTTACATTCTGTCTTTTTACTGTCCTAAACGAGTTCCCAAACTGTTAGTATACAGACCTATGGTCTTTATGTCCTCTACTGCTATCCTACTGCTGTTTTGCATTCTTATTACACAGTAACCTAACTTTCCATATGGATGTATCCTTCTTTTCTTTGGACTTTGGGTTTGTGCAGAGATATCCTGATTTTGGATCAATCAGTGATGAGACAGACTGAATGGCTCTCTCTGTACTAGTAAACTAAACGGGGCCAAACCTTTCAGGTTTCAGGCTCTGTGTTAGGATTATCCATACTATGTAACTGCCAGCACAGTCCCTTACACAGTTTGCCAGCAAACACTCTTCCAGACAATGCCCAGACACTCCTTGGGAATGGTGCAGGCAGCAGATTGTTCCCATTAGGCAGAATGGGTGAGGCCACCCTGCACTGTGAGGATAAGAGATTTTAGCCATATGGATGCTATGTTGTGCTTCTTGTCCTCCGGGCTAGAGAATGAGCCCTAGCCTGTTTTATTTATTAGTATAGCTGTAGCCAATAATTCTGTCCAACTGCAAACAGATTTTTGTTGGGCTACTCACATATCTTTGGCAAGTGCTTGATGCTCCACAAAGGTTACTAGCCCGGCGCAGCTCCAGCTGAATTCATGTGTTATGTAGTGCTGAGTCTGAAGCAGTAAACCCTATCCAAACTCAAGATGGGAGGGCACTAAAGAAAAGGGAGTGAGGATAATACGAGAACACCTAAGGAGATCTGGAGGGATGAGCCTGAGTCTGGCATGAAGCTAGAACTAACAAACCCTGCTGGCTCCTGCAGGGGGACTTAATTATCTCTAAAGTGCTCCAGAGTATTTCCTGTACCTGGAGTGCACTGCTGAGATGTTGTGTTGGCTCAGCCCTGAGCTGGTGCAGGTGCCTGTGCCTGAGCAGCTCCTGGCCTGGGGCAGCCGTGCTGCTCCTGGACACAAGCTGGCCCGAGCCAACAGCTCTGTCAGAGAGCAGCCTGCCCGTTGCAGAGCCAGCTCACATCGTCCCATCTGTGAAGCAGTTGAAATGCCAGCAAAAATCAGTTTTGTTTTGTCGTTTTAAAAAATTATTTACTTACTTTTATTGCTCTTTTTTTCATGCTGTTTATGTTTACTCTTGGAAAAAATAATTGTAAGGATACTTCCAAATTACAGTGAATAAAGAGAGGAAAATTTCTCTCTAAGCAATGGTTTGGATGATGAAAAACGAAAGTTCCTCATTTCTCAGTTACTTTAATTATTATGCTGATAATCCATCTTGGAAAGGTTAATTTTTATTGAAACATCTAGTTCTGCCATAAAAATCTCAGAAATACTAATATTTTTTTGCATGAAAGAAAAGCCACATGAGTAACTGATTCCTGGAAAATATTTTTTGTAGCTCAAGTAGACTTTCCCAGAAGCTAGGGGCTGGGTGGAAAGCACAAATGAGAACTCAGTACCCTCAGAAATTTTCTCTGATAATTAGATTATATACAGGTTAGATCTAGATTGATATACCACATAGAACTGTCAGGATGTATCAGAAAATGAATAAAAGGAAGATGCAGTATTTGTTAAGTGTAAAGAATCCCCTAAGTTTTAAACAAAAAAACCCAAAAACAAAACAACAAAGAAGATTATTCCAGCTCTGAGGAAAAATTCTGTTCTGAATGATGAACTTTTGAGGTTTAGCACACATGTCTTTGTAAGATAGGCCCATCAAGGTTTTAAAAGCCATATTTTTGATTCTCAGTATGAAAATTCTATAAAAAATGTGGAAAGTATAAATATAGATGTCAAGTCAAATTTCTGTCAACTTATTCTTAATTACAAGTTGGAATCTAACATTGTACTATGGAAGTGTGCTAAAACTATGGTTCTGACCTCAGGAATATGCAGTGTATTGGGCCTGAACTAAGTATAGAACTGCTCAGGGTAAAGTCTCTAAAGGCTCATATTTAGGGAAGAATAAGGGCAATCCTTTGGGTCAGAGAGGTGGAGGAGGGTCTGGTACAATACTGCTCTAGCTATTGTTAGCATAGCTGGAAAAAGTACTGGAAGTAAGGATAGCACAGTAATTGCCAGCCTTCTGGCTTGTTTTCAGCTGTTTGTAAGTGTTTCATCCACATGTCAAGTTTTAAAAAACCCTCAAACTACTCAGGAATTTCTTAGCTGAATTGTAGAAATGTAGTTAGAAAGGTAGAGTAAGAGATTAGGCTGTATTTCACACTTAGAATAAGTGATTGGAATGGTTTGCCTGTATTGGCATTTCTTCAGCAAGATGACTTACATACAGAAATGAAAATTTGTACTTCAATTATAATAATACTATAATTATAAAATTCAGCTTAAATAGTAACATACCAAAAATAACAACTTTGGATTTATTGCTGTCTTTTAGATTTCAGGAATATAAAACTGTAGAAACTTTGGTAACGCTGCTTACTGATCAGCCTGAAGAGGTCCTTATAAATGTCATTGGAGCACTGGGAGAATGTTGCCAAGAGCAAGAAAATCGAGGCACTATCCGCAGATGTGGTGGAATTGCTCCTATAGTGAAGTTATTGACTGCAACTAATCAGGCCCTGCTTGTGAATGTCAACAAAGCAGTGGGAGGTTGTGCAATGGAACCTGAAAATATGTCGTAAGTTACTGATATTCATAGCATTTTAAATATTGAAAAACTGGTTCAGTTATTCTGATGCAAATATAGTCAACTCTGATCTGATTAAAAATATTTTTTACTTCTTGCTTTTTACAGAACTGTGTGGGTTAATTACATCCTACTGTAAATTTGCTCTAGATAAAAAAATTACTAAGGGAATATATGGAATGCAAAGCTTTTCCATTTTGAAAAAATTCAAATAAACCTTTAGTAAATTGATTTTTGTTAAAGTTGAAATTCAAAGTTAAAAAACACCATTTTAAAGTGCTGCATGATAGGTCCATGTTTTGCCCTCTCTTTTTACTTCTTTTCTCAAGTAATCACAAATAGTCTGAATTAAAGAAACTTACTCTAAAAGGAAACATGCACTTTTAAATGAATAAAAATAAACTTAATTTTTTTGTAGTAGAGTATTACTTGTATTGTATATTTCCTTTGTCCCTCTCCATCATTCCTTTTGTCCTCTCTTATTCCTTTGAAAAATTGCAGAAAAATACAGTCTTTGATTTTGCGATGTAGATTTGTACAAATTTCAAAGATCGTTGATTTTTATGATGAAGTGTTTCAGTTAAATGTTGAAGTCGGCATTTGCTGTGCTTACTGTTCTCTTACAAGGATATTTACTTCAAGATTCTCAGCATATTTCCCTCCTTATACATCAGGGAGGTCAGAAAGGGAGTTTTATTAAGCTCCTCCTGTTCTGATTTGCATAATTCACTTGATATTCATATAGCAGTGCAGGGAATTCTTTTCCTGAATAAGGCTTTTGTTTTCATGCTTTGGCTGTCACCCAGTGGCAAAAGGCTGGATGGTACACAACCATAAACATGGGTTGTGTGAGCAGTTAGCCATGTAGCATAAAAGTATAAATAAATGAAATCATTTTAACGACATTTCTCACTAAAAATCAGCTTTTAGCATAATATATTAACCTAAGAAAATTAGCATTGCAAATACTGAGAAACTTAAATGCCAATAAATATAAATTGATATTTATAAAACCTCAGACATACTCCAGTACTCAGAACTGACACTTGTGGTATCCAGTATGGACAGCTTCATACTGGAATATGTTCAGTATAAGCATTAAAAAAAAAATGCCAGTTGCTGCTAAAATTGTGATAGAACAAAGTCTGTCTTGTCTTTAAGAAGGAGAAAGTACAGGGTTGGGACAAAATTTATATTATGGAGTTTGTAAAGAGTGAACAAAGGAATCAAATGTTGAATTTGGTTTATATAAAATGTTTTCTGTTGTAGCTCTCAATTTAAGAAGTGTTTCTAAAAGTATTTCTAAACATTATCAAATAAGCAAGACCTTAAATAAGTGTGAATATACTTTTTGCTACTACAAAAAATGTTACACAAAAATTGTTAGTAGCATGACTGTGCCATGTACCTGATATATTGTGCTAGCTAAGTGTGTAGTACTAGGAGAAATAATGCTGCTTGTTTTTCCCAAAGCATGTTCATCCAAGTGTGAATAAATTTGATACTAATTCAGCAAAACGTTTAAAAATAATTCTTAGTTAAAACATTGACACCAGTGTAACTGCTTATATATTTAAATTATTTCCTTGATTGAGTGCTCTGCCTCACTCAGGGCACTCACTAGCAACCTCTCCCCGCCAATGACCCCCCACCTCTCTCAAAAAAAAAAAAAAAAAAAAAAAACCAAAAAAAAACCCCAAGAAAAAAAAAAAAAAAAAAAAAATATATTCCTCTCCCCTCTCCTCCTCTCAGACCAGTACAGCAGAAGTTGAAATTGTATCTCCTTATCCAAAGTGCTCTCCTTTTGCGAAAGAACAAGTCACCAAAGACAAGACAAGAAATACACACACACAGAGAGTCTGTAGTATGACTCCTTGTTTACAAAACTGGGGCCTAAAACAATAAAGAGAAACTTTTTAGAAACTACTGTGGAGGTCAGTGTCTTTCTGCAAATATTTTCTGAAGTTCTTAACCAAAAAGACGTATCTTAACAAGAGTGTGGAAATGTGCCAAGATTACCTTCTAGAAAGAAGTGAGGCAAAGCCACTTGTAGCCTGTAAGTATATACTGGTGATGAGAATTTTCTGTTGCAGAAGGTTGATGCTTGGGTGTTTATAGTCTTTCAGATTCATGTAGCTGGATCCTGATTACATTTCTTATTTCATAATCACTTATTTCTCAGAGTGGTTTGACAGACTGTAGGTAATCAGTTCTTCTCTGCTGCCTTTTTCCTACCAAATCTGGCTGGCAGGTCTTGAGGCTTGAGGGGTTTTTGTCATGTGGTACAGACAGGTTCTGTTTACAGCGTAATTTCTTATAGTTTGGCATTATAGAAACTTTGAAAATTATGATGATTTTCCTGGATTCTGCTATTGTTGACTTTTATATGTAGAAAAATATAAGTCCTCATAACAACTGAGAATTTTCAGATATTTTCTTACATTTCATTAGCTGCACGTGTAACAAAGTGTGGCTTAGAGACTAAATATTCAGTTTAGCAGTCTTCTACTTTGAATATGCTTGTCTTTGCAGCAGTAGGTATGTGAAGACCATGCCAAACAAGAGTGGAGCTCACATAATTTCTCTAAATGATTTGGATATATAATGAAGAGGTAGTGATTAATATGAGGTAAAAATATCATTATGGACTAGAAAAAGCTGAGAATATTCTATGAAGCAGTGAAGTTAAATTCTGAGGGAAATACTGTGTGATTATCTTATGTTCCATGGAATAAGATTGTACTGACAAAGAGAGACTAATAGATAGGCATAGGTGAATCTACATCTTCTATATGTCTTTTATATATTTTATTTCTGCCATGTTTCCTAATTGACATTATGATGTTACAACTACTGAATGGAAGGTACACTAGTGTTACTTTTCTGCACCAATCCTTTACTTCAAGGCAACTTGAAGCAATTATGTGATTCATACTGACTCTATTTAGCTATTTAAAATAAAAAACAGCAGCCATCTTCTCTCACAGCCAAAACCAAGTCGACTTATCTAAAAAACCCAACATAAATATGTGACTGAACTTCCTTACTCTTATGTAGACAGCATGAAGCTGTTTGCCATACTTGGTCTGCTGTACCACGACTGATAGAGATGTTGCTGTATATTTTTTTATGTTTATTTATCTTTTTGAAAAACTTATTATCAGTTATTAACTTTCTTTAACTAAAAACAAAGGACTAGTTTTTATTCTTTAACTGACACTAGATTTTCATTTACCCTTTCCATTTGAAAATCCAGAGACTGCATTGCTGGCATTCAAAACTAAGGGCTTAGAATCTTGTAAACTAAGATGTACAATTATTTTAGCCAAGCAGATGGAGTTTGAGTCATTGGTATATAATACTATTTATCAAAGCAGTCAGCAGCAACTAGTGAAAGTTTTAAGAAAAATGCTAAATTGTGGTTTCAAAAAAGATGAGATTACATTCTGACAGAATTAAACCCTGTAATCTTACCAGTGAGCACAATACAGAGTCAGTATAACTTTGTTTATTTACATTTGTATTTGTGGTCTAAATTGGCAGGCAATTAAACTGAAGTTCTCAAAGTTCTGGTAAGTAACATTTTAGCAGAGAAAGATGATAGATATGACAAACAGATGTCTAGGCTGCGTGTACACATGTGTATTTAAGCAATTCATGTTGACATTTCTACTGGAAATGTTCAATATTAAGTTTTAACTTGAAAGAGAAGTACGATTTCAGATTAACAGCTTTGCTAATTTCAGATATATTAAAAAAGCAAAGTAAATTTCTAGAATTGTAAGCCACATCTTACTCATAATATTCAATGATATAATGATAATGAGATTATTAAATAATGTGAAAAGTCTTCATTAGGCAACTTCTGCCTCTGAACAGAGAACAAAAGTAATTAAAAACATTATCTTAAGTTGACCAATCTGCAGTGATCAAATAGCAAATACCAATTCACTATAACCTAAGAATTGCAGTAATCTCTGAATGGGATTAATTCCATTAAAATTATGTGCCCATAAGACCTGTTCTGTGTACATCACATATATGTTCTGTGTTGGAAGCAGGAGGATGTTTTGGTCCTACACCTTGCAGCTGCCTTTTGTTGGGAGTGATGATGCCAACTGAAAATATCCCTTCCCTTCTGCTGTAATCATGTCTGGCCAGCGCAAGAGCACAAGACAGGAGTGCCTCTTCAACCAGTTCTGCCATTGCAACTTCATTTGTTTATTTTGAGGAGCAGACTAATACACACCTATTCTTAACTGTATCAGTGATCAGACAAGATCAGTCTGTGACAGAGAACTTTGAATCAGAAGAGGTACCCAGTTCTACTGTGAGATGCCTTGGCTATACTAAGGAATAGAGGCACAGCAGTTCAGAACTGTGCTCTTGCTTTTGAGCTCCACATATTCATGTATTGCTATGAATTTACAGTGAGGGACCAAGTGGCTTATAATAAAGTTTACATTTCTACTTCGAGTGAGTTTTGTGCCTGTTAAGATTTTGACTGCTAATAGTGTCCTCTACTTTAGTGTCCTCTACATACATACATACAATAGCAGATCAACTATTCTATAAAGCATTTAAATATTTGAATATTGAAGTATTAAATATTAAGACTTTTATGTCAACTAAATATTGTATTATTTCAGCTTTTACAAGTTTCCATTCAGCTTTTCAAAGAAAATGTTTTGCATTTTTATTAAAAAAACCTGTCTTTTAACCATCCCATGAGTGGTTGCTTGATCCAGATTTTAGTGAAGTTTAATTTCATCAACAGAATATCAACAAATTATTATAAAATAAATGACTTAAGTGACTGAAGCCACAGAATGAATAATGTGTGAACTATGGATGAATACAGAATTGAATGCCAACCAAAGTAAATTTTATGTTATATTTGCTTGTATTTATTGTGGTAAGAAGCTTTATTACTTCATCATGCTAATAATAATATAATACATTGTGGGAAGAAAATTAGATACAAAAACTATATAAAAAAGCAATACGTAGTGTTGTTTAGCATTATGCCATCAAAGCTAAAATTTAAAAGATTACAGGTCTATTTTCCTCTTTATTTCTTTTTTTTTTTTTTTTTTTTTTTTTTTATAGTAAAACTGAATTTGTATTTTTTGTCAGCTTCAAAAAGGAATTTTTACATAGGAAGGAAGGTAATGTCTAAGCACTTTTATAGAGGAAACATTTTTCGGGACCATTTATTTTAGTGTTCCCTTTGCTGTAAAGGCAAATACACTCATTCAGCACCTATTTTCTTCATCTGCTGGATTGTGTAGTGAAACCATAGGAAGATTATAAAATTCAACTCTTAACAGTGCTTTCTAGATTGGCAAATGTATATTCTCAGCAAAATGAAAATAACGTTTATTCTTGCATGGTGATTACACAATGATAATTCTTCCTGAATGAGTATTTAAGTGCATCATTCCTGTATGTAGAGGTCTTTTTATTTGTGTTAATTAAGTGTAACTGCAAGTAATCAGTGATGAACAATGTGATCTGGAGATTTTATTGGTTTGTTTCTACTGTTTCCTAGTTTAATTTTATTCGTGTATGGTCAGAGAACTATACTTTCAAATATTCTGAGCTATTCCATTGATCAAAGACAACTGGCCTTTCCAGTCTTTAAGCAAAACGCAAAACTCTTCTTCAGAAAATTAACAATAAAAGGAGGCTAGTTTACCTTGAAATACTGAAGCCCAGAAAACTGAAAAAAAAAAAAAGTAAACAAACTTCCAATTGAAAAGAAAACTAGAAAGGAAGATAAATCAGCCTAGAGGTTGTTTTTTTTAAGTGTGGTGGAAAAATCTGAGCTCAGTGTTTGGCTTCTATCTCTTGATTTTTATATACTTGTTGGAGCTGGGTCATTTATATTTAGCCCCTTCTGGGAGGAAGTACCTCATGTTAGTAAATGATCAGTACTCTGACTAGAGGAAAGATTCATGGGTTCTCTTTAATTAATTCCAATATAGGAAAAAATTCCTTGTACTTTCTGAAATGACAGGAGAGTAATGTTAAAATTGCTTAAAAGTGTTTGGGATTTGGAGTGGCTTAAAAGTTTGTTTTGAAGCTTTTACTGAAGTCGTCATTACTAAGTGAACGTATATATGTAACTTTGTAGGTTTGAGCTCCTACTTTTTTATTTTGTTGTGTTGACTTCTGAATTTTTCCTTTGAATGATGATTTACTTGATATGGAGCTGTGTATGTAAAATAAGCTATATTGAAACTGGCAGATCTTAAAAAACTTAGGGTTTTTCAGTTTAACCATAGCTTTGTTCAAAAAGTATTATTTTGAAAACAGTTGTTTAAACAGTTTGCATAAAAATGTTATGAATAAACTCCTTGCTTATTTTAGACAGAGTTCATGTCCTTATTTATTTTTTCTGCTTCAAATGACGATAGAATTACATACAAAATTCATTTTATAGTTAGTTTTAAAATCTCCTGGCAAAGCATATTTAGTGAACACAAATGAGATGCTGTATCTACTGTTTTTAGGCTCTCTTAAAAATGTGTTTTGAATTCTCTTGTATTTACAATTAAAGATAGAAACACATTATATGCAATGGAATTTTTCATTTTTCAGGTTAGACAATGAAGGTGTGCTTGCTTTTCTTCAACTTCAACTCATCTGCTTTGAGTGTAACACAGTTTTTTGAAAAAAAGGCATTTTGGTAAAGGCTATTAAGTTTTGTCCTGACCTTCCTTTCCATTTAGGATATTCACTGGAACCTGATGTGGAGTTCCTGATCCCCAAGCCTGATCAATATGTTAACATAACATAGACGGTGCAGAGATGATTCTGATGATAATTCTTAGCTAGTCAGGAAGATACTTTTATTATAGCATGTTTAAGTAGTTATAACATAGTTCGTAGTGTTAGTCTTATTAGGAAGAAACGTAAGTTACGCATTATTCATGCCCAACAAAGGATGCTGTGTTGTGTGACCATTTTAATTCCTAATGCTTGATTAGAAACATAGTATTCTAAAGTATGTCATAGAGCAAGGTAAATACATTAAGCATAGACTGAATAAAAAGTTAGGTACATAGTTTTGGACATAAATATTTGTTTTGGAAAGTATTTGTTACTATATGAACGAAGCCAGTATGCTCAAATTCAGATTTCACTTTGCATGCAGATCGTTAAAAAGTCACATGCTTGTTTTCACGTTTATGAGTTCTGGTTATAATGTAGCTTACTTTATCTTCTTTAAGCACTCTGAATGACAGTGCTGGAAAAAAATAAACATTAATGAGATTTAGTTAGAAAACATTCTGTCTTTACATCATTTACTGGCACCCATCTGTTAGAGTGGGCACTGTTTGTTGAGTATGTTGACAGCGATTAGCTGACAATAAAGCACTTGCATAAAGCAAAACAGTATGTCAGAATCATGCCAGTGTTTCTTAGAGCAGTGTTCCAAACAAACTGATATAATCTGGGATTCAACATTGTATACTCCGTAATTAATATTCCCTTCTTTGGTCTGTTTTTGCAATAGGATAATTGACAGTCTAGATGGAGTTCGCTTGCTATGGTCATTGTTGAAAAATCCTAATCCAGATGTTCAAGCAAGTGCAGCTTGGGCTCTTTGTCCTTGTGTTGAAAATGCTAAGGTAAGGAAGTATTTAAAGTAACAGTTTTTTTAATATGTACACTCATATATAATTCTTATATTTGGATCATTTCCATCAATACTTTGCTGTTTGCTACTTATGCTCTCTTTATTTTATTGTTAACTGCTTTAAAAAAAATGTATTTACTTTTGAAAAGCGGATAGTCGTCCATCTAGCACACCCTATATAATATGTTTTGCCTTTACAGGGTTTTCTGTATTGACAAATATATTTTTGCAACTTATCAGGATCTAAGCTTAGTGTTCCCAAAGAAAGCATGATGAAAATCTGACAATGCTGAAAACAGAAAGCTTCTACTCACAGGCTGTGAATAGCATGGGCAGTTAGTTCTAGTTGTTCTCCACTGTGAGGTACTTCAGCTGTGTTCTCAAGAGACCATCATTTGGTTTCAGAGTATATTTTAGACTCAGTGCCAATGTAATCTTCAGGTTTTCTGCTTAGACTGCCAACAAAAAGTGCCAGTTGTGAATAGTGGTGGTTGTGCAGGTCAGTTGTGTACAGAAGAAGACTGAGCTATTCATTCATTTCATGTCAGTTTCCAAATAGAGATAAAATAGTGAGGATAAGCTGCAAGTCATCTCTCTGAATTCTTAGCACTGACATATGGTAAAATAAATGAGCAAGGTTTTCTTTTCCATTAGAAGTTTCCTAGAGTACTAACTTTATATCTTAATCCTTGTACAGTACTAGCTTCCATTTCTGATTTACCTCTGTATTTAATACAACATTTGCATATTTTCTCTACTATACCAAAAATATATATCCTTCTACACAGAATTGGAGATCTTGACTATGTAAAGAATAGTAATTCCTTCAAAGTGCTAGATATCTGTATCATCCTTTGTAGGCAGTTTCCTGTTTGGAATTGAGCACTGTGTAGCTGCTATTAATTTATATAGATGATTCGATGATTCAGATATATGGATTTAGAGGTACATGGATATGTAGTGAGAAAATTTGGTGTTGCTTTTTATAGCTCAAGCATTTTTTATTTCTTCCCATTGATTTCTACAATGGCAGCTTGCTTGTCATTTTTCACACATGCTGGTTATTCTGAATTATCTTTTCATTCTTTTTTTCTAAATGTGCACTCTAGTGCAGTGAAGTCTTTTGGTGCCTAATGGTACAGTCTAAACATGTCTCCTCTGTAAAGATACGAATATACCTGCCTCTCTCTTGAACAATTCTGCTATAACTGAATGTTAAATTACTGCTTGATCTCAGTACTGAGGAAATACTTCCTGTGTATAAGACTCTATGACTTGAAGTGCCAGAGTAGAACTGCACATTGCTAGAACTTCCACTAAAAGCACTTTTTTCAGAAACTAGGTGAATAGAGGACAACTACTGAAATTATGCATTACATGGATTTTTTTCTTAATTTTTTCCCTGAGGTGTTTGACGAGTGCAAGCTATGTACACCCTTAGTGTAGCTATTCTCCTTTCATCTCTCTTGGCTGCCTGCCCTAATGCTACTCTGTGATCCCACAAAGAGTTCTTTGTGTGACACTGAGGCCAAGTGGCTCACTGAAACAAACCTACCAATAATACCCTTTCCGCTGACACTGAATAGAAAAAAATATGTATAAAGCAGCAACTACAGCCACATTGAGGAAGTGCAGCAACTATTTCTATCTAAAGACAGTTTGGGGGTTTTTTTGTTGAAAGTTAATATTATTCAACAATTTACACAGTCTTCCAAGAGGCAGTTCAGTTTATTCAGTGCTTGATTCAAAAGCAGTAATAAGTACATGACTTTAAAGGGTTATGTGTGTTCTGGCCTTTCTAAGCCTGTACTTGGGACCACAAACTGTGCTTCAAAAAGCTGTGAGAATGGCGTCTGTTTTCTTTTTGTGTTCTTTTGTGGAAGCTACAGTGGTTCTCTTCTGTGTTGTGGAGGTTCACAGATGAAATTGAACTTGATCGTAGTACCATAAACAAATTTTTATAACAATGTAATGCAACATCTATTTTTCTTCACAGATATTTTCATTTTACAACCAATTTAAAGGTTATTTTCTGTATATTAGAAATCTTAGAAGCTAATCATAAATTCTGATAGGGCAGTTACTTATAGTACGTGATTACATGTTTCTCTTTCATGCTTACTCTCACTATAATCTGTTTAAGAGTATTTCCCATAGAAAAGAATTTTATCAGTATGATATAGCTAAAGTTTGTTACAAAGGAATTAAAGGAATTATCTTAATAGAAGCATATTCTTATTAATTAGTTTCTTTACTTCCAAAAGAAAAAGTTACTACTGCAGGCACATTGCTACTAGCAAAGCGTAAGTGCACTGTCCAAGAAACACAAATGATTATGAAAAATGAATAAGAGAAGTCTACTGAACTCTGTTGATGTTGGAACAGCAATATTTGGTTATGATGCTTCTTTGAAAAACAGTACTTGTAATGTTCTCCCAGCATACATCAGCCCAAACATAAATATTTGGAGAAATTCTACAAAGATGTAATTTGGGCTATTATAAAAATTACCGAAATGCATTGTGCCAGTAAGAGGAACACTGCCAGCTTGAGTCTGTATGAAAATTCCTATTTCCTCACAGAGGAACTTGCTACTAGAATCTTAAAATAAATTAAAATAAAAAAAAGAAAAAAATTCTAGAGGTTATTCTCTGTCCTCACATTTAGTAGCGTTTTGGGCACAAACATTAAAATGCAAATGGTGATGTCAGGCATCATGTTTTTCTGTCCCATGTGCCTGCATATCAACTTTCAGCTTTCAGTTTTAGCCTTTTCATAGCTAAAACTGCGAGGCTTTCTTAAAGAACTTCATTAAGCCATCTATGTATAGAGTTGTCCTGGTTTCGGCTACGATAGAGTTAATTATTTCTCAGTAGCTGTTACAGTGCTGTGTTTTGTCCGTCAAAATAATTTAAGTAAAGAGTCAGAGACTGGGGGGTTGAAAGACACAAGAGGGAAAGTTACTCTGTTTGCTTAAAATGTACGTGTGGAATGACATCTCACCCTTTTCTGATAAATTGTGGTTTCAGTTCTACAGGCGACTATCATGGGTGTGGTGAAAGATGATGAGACATCTAAAGTTCTCTGTGTATTTCTATCATAAGGGGAAAGAGAATGCCCATGCTGACACAAAAAACCCCACAAATCAAGTGAAAACTAAACCCAGTTTCAAAGGGAAGGGTCACAAAATGGGTGTGTGTGAAGGTCAATTAGTCTTCAGTCCTGCAACAGTGTTATATAATGAGGAAGTGAATTTTGCAGCCAAAGAGCCTGGAGTAAGCCTATGGGTAGAAAATATGTTGCTGATGATCTATTCTTACATAAATTTTGCTTGTTATGGAAAGTTTAACATAACCATATATATAAAACCACAGAGAGCGTTTCTTTTCTAAGAATAACAAAGAAATGTAGTTGAACTTTGAAATTCTTCTAATATTTAAAAACCGTAAAACTGTCTTCTGTTTAAATTATATTAAGATGCTTTGATTGCATATTTTACTAATTTAAAACTATAGTGTAAAATAATAATTGTGCTCCACATTGGGCACTGCTGTTCCTATGTATTACATTTTAAAGAGTTTTAGTTAAGTACTACTAATGCTTTTTTGTTTATGTACGAATCTTGAGTTAAGTCTAAAATGTCAAAATTCCCTTTTTGTGTTTGTACAGTGTTTTCCAGTTTCTTTGTTTGCCTTTCTGTGCTTCTTGCAATTTTACACAGAAACCTTGGTTCAGACTTAGAGCTCTTATTGCTCTCTTTTCATTTTTCTATTTGTTTTCTCTAGACATTATAGTGTTTTACATCTGTCATACCTACTTCTCTATATTTACTCTCATTTTATGCAGTATTTACTCCCTGGCATCTAGATTTAGATCTTCCAAATTTTTAAGCATTTTTTATTAACCAAACATCAAAAGCATACCATAAGAGAGATAAAAGGGAATTTCTTTGCTTGCCTCTGAAACCTTTCAGAGAACCAGAGTCCTCAGAGATTTCGGAAGCCCAGGAATCCAGACCTGGCTTGGTGAATCCACAAATGACTGCTGTGCTTGCAGGGTACATACAGAACCAGCTCATCCAATGACTCTTGACACAGGCTGCCTAGTTTAATGGACTGACTCTCAGGAGTTATTTGGCCCTCCTACAGACATGTTGGAGATCCTAAATGGACTGACATAAATTGCCCTGAGGTCTTTAATGTCTACAAATACAGGAATCCAGTTTGTGGAAAACACATGAGGTGGAATCCAGGAAGCAAAGGGTGTAGCCTCTATCTCCCTCACCCAGGAGCCTTGGGCCCTAGGTTCTATGCAGAGCAGCTGCCTGAGAGCTTGAAGACCACGAAAAGCCAAAAAGCTTAGGAGTTCCTGGAGACCTGGATTTCCAGCTGTTTGGCAGCCCATCAGGCAAGAAGTCAAGGATTCTGTGAAAACTAGAAGCCAAGGAGCCTGGCAGGCTACTCAACAGTCATCTGGCTGACAAGAGAAAAGATGAAGAGGCACGTTGGTTATTGAGCCTGCCTTTCTGCCTGGTTTCTGTCAAAACTTTTCAAGAAGTTTCTGTATTCTTATGAAGGGTTTTGGTTTCATTCCATTAGCATTTTCTGATGGAATACTGTTCCACTGGAAAGTATTTGACCAGCTTTTTTTGTAGCTTGGTTTATTAACAGCTACACATGCTATTCAACAGCTTGTTGTGTAGCTTCTTTACTTTTTAATTTGGTTCACTAATTAGATTTTTAAAATCTAGAAAAGGCTTAAACCCCATCCTCCTCTTATTTTTTTCTTTCCTTTTTTGTTTTTCCATTTTGTCCATGTCACTCTTTTCCTGTCTTTACTCTCTCACTTGCCACTAGGCCTTCCATAGGTCTTGTAGAAAGAAAAGAGCATGGAGATCCCTGTGCTTCTTTTGCTACATAATATATAACAGAAGATTTCAAGCAATCATTTTATCTAGTAATGAAACTTTTGATTGAACTAATGCATATTTTATACTTCATCCTGCCTGTTGTGATTCTCAGTGGTCTGTAATGGTGAGTGGTACAACAGGATATGATTGCCTTCTTACATCCCACTCTATTTCTAGTACCGTGCCAGACATTGTCTTTGCCAAAGACAAACAAAAGCTATTTTAGCAACTTCTTAGTTTGTGTTGTCACTGCATTGATTGTTTAACTAGACAGTCCTCAGAACTTTCAAATATTGCTGTCTGCACTTCTACAATATTAAATTACATATTAGTGATGACTATCTCATAAGCATATTAATGATTATAAGAAGTTTGTTTAGACATGTTTGAATTCGAATCAATCGAATTCAAAAACAATTGAGATAATGTTTTTCCAGTTATTCAATATTATTTGTTTCTCATACATCCATTACTTAAATGCTCCTCAAAATCTAAAATAAATATTGAGACAACTGTGGTATCAAAGGACTTCAATATTCATTGTTTCACTGCTTATGTGGAAAAAAAACTAAAAAAGGGCAATTACCCAGGACTGAACTTCAGGTATAGTTTGCCAGACTGAAAAATAAGGAAAACAACAGATAGAAAGACTACTAAAAGTTACATTACTGACTAGGTAGACTTTTTTCCCCCTGACATTTTTAGAGAACTGCATTGCATGCCTTCTTGGGCTGCATACTGGAATAATTGATTTCACTTTCATTTCTTGAAACTGTCAAGAGCAATACAGTCACCAAGTGTTCGATGATCAAATTCCTGAAGAGAGAGAGGAAATTCTGAAGAGGAATTCTGCTTTTACATGCTATAGAGTAGCATTGGAACCATGTCAAAGCAACTCTGCTTTGTTACTTTGGCTTCTGTTGCTTCTTTGAGGTAAAAAGGACAAGAAAATCCATGCTAATTGTCTGCTGTTATTTTCCCAACACACTGCATTTTCCCAACACATTGCATTTTCCAACACATTGCATTTTCTCACAGAAGAAAAGTTGTGAGATGTAGGGAAGTTGTTTCATCTTACAAATGCTTATTCATCTGTTCTGCAACAGTGGAAACCTCCGTAACTGTATAGACAGGAATAAAATTAACCTTAAAATATAAAGTAATTTGATCAATATCAAATTTTTTTCATTGAGCTATTTAATTTAAGCTATTTAAGAACAATGAATAGAAACTTCTTTATATAAATTTTGTTTTCCATTTTCACTAAGAAGCTGTAATATAGAAACTTCTTTGCATTTCTCTGTTTTAAACTTTTAATTGGTTTATGCACTAGAATGAGACGTTAATCAGTTAGGAATAGTAAATAGAAAGGAAAAGCTTCCCTCATTAAAGAAATGTTAATTTAAAGATGACTCTTGATAATTAAAGTTTGTTTGCCCAGTCATACCATCAATTTTTTGGGCAAAAGTGATTCAATTTGACAAATTAGCTTTGATTCCTTAAGCTTTTTAAGATGTCTTGAGAGTGAAATATTATTGACTTTAGTGGAGAAATTTTGTCTTTCAAGTGGAGTATATTTTAAAGATAAACACAATTTATTTCTGTAATAACTTGTTTAGCTTTAAATCTTTCAAATAAAGAAATTTTCACTTTCAAAGAAATAAGGAACGAATTACATTATGATAGAATCCAATAGTTCTTCTATGAGACTTGTATGTCTCGAGACTGATGAACTTCATTTATTTAATGAAAATAAACACAAAAAACATAGCATATCATGTTGAGAAAACTCAAAAATCCCAAGTGTTCTCCTTATATAAATACCACAAATATCATGTCCTGCAAATACCATAATAGTTTCTGCTCTTAATTTAAAAAACTGTGCAAAGCTGGTCTGTCTCACAGTATTTTTGCTCTTGGCTGAAGCCAAAACAGAAATAAGTGAAAAGGGAAAGTTAACTGAATCTTGTTAATAGTCATGAAGGCCATGATGCAAGTATGTACTAAAGAGTAGGCAGATGAGGCTTTTACTAGCACAGCAGGTAACTTTTCTGGCCTCAGCATCTAGGTGTGTTTTTACTGCTTGAACTTGCAAACTCCTCCCCTTGAATCCAACTTTAAAGTAGTATTTCTCATACTTTCCGAGGATAAAAATTTCCACTACTTAGAAGACGTGGTCATGTGAAGTCATGTCTGTTACCTCTTCCTTTCTTCTTTAGCCACTTGAAACATAATTTAACAATACCTGTTTTTTCATGTGTCACCTCAGGTTAAATGTTGCATTAAAAAGTATAAGAAGATGAAGACATAAAACGAGGATTTCTCCTGTTAATACAATAAAGCCTTCTTCCCCCTTTCAGTATTTGTTTTTACATTTTTGTGACTTCTTTAGGTGTTATTACATTTGGCCTCTTAGTTCAGTTCAGGAAATATTACTGTTAAAACAGATGCATTCAGCCTATTTACAGATATCTACAATAAAATTATCTGGTTTATTACTTGTAAGTGATTATTTTCTATGTTTTTCTGTATAAAGACAGTTTCTAGGCTTTATTCTTAACTTTTTTTCCCCTGCTTAATTGTACCTGAATCACCTTGTTAGGGCAGCCAAGAAATAAGATTTTGTCACAATAGTAAGGGAGTGAGACACATGGATAAAACGTAGTACAGATAAATATGAAAGCTTAACACACCGGTTGCTGGAAACTACAAACCCTTTGGGGTTTGTAATTGTTTTAATTGACAAAGTTGTTTGTCAGTTAATTTAGAAGGTAAAATTTAAAGATTGCATTTTTTTGTAATTGAAACAAGAAGTAAAGATGTATTTCCAAGGACATGTTACATATTCTTTTTTCTCTTATGTTAATTAAAAAGTATAAATGAAAATGCCTGAGAGTATTTGAAAACAAAAATCACAGATGTTACTTTACGCTATAAGCAGTATGTGATCATTAATACAAAGAACATAGATTCAGAAGAATTCAGTCATGGCCTCTGCAATCACAGCCACAACTTCATATAAATTCCTTTTGAATTATTGAGCTATGGCAATTGAATATAATAAACACACATATTTCAGTTTAAAAAAAGAAACCTAGAAATATATTCTACAAAACTCGAGTGTGGTTTTGCTTAAATGATTCAAAAAACATTGTGTTTGTTGTTTAAATTTCTCTGAAAAAAGAGAAATCTTGTACATAACATAATGGATTTAAAGCTCTCATTTTGGTCCTTCTTTCCGCTCATTGTTCTTCAAATTTCTTGCTGTTTTGCTTTTGTCTTTGTCTTGCACAGACCACCAGACTACACCCACAATCACATTTGGGAAACTTCCCTGACATGTGGTTTCTGCAGTTTCCCTCTGCTTTTCATCACTGGTAGAAAGTTCTGTCTCTTTGTGTTTACTTGGTTTCACAGATGATTATTGAAACTCTTTTCTTTTTCTTACTGCTGGATTGTTTATATGTTATTTCATGACTTTAGTGGGATGTACTCCATTAAAAATGTGGAAGGTATAAGCTTGTCAGAAGAGAAATTCAATGAATAGGGTTATAATCACCTGGAAAGAAAATATGTACAGATAGAAAAATATAAAATGTTGATACTGATTCATTAGAATAAAGATAAAGGGTATCTTATCTCTTCATGGAATATCTTTCAAAAGCAGGAATAGTAATACGTAGATATCTGAATCATGCAGAAACACAGAACCACCTTCAGGGTCCTTTCAAATCTTAGATCTTGTACTGTAGCATTTACCTGTTGAACAGAAGCCTTTCTCATCTATTGGAGCAATATTTATACACAAGGTAATGCTGTAGTGACCTACAAAGCCTGGAAGTAAATATAAAATGTTTAATTTTCTTTTCTCTTCCCATGTCTGGTAGTTTAGCTTCTAGCCCTTGAATACATGTAGGTAAGGAATTTATGTGTAGAAAGCTTTCTCAGTAACCCAATACATATTGCCTTGGGTTGAATTTTAAGATTCCAAGACAAACATAAAAACTGATATGGAGAAAGAGTGTTTTAATCCAGGTGATTGTCTGTAGATGCACTACGTTGTGGTATTCAATCACTAGCAATTATAGAGGAACATTTATGTTGGTGAATCCATGGAAAACCCTCTGTAAGCTCACCTGCCTCTAAATGCAGCTCACATGGTAATAGAGTGGCAGAGCATTGCCCTTCCTTCTCTTTCTTAATTGCTTTTCTGAGCCACAAACCTGTATTGTACTACTTCTGCATTTAAATTCTATTGTAATTCCTATAAGGACCTCTGTTACCTGTTCATTTTGGGGGTTTTCGGACTTCTGCATGGAGTTTGCTCTTGGGCGCTTCCCTTTTTCCACATGTTGTGACTTCTGGTTTTTACCCTTACACAGTTTGGCTTTAACTTCTCCCTTCCAGTCTCAAGATTTTTTCTGCCTTTGGCAAAAAATTTTTAATTCCCAATGAGCCTACCCACCGCTTTTGCTTTCTGTGAGAAGGAAACATCACAGCTAAGAGTTCTGTTTGACATTTAGACCCAGAACTAAAAAAAGATGAAACTGCAGCATCTTATGAAATCTTCATTTAGCAAGTCCATGATTTGACGGATTTGCTCAGCAAAGCTAACACAATAGAGTTGGACCCTACTCTGTTCATAAATCAGCCCCCCAAAAGAAATAAATATAATCAAAACCATGCTTGGTCTTCAGGGTGACTCCCTAGCCCTAGGAAAGTTCAGCTAATCCATGTTTGCACTTAAATGCAGTCCAGAGGGTTTCAGGAGAGTGTCTAGTAGTTTTTATTCAGAATTCTCCTATTGACCTGTTGAAAGAAACAAATTAAAGTAATTCCACTTGCAGACCTTGCTTTCCATCCATGCACATTTATCACCACTGAGGAGCACAAGCTGAAATTTATCCTATGAAGTTACTGCCAACCATTTGACCACTTGGCTCTCATTCCAGTGTAATAGTTTGACACCAGATCATCCAATGCCACCTTCAGATGTGCCACCATAACATCACTTCAGGGACTCTTTGCTCAGGAAATTTCTAAACCAGAGAGAATTCTTTCATATTGAATAACCCTTAATGGATTTTTTTTTCTTTGAATTTGCCTAACATGTACATTTTTTGAGAGCCACTGCAATCCTGCTTCAAGGACTTCCATCTTCCCAGCTGTATGTTATTTAGAAACAACTTTGAATCTGAACGTGCCACCCACTAATTGCATCTGATGATCCCTGTTCTTCTCCTAGAAGAGATTCTGGTGTGCCCTTCCCACTCTACTCAAGGTTCTGTACATCTATATCACACTGCTCCTTCTTTTTCTTTTATTACCTTTGAGTGTCCTAGTTGGTTAGTTGTTCCTTCTACAGAACAATTCCCTACCACTGTTTATTCTTGCTGTCTTTCTCTAAACCTTTTTTAATGTTATTATTACTTTTTGAAGATGGTAAAAATGGAGCAAGGAGTAACATTTTCATTCCTTTATCTTAGCTGTCAGACTAAATGTAGGAAACAGGAGACACTTTGAGAGCCTAACAGGAGTGTCTGTTGCTGTGTTAAATGTCCTAAGGTGTGCAAGGCACCCATCTGGCCACTCTGATACTACTTGTAAGTGAGACTTGCACCCTTCTAAAGTGGCAGCTTGAGACTTTCATACCCTGTGGTATGAAAAATGGTAGATACCTTTATTTAGGCATTGAATTTCTGCCTGGATAGTGATATGTAAAACAGTCTAACTCTCATATGTCAATCAAAAGAGCTCCGAGTTCCAAATCAGCCATATTTCTTGGTGAAGGCAACACAGCAATAGCTGCAGTTTTGAATAAATATGTCATGCCAATCTCTTCTTTAAACATTTGCATATAAATACTGATTGAATATTTTAAAATTACGTTTCTTTTGATTCTCATTTAGAATTCTGGGGAAATGGTTCGATCATTTGTTGGCGGCTTGGAACTGATGGTCAATTTGCTAAAATCAAAGGATAAAGAAGTTTTAACAAGTGTATGTGCAGCCATTGCAAACATAGCTAAAGATGAAGAAAACTTAGCTGTTATGACAGATCATGGAGTTGTCCCTCTGTTGTCCAAGCTAGCAAACACAGTAAGTAATATTTAAACATATCATACAAACCATCAGAATTTTTTGCTTTATGCCCAACTAAAAGGTTATGACAAGAGCAGTAGATTTTGCAGCAGTTGCGAGGAAAAGCTGTAGAATCATTCCTCTCTGGGACTTATATTGGACATCAAAACAGTCTGTGTCTGCTACTAAAATTGGTTTGGAAAATGAGCTTCATTTTAATAGTTACTGTTGGAGAATATTGCTTTTCAGAGGTGCAGCTGCCATATGAAAAAAGCACAAAGGGTTGAGAAAGCAATAAATCCAAACATGCAGAAAAATCTCACTGATGGGGCTATATTTTATGTTTTAGTGCTATCTTATCTAATTTCCAGTAGTCTAAAAGTACCTTTGAAATAATATAAAAATTCACAGCACCTGCTATAAAAAGAATATTAAGGGACTTTAATAGCTCTATGCCTTACAGCTCTCTCTCTAGTTTTAATTGTACTGCAATTAAATTGGGATGCCATAAAGATGTGTGGGAATACAATTCTGCTTTCTGATGAATTTTGTGTCATGTGTTGACTTTAATTTTTTACGTTTTTTACCTTCTTCAGAACAATAACAAGTTAAGACGTCACTTAGCAGAGGCCATTGCCCACTGCTGCATGTGGGGCAGCAATAGAGTTGCCTTTGGAGAGACCAAGGCTGTAGCTCCTTTAGCACGTTACTTGAAGGCAAAGGATCCATTAGTTCATAGAGCTACAGCTCTGGCTTTATATCAACTTTCAGAGGATCCCAACAACTGTGTCATCATGCATGAAAATGGAGTGGTGAAGGTGAGGTAGAAGCTTTTTCTTATTTTTGGGGGTTCAAACTATTGAAGAAGTTTGCCATGGTCAAAAAAAAGAAATCTTTAATTTGAAATAGTTCTTGAATACTGCTGTGTACCTCAAATTTTCTAAACTTTATCCTAAAAATGTTTGGTTAATTAGTGAATTAGGAAACAGGACTTTGTTGCCAAACATATTACACTTAGGTGGGTTTTGGGAATGGAAGTGTGACATGGACATTCACCTTCAGAGTACTTGGCTCTGAACTAGTCTGTTAGTGACATGACATCAGCATTTTGTCATTCTCTAGTGATGTTTGCTAAGGAAGTTGAGTTATCTTAATGGATGGTTGCCTAATACGGCAGTAAGTCATCTAGACATTGAGTGTAACTTGATTTGGGGACAAATTAAGATAGAATAATACAAAGGCTTAGTTTACCTGAAGCTGTTTTGGTGAATTCTGCATTTACTTATAAAATTCTTGTTTTAGGAGTTATGCATAAACACATTCTGCAAAGATCTTGTCCTAGAACAAAATTTTCTTTCAAAAAGTCTTTTTTAGCAAAGTTTTGTCTCACTAGTTGAAGGTAGAAGAGTTATTCCTTCGACAAAGGAGAGATGAGCATTATGGCTTTAGAGCTGGAGATAATAGAAGTTCTCCATTTTCATAAATTCCCTGAAAGATTCACTGTATGCAGACCTTTCATTTTTCACTTGATGTTCAGGTAAATGTATTTACAGTAAGAGTTGACTTATAATGCAGTGTTATTATGAATGTTGATTTTCTACCTCTATTTATGATACTGTACTTCATTGTGAGCAGTTTCAATTCTGGCACAGTTAATGGTCCTGAATTATCATGTGTGTGTCTGTTGTTGGCTTAAAAGGATCCTCTGGTCAAAAATCCTTAAATATGCAGTTTAAACTTGAACTTGAACTTGAACTTACTCAAATCTAAGCTACCCTGTCAGCACTGGAGAGGAACAGTTTCCTGTCACAGTCGCCTTATATTGACTATACAGCACAGAGGAATATATGCTGTTATACAGCATTAGCACTTGTTGACTTTTTAATCTTGCTTCTTTCTCTGTTCACCTGGCACAGTCCATTTTCTGACCTCCTGTCATCTGGTTTTTTTCATTTTATTATGCATATTTCAGGTTTTATAAGTTGTAGCACACTGATTCTTATGATGGACTTTTAGAATAATTCCACCTCACTCTAAGCTCACCTTTATTTTTCAGTCTTAGTTAAAATGTTTGGACTAATAAAAAACATTAATTTGTACTTCCAGATAAATAGGAATGTACAGAAAAATATAACAAGTGTTCAATGTTTTTTATTATTCACAATATTCTGGATTTTCCAGATGTGCTAGTCCAAGTGCTTGTGTTCTGTGATACCAGAGCTGAGCTGTTCATGAAGCAAATCAACACATGCACCGTGACAGCTCAGGGCATAGATGACCAATCCACCAACACTTAAGAGCTTGACTCCCTTGCTGGCACTGTTGGAATAGCCATCAAGAACTAGTAACTGGAGTTTCAGAAAGGCTAGATGGGCATTCCCAGAGGGCAAGGAGAGTGGGTGAAGATTTAATTGCACAAATGCAAGAGTCAGTACAGGGCTGAGTCTTGCATGGCCTGTTGAGTTGGTGAGACAGTAGTTGCAGCACTCTGTGCCATTGGAGAGCTTTTCTCAGTGCTTCACAGTAAATGACAATGCCTGGATGTTTTCATTCTTCCAGCATCTCCAATAAGAGTTGACTGAAAGCATACTTTGCATTTATATAGAGGTTGTTATGTACAGGTTATTCCAGGACCAATCATATTTTTTCTAGGAAACTTGTTTGGATTTCTTTGATTTTTTTTTTGTTCTTTTACCAGTTACCTGGTGTTTCAGTGATTGTGCACAGTTGTATTAATGTCACAGCCTCTGTAGTTGCGACTAGGTTGCAATATATGCCTAATCCCAGGTGTTCTTCAGCACGTGTTCATGTGCTGTGTTCATATACAAAGAATGTGTGATGCTTCAGGGAAACATTTAGCCTGTGTGAATGACACAGTTGCTGAGTGCTTTAACAGTTGGTCAGAGACTTTCTCAAAGCATTAGACTTTCTGACCATTCCTTGTTCAATGTGGGTATACATGTTTTTGTCCAGGAAACCAGTAATAAAATTATAAACAGAAAATAATTTCAATCAGATTGTTGTATTTCACATTTTGCTACTGCTTCAAACATTGTTTGAGAATCACAAAACAACAATTGTGATAGAACCAGTGTTGGAAGTATTCACCTATTTGTAACTGCACCCAAAATACATTCAATTTTCTCAAGCGAGTCTATATGATAAAAATATTGGAAAGTCACTGGTGTATATCAGCTGCCATGTGAAATTCTGAGGAGTCAAATGGGGATTTTGGAGGAGGTTTAGAAAGGCAGTTTATGAAGTTTTCCTTTTATGTTCAGTTCCACAATCAATGTTCTTACGACCAGGAATGGAACAATGGTTATGACCTGGGTTATGACCTGTGACAGATGAATGCTTTCTTTCTACCAAACACCAGAACATATTTCCTCTTTCTCAAGTAAAAAAAAATGGCTGTGCTGGAAAATAGATTTGTATTTTCAAAGATCCAGTAATGACATATGGGACACTAGACAGTAGGAGAGGTTGATAGACATCAGAGTAAGGAATAGGTATCAATTTGAATTCAAGATTGGAGATAGCCATCCGCAAACCAAGGGAGAAGAGAAATCCAGTGATGGTTTGGCAGTTTACAGCTGAGATCAGCAGGAATATCAAGCATCATTCTTTATATTTTGTCACCTTTATAGAGAAGAGAAATAGGAAAAGTCACAGGCAACTGAATGCAACACCAAGCCATCACCACATTCTTCACGGAAACCGCAGAATATTTCTCTTAAAGTTATTGCAGAGGAACAAAGATGTCCATGTGTATTTGCCTGCTGCTGAAACCTTAGAACAATCAAGCTCATTCATGAAAACATGTCTAACTGTGAGCTAAAGAGTACAGGTTTGTTATAAGGGATGCCTTTGTAAGATGAAATGTAAAAACACTGCAGAGCAAATGGGAGACTGAGGAAGTGCAGCTACTTTAATAGTGAAAAGATGAATGTAAATGTGTTTTAGAGGAAGATGTAAAGTCATCAGAAGATGCTAAAAAGTATTTAAATCATTATCCTACAGACCATAACAAGATAATGCAATAATACTCTATTCTATAGCAATCTTCTTTTCTGTTATGTTGGCAAGCTGTAGATTTGGATTGTTTCTGAAGTGACTTAGTGAGGATGGTGGTGTGATAGGACAGGCACTCATGCATGCTCATAATTTATCTTCTAAAAGGCTTCACATATTAAAATAATGCAAACTACAGACAAGTGAAAAACCTGGCTGATTATTCCTGGTCATTATTCCTTCTCAAATGAAGGAAGATGGAAGGTAATCTCTTATGGAAGTTAAATTCTGCTGTTGCACAAGTTAATTTCTGACTTTGTAAGTGATATAAAGGACTTGGTTTTGTGGATGATGATGATGATTTCAGTGTAAAGACAGCCTAGGAAGTTTGAATGGCCTCATACCCTACAGAATTGAGGCCAGTCTTTTATTATGAGGCTAATGAGACTCTGAGTAGTCTCTGAGGAGATTATTAAAGTAATGAAAAAAGTAAGAACAAGAGAAAATAAGCAGCCAAAGTCAGGCTATGGAAGAACAAAATTAATCAAATTAGTAATTCGTCTTAACTTTAAGTGTTTATACTATGTACATGCCAAACTGAAATAGTCATCCCAATTCTTATAATAGTCAAGGAAGAGGAATAGGTTTTTTACTGTTTCATCTCTTTTAATTTGGACACTTATGCAAAGATAAGGCACCTTGGTTTCTACTGGCAATATTTTTTGGTCTCTTTTGGCTGTGGTGACAGTGCAGGTTCAAAGGTCAGATCTGCACATCTATGCTGTAGGTATCTATGTTTAATGGGGTGAATCCCATCTAAGTCAGTGGAGAACTTTTAAAAATGAGCACACAGTCCATTTCATTATTAGACAGGAATGACAGAATTCTGAATAATAGTGCAATAAGGAAGAGCTATTAAAAATATTAATTTTTCTTTTCCTAGAAGAATACAGATGAGTTGAATTTATATGCTATGATGGTGATGAAACTCAATCTGCCCAGCCGTAACTGAAGCACACTTTGAGTATGATCTAATAATGCCAGATGTTTTAAATTAGTGGATCTAACTAACTTGAATCTGAGGGTTTTGAAAGAGATCTTTGGAGTATTAAGGATGGATTCCTTTCATCTAACTTTGGCTGCTTTTAAGTATAGAGTTTGAAGTAGTCTAAACTAAGACACCTTCTGTAGGCAATGGAAAGAGAGACACCTGCAGACTTATCCTAGCTGAAAATAGATGCCCAAGATATCTGCAAGGAATAGACTCATCAAAGTGCATAATTTTCTTCACTGAGCACAGAAGGTACCTAGGTGACTAGCTCAGACTAAACAGCTAGCTTTCAGACAGCTGAATTTAAATTAATATCCTCCTGGATGTTGATTTTCAACAAGCTTGTGGTACAGGGGAGGTTGCAGGGCTGGAAGAGAGGCAACACGCCAATGTTTAAAAAGCCCAAATAAGATTATAATCTGGTAAACTGGACACTATTCTCATGTTACATAGTTTTAGGACCATACGTTATAATACTGGAAGGATCATTTTAATGACCAAGTCTGACTAGCCTTGTTCATGCAAACCAGAGACATTGCTTCATTTTTTTCTGTTTGGAATAGAGTATATCTTTTAGAAAAACACTGACTCTTTACTTAAAAAATTCCAGCGATGGAAAATCCACCAGAGACATCATAACTTGTTCCAGTAGTTAAATACCTTCCCCATAAAAACATTTGCACCTTATTTGTAGCCCAAGGTTTGTCTAGCTTTATCTTGTGCAATTACATGTATGATACTTCTGTTTGGTAAACTGACAAGCCCTACATAACTTCTGTTCTCATATACATTCTTATTGAAAAAAATTAAATTGCTTGTCTCATTATCATATTTTTAATTAACTAGGCAAGTGTAATCACTGATGGAATTTCTATCTTTTTTATTCTTTAATTATATTTGTGTATCAGTTCTGAATTTTTTATTTTTGAACTTCAATTTTGGACTGAATTGCAACATACTTTTGAACAAAATTCAGTATTTCCGTAATATCTGTATGAATACTTAAATCAGGTAAAATAACTTCCCTATTTCTATGTAAACTCTGTTTGAACATCAGAGATTTTCATTATTCTGTTTGGCCACAGTTTCGCCCTCAAAGTGCGTATTTGGCCAATTTTTTACTTTGATTTCCATGTCTTTTTGGAAATGGATCCCCAGGTTAAACCTTTGCAAGCTATAATGTTGGCCTTCGTGCACCAGAGTAAAAATCACCAGAGAATTTAGACCTTGTGACATAAGCTGATTTTTTTTTTCCAGGTGATTAAATCAGATATTAATTTTTGTCAAAACACTTTAGAAATGTCAGATGACTTAGCTATCATTTTTGTAAGAATAATTCACAATTCAAAAGCAGTCACAAAATATGTTCAAGCATTTTATTGTTTTAGAAAGGAAAATATTCGGAGACCAACACGGCGACTCTTCCTGTAATGCCTTTAAAACAAAATATTGCCTTTCCACAGTAGAGGATTGCTGCTTTGGCAGTGACAAGAATCATTAGAAAACTGAAGGAGTTTACTGGCTGAGAAAGTGGTAAATACTTTTGAATTATAGAGACACAAGTTTATGAAGGTCTGCGAAAGGAATACCAGTGATTTTGATTGTAAAGGCTGAAGCTAAAAAATGCCTGTTCTGCCTGCCAATGAAATTCTACCTTTGCAGGTACCCAGTCAGATGGTACATAAATAATCTAAAACGTTTAAGGAGATCTACCCACTGAGGTGATTTCTAGTGTCTCGTAAGAGGATCCCTTGATGTTTTGACTTGAAATTTCTGCTTGAATTCTGAACTAATAAGCTGAGAAATAGTAAAGTTATTAATTTTTCTATTTATACATTTTTTCTGTGTACTGTGATGATGCTTAAAGGCATTGATCAGAGATAAGAGGTTCACTTTGCTAGGGAGTGATGTGTACCTGCATGAGAAAAAGACAGCTCCACAAAGCTTTTAATTTAAATGTAACACACAACAAGGCAGAGGTGAACAGATAGGACTGGAGTGCTAGAAAAATAATGTAAAATATTTATATGTTCATATTGCTAGTTTAAGCAAACCAGGATACATTTTTTTACTGCTAATTCATAACTGCAACTCAATCACCTTAAGTAAAATGTAAATAACCAATACTGACAGCAAGCTTTTTGTAAAAATCTAGAACCACTGGAGAGTAGCCAGTCATCCAGACTTTAAGGCACTCACACCATATGGGAACCATAACTGGTGCTGCTGGCAGGCTTTTGCATGTGTGTGCCTGTGCTGAAGGCTACATGAAGTCAAAGTAAATTAGTCGCCGTTGAGCTTTGCATTGTTCTGAGCAGCTTTTATTTTCCAAATTCATTTAAAGATATTTTTCTGTGCTGTATTATGAAAAAGTCAATTTTCTCTGTTCTTGTTCCATTGTACATACAGAAGTAATTACTTTTGGGCTAGAGGAACCATTATCCTAATGATTAAGGGACATACCTGAAATGCAGATGATCAGAGTTTTTGTCTACATTCTGATATTTTTCATTATGGAAAGTATCTAACACTTTCATATTCTACCCATGAATAGAACTGATCTTTGGCCTTACTCTGTGGTCTGGTTTATGCTATTATTTGCCCAGCATGGAAGTGCTCTGTTTTCTTATATTACAAAATACTAATGGATGCCTTCTGGAATATCAGTTGTGGTAGCTTATAAGAATATCACCATGAATGTTGAAAAATAAATTTCAAGTGCTTGGTACAATAAAGTGGGCAAAGAAGAAACTCATGCCCTAAAAACGGGACTTGATTTGTATAATCATACCTATTAATATTTTTTTAAATTGGTCTTCTCATCAGGATCCAGTCTCAAGAGATGCATGGGAGGGGAGGGGAGGAGAGGGTGGATGTGTTCAGCTTGTGCTTGTTGGTTGGTTGGTTTTGGTTTATTTGGCAAAGAAGGTATAACAGCTATAATGTATCTTCTGAATCCTGTGTGCGTTTAATCAGAGATATTTGCAAATTTTGAGTTCAGTTCTAAGTGCCAGAAGGGTTAGGCTCTTCTATTCTCTTGTAATATTCCAAGATATAAAACCAGTTTGTTTAACCACAGTTTCTGAAAGTTATTGTGAAATGTAGATTTCATATTTTTATAATGACTGTGTTAAAAATACAACTTCTCTAATTTATTGTGCAGAGCTTCCAGAAAACTGGTCATTGTTTGCTGAAGTCATAAATCCCTACAAGAAGTTTTGGCTAACCATTTTATGTGCAAAGACTTTCATAAGACCATCTTAGTGAAATAAATCAATGAGAATTACAAAACATGGGAGACAATTACTAGTCATTTCTACTGAAAACATTCTAAATCCAAGCTTTTATCACATACTATATTTATCTGGAATATAGGAAATGAAATGCAAAAGTGCTGGCACCCACTTCCTTAGGAGTATTTGGCAACAGGTTTGATTGTTTTGTTGTGGGGGCCTTTGGTGAAAACATTAAATACACAATATGGAGTTTTACATTATAAAGCAAGATTTAATATGTCTTCATAAATTAATCCAAAATATTTCCTGTAATATCTATGCAATAGTTCTATAGGGGTATAACAGTATATATTTGCAATTTGCATATTAATGTTGTAATTTTAAGTTTAGAAAAACCCCCTTTGTAACTGTAATGGTTTGCTCTGTTCAGGCTCCACAGTTCAGGCTGGAGATACGGCGCGTCTGGCACATACTCCGAGCTGATGCCTGTTGCTTTTTATAACAGTTGTTACAATTCTTGGACATCAAGAAAGAGGGCACTAGATTCCAAAATTTCTGCGTGTCTGTTATCTACAGAAAATATGCCAAATCCGTTCACCCACAAATGTATTGATCACGTCACAATTAAATTTTGGATATAAGAGATTCCATAAACTAAGTCACACACTAGCATGATTTATTCCATTTCAGGATTAATGTAAATTGACATTGTTACACCAATGTGTTCCATTGTGTTAGCAACTGCCAGGCTGCTTTAAACATTTTGCTTACAGTTTCAGCTCCAGGAAGCAGGAGACAGTAGCCATTCTACCTTCATAATAAGCAAAATGTCACCATTTATAAAGTAAGGGTACTTTTATGTAAAACATTTTGCTTTTGCACCATTGACAAAGGTAATGAAGTTTGGCTTTAGTATAGATTAAGCCTCAGACTTTAGATTACTTTTTCAAAATTTCACATTACTGAAGTTTATGATTTGTAACAAGCGTTCTGTTAAAATCTGGCTGATTGTAGATGGGAAAAAACAGCAGCCTAAGGGAGATTAGCTTATTTTTACCCAAACTCTGTGCTTCAGGAGATCTCTAATTTTGTAACATTTGGATAACAAACCTAGAGGCTGGCATAAAGCTCCTCTTGGCACATTTTAAACATCTTTTAGTCGTATAAAAAGAAGCTTGTACCACTAAGCTGTACGTTTGTTGGAGCTGTTCAACAGTAGCTATGCCCTGCAGCTCTTTTAGTGATAAATGAGCCATTTCAAATAAGGGCAATTGCAGCCAACTGTGCAGAAGGAATCATTAAAAAAAATTTAAATAGACATTTTTGAAGCTTAAAAATGCACAAACAAAGTATGTTAAATCAAAATATATGCTGCTCCTTTTAATGGAAAAGATTGCTACTGGCTAAGTCTGCCAGCTTCAATAGGTGTGCCAAAAAGCCAAAGAATCTGGCAGAATCCGCAGATAGCAGTTCCATCTTTCATCTATATTTCTTTTCTGTATTTATCTTGCTTTAGAAAATGCAGAGAATGTCTTTTCCTTCTGACTTGGCACTATTTCCAAACCACAGAAATACACAGAGCAGCTTCTTGCAATTGTTTAGCTCCCTGCACCAGTCTTATCCTTGTGACTGTGTGAATCATTTCTTTCTAAGTTGGCAATAATAAGAAAGAAGAGCATTAGAATATTTTTGTTAATGGAATAGAATCTTAGCTGAACTGTCAGATATAAAATTAGTTTTCTTAACTAAGAGACACTGGGTTTAATGGTAGGGACAGAATGCCAGGTAATTATTTTTGACATTCAGATGATCAAAAATAGTTTCCTTGTATGTAAGGAGCTATTCAAAGAATCTGAACATAAAAAATACCGAGAACGAAGTTCTTCCTTTAGAATCAATCACTCACTTTAGTTTGGCTACTCTTTGTAATCTCTCTTATGGCGCTATTGCAAAGAGTGTTCTCTGGTAGCTTTTAAGTGATAGGGCACAACTTATTGATATCACTTTGAAGGTAAAAATGTTAAGGAAAAGCCTATTTTCAGTGTGTGGATTATGGGATGGGCTCTAGTGTTATTATTCCTGGTCAGTGTTCTGTACTTTGGCATCAAATCTAAAGACCTGACAAGGCTGCCAGGCAGCACGAGCCTGATGAGAATTCTGTCCTGATTTGAGTGAGGGCAGGGACAGGATATGAATTACTGATGCAATTGTGCTCATTTTGCAATCGATTGCATGTGAAAGCTAAAATGTGTCTTCTCCTGGACTATAAGTGAAAGTTCTCATGATTTCATTTTATTGAAAATTTGTTTTTAATTAATTTTGTTTTTATCTCCAAGGGTAATTATTGGGTGTACTAATCAGCTGCTAGTCATTGCAGGATTTCCTGCCATGGTTTATAATAATTCTTGATCTCTGGAAGCTTTGTAATGTTCAAGTGAGAAAATATTACCAGTAATACTTTTTAATTACCAAAAGAGTCTGATACACTGCAAATTACACAATACCTTTGGATTTAGGGAAACTGTAGAGCTAGAGAGAAGGTGCCTTTAGGCTGATTCCAGTCTACTCATTGGGTTTTGTGTTGAAGGTATAGATAAAAATAAAGGAACTTTTCTATGACATAGGATTGAGAAAGCAGCAACTCATAAAAGTGCTTCCATACTGCTGTGCAGGTATGACAGTTCCAAATACCAGGATAAGATACATAATTAGAGCTCTGTGGAAATAGAGAAAAGTTTAAAATATCAGGAAGGTCTTTAGAACACCTAAAATCAAAATTGCCCCTCTGAAGGTCCTGTCCTTCACTAATTCTTGTCTTCTGTCTACCCTGGCTACAGGTATGTGTAGTCATACATATACCACACATATAGTTGTGTATGCATCCAGGTTTATTTGCTCTTTGTATCTCTTACATTGTATCTGTGCAATCTGCATATATACTATATTCATTAGACTGGATTAGCTCCTTCTCAGAATTCCAGAGACACATAATTGCTGGACTCAGAGGCATTACAGGCTGAGAGAATACGTATATATTGAAAAAAATTCCATCATACTTTGGAACTGGATTTGCTGAACATTTATAGTATAGAGATTATTTTATTAGTCTTTTGCTTCTCAAAGAATTTTGTCTTTCCATCAGTTGATTACTCTTTTGCTGTGCAGTAATCCTGTTGCTGTTTGGAAAGGTGGAATTGACCACCTTGCATTTAAGAAAGCTTTGAGCAGCGCTCTTCACCAAAAACTGTTAAAGAAGTTAAAATGCTATGTGATGAGAAGGCAGAGTCCTGGAGGCGATAAATAACTGTTTAAAACTCAGGAATCAGAGTGTAGGAATTAGGATGAAGTTTCGGAGCCAGAGGATCCTGTCATTTAGTATTTCGTAAATGGTAATGGGAAGGGTGGTAAATGGTGAGGCTGCAAACTGCTGGCAACACAGTTCTCCATTATAAATGCAGACAGAGACAATTGCAAACTGCAGCTCACAATGCAGAACCAGAGGTATCAAATCTCCTGTGCAAATATGTCACAGTTCAGTGCAAAGTTTTCCCCTCTGATGGATTTACTACATTGAACTGTTTTGCACACTGCATGTGCAGCAGATGCAGAGGGACTGCCAGTAACTATTGGTTAGAACTGAAAAATGTCCAAATCTTTGGGTAAGGCAATAAAGTCCTTGCAAACAATTTGGACAGAAAAAATTTCAATGTAAGATACAGTTTGAGACACCATGAAGCCCTGACTTTGCTCCTGATTGATCAGGCTGTTTCTGTTAATCATTCTGCTCTTGGTCTCATAATCCAAAAATCTTCATAAAATTTGCTGTTATATGTAGGTGGTATTTATCCTTAATTTTTTGTTGGAATCCTGGGGAGTGGGGGGAGAAACTGATAGTCTGCGTAATTCTTCCTCATCAGAAATGCATATGAGGGAATTGTATTTTGAGAAACCACTCTTTCACAAAATTTACAACATTCTGCATAAAGATACTTCTGTTCAGAAAAGGATGTTAAGTTCCTTAATTGCCATCATGAATCAAGCCCATGATGCACTGTTTAAATGAAAAAGTAGCATGTTTGAGTGGGGAGCTGATGAAGTAGAGAGTACATTTCTTGTGTGGGAGTAGTGCTTTTTCTTAAATCATCTTCCACATACTGTTTTTATTAGGTGGCAGAATGCCTCAAACATAGTCACCCAAGAATGCCCAACATAGTCACCCAAGTAATGTTGCTGTGCTTGCACTAGTGGTGTGAAATAATGTCTTGGGTAGCTGATTAGCTCCAACCATTTCATCCTACGTGAGAGACAAAATAACCACCACACCAGGTTTAAATTGTGATTTTTTTCACCTTTTGCTGTAGCACTCAGGTAGAAGGTTCACATGATTTTTTTTTCCTGTGTTAAAGCACAGAGTTGCATGGTTTTAGAAAATTAATTTTCACATCTTCCCCCACACGCTTTAACCATCTTTAGCAGAGCTTTTATGCATGTGGTACAACCTCCACTTGCCCAAGCACAACTATAACTTTCTTTTTATAGAACTAAAAAAGATCAAGCAAATGAATAAGCAAAAACATTTCCAAAACCTGAAGCTTGGAATTGAAGGTGAGAAGTTAATAAAAAAAATTGAGGAACAGGCTTTCGTTCTAATCAGAGAAAAGTTTTAAATTTAACATTTATTAATTAATTTTTCATTCCCTACTTCATAGTTACATCTTATGGGAGGGAAGGAGGCAGATCAAGGTGTCTAGTATTTCTGACATGTACAAGTCAGACAGGTATCACTGCTTGCTTGTTTGCATGTAATTCAAATTACATAAAACAAATCAGTACTTTTAAAATCTCTGATCTCACAAAGCTTCCAGAAGCCAGCAGCCATTCAAGCACTTTGTGGCCAGAGTCCTTGAGTGGCTTTGGAGAGAAGTTTTGCTTATTTTTGAAAAAATATCTGAGAGAAGTTTTGCTTATTTTTGAAAAAATATCTAACTCCCCTCTAAAGAACTGTGTGCAAATCACAAATACTTTGGTTGAATATGGCCTGATTGGAGTGCTAATTCAAACAACTCCCTTTGTTTCAGTCACCAAAAAACCAAAGCATTTATCTGCCACAATAAGTGTACATGGTAATGTTTTTCCACAATGCAGACTTTTTAAAAGCACACAGATTTCCTGCATTTGTAAATACATTTTATGACAACTGACCAAACTATTCATAAAGAAATTTGCTTTTATTATAGGAAGATGACTTCATAGTATAAGATAATTTGGTTTTCTCTAATTACAAAAAAGAAGTTTGAGAATCTTGAGAAATAAATGGTATCAGACATTTAATTTTCTGATATCATACATTTAGACTTACTATATGAATGAACATGTGGACTATATGTGTACCTTTGCCCGCAGTCCCAGATCTTTTTCTTGCTTCATCACATTCAGTTTCATATTTGTATGAATAAACCTGATCTGTGCTCATACCAGCTATACATTTATTTACCCTGTGTTCTAATTAAACATTTTCTAGTACATTTACTAATCTAAAATCAGATTATATGTTGAACAGTACCACTTTTCTTCTAGTTTATGCAAATGTATGCACTGTTGCCACCCCCACATTTTAAAACATAAGACTATAGAACAGTCTTCTTGTGTGCCACCAAAAAAACAGCTTTAAAATACACTGGCTACTTATTTCAAATAAATGCTATTGTAAAATTCACAGGGAGAACCTCCTGCTTTTATCCTCAGACTTTGATATATAAGGTTTACTAGCAAAAGCACCTTACTGGTTTTGATTATAATGATTGTATATAAGGAGACCAACCTTCAGAGCATTGAAACTAAAGCTACATTAACTTTAGAGATCAAAATCAGTACTTGCACTTGAATACAGAAGAGAGTTTGAAGTCAGTTCTTGCATAGCATATATCTTACATACTTTTAAAATACTGGTACAGTCAGATTATGTTCTCAGATCCCCATTCACAAGATAAGACTTGAGATGCATTTGAGAGAAACATTGCAAAATTTGTCAAAAGTCTGGAAACTGTAGCATCCATTCACTGCAGTTCAATGTTGTCTTCAAAGGCAGAATATTTAGAGTGCATTTCAGGAATATCAGACAAACCAAAGGGAAAAAGAATACATCATGCTTTCAGGGCATTGCTGAGGAATCAGGCAGAACCCTTCAGAATATTACAGTTAATGGACAGCTTAAACCTCATTTTTTTCATGTGACTTGCTGCTGATAGTTTATTTGCAACTGCCCGTGATTAACTTTCATATAATCTTCATATAATTGCTAGAGATAGACAAAATTATAGTATTCATATCCATAGTAATGTTAAAAAATTTGAAACAAAACTGAATTAACAATTCTTGCTCAATTTCCTACATTATCTCCTCAATAATGTTTGAGAAGGAAAGAAAAGGTAAAAGTCATTCTCCTGCAAAATGAAAAGGAAAGCAAAGAGTGAAAAAGCGGTAAGTATGGAAAAGGAGCAAGAAATACAAAGAAGAAAGATTGATCATGCTTGCAGTGATCTAAAGGAAGGATAGTCCTCAACATGTTAGTTATCGAGCCAAAGTTTACTTATGAAAGGAAAGGGACGTCCATGACATAAGTTTACAGTTTTGAGTGTCCATTCCATACAATAAGTAAGCAGGCTCATAATTTAATATTAATGAAATTAATTTCCATTGAAATGAAAAATAGCATTTTGAAGTGTCACTTTATTGAAATTAGAAAAAAAGTGCTTTATTCTCTTTATGCCACCAACAGCTTTTTATATGTTAATCTTCTTTTGAAAACTACAATGAAATAAAAATAAAATACAGAAAGTGGTTCAAATAAAAGATGTGCTATGAGACCCTGGGCTTCATCACTTTTGGATTATCAAATCTGCCTATTGTTTTTTTATGGGATGAATTTTATATCCCATAACACTTCTTGTACGTTGGAATGTTCATGATGATTGAATTCTTTCTTAATATTGCACCAAACGTCTTACAGCTGAATGTAGATTCAAGCTGTCTGCCTTTAAGGTCTCCAATTAGTTCCATATAATCGTACCTTTTAAACAAAGATTAGAAATAATTTTGATTACTTATTTTATTTAGCTACTTCACCTTTGCATGATATTTTTATAGGTAGTTAGATACACACCTGAAATAGTTGTCAATATTCCTCTGAAATCCTGTAAATAGTAAATTGAGATGGTAAAACCTTTAAACTCAGAGTATTTTAAAGTGGTTGGCAAATTTGCAGTTTTTTTAACTATTCTACATTTCACCATTTGACATTTTGTTGATTTTCTCCTTGTCACTGATATTCACAGTTCCCTGTTCTTTTATTGTGTCTTTTCTGAGAAGGAGGGCATCCTTCTCTAAATAACTATATAAGAACAAGACAGTAAAACAGATGAGGTGAAGAGAGAGCTTTAGACTATTAATAGAGGCTATTTATATTTTGTAGCTATAAAAACATTTGCAAGCATGTGTGTGTACCATATAATAATTCCCTTTAGGCATACAGGTTGTATATATGTCTCCACAGCAATGCGGTGCAACATTTAACCTTATTGGAGAATACAACAACTAAATTCTTATTTTGTATGTTACTATTGTGTGGTCGAGAGATTTCTTTTCAAGAGTGCTGTTCCCATTCAGATATTGAAGAAATAGGGTCCTTGTCCCAGATGCCTTTCAGTTTAGTTGTAACAAAGGAGGGAACTAAACAAAATAGACAAAATAGACAAAAATGGACAGACAGCAGGTAGGAAAAATGAAGCTGTACCCAGAAGGATTTTAAACGTCAAATCTATCATGGTGTAAAATCAGTTGTAGCTCACTGAAATGGTTTATTCTAATGAAATAGTAAAGTACCAGTAGTCATATGTTCAGAATACTTTCCTGAGACTATCAAGCCCTACTTTTCTTTTCCTCTCGTTTCCTAGCATTTTGTGGGATTCATCTTGCCAACAGTCATTTTGTCCCAGGTGGTCACACAAGAAAAGTGACTTGCCAGGGACAATTCACCTGTCTTACGTCCTGAGTTAGGTGAGTCGGTTTAAGTGCACAAAAAGCTGCAGGCAAGTTTGTTCTCCTCCTGACTTGAAGTCCTGCACCTCCTTGCAGGAAGTGCACAGGTTTTCCAGCTCCTGTACTCTTTCTGAGGGAAGATGGGAAAGATAAGAAAGAAGAGAGTTCCTGGCCAGCCTGCTGGCTACCACCATGTTCAGGTGTACCTTAGCCCAGGCTGCATCCTTTGGACCTCCTGATACCCCCCAGCCATTCTTGAGTGACTTCAAAAAATTGCCCTTTTCCTGTGGCTGCCGGAATAGAGATATGTTTTGTGGAAAGGGAGAAAAGACAGAAATAGGACAAGAAAAGAAAAGAAGCCAGGTATAATCATCCCAGAATTTCTCCCACCCCAGCCAGAGCGCTTCAGTTTTACCTATTTACACCTTCAGAATGAGTGAAGTAGGCTGCACCAGGGGTTGCTCTGACTTTAGTCACAGGGAGGAGAGACCCTGTGCAAGGGCGCATCAGCACAGTGAGTGTCACCCCTGCCCATTTTTTGCCTTGACTGGAATTTCTTGGTACTGGATTTTGTAAAGCTGCTAGCTCAGTGTTCCCTGGTGCATGGGACTTAAGTTTGAAATTTGCTGTCTTTGTGCCACCTAAGAAAACAAACAAACAAAACACCCCATCATTTACATGGCCATTTTTCTTCTTTAAGAGTCTAGATATGGTACATGCTGTGTTATCCTTTTGTTCAGCTAAAAGGGCAAATCAGGAAATTGACCTGAATTTTAGTTTAGAAACAGTGACTTAGCCTCACCTTCATTATGCTTTGATTGTGGAGTATGTTTTATTATTTATAATTTAATTTTATGAGAAGTATTTTCATAGGAGCATGTGTAACATAACACTCAAGCTAGGTGCTTTAATATTTTCCAGTGTGCACTGTGGTGTTGAAAGTTAGAAAATGCTGGCTGGATCTAGACTGATACTTTCTTGGATAAGCCTCTACCATATGCTTTTATTTAAAGTATTTTTTTTCTTTTAGGTTAGATTTATAAAAAATATGTGAAAAATGTCTTTTTTTAAAAAGTAAGTGTTACGCAATTAGAAAATCACAGTGCTAGAAATGTAGCATCCTTCAGGAAATGCTGCATGTAAATCTAAATTTAAAAAAAAAAGAAAGAAAAAGCAAGTTCTACCACCAACTGGAAATGCTGTGTCAATCTACAAGATGTTGTACTGAAGTGTATGTCTTTAGTTCCAGGAATTTTAAGCTCTATGTGAACTCTGACTAGCTTCCTGGGATAGATATAATCTTGTTGAAGGAGTTTGTCCATATTTCCTTCTGATTAGAAAAATTCAAATAAGATTTGTTTTACAGAGCAGAAAACCTAAAGAAGTCAGGACAAAAAGGGCATTAAGTATTTTTTTATATAGTTATTTTTTATTCATAATTTTCTTTCATGTTCACAGGACTGTGGGGTATTTAATAGGCTGATCTTTTTTATCTGTTTTGTGTGAGCAGGGGAGCCTCTTTTCAGCAGCCTTGTTCTACACTTCCCATTGTTTTAAAAAACTTGTTGTGGACACATCACATAATTAACCCCTTATTTAAAGATTTTTCTAAGCAAGCCTCTATACTTCCTGCAAACATGACACCCTATGCTTCCTGCTTCCCCCCTCTGAGTCTGGAAGCTGCAGTGACCGTGGCTGAAGGAAAGTGAGTAATTTTAAGTTATTGTAACCAGTACATGGAGACCACCTGAGATTTTTTCAGATTTAGGGTTTGTTGGTATAATACTTACCTCTGCTTTCTCTGCTTTTAAATCCCCTTGGGCTACTTCTTTTATAGAAGTGAAAAATTCTAGAAAGACATCACTGTTTGCAGTGATACAGGCTAGACACCAACATGCTGAGGTGCAGTTTCACTGAAAAGAGTATGGAGATTTTGTAGTCAACAAGAATAACATTAGCCAGCAATGTGTCCTGACAGCAAAGAAGTCACAATTCTGGACTTACAGCAGGAGCACATCCAGGAGGTTGAGGGAAGTGATTGTTCCCTTCAGTTCCCATTAGATCACACCTAGAATTCTGCACCCAGCTTTGGTCTTTGATGTAGGGAAGATATGGATAAACCATAATAGGTTCAGTAGAGGACCACTGGGATGGTCAGAACCTGAAGCACTGTTCTGTGAGGAGAAACTAAGGAAACTGGGCTTTTTCAGCCTGGAGAAGAGAGATTTTAGTGGACTCAATAGCAGCCTTGAGTTCCTACAGGGAGTTCAGTCATCAAAAAGATGGAGCTAGGCTTTTCACAGCGATGCATGGTAAGAGGATGAGAAACAATGAGCATAAACTAAATCAAGGGTAACTGAGCACAGGGAAAACCTTTTTGTCCACCGGGTCAGTCAAACATTGCAAAAGGTTGCCAAAGATGTTGTGCCATCTCTATTCTTTAAGTTTATCAAGATCAGATTTAAGATCTCTGGGCAACTTGTCTGACTTGTATCTGACCCTGCTTTGAGCGTGAGACTAGGCTAGAGACCTCCTGAGAGCCCCTCAGTTCTGAATTACTCTGTGATTGTGTTGTCATAATGTAGTGACACAATTCTGGGGTAGTAATAGCATAGTCTTAATTGTTCTGAATATTTAAATGATTTGGCTGTGCATTTCTTTTGGAATCAAGAAGTGCTACATATGCCCTGTACATTCTCCAAACAGCTTGTATTTGTGCTTATTTACTGGTATGACGTGCAAACTGTGCAAAAATATTGGACTCTAGCCTTAGAATATAGATACCTGCCAACAGAAAATGAAGGCTACATGGTGCTGCAATTTCTCTGTCTATGGAAAGTGCCTTTTATGTGCCAGAAAGAAGCATTTATACCACATGCTTTTTTTACTGCTTCTCACATCTGTTAACGTTTACATGTGTCAGAAAACAATACCTGAACAGTAAAGGGAAGGGATACGTGAAGTTCAAGGGTATTATATCAAGAAAAATGGCATATCATATTACACTAGTACATTGGAATAAAAGAAAAGGAAAAAGATTTCTTGGACTTGTCAAATATATCTACTACATGGGTGTAGTTTGTATATACTACCTATGAATGCATTTTCATACCTGAACTGAATGACCCAAGTTGCCAGTAAATTGAACTGAACCCATGAAAGGGTCAAGGAGTGATAATCAGGAGGTGAAAGAATTATAAATGTCTTGGTTTATTAAAAAAAGATAAAATTTTGTTTCATTAAAGGCAGGATTTATATCAAAATCTTCAAAGTTGGATTCCTAAATAGAATTACCTACTTCTATTGAAATATTTTGCATTTTTGATAATCTTCTCTTCAGCTGTCTTTTTGTTAGTACAAAAGGAGTAAGTTAACTGACAAATGTTGCTGTATATCCACAGTCTGTAGAGGCAGCTACTGTATTGGGTAGTGTTTCCAAGAACAATCCTTTGAAGTCTCACTGTGAAAATCCTGAGACACAGTGTAGTACTAGATTTTGTATGACGTGGCAGTTCTTGCAGATGTTACCACTGGCAAGTGATTTAGAAGAGCGGCAAATTAGAGAGAAACTGATCTATGATCCCCTGAACACAGAAGGAAAGAATCCGTTTTAGATACCTTTGTCGCTATACGACATGAGATAAATCACACACAGACACCTCGCCTCGAGCAAGGGCAGAAGAAAGAGGAAGTTTATTGTAAGATTCTAATTTATATATATTACAGAAGTTGTTCACCATTGGTCTGACAGTCTAACTTCCTCTCAGAACACACTTGTCAAACTAAAGGTCCATCAATTCTCACTTCCTGTATCAAGGAATGTAAACAATTGTTGTTTACATAGAGGGGTGTGTGGGACCTGACTCCAGGAATTCGAAAACAACAGAAGGCTACAAAGAAACATGCAAAAGCAGGGGTGACATACCTTTGTAAAAGGTATGCATATGTACCACTGGTTCTTTAGGCATCTTGATTGGGTCCTTTGTACCAGTTTCATGCAGGATTCTGTTCTGCTGATGATACCTCACCCTGATTTTCCAAAATGAGTCTGCAATAAAGAGCATGGACCCTCCCCTACAGCTATTGTCATTGCTTAATATTGAGTTCTTTGTGGAAAGTGACAGAAAAAATACCTCTTCTTCCATGTCTTTTGAGCCTAGAAAGAAGTGATTTGCTAAAATAAGAGATAATTAACCTTAATTGAGTCCTACCTAATGTGTAGTCATAATAAAGGCAAAGGTCATTTTTTTGGTTTTTTCCTATGTTCCTACTAGATATTGTATCTCCAAAATATTATTTTTTGATTAACATCTGCTCTTTCACATGAATACTTGTTTGAAATTATTATGGATGTTGGAGTTCCACACTCATTACACTGAAAAAGCCTTGCATTAGATCTGTGAAGATGCAATGTATAATCACATAGGACATAGGATTTCCTTGCCCCCAAACTTAACACCTAGAGCTTTACCAAAACCACCATATGAACGGCATGTGCATACGTATTTTTGGGGTTGAGTCAGGGATATGAAGAATCCATAGCAGTTTTCTTCTGTTAGTTGCACAAGAAAGTTGTGAGGCACCAGAAGAATCACTTGGCAATTTAAGCTGATGAGAAATCGGTTCTTGACAAATAGCAAAGAAGAAAGATCTTTATCCAGCAGTATTTCTGAAGAAAAAAGTAGAAGTTAAACATTTGATAAGCTTGCCTTCTGAACTTTGTGCTTTGTAGAGATGCTTTATCATTATAGGTAGACCTGTGGTCTCCTTGGTCTTATGTCCATTTGAAGTCAGTGGTGAACCTTCCACTGACTTTTCTGGTTGATGACCCTGGCCCAGGTTTTGCACACAAATAAAGTATGAAACATGAACCTTTCTCATATCATTTCTTCTCATGTCATTTTAACACTAGCCTATCCTTTCTGAAGGGTTCATATTTTAAGAGTTCTACCTAGCTACTTGGACCTAGATATGTGATTACAGTAATGGAAGTTTTAAGAAGAAGGATTGTTAGAAAAAATTATCATTTAATTGATGCTTAATTGATATAATACTGCTTCTGGCATAATTCAAGCCTATCACAGGCAGTCTTACATGTTGCATTTAGGGGTCAAAGGGTGAAAGGTGACTGGAAAGATGCTTGTTTTGTACATTTGGCTAACACAAATACTTCCTCAAGTACAAAATGCTTTGATCTCTCTAAGTAAATGCCATATGTGTGCAGCTGTGGCCCATGCCTCACGACTGCTGGAAGGTTAGGAAAAGGTAGCATATGAATTTGATGTCTGCATTCAATTTGTGCTTTTATATTTAGCAGTTCATAATTTTGTGTAATATTTTAGCTGTATGAAAAATATGCACCAGAGTTGAGTGATAACAGATTTCTCTGTGGTTTAACTCAACATTGTTTGGGTGAATACAGATTCCTAAGTATTGCAGACTGAAAATACAGGTTTTAATTAGAGCTGTCTGAGCTTCAAAATACCTGAACGCACATTAAGCCTGGCAAATTTTCAGAAATCTGGGGGTTGCATGGAGCTGATTTAAGCTAAGCAAGACTCTTCTCCTTTCCAGCTATATTGCATTTGCAGTTGCATCACTGTCTTGCAACACACTGAAATGAGATCCAAACCCGTTATTAATGGTTTTCTGATACGTAAAAATGTTTTATCACCAAAGCTTGTCTTGTGTCATATTCATGTTGAACAGTACCTTACTCCTAGGGAATTTCTTCAGAAAAATTTGAATTACTTCCAGGATAAAGGATCTACTACACATGACTGAAAAGCTGAATCAACTCCAAAAGTTTGGTGCATTTCTTGAGCTTTTGTTTCTCACTTTTACATTCAAATGTTTAAGACTGATATGCCCAGAACTATATTCCCCAAGATATTTAACATGAGTAGTAAATTGTGACTCACATGACTCAAATAAAGAATGTGCATTTTCTCCTTACAATAGCAAAAATACAATCACAACCAACAGACAGGCATAGTGCAATAAATAAGAAATGCAGAAAATAAGACATGACAATACCAATTCACATGTACAGATATGATAAAATATAATGCCTTGCTCTTTTATGTGGATATAAATAGATAATTGCATACAGAAGTATACAGGTTGTAGATACACGTGTCTGTATAGTGCAGTGTTCTTAATATGATTGTAAGTATTTATCAGATATGTGGGTTAATTCATGCAATTGTTCTAGATATGACTTGAACATTATTGAAACAGCAGCACACTGATTTGTTTTTTCTCCTCTGTGTTTTTGCTAGCTCCTACTGGCCATGGTAGGCTCTACAGATGACACTCTGCAGGAGGCAGCAGCTGGTTGCATAGCAAACATTCGCAGATTGGCTCTGGCAACAGAAAAAGCAAAATATGGCTGATGCTTCAGCAGCTTTTACCAACACACTTGTTTAGCAATTCAGCTACATTTAAATACACAATTACTCCTTCTAGCATCTGTATTTCAGAGCAGAGCTCATCTATCTGAAGATAATTTACTAAAAACAAATCTGTGGAAACTTTCTTTTGATTTTACATTACTGGTTTGTCACCCCTAGGTTTGATAACACACTCATGCCTAATTTTGTGTGTCTTTTAGCATTACATCCATTAAAAGACCATCAGTTAAGATATGTCAAAGACATTTTCTACAATTGATATGCTTTTATTTTAATTCATTGTAGATATACATGAGTTTGCTTATCTGTGACATTACAATAAACTTTGCTTCTGTGTGTGTGTGGTTATGCAGCAATTTATGAATGTCTTGAGTAATTCCCTGCATTATAATCTTGTCCAGTCGTCCTCTCATTAAGCTTTTTCATGTTTGATCATTTGTGAGTCACAGGAGAGTAGAAAATGCAGATACATGAATCTCACATCTGGCATTATATAAAGACTGCAAACAGCTGTAGCAATAGACATCACTCCAAATTTCCTATTTCTATCACCATCAAACAAAATAGTGCTTAATTTTATAAGTAGCTGGGGAAATGTGTTTTAATTAACACTTTTAACTCAGCTCTAAATAAAGAGTTCAATATTAGATTTACATTTGCACATTATCTTTTTGTGGTTTTTAATTTTTAAACTGAAGATAACATTGTACTGATATAGCTACTTTTTTTTCTGTATAAAATTATGTTCAGAATTAGTTCCTTTCAAAAATGCACAGAAATTATTGTTGATATTATAAATTATAGACCCACTGTATGTACCATGCTAAATAAATAATGCTAGGACATTTCTTTGAGAGCAGTAATGTCTTAATTACCAACACAGACTGCTCACAAAAATGCAAAAAGCCAATATTTAAATGTCTTGCATTTGTCAAGGACTTACTTCTGAATCATTTTTTTACTTCCCTTAATAATTAACAATTTTCTTGGTTTAGAAGCATTTCCTAATTTTATTATTTTCCTCCAACTAGCATGACTTCTCAAGGCAACTAACGTTCTTGCTAACAGAAGCTTCTGAGGAAGACATAATGCCAATCCACTTTTTTATTTGTGTTTTCTCTGAAGCAGACATGAAAACTCATTTAAAATTTCATTTTGGAAGACTTGTGCAATTCCGCAAAAGGAGAATTACACTGGGCTCTTAGGGAAGGTGTACAGGGCATTTTAAAGGAAGCCAGCTATGAACAGATGCTGACAGTGTGGAAATCAAAATGTCAATCCAAGTAGTATTTTTTGATCAGTGCAAACACCAACATAGTCACAGGGTACATCACAAGCTCCATCAGCATCCAGTGACCACATAAGTGCTATTTTAGGTATTTTCAAGCTCTGCCCCACAGGCCTGGTATGTTATTTTGAATAAACTTGTCTATATTATTACACTGATGTCACAGCTGTAGTAGTATCATATGCTTCATTGCTATACCCAAAAATACTTCTAAAATAAATGCTAATTACAAAATTCACTTGAAAGAAAAGAGGCTTGATTTTATTTTTGTCTTTTCTGTGAGAGAAGATACGGCTACAAATAGTTTATCACAGTCTCACTTATGAATAACACGTAAAATGGTAGCTTATTTTTCTAACTGTTGAAGGGAAAAAAAACTCCCTGAAAATAACGCTTGTCCTTAGCATGACCTCTCAAGGCACACTTGACTGTTTAGCATGGATTTCAAATGGAATAAGTTCTAAAGCAAGCTTAATTTTATGATTCAGGTGTCAGGGCAATAAATGTCATGTTCCTGACAATGAAATGGCCTCAGTTTGCCATTCTCACTCACGCTGGTAGCCCTTATGCCTTCAAGTAGTTAATCTGAAACCTTTATTTTAAGACCTCAGACAGTTAATCCCAGACTTAAGCTAACTTTCTTGTGCTATTTTCTTTTCCTTTACCATGCCTGCAGTTTTAAAGTTCTGTACAAGGAGAAGAATTGCTGAAATTGATACAGATCACCACACAGGCAAAGAACTAGTATTAGAAAAATACATCTTTTTTGGCCATAACTGGTAGATTCCATGTAATTAATACAAAGAGATTTAGTTGTTGGAAAATGAATAAATGAATGTGATCCCTGGCCCCTGTGAGCAGTGCAGTACAGCGTGTACATTTGAAAAGCTTCCACTTTGTCCACAGATCTGCGCTGAGTTTCACAGCGCTGCTTCAGAGCCCTCTGAAAAGGGATCCTCACAAAGCTGGGTCCCCCATGCTGCTCACACAGCCCTCCAACCCTCCTGGCAGTGCCCACCAGCCTATTCAAGCCCTGGCACCAACCCAAGGCACTGCCCAGGCCCAGCATTCCCACCACGTATAACCAGGCACCAGCCAGCTCCTGCTCCCTAGCTCCCATGCTTGGAAGGGAAATGCCTTCACTCCTTGCTCTTTCCACCAGCTGCTGCTTGTCCATATAAACCTGTAGCCTCTTAGGAAATATGGTTATAGTGTGTATATATATGTGTATGGCTCAGTATTATTTTCAACTCAGAGCAATCCAATGTACAAATTATTTTAGTTGTAAAAATGCAGTGATTTAGAAAGGGGAGTCAGGCTTTGTCCTGTTCATTTGCCATCATCTGCTCGGTCTGCTCCCTCTGGTTTTTCTCTATGTGGTTCCTACAGTTTCACAGTTTTGTAGTATGTCCTTTCTTCCAGTTTATTTACATTAATGTTACCATCAGCAGGGAGTATCCATCACTTTTCACAGTTTCAGGAGCCAGCTCCCAACTCTGCACACTGCCATGCTCCAACTGGCAGTCACACCACCAGGCCTGCTCTTCACCAGCTGCTCATTGTCAGCTTTGTTCCTCAATTACACTAAAATATCAAAAAACACAGGGTCCACAAGTAAGAAGAGTTGTCACGAGAAAGTGTTGTTTTGAGTGTGGAAATACTAGAGTTGATGAGGAAAAAAGCAAGAGAAGAAATCTTTCACCTTTATGCAATTATTTCTGGAACATTACAGGCCCACCACATCTTTCAGTCTATACATCTGTCAGCAGCAAGATAGCTTTTCTTCTACCACTCCATGACTTTATGATTTATTGCTTGGTGACAGATAACCATTATCAATAATTTAATTGTCCCAGGATGTTCAAGCTACACATTTGAATCTGGGATTTATGTTCATTTCCTTTTAGTGTTCATGCTAATGACAAGTGCATGTGCTCTGACACACGATATTGTCTCCAAGTTGTAAGAGAAATATAAACTTCACGGCCTGGGTGCAAGGAATCTGTGATATATTAGGGGCTTTGTTATTCTGCTCCATCACCAGAAATTTCCTTTGGAAAGTAAATGAGCTTGAGACTCACAGGGCTGTCTCAAGATTTGACTCAGTAATATGCTAACTGATCACTTTGTGTGAAAGCATGGTACCTCTTTCATTCCATGTCTCCTAAAATGAGTTGAGTGAGCTGCTTACACTGGGGGTCAGATGTGAATCATCCCAGGAGACTGAACTAGACAATATGTTAGTTTAAGAATTTCATCTCATAATAAATTAAGTGGTTGTTCCTTGCACATTTCCACCAAAATAATCTTTGTTTTATACATGACAGCAGGATGACTGTGATGGAAACATGTAATGTGTTTCTTCAACAGTGGAATTCAAGTTTCCATGCAGGCTGTTTGCAGAGCTTATTTCCAGTCAGAAGCAGACTGCTCCCCAACTGCAGATTGTGGTTTGCCTCTTCTTTGGCCACTTAAACTTCGTCACACACTGCTCAGGATCCAGAACAACAGAAAGAGGCTGTGCTGCATGTTGGCCATTCTTTAATTCAGGAAGCCGAATGGTCTGTTCATTGACCTGGCACAGGCCAGGACCAGAATGTTTCAGCCGTGGTCATTGCTGTGGTAAGTTACATTGCATTCCTTTCTAAAGGAATTAATTTTGCCACTTACAGTTCTGTCCCTCGCTTAAACAGTGATGTTCCTCAGTGTTCAATATCTTGCTGCTTTGGCTGTTGAAAGAAGCCAAAAGTTACCCATTTTCATTAACCTTTTCCTTGAGTGCAGTTTTCACTGTAACTTGTGCTTTGCTTAGTTATCAGTTCAGTAATACAACTTTCTGGGAAGTATTTCCATGGACAACGTCACCACGGCTTGTTTTTATCCTTTTGACTTGTTTTTGTGCTATCTGCCAGACACCTTTCAGTTGGCAAGTTACTTTCTCTGTTCCAGTTGTTGTCATTGGCAAGTTATGTGTTTTTATCCTGGTCTACATAGAGCACAGGACCCTTCAGTTGCTTGATCTTTTACAACTGCAATCAATTCTACTTTAAGCACAAATGTTTTCCTTCTGAAAGGCTCATCAGTGCACGTAAGGAAGTGTTGACTTTGGCTTGCATACAGTATGATGTGACCTAATCCTGCCACTTCTGCAGTTCTGCAGTGACACAAAGCCATCTTCACTAATTTCATGTTTTCTTCCATCCTGTAAGAGTCCTGACATGGTGACAAGGGAGTTTGTGGCCAGTCAAAACCTTTGCCTCTTGTTACTTTGACTGTATGTTGTAAAAGGACCATAAGGATGACATTGTACTAATGCTGAACCATGAAACAAGAAGTCATAAATCAGCAGTTTTCAGTCAACTCCCCATTGCACCAGGATTCTGAATGCCTTTAAAGCTGCTTCATTCTCCATTAGGTAAGAAATGGCCAAGAAGCTTTTTCAATTGTTCCTTGCAATTGGTAGTGGTGGTAAGTTTTTGTCCAGCCATGCTGCGTCACATCCCACTTCTGCAAGGGCTTGGTGATGGCAAGAAAACAAAGCTCAGCACCTGTGCTCCAGTGGGTGCTTCTGGCAGCAGTTTTCCTCCCTCAGCTCAAGCTGAGCTTTGAACTGTACCTTCTAATATCCAGATTAAATAGCTAGGGATTTGTGTCCTGCTTCTGAAAAAAAAAAAAAAAAAAAAAAAAGCAGCTTTAATTTTAATAAAAATGGTAATTAAAAAAATACAGATGCTGATAAAATTAAAAACATATGATATGGAGTTGAAATGATTTAGTGCTAAAAAATGTTGGTTGATTCAGTAGTAGTTAAACTTCCAAATAACTTGTCTTGAACAAGCAAATAGTTATAAGTATTTGGCTATGTGTTTTTTTTTAAAAAAGTGAACACAGATCATGTTGCTGGTTCCCTCTACCACTAACTGGTAAAGGCTGCACTATAAAATTAGTGCAGTAAACCACTCATCTTTCCAGTTGCCGCATTCTCTGCCCCAGTTGACAGCCTTTTGGGGCCTCCTTGGCTCCTCAGCAGAAAGCACCAAGTGCAGTTCTGTTGCTCTAATGAAAACATAACAACAACGTCTGGGAAGCCATAGAATGATGCAATAACCGTACAGCTCTGCTTCCTTTAAAGTGATGAAGCTTGCATATTTGCCTGGCTCCAGCGTTTTACTCCTGCCAGTATTGTACTGTAAAGAGACTTGGCAGAACACGTTCAAAGGCTGTTCGTGGTTTTTCACTCAGCATTAAACCTTCCAATGACGGAAGGGTGGGGGAACACATATTGGGACAAACAGACACTCAAAAAGTCAAAAAGAAAGAGGAGAAGGAGGCTGGTGGTAGATGGTCAGAAGTTATGTAAACCTTGGTTATGGGACTGGGGTTGATTGGGGCTGAGCTGAGACCCACTGGAGGACATCATCAGGTATTAAACCAGTGGGTCTTCTCTGCCCACTTTTCAGGGGGTGATCAGCCCAAAAGAAAAACAGCTCCTAATGTTCAGAGAGAACAGATCAGTATTGCTTCATTCTCATAACCAAAGTCGTGCTGTCCTTGATAAGTGCTCAGTTACCATGAATGCAGTAGTCAGAGGCTCTAGGATTGCCCTTTTTTGTCCTGTGTTTGCTCAGCATAGGGAAAATCTGTGTCCCCATGGCTGCCGGTCTTGCTCTGCAGGCCTTCATTGAACTCATTTATGGCTGACTCTTTTTTTTTAACAGCACCATTACAGAAAGACGACTACCTAGTCCTTACCCCTGCATGAGGTTAGGTAGGAAAATATTCAAAGTGACGCTGGAGCAACTCTTGGAGAGAACTATTCCATACGCACTTGCAGATGAGGGGCAAAATATGTACAGAAACAGAAGTTATGGTCAGATTGATGCCTCCTTCCAACCCGTTCCACAACTGTCTGTGGTGGGGTGTCATGTAAAAGGAAAAATATTTGGAAAAGCGGACATCTGTGGGCCAGCCTTGGTATGCTTCCCAGAATGTAATGACTAGGTGAATGTTTTTCAGCACAGCAACTAAGGAATATAGGTGACTGCCAAGCGCTGGATCTGATGTGGGGTGAAGAGGTACAAAACAAAGAGGAGTGATTTGTCTGAAGAAAGTGGGGTTTAATTATTTCCAAACACAGCATTAAAAAAAGCACTACAAAACAAAGAGGAGTGATTTGTCTGAAGAAACTGAGGCCTAATTATTTCCAAATTTGGCATTAAAAAAAACCCCAGCAACCCAAACCAGAACTCTTTCCAGTCCCCTCAGGTTGCTTTTCAGATTTTTGCAGATCTTTAAGACGCTTCTGTTGTCTGGACGTGCTCTTTTCTAGAGCTAGAGGCTTGGGTCTCTACAAGTATGGCTGTAGACTCCCTACTGTGGACATTTCTACATCAACAGTTACTGAGATCTATGTTATGATTTGAGTTCCACTGGCAATTACTGATATCTAATTACCACTTTATCTGTTCTGAACTTTGTAGGAATGTGTAATAGAAACTACTTCAACTTTTACTAGAACTGCATTTGAATTGTTATCTCCTCTCCTACAAGGCTGCCACATCCACACCCAACATCTCAAAAGAGCTGAAATATATTTCAGCTTTAAGAGGAAAATACTGTGTACTCTACCATGTGCACTCTTGCTCTAGGAGATGAGAAGTGCAGGCTCAACTGTCCCACAGCACCCTCAGAAACTTCAAGACTCAGAGTCTTTATCAGAGAAAGCAGGTATGAGACAAGCCCCTTGAGGCCTTGGAACAGCTATTCCATATCATGGACAACCATTACAACTAGGACAAATCACAACTGTGATGCTGGTGCCTCACAAAGTACTGGCCAAAACGCTGAATTCCACAAGCAGTTTTAGGGATGTGAAGCATCTTTTTGCAACCTCGAGTTTAAGTCCTGAGAGGCTGAGATCAAGCACAGGGCTTCTCTGTGGGGTTTCCCAGTACCAGCAGTCCCAATGGAGGTGTTAGCACCCTGAAGCGTTTGGCAGGGGGCTGATAGGCAGCCTGGGCTCAGGGCTTCCACCGTGCATCTGGCAGGGTGTGCACTAGATGCAGAGGCATATATTTTCATAGCAAATCTAAGCGGCAGTTTAGAAAAGCTGACCCAGCCAAAGAAAACCTTGGAAAACCCTGCAGAATGAATCAATAAAACTGTCTAAGAATTTAATCCAATGAGAAAGTTAGAAATTGTCAGAAGTCCATGAGATTTACATTCCTAAATTAAACAGGCCAACGAAGTAACAAGATTGCGCTTCTGTAATCAACTAGTAGCAGTTTTACAAAGTTGTAAGAATGTGGGGGAATTCAGTTGCAAAATGTGGCTGCCACCTGCAGGTACCCTTTCAAGGAAGTCTGTGCAACAATAGGTGAATTTTACTTAGCTGAGACAGGTAACATTTTGCCTTGACCAGTAGCAAGTGTGATTTGGGTAGGTATGTCCTGAGCAACTGCAAAAGAAATAATGGCAAAACAGCTGTGTGAGAGCCAAAGATAGGCTGCAGGCTACCCCTGGAGAGCTCCTGTTGGCTGAGGATGTGCTGCAAACCCAGCCTGCTGTGGCAGCAACACTGCCCTGGGCAGCCCTGGGTGGTAAGTAACTGCATAAAAATTCCAGACATGGACTGTTGGATATCACTCCTGCCCAAGGAAAGTCTGAGGGGAGGGATGGAGGAGTCACTTTCAGTGATTCCCACTTGTTGATCTGATGTGCAGGCACCCTGCGTGCTCCAACCCTGGGAGCACCAAGGCTGCATGACTGCACTCATGCTCTCTACCTCTCACCTGGCTCTTTGCTGCAGGGCCCAGGTGAGAGCAGCTGCACTTCAGCTGCAGGGGAGGTGCTGGTCAGTCACATTGCTGTATGGAAGAAACTGAGGTGGAAAGAAAGGTTTTATTAAGGAAGGACTTTAACAAGAAGCAAGGATTTTGTTTCTTAGCCTGATAAACACAGATTTAGGGATCCTGCACAATAGAATGGCAACCCAGGCTGCCAGGATCCAAAGCCAACCCCTCTTTTGGGAAATCATTCTGGCTGACAAGGGACATGAATCAATGCTGCATCTACTCAGAAAAGGGATGTGTGGCCTTTACTACTCTCATGCTGCTCCCTTTTCCATAAATACACAGAAATAGTGGCTCTCTGCTATAAGAAGAAAGCTTCAGAAAGTTTTAAAGAAGTATTTTTCTAGTGGGGATCCCATCATGATCTGTGAGCCAAATGCCCTGCCTGTTACAGCATTAACTGAATTTTATGGGGATGCATCTCAGTAGGGCATTCCTCCAACCTGTCCAGACCCTGCTGCAGTGAGACCTTGAGCCCTGACAAGCTGCTGAGAAGCAAAAGGACTTGAAGAATGAATATGTACACAGGCTGTCCTGCCTCCAGTTCAGAGTGTTTCCTTCTGTCTCAGTCTGATAACTGTACAGTCTCCCAAAACCTTTTCAGATGGCTGCTGCCCGGCAGGTCCCAACAGAAGCAGGGTAAAAGAAAACTCACAGAAGGTTTGGTATCTCTCTGAGCAGTCTCAGTCTCTGGTAGATTAGCAATGCAAACAAACGAAAGCGTCTTGGAACTAGCCAGGGACGTTTGGCAAACCCATGTGTTTGTGACTGCTACCTTCTTTGGAGACAATTGACATGACTGTGTCCTTTCCAGGCATTTCGAGCATTTCTGTATTATCAGCTGCCTGGTCCAGGGCTGCAGAGTCCATCCAAGGGAGCACTGAGGTATGAGGACTGCTTGAAGCAGCTCCATGAGTAAAAGCCTTAAAAAGATAGATCTTTTATGTGAGAAATAATATTCCTTAGATGGTTTGTGAATGTTCATTGCACACTGTCTAGTGCTGCTGCCAGACAGAATTACCTTAACTGAGACTTTATGGCTCAATCCATGGAGAGTCTCCCACATAAGCACAGGCACAAATCAAAGTGCCTTTTTTCTGAGACAGTGCTCCAGGTGGGCCCAGGCATCCCAGCTGCAGCCATTTACAGGACAGTGGCTGTGACAACATTGAAAAAGATCTCAGAATTGAGTTCTCTGAACTACAGAAGGCCCAGTGGGTGTCCTCCTCAAAGGCTTCTTCAATAAAACCAGTATCTGTTCCTTCCCAGATATCTGCATTTCAGCCCATGGAGGCAGATATTACAGGCCACTGAAGGAGAAACAAATGCTGAGAAGGAAATCAATTTTCAATTGTAATACTATATAGCCAAGTGGTTTTAGTCCTGTTACTGTCTCTGGAAGGGTGAGCAGCAAAATCCTCTTTTAAGATTTGACTGCTCCTGAAGTACCCTCTTGATTTGAGATTTTAGAATTCATAATCCCAGAGCTTCAAGCTCTTGTACTATATCCTGTAAATGGCCTGGCAGCTCTTGGCTTGCCAGGCAGGTGTTTTCACGCTCTGATTCACCCATCTGCAGTAAGACACTCAGCTGTCCTTGGGGAGTGTATCAGCAAAAAACTAGAGATCTAATAGTCTCCTCTTTATTATGGCAGTGACCTGACCTTCTCCAGCCAGGACCTGACAGGACACCAAGTGTTTGAGCCAAGTGTTTGAGCCAACCACCTGGTGCCATGTGGTGATGTGAAGTTTGCAGTCAGTGAACAGATCAGTTTGAGACCTGGGCTTTCGCTGCTACCCGGGGCAGTCCAAAATTCTGTTCAATTTCCCTCTGGTTATAGACTAGTTCATAGGCAAGGTGCTCAGCTCCTCAACAGTCGCAGCAAGGAGTCCCTGCAGGTCTCTCACACTGCTCACCATGTCCCTGCAATCCTTTCCTTACTGAATCAGTGAACAGAAAATATAGGCAAGTAAGGGATGTTAAAACAGTCTGGGATATGCCTGCTGGAGAGGGTAAAGTCCAAAGGGCTTAGCTGACCTCCTCTGCACCCTGGGAAGCACCCATCTCAGACATCTGGAAAACCTTGCTCTGCAGAGAGATTTGTAACCTCACCTGATGCCACCACAACTTCAGAGTGGGTGGAGAGCCCCTCTGCAGGAGAGCACAGCCTGCTATGTGACCGAGCACATGTTGAGCCCATCACTCCAAAAGAGCAGGAGCACCTCAGGGCAGAGCTGCAAGCACTGCCCAGCCCTGCCAGTGCAGGGCAGGCACAGCACCAGGATCTGCCCCATCCCTGCCACAGCTACCAGGCAAGTGCACATCCCACACTGGAGGAGCCCACAGGAGGAGGCTACAGCTCTGCTTTGTGCTTGCACTTACCCTGGCAGCAATTAACTTTGTGCCATTTCACTACTTTGTGGAAATGCTGTGAGGTGACCAGCACCTGAGTCTGCTGACAGCTTTGAAGGAAACAACTAAATTATGCAAACCTGAAACTGAATCTGTCCTTTTCTCTGGGGCACATCCCCACGGATGGCAGTTGCTGTCTTTCCCTGGGCATCCTAGAGCACCTTCTGTCCCAGTCCTGCAAACACTTACTGGAGGCTTAATGTTGCACCAATGAAGAATTCTTGCATAGTCAATGGGATAGCCAGTGGGATAGCCAACATTTATGTGTACAATCAAATGTGCAATTTGGGTCTGAGCACTTTGTCATATCCTTGGCCTGTGTTTAAAAAGAAAAAGAAAAAACATGAAAACCCACAAATCACATTTAAGCTAGCAGAATGATTTATTAAGAAAAAACACTGATGGATTTTTGAAGTACTGAAAGGGTTGAAATAGTCTGAATAGAATGAAAATTGACACAAATTTTTACCACAATGCAAAAGGAACTTGAACTATTCTAATAAGAGTTTGCTTTAATGTTCGTGCATGTCTTCACATCCTGCTTTTGGCAATGGCCAGAAAAGAACTACTGAAATACTGTGAGAAAAGCTGTTCTTGTGTTATTTCTGGCCCTGTTGTAATGCATGAAATCAGGACATCTCATGAGAGAGACTGATATTCAAGATTTTCAGTCTATTTTTCAGATAAAAAAGTCTGGATATATATCTAAATTTCTGGGTTTAGTCATGGCTAGATCTCAAAGCAACAAGTAAAGTATCTGTGAGGTCACAAGTCAAATAGTTACAATTCAGAAGAAAGTATAATAGTTATATTCAAGTAACTTGGAGGGAAAAAAAACCTGTGAAGCCAATATTCACTTGCCAAGCTAAGGTGGATGTCTTCTCATTCTCAAAATAACTCTTAATGCCATCGGGGAATTTCTGAAGTTTATTCAAAGGGTGGATGGGGGTTATGATTAAACCTAAAGTGCTTGGAGACACAGCAACTATCATAGGCATGGTTCTGTGCATGTGTGTGGCTCTAATCTGTCTAAAAATCATTTTTGATAAACACCTTTGGGATCCAAGAAATGAGGGCTCTATGAACTATATGTTTTCTGGTGCCCCTGCCAACTCTGAATAAATACGCTGTGTGTGTAGCCAAGGTCTTGGAGAATTATTTCCTGAAAACTACTTACTTTAGAACCAGAAGGAATTAATGAAGATGTGCCAGCTATTTCCTCTGCTGGCTTGCATGCCTCAGCCTCACCAATAATAAATAGTAACAGTGTGTACATGAGTTATGCTGCTACACCTCATGTTTTGCACCCTGCAGAATCCATCTATTCTGTACACAAGCAGGAAAGCATAGACAGAGTGAGAGTTTGTTGCCTCTCCTCAGGTATCCACATTCGAGGCTTGCAGTAGCTATCAAAGCCAAATTGCATCTTGAGTCTCTGGCTTTAGCCTCTGCTAAAATAGTGTTTGTGTATTTTACAGCTATTTACAGAGGTTTAACCTCAGTTCTGCAGAAAAGGAGATAATACCACTATCAGCACCGGTTAAGTAGATTAATATGATGGGACTGACTTTTTGATCTGCTTGAACAAACATATTTATTATTACTGGACAGCTTTCAGAAAACTTCTAAATCATTAGAGATTTATAAATTATCAATTATGTAAGGGCTAGAGCAGCTAGGGAGATGTTTTTGTATGAATGCAAACAACGTGAAAGGAGATTTTCAAACTCAGGCCAAAAACAATAACTGCAAGCCATCTTCAGAAGAATCTTCTTGCAACCTTATTTTATCCTTAGATTTTCTCAGGCTTCCTTTGCGGGAAACCAACTCCCCACTATGTGACTCCTAAGCAGAGCCAGAGAGAGCGGGATCTTGTGTCCCAGAGGAAGCTCTCCCCAGGCAGCTCCGGGTGCCTGACTCCACGCAGTCTTTATAGAAACTGGCACTAACTTTGGGGTTTTCCTTCAAGACACAAAATCCCCTCAATCACATCCGTGTTGCCAAGGCAACACACTCCAACTCTCCCTGTCCTCTCCAGGACCCAATATCTACCAGAGGAGCTTCTAGACAGAAAATCATCGAAATCCTGACTCAACTGCACGAGGTTTAACACCGTGCAAGCAGCCAAGAGGCTGAGGATAATTCAGAGGTTTATGCAATAACTGGAGGACCATCAAACTGAAGCATGTTATGACTACTTCTCCCTGTTTAAAATCCCAAAAGTCAGCCTGAATCTTGCATCCTCTCTGTCTTGTGTCCGGAAAATGCCTCAGATTTGGGGTTGAAAGTGAATATGCTCTGGGCTGACGTGTTGGGAGCTGCTACCCCGTGCAGAGCTCTGTCAGTACAAAGGAAAGAGGAAACATTTCTACTGGTATTATTAACATGTCAGTAGCAGTGATAGATTCCAACTGAGATCAAGCCCTCTTGTATTAGCAGTGTGCCAAAAGCAGAGTAGGAAGCAGAGAAAGGGGAGGAAGCGTTATTATTCCTGTGTTACAGCTGCAGAAGAGAAGCATAGGGATTGTGAAATCCTTGAGGTCACACAAAACTGTGTGCAGCTCAAGAAGGGAAGGGAGTCAGACCCTCACAGCTGCCCCCTCCATCCCCTCAGCCCACACGTTTCTCCCTGCCTTGCTGGGCTGGTTGATATTTTTGGATATTTGGGGAACCTCAAGAGTTGGGGCTGGTGGGATGGGTCTCAGGCAGACACCACATCAATCACAGTGTCCTTGCACATTGCTGCGCCACCTTTGCTCTCACACACGTGCACATCCTCTTCTCTTCCTGCCCAAAAAAGGACAAGTTTGAGCAAAAATTCATCATGGTTTGAACCATTCTGCCCATAATTTCAAGTTATGGATAGACCTCTATGTAATATCTGTAATACTGAAGACTATTGGTGGCAAAATTACCTGACTTTATGGTCTCCAGTGGAGCTAGATGAGAGATCTGGCATAAAAAGTAGGGAATTCAATAACACAGCGTGGTGTGTTTATTTTTGCACAGGTGGCTGAAAAAAAATTAGATTTGTAATTATTATTGTTATCAACTGTTCACTATTTATGCTTAACTTTTCAGAGCAGTGATTTCTGCAATGTGACCTGTACAGTTAATGTTAAATCCAAACAAATTCACATTCATTTTCCAAATGTGGAACAGACATCACCCATCTGAGATACAACATCAAATGGAACTGGGTCACTCTCTGGCCAATACAGACACCAAAGATGTGATTTTGCTCTGAGAATATTAAGTACAGAATTTAAAGCTCAGTTAAATGAATAAAATGTATAAAACATGGCAAAATTACTAATTTTGATTATATTGATACATTACACGTAAGTAAGAACGTCGTCTTCTTTGGATGATAGTTTGAACTGCTGTTGGTTTTTTTACAGAAAAAAGAGCTCATGTATGTATTTAAAGCTTGATTCTCTGGCTTTGTATTCCTTGGGGTTAAAGCAAAAAGCTCTAGCTGAGGGGAGATGGTACAGTCTGGAGCAACCCACACAGCTTGGCTCCACAGAGGGCACAGAACTGAACAAACCAAAAGAGGCCACAAATGCCATGAGTGGAGTCTCCAATGGGGCACACCCAGACCCCACCTGGATCCTAAACATAAAATGGAGAACAGCTCACACACGTAAATGAAGCTAAATAACCAAGAGGCCTGATCTCGAGACAATGACTTCGTCCCAGGCCAAACTGCAGAGCTTCTCTTGCTGACCACGTTTCCTCCTAATTAACACTGCAATACACACCAGTTCCATTCCCAGGGAAACCGTCTGGCCCCTCTCTGGAGCCCTTTTGCCCTTGTGACTGGTCACAGAGCCCCAGCTGTGCCTGAGCTATGGGGTGCTGGGAAAAACATCTCCTGCAAACACCATGGCTCTCCTCCTCCTCCTCCCTGTGCCCACTGCACACAGCAGCTGATGCACAGCAGAGACCTTATGGAAGGAGTTTTGTTTTACATGGCCCAAGGGGATGGAAACCAAAAAAATGCAATAAAAAATGGAGGTGGAGCAGAGAAGTGAGAAAAATAAAGACCTTGAGTTGGGAGATTGTTTTTCTGACTCTTTGGGGATGTGTTCAGATGGGAGTAAAAATAACTGAGATCCTTGTTTGGAGACCTTTTTTGGCTCTGTTTATTAATTCTTACGGCAAAGCATATACGCAGAACAGAACTGGGTCTTCCACCCTTCTAGATAAAGCAACAGCTGTATGTTGGGGGCTCCCAGGTCTGCAGTTCATCTGGGGCTTTTTGCTGCCACTGCCCCAGTGTGAGGGTTTTATCAGGAGGCCACCCCTAGGATCTCATGTTTCCTGAAAGAAACAGGGGCCAGCTGCACCTTTGGAAGAGGCACCTGCCCCCTCCTTATATTTGCAAGATCAGCTCCCTGACTTCAGAGTGGTCTCAGCCCCACCACACCTGACAGCCACGACTAAAGTCATGCTTACAGCTTCTTGGTTTACCTCTTCCTGCAGCTGAAGCATCCTGGGCACTCCCTCTTGCAATATTATATTTTGTAGCACAAGTCCTCTCTAGGAACCGGCCCCTGCCCTCAACCTAGTCTTTTCCAAATACAAATAACATGCAAAACTTTCTGATTTGTCAAAGGTGAGAACTGGACACAAGCTTATCTCCTGCATTTGTATAGGGCTTTTTTTGGCTTTCTCATCAGGTGGTGTCTGGTCCAACTTTCTGTAGCAATCAGCAGCCTGCAGACAGCAGACCAGCTCTTTTGGTGGATGCTCTTCCCAGGTGTACACAGTAAGGAAATACCTGAGTTGTGCGGAATGCTATACTGAAACTACAGTCTATCATTTTATCGCTGTCCAGTCTTACTTTATTTGGAATTGAAACCAGGGTTTGATAAATGGTCACATCAGCCAGGTTTCAGAACACCCTCTTGACAACATCCTCATTTCACCTTTGTGCTGTTGTTTCCCTCCTTGCTCAGAGAGGTCCCCGCAGTCTTTGGCACTGCAGTTTGACAATATTACCTGCTGCAGCACCAGCACTAAAGATGCTTTAGGGATGATTACAGATGACATTGATGTGTTTCCTTCCTGCATGCATCATTCCAACACACCTTCTTGCCAGTTCACCCAAACCAAATATCCATAAAGAAAAGTAATAAGCATGCATATTGTCTTTCAAGTGCTCTTTAAGTCTTGTTGAGAAACCTTCCAAAGCTCATTTCTCCACAGGTATTTGCATGCAAAAATCAGGTGGCTTCAGAACCTGTTTTTTGATTTCTAGTGGCCCAACATAATTGTCTCTCCTCTCAGATGTATGCCCGGTATGATGACCTTGCTGACCCCAAGGATGGAGCACTGAGACCCTCCTTGCTCTAAGACAGTGGCTATTCTAGGCATTGGTCCAGCAAAGTCTTCAAAAGAGGCAGCTCTTCCTTCCTTAGGACTCTACTTAACAAAACTCCACATTACAAGATTTAACTTCATCCCTATGTTATCTTATTCCAGTGATCTGGGAGCTACCAGACTAATCATGAAGAGCCTGTTCTAAAGCTACTCTGCCATCTCTGGCTCTTCGCAGAAGCAGACCAAACCCCTTTTAGCCAACACAGTAAAGCAGTTTCATCCTTGTCTGTATGTGCCCAGGACTTTGCTCAGCAGTGATCCAGCTGCTGTGATGGATGGCAACAGGTCTCTGCAGCTGCTTTACCTGCTACCAGTGGCTATTTTGTAGTTTGGGTAAAACCCTATTTAGTATAATCCTGAACAATTTCTCACTTACTCAACTTCAGGCCTTTCAACATACATGGCCATAGTTACTTAGCCGCCCAACCTGCCATAGCAGAGAGTGCCAGGGACATGAGGAAATTCTTTGAATTTCAAACATATATGTTTACTGTGAAGGAATCTGCAGCTGGAGGGAGGAGCTGTGAAAATGCAACATCAACTAAACGTTTACTGATAGCATATAAAAAGTAACCAGAAGAAGGGAAGGAAGCAAGAATTTGCTGGAAGTGGACACCAGAAACAAGGACTGTATTTAGGAGCATGGATGGAACCCTATTGAACTGGTTTTGGATTTTCCCCCATTCATGTCTGTAGAAGGGGGAAGCAGGCAGAGCAGTGTTCACAGCCAGCCCCAGTGGTGCCATCTGAGCTCTGTGGCACGGCTGCCCACCTGAGGCAGCAGGGCTGGGGCTGCAGCCTCTTCAAGGGCTGGAGCAGGGCTGGCACTGTGGAGCTCCATCACTTGCAGCCTCAGGAGCAAATTCTTCTCTCAGCTTGACAGTACAGTTGTTTTTTTCCTGGCTCCTCCTGTGAGACACATTAGGACCCAAAGCACCACTTACAGGCTTTTTCTGCATGATATCCCTTGGAAATGTGCCTTGCTGCCCCTTTTTGGCATGCCAGCCTGGCCTACCAGCTGTCTGGAGCTGGCACACAAGCATGGACCAATAGCAGGGTGTTGCAAAGAATGGCAAGGAGTTTTTTGCAGCTCCAGCCTGGCAGGTGCCTGAAGTCCTGCTGTGCCCTGGGCTCCTGTCCCACTGCGGGATGCAGGGGAGCCACAGTGCTCCCATCAGCCGATGCTTCATCCTCAGGGGAGCCGGCTGCAGACTGCAGTATGTGGCCAGCAACTATTGACTTCTTTTTCCGTGCGTGGAAGGGTAAGTAACTTTAATTAAAAACATGAAGCCCACAGTTTGTATCACATTCACGATGTTAAACAAGCTCTGGAAATAGAAACACTGTTTTCATTTAAGCTTTCCAACTGTGATCTATGTAATAAAATATGGAGGGGGCGGGCGTGTGTGAGATTTACATGTGATGATTTGGGAGATCTCACTGCTTTAGAGGCTTGTGAGGCGCCGCAGTGCCAACTGCTCCTGCCACTGCCTCACCACGTTTGGTAATGCCTGCCCCACACACACTTTTGGTTTTTTCCAGAACTACTTTCCAAATGATGATTTCTGCCCTCAGTTCTTGCTGCTGTGACTTATTCTGGGTGTGGGTGTGGGATCTGCCAGGTCCTCAGCAACCTGCTGCTCTGGCTGTCCATGCCCTGCCCAGCTCTGGACAGTCAGGCAGGTGAGCAGTGCACATTCCCACCGCTCCTGGGGACCGTGCACGTCCTTGAGAACAGCCACATACCCTGCAAGTGCAGTGGTCCTCCAAGCCCATCCCCAAACAGCACCACCACCAGTAGACACAGGGAAGGAGTATTTTTTGTCTTCCCAGATCCTCCTGAGCCACCACACAGGGAATGAGCATCCATTCCACCACAGTGGACAGGCAGAGGGAAGGCTCTTCCAAGGGCATTTGCTCAGTCCCCTCCCAGTGCATGGATTGCCCTTTCTCCAGAGGTTGCCTCAGCCTGCAGGGCACACAGAAACACGCCATGGCCCATCTGCACCTCCCCTTAGGCTCTGGGGACCAGAACCTATGTGTGCCCTAGCAGAGAGGATCATCCCTGCCGTGCTAGAGGGGTTTGGAGAGGGGAATGGGGTGACAACATGTTGAGCAAACAATTGTCTGACACTGCAAACGGCTGAGATCACCTTCCCGCGGGAGCTTGGTTTTGGTCAAACCTGTCACTTTCTAAGACTCCTTTTGCTGTGACATAATTATAGCAATACTTCCCATGTCATAAACAGTTCATCTGGGCATGGCAATGATCAGAGCTGCGTGTTTTGCAGGAAGCTCCTAATCAGCATGTTAGCACTGTCTAACAGGAGGGATTTGTCTCACACTGCTCCCCTATGCCCACTTCTCCCTCAGCTGCTTCCTGAATGCTCTGGCCATGTCACTGTGACACCATGACTGTCCTGAGGGCAGTCTTACCAGGGCTTTGCCCAGAAGTCTGGAAGTGAAGGGTGCACAGCCTGCACAGGAGCACTCGCGTGGTTATTTACATTTTCCTACCTTCTGTTTTCTCGGCAGGGGACTGGCAGCAAGTTGTTAATATCTTTTCCTCACACTCTGGGGACAGTAATTTTTCTCCCTGGACATTGGGGCATCTTCCGTGCATTGCCCTTTCCCAACCTCTCCCCTGGCCCCTTTCCCGTCAGCAAATGCAGAAATTACAATCGGATCCGTGAATCCCGATGCCAAGCTGCCCCTCTTCCAGGAACCCTTTCCCCAATGCGTGTGGCAGTGTGACATCGCGGAGAGCGGCCGTGGCGGCGGGGTGCGGGGATGGGGGCGAGCCCCAGGAAGGGCAGGAGCCCCAGGAATGCTGAGCCCGGGGGGCAGTGGGCGGGGGTTCTCGGACCGCAGCAAGTTGCCCTCTCCGTCCCCACCGCTCCAGCGCCAAGCCAGCGGAGAACCGCGTACCATCCGCCGTGGCCTCTGCAACCCAGAAAAACGGGAGGGAACGAGGCCAGAGACATGGTAGGGGGCGGGGGGATACAAGTGGCAGCAGTATGCAGACTCAGGTACTTTAGGGTCACGCTTTTGGGGACAAGGACAGGGACAGAGTGGTGCCATGGAGAGCGTGGAGTCGCTGCTGGTGCCCGCAGGAGGGATCCGCGCCGCGCACGTCCCGCCGGGTCCGCAGGCGCAGACGGCTGCTCCCGTTCACCCGCGGCGGTCAAATAACGTCTGAATTACATCCCTGTAAATATTGACTGTGGCCATCTTCGTTTCTGCGCGCAGAAAACCAAAACGTTAAGTCCGGCGGGGCCGGGCTGCTGCTCCGAAAGGCTGCGGGGATGCAGAGCGGTGGGACCGGGGGAACAGGGGCACATCCGTGGGAGGGGGCCGGGGGGACATTGCCGGTAAATGAGCATCATCGTGTCTCTGCGGGAGCGCGCCGGCCGCGCCGAGGATGCTAAAGGCAGCGGGCTGTCTCCCGGCTTGGAGTGCGGGCTAATTTACAACCTTTGGGCGGGGGGTAGGGGGGACACATGACACACAAGAGAAGACGGGCAAGCGTGGTGGGAGATGGTTCCTGGCACAGCATCATTAAACACCGGTGTTAATGAGTAGCACGGGGCTGTGGCTGCGCCTCGCGCCCCTGACGGGGATCTCTCCTGCGGTCAGCGTGACACCAGCCGGTGTCCTCAGCTGCCTTCCCCGGAAGGCTCCCCCATACAGACGGTGAACTGACCAGCCGTGTAATGCCCTACCCTCAGATGCCCCTGGCCGGACTCCTATCGCCCCTCCTCGCAGCGCCCCTCGACGCCGCTCCACCCGGGCGGGGCCCCTGCCCTGGCTGGGGGTGCTGGTGTCCCCTCGCCAGCTGTGACTCCCGCCGGGGATGGGCAGCGACAGTCCCGACAGTTTGAGTGCCTGCGCGGCGGCTGTGCCTCCGGGCGCCGGCTCTGCGCATTTGGTGGTCGTTAAAAACAATTTGTTTCCCTCCCCGTTTGGGGAGGGGGAAGGGGAAAATCATTCCGGGGGAGGGGAGGGGAGGGAAAGGGAAGGGAAAGGGGGGAAAAAAGGAGTGAGAGAGAGAGAGCGAGCGAGACAGAAACACCAAAGCCGACAGAAAACCCGCGCTCCGAACTATTGCGACACGGAGCGAGGAGCGCGGCGAAGGCTGGCGGCGAGGTGCGAGTGGGAGCGGGCCGGATGGTGGGAGCGGGCCGGGCCGAGGAAGCGGACCGGGATTAGAGGGGGGGGGGGGGGCGGGGAGGGGGGGCGGGGCCGGGGGGGGGGCGGGCTGCCTCCCCCCCCTGTGGGTGGGCAGGCGGCGCCCGGTGCCTCCGCGCTGCCCCCCCGCCGGTCGCGCCGGGCGGGTCTCGGCGGTTCGGCGCGGCTGCCCGGTGACCGCTGCCGCCTCCCCGCAGCGTACAGCGAGCCCCCGCACCTCGGAGCCGGCGGCCAGCACGACGGCGGCCCCCAGCCCCCCACCATGAACACCATCGTCTTCAGCAAGCTCAGCGGCCAGGTGCTTTTCGAGGAGGACGCCAAGGAGCGGGAGCGGAGCGGCCGGTCCTACGTGGGGGTGGTGGAGGGCCCACACCACGCCGAGGTGCTGCTCCCCGACAGCCCGTCCATCAAGGAGAGCCTCAGCCTGCGCAACCGGCGGACGGGGTATGCCGTGCGCTCGTCTCCGCGCCGCGCACCGGCTTCGGGGGCGGCCCTGCCTGCGCTCCCGGCGCTCCCGGCCGCCGCGTCGCCGATTTGGGGTTGCGAGTTGGGTTTCTAGCTGGGTCTGTGCCCGAGGCCCCGGGTTCGTATTCTCTAGGATTCTCATTCCACAGCTACGGTGGGAAATTCCGGCAATAGGTGATACAGGGGCGTCCGATTGGACTGGAATGTACCAGACAGAGCGCTCCTGTCCTGCTGTGCTTGACCTCCCCCTCTGCCTCCGAACAAAAACAAACCGCGAACACCGGGGCTCCACCGGCTCGTTCGGGCGCTTCATGCTTTTAAAGTCTCCAAAACGGAGGCGCCGGGCGGGACGTGTGAGACCGGGGGGACGGGGCGGCGGCGCGGCCGATCCCCGCCGACAGTGCCGTGGCAGCGGAGCTGCGGGCACTGCTCGGCCCCGGCACTTGTTCCGCCGCCCCGCGGGTTCGCTGCGAACGGGCGGGAAGGAGCTGCCTTGTCAGTGCGTTCCTAGGGATGGGATTTAGAACGGACTAGCGCGATGCCAGTCAGGGACTGGATAACGTGATATTAGGACGGGCTTGCTAAAACGGCAGCTGAGGCTAAGCCGCCCGAAACCGGTTTTTTGGGGGGCTTTTTTTGTTTGTTGTTTTTTTAGGGATTAGGTGTTTTTTTGATGCTGGAACAGGTGAAATAGAAGGTGATGAGAGGACGTGCGAGCTCTGGCGTGATGACAGCCTTAGCTCGGAGCGCTGAATTGGCGAGCGCTGACCACACATTTCGGGTCAGTGTTACTAAGTAAAGATCGAGGAGCACAGTCAGGCGGCTGCGAAACCGAGGAGTCCCGGGAAGCCGCTTGTACTGACGAATTTCCACCTTAGCGATTGCATCAGCTCGCAGTCCTACCGGCGGTGCGGCCGAGAGGACGCAGGTGCGTGTCACCGGAATGCTGTCGCAGCGATCGCGGCGGAGCGGGGCTGCCGCGGGAGCCCCGGGGAGGCAGCGGCTCGGCTCGGCTCGGCTCGGCTCGGCTCGGCTCGGCTCGGCTCGGCTCGGCCCGGCTCGGCTCGGCTCGGCCCGGCTCAGCCCCGCGGCGCCCCCTGCCGCCACCGCCGGCACCCAGCGCCGCCCGGAGCCCCCTCCGCCCCGCGCAGCGCTGCCGCCGGCCCCAGACCGTCTCGGGGCTTTCCTTAGGATCCCTCCGATTTTGTTCACTCACTTTTTATTGTAGGCCTTTATTTATTAGGGGGCGATTTTTAATTTTTGATATTTTTTAATGGAACCCGGGTTTCGTTCCCCCGGCATACGCCGTTCCCCTCGGCAGGCGCGGGGCTCTGCGGGCTGCCTCCCGTCGCTGCCGGCGGCGTTGGGAGCGGCACGCCGGCTCCTCCAGGAGCACCGCTCGCCGCGGGCTCCGAGGGGGAAAATGGTCCAGGAGCTGCTCGGTTCCGCGGGTATCTCTTGAGTCTTAGCGGGAAATAAACCCGGACGGGGAAATCAGGCTGGGCTAGCCCCGGGGCAGCGCGCTCCGCAGCTGCGGGATGCTCGGCCGGCCGTGCGTGGTGCGGCCTGGCCGCGCTGGAGAGCGCCTCTGTAGACAGACCTGCCACACGCCTGTCAGGTGCCGAGCACCGAAAACATCGGCACACTCGCACCGGCGGAGCCGTGGCCCCGCTGAATCCCCGCGGGGCCGCCGCCCGAGCCCGCAGCATTATCGCGGCCATTCACCAGCTTCGAGTCGGCTCGCCCAGACCCTCCACAGGGAGTTCGGGCAGCTGTGGCATCACCTTTTCTTGAGCAGTCGTCCGGGCCGAGGGTTGCGGCTGTGGAAAGTCCCCGAACACCCCGCGAGGACGGGCTCGGCTCCTGCGGGCAGAGCGCACCCCGGGGCTGGGTCCCCCCTCGGACGGGGCGCAGCTCCGCACCCGCGCAGGGGAGCCCGGGGCCGGGCGGGGGAGCGGGCAGGGCCCGGGGCCGGGCGGGGGAGCGGGCAGGTGTCCGTCCCTGCTCCGGTCCTCAGCGCCCCTTCTCCGCGGCAGGGCGCGGCAGAGCGGCGGGAAGGTGCGGCACAAGCGGCAGGCACTGCAGGACATGGCACGGCCGCTCAAGCAGTGGCTCTACAAGCACCGCGACAACCCATACCCCACCAAGACGGAGAAGATTCTGTTGGCCCTCGGCTCCCAGATGACCCTGGTGCAGGTAAGGAAGGGAACCCCTTACCCCCGCCTCCAAAAGCCGCTCTGAGACGTTTCATGGACGGGAGGGATGGGGACACCATCTGCCAAAGCTCCTCTGTGAGCTGAGCAAAGGACAGTGCTGGGTATCGGGGAGCAGCAGTGCAGCCAGCAAGATCAGGGGTCAAGTGCACATCCTTCTTCCACTCTCCCCTGGGCTCCCCCACCCCAGCAGGACTGTCTCTCTCAAACAAGAATTACCACATCTGAGCTGTCATGGCTGGAGAAGTGCTAAAAACAATCAGCAAAAAGTATGTACTTGCCCTCCTAGCCCTAGAAAGGATGCCCTCATCCTTTCATCTCATTCATAAATACAATGAAAATATTTTTGCTTAGTCTTTAAAAGTAAATAAAAATGGAAAAATACCAGTCATGGGAGAATTCAGCATGGAATAGGAGTTGTTGAGGAAATTGCAGGAGCTACTCTTCACTTTTGAAAAGGGGTAGGATGGAAACTGTTCTATTGTCCTGATAATAATTGTCATCACCTGTTGCACAGATCAGCATTACCATACACACTGTGTGCAGTGGCTCAGCACACACAGTCTTGCAGGAATTATCATTGTAATATAATTAGACGTGGGGAGTAATTGTTTTGCTCTCAGGTAATTCTCCCCTGAAGTGACTGGCAGTTGTCTTGCCGTAAGAGGCATAAATTTTGCTGCAAATGTTTATAAATCTCACTTCTTTGTTCTCTTTGCCATCTGGCACTCTACTGAAATATGCAGTTAAATGCAATCGGTTGCCGAGTGATGCTATCTCAGGTCTGGATGCTGCAAAGATTTATGCATTGTGAATAATCTAATTTCCTTACTGCAAGCTACTGCTAGGTGCGTAAAATGAAACCCATGTGTTTGCAGGATTGGGTCCTCATCACTCTGCCTAACACATTATGTGTCACTTTGCAAAGGACACAAAGAGATCAAAGTAACCTAAGGTATTAGAAAAAAAGCAGGTGGTAATTCAGCTTTATTATTTGAGTGCCCTTTCAAAAAAACCTGTGCTATGAACTTCAATTCTAGTAATGGCAAAATGGGAAATTTTTACACTTCAGTACCTTACTATGAAACTATTGAACTAGGAAAAACACTATAGCTTTCACAAAAATAATATTAATGTCTCAGAAAATGCCAGTTATAACTGGAAGATATTGTTAAAACAATTTTTCTTGCTTTTAAAAAATATACGTGAAAGGTTTAAACTATGATTACATAAACACCATCCTTTCAATGGCACAACTCAATAGGAGTATTTTATTAGACTATGGCTCTTAAAATATTCCTGTATTTTTACATGAGATTTAAAACATATATCCAGAATACGTGTTTGGAAATTTTCACATTAATGACATCTTGAGGAGTTCTGCTCTTCTTTTAAAAATGCCTCAAAATGAACAGAGAAGGGGAAAAAAATGGTGGGTTTTTGCAGGATTTCTCTCGTGGCAGCTTTGATAAATCCTGATGGGGATAAGATGTGTTAGTCTTTATAAAGGCATCAAGTAAGCCATGGCCACTTCTCCACAGTTTTATGATGTACATAAGGTGTAGAATAAAATCGAAAAGAATCAGGGAGGGCTGCATTTAGCTCTGTTAGACCCCTGTGACTCTAGTGGATTTATGCTGAAGCTGAATTTCACCAGTTTTGTTTCTATGAACTGTAATATTTGAAAGAACTGTGCAAACAGGAGCAGCTATCTTCATTTACAGAAGCACAACATCAAAGAGAAATCCCAGGTGTTTTTTCCATCTTTTTTGTGCAATGCTCTTTTAATCCAGGAATTCGATAGCATCTCTATGAGATGTAAATACATATTTCTGGCACCAGCAGTAATTCCTGAGCCACAAAGAGCTAAACAACACACACCCTACACCTACTTTTTGGACGCTCAAAAAGAACAAGATTGTAATTCAGTTCAAAACTTTTGTTCTCTAAGAGGGAGAGAGAGCATGCCAGGGTGTGATCTCAGTCACACTGGGTACATCTGAAATAGCTTTCCTGAAAGCTTTGTGCTTTCAGACAAGTGGTATAACCAAGAGCAGGTTTGGGACTGGGCTGTGGAGTCTGTTGGAAAGCTTTCCTTCTGTCCCAGGAGGGGCACTTTGCAAAAGCATCAACCAGGGTTGCCTATAAATTGTTTTTCTAATCTAGTAATATTGTTGGACATCATTGGAGAACCAGGAATCAGCGTATGATGTTTCCTCTGGGTTAAACGCCTTCACGTTTGCTGACCTGTCTCATATTTCCTATGCTTTTTACATTTCTCAGTGTTGTCCCATGGTGTTTGCTCCCACAGCTTTCCATTCCTGTGGAGGCTGTTGTCTGCTGACAGCTGCTGCCTTTTCCCATCATCCCTATGTGCTGACACCTTGTTGTCACAAGCCATAGGAAAGGCAAAAGATACTGTTGAACATCCCTTTGAGTTTCTGAGTTTCTGACAAAATGCCATATAGGGAATGAATGGTTGGGGTTTTTTTTTACTTTTCACCTGACTGACGACCTTGGAAAAAGTCTTCAGCAGCTGCCTGGAAGATAATGGTGGTCGCAGTAATATTGATAATATTGTAATATTGTAATATTGATGTAACTCTCCTCCCTGTGCTTTTCTTTCATCTAATGAACCTTATTCTGGTATGTACCATCTATATAAAGGAGCTTTTTTCAGGACCATGGCATAGATAAAACCAATTCTTCTGTGAGACAAAGAGGTGAACATCCCGCCCTGTTTTTTTACTTTTTTTATTAGGACAAACTAATGACATGCAGATACTAATAACTTTTGTTATTAGTATCTGCATGTCAAATCTTCCACAACTTTATTTTCATTAGTTTTGCTATCACCCAGTTTGCTGATTTTAAATTAATTTGTTCTACTTTACTAATACTTTGGCCCTACCCCACTGTTCTTGGGTCCAGTGGGTCAGCGAGGGGACTATTCCAGATGCATGTCTGACTGCAGTGCTGAAGAAAATTCAGACTCTTTCAAAGAGGTAGGATTTTGCAGGAATCATAAATCATCTTGTTTCTTAAGTAGCAGTAGCAAAACCTGGGGCAAATTCTGGGCTGTATTACTCCTGTGCAGGCCAACAAGGTCTTTGGGAGTCCTCAAGGCAAATGTTATTGCATATTTCAGTCCAACAGTCCAAAGTTTTCTACTTCCACAACTGCCAAAGCAGGAAACCAAAAAAGCAATATAGTTTGAAAAGGCATTTTATGTTTTACTCCAATTAGATTCCAATTCAGAATCCAATAACTTGTCCTATTAATATGCTACATTTTCATTTGTATTATTACCATAGTGCTTGATTTATTTTATTTTAAATTTTGGTTTAGATGTTCATGTGAAATAAAAAAGAAAAATGGCTGTATATTCCTTCCAGAAAGAAATATGAATGTGTGTATTGTTGGAAAGAAGGTTTTTTCAATACAAGGATTTGTATATCAGTCATGTGCTGCTATGGATTTAATAGTATTCAGATTTATAAAGGCATATCTGGATTACTGGAGGAGGAGAATCGCTTGATGTCTGTTCCCTTTCTGAAAGTTTGGCCGCTCTTAAGCGCACTGAAGCAGAACAAATTACAATAAAATTGAGGATGTGTCTTCAGAAGTAAAGCCAGAGGGTCAATATTTCATGATGCTGATATAAGTACCTGATGCTCTTAGAGAACAACTGAACTGCTGTAAAAAAATGAATGCTGGGAAGCACATCTATTATTGTTCCCCTTGGGTTTTGTCTTTTTACTTCTCAAAGAATTACAGGATTGTTACTTTACAAGAATCATGAGTTTCATCATGTGTTTTTTTCAAGATACTTCTTGGGAGGTTTATGTGACAAAGATTTTCCTACTGGCTTTTATCTAAATAATTTTTTTTTTTTTTTTTTTTTTTTTTTTTTTTTTTTTTTTTTTTTTGAGATCACAGCTTGGGACCATGGGAAAGGTTGGATATTTTTGGCAGCTTTGGTTCTTTCTTTTTGTAATGGTTTAGGTAAGTGTGGTGCAAAGTGGCACTCTGTGAGTGGGACCTACAGCAGTAGACAGGCAGGGTTTTAAAGACCACATGGTTAGACAATGTAACATTTAGAGCTGGTTGAAATGAATGGTAAAACTGCTGTTGTCTTTGACGGAAGACAGGTGATGGCTGGAGGTCAGGGTGATGGTGCTGACTGGTACAGCCTGTGGCCATGCAGCCTGCTCCAGTTCACACCCCTGGAGGTTGTCCAAGCCTGAAGAGTGAGAGAGGTGTTGAATCTCACGATGTTTTAGAGATCAGGATTTTCCAGCAACATGCACCAGTGCCCAATAGCTGGAAAGCACCTAGAGATTACCACATCATAGATTAAGCCCAGAAGTCTCTTAAATGGATTTGACTAACTTTCCTTTCTTCCAAGGCTTTAATGGGCCTTGCTGTAATTGCATTTGGAATAAGAGTTTCTAGAGTGAGTTTGCTGCTTCATGCTTTAGTAAAATGTTTTTCTAAAAGCTGACTTGAGGTTCTTTCAGAATCATGGAGTCATTTAGGCTGGAAAAGACCTTTATGATCATTGAGTCCAACCATTAACCCAGCACTGCTAAGTCTGCTGCTAAACCATGTCCCCTTTCTGTAAATAAATTTTTCCTGATATCCAATCTAAACCTCCCCTGATTCAATTTGAGGCTGTTTCTTCTTGTCCTATCACTTGTCACTTGACAGAATGGACAGACTCCCCCACCTACAACCTCTTTTCAGGCAGTTGTAGAGATCTGTAAGGTCTTCCCTGAGCCTCCTTTACTCCAGGCTAACCACCCCCCCCTCCCACCCCCCAGCTCCCTCAGCTGCTCCCCATCAGACTTTTCCCCAGCTCTACTGTCCTTCCCTGGACTTTACCCAGCCACCCTAGTGTTCTTCCACAGAACTGGACCCAGCACTCAAGTTGCAGCCTCACCAGTGCTAAGCTCAAGGGTACAATCACTGCCTGGTCCTGCTGGCCACATGTTATGGTTCAGTTCTTAAAATTACTTGAAATTACTCTGCCTGAATTAAGATGCAAACCAGCCCATATGCCGAAGGATTCCAGTCTCTGACATCACACTGTTGCTGATACAGGCCAGGATGCCATTGGTCTTCTTGGCCACCTGGACACTCTCTGGCTCACATTCAGCTGATGTCAGCCAGCTGACCCCCAAGCCCTTTTCCAACAGGCATCTTTCCATCCACTTCCCCCAGCCTGTAGCACTGCAGGGGTTGTTGTGACCCAGGGGCAGGCATTTGGCCTTGTTGAACCTCATACCACTGGCTTCACCCCACAGATCCTGTCCAGATCCCTCTGCAGAGCCTTGCTGCCCTCCAGCAGATCAACACTCCCACCTAATTTGGTGTCTCTTCAAACTGACTGAGGGTGCCCTCAATCCCCTCATCCAGATCATTGATAAAGCCATTAAACAGAACTCCCAATTCCAAGCCCTGGGGAGAAACACTGGTGACCAGTGACCAGCTGGATGTAACTCCATTCACCAACACTCTCTGGGCCCAGCCACCCAAACAGTTTTTTACCCAGAAAAGAGCAGACCCATCCAAGCCATGGACAGACAGTTTCTGCAGGAGATGCTGTGAGAAATGGTGTGAAAGGTTTTACTGATGTCCAGGTAGACACATCCACAGCCTTTCCTTCATCTACTGAGTGGGTCACACTGTCACAGATGAAGATCAGGTTAGTCAAGAAGAACCTGCCTTTCACAAATCTTTGCTGGCTGGGCCTGATCCCCTGATTATCTTGTGTGTGCTATGTGATGGCACTTAAAATCATCTATCTGCTCCATAAAGAGCAGGAGGACAAGGTGCAATATATTTATCTCATTATGAAATAATGATCAAATACTACTATTCCTTTTTCTCATAGCAGAAGATTTAAAATATGACTCATCTTTTCACATTGATATGCAGAAAACAAAGCAGTGGCATAGGAAGAATGAGCCCAGAATAAACTAAGGATACCATGCAGAAATCACTCCTGCTAAATTTAATTGCTTTTATGTATGAATCACTCTAATACTACCCTATCCTTTCTGTAAATGGCACTTCACTGATGAAAAATTTCAGTATGTAATAAAATGAACATAATGAAATCTTTCTTGTGAGAGGTTGGAAAGCTGTCAGTTTGGCAAAATGCTGCAGAAACTGCAATCCTGTTGATTGGGACCCTGGATTGATCCATCTCTACTGTTAAATACTTGATTTCAGAATTACACTGTCATGCAGCAGGTGACTGCAGCTTCAGCTGAGCAGTCTGGACCAGCTTTGTTAACAGCGTTAGAAAGTGCATGGATGCCAGCCCATGCTATCTCATTTTCTGTAAAAATTACTGTGTAAATAGGATGATTATAAGCAAGTAGCCTCAGAAGAGAATGAAAATTACTTAATCTGTCAGATACAGTTTTGGTTTTCTAACCTGTCATATGTAGTCAACGACATGGCTCGTAAAGTTATGTGTTTGCCATCTGAGCACTGATCCTAGGCGCCCGGTATTTTCAGTGGGATTCTGTTTCATGTAAACATGATTTTAAGTAAAATCAAAGTGACAGGGACAAGGCACCACTGCTAAGTTCTAGCTGGGACTCTGAACTGAAGCTTTGCTTTTTCTTTAGGCACGCAGTGTTTATTTTTCTCATAATCACTTTAGAAGAGATTATTGATCCAGAATAATTAGACAGATATTTCTGTGTGACTTATACAGTAACCGTAGCTGCAACAGAACAGATGACAAAACTAGGGCTAAAATCCAACACAAAGGCCTGCAGTTTGGCTCTCTATTAGGTGGGTTAGCATGTATTCATAAAACATGTATGAACTTGCAGCTTGATGTAAATTAAATGGTGTGATTGTTCCCAGGTCAGAATATGACAACAATAGTCTGGCTTCCTCTGTGTGCATATTCACAACACAAAGATGTGAGCAGGACTGTAGGCTGCTGACATTCTTTACATTCTCCTTTGCAAGTGATGCTACTCTGCTTCCTTCTTGAAGACATCATGTCAAAATGCACTTACTCCTGCCAGGGTTAAATAGTACTTTTGACACCTTATTTATCCTTAAGAAAATATCATTAAAATGTAGGTCATTTGCATCTGCTCTTGCTCATAGTAAAGATAGATTTGTCAGTATTTTCTATTTTCTATCTTTTTGAGTTGCAGTAGAATCAAGGCCAGCATTTTCTCAGGCGTGCTTTCATGCAAAGTCACTGCAAGTATATGCATCCCATTTGGTGGTTTAGTTAGTACTGCTGGCACTGAAGGGTAGACTGTGCCTTTTTGCTAATTCAGTGCCTAGAACACTGTGAAATATTTGAGTTTAAGCCTGACTTTGTGATGAGCCTGTATGCTAGAGGGATACTAACATGTATCCATTTTGCTATCTCAAACTCTAGGAAATGCTCTGCAGTTGGGAAGACAAACAAGACTATTGTTTTGTAGTCACCTTTTGAGGAATTGCATCTTTACTGTTTTTTAGGCTGTCTACAACAAAAATAGTTTGTAAAACCCACTGCTCTGTAGAGCAAATGGTTGATTTCTGCAGTGAGTCAAAGTACGTTGTACTCTGTGTAAGACTTTCCTGATGCCCATGGCTTGACAGACTAAGAGTTCTGTTAAAGTACAAGGGAGAATTTGGGATTTTACAGATACCAATTTAGAATGCCTTTTTCTGTTCAATAGCCTTATTGTAGTCCATGTAAATATCATAGGAAATTCCTGAATATGCGATATTACTTTAATTTAGGAAGTTGGAAATATATTGAAGGTTCATATTGATTTAATTTAGGAAGTTGGAAATATATTGAAGGTTCATATTGAAAGTTCAGGGGTTTATCTTTAAAATTTAAAAAAAAAAACAAAAAAAAAACCTAATATTTGGGATGCCCTAGTTGAAACCTTGTGATAATGTGGTTTTACTAACACTTGGGAAGAGTGGAAAGCCTGAATTTGCCTTCCTGTATGAAATTCCTGCTCTGCTTAGGTAATTTTGCGGACTCCTGTTCATATTTCTCTTGTTTGCTGTACCCTTGAAACTTACATAAAACTCCTGAGGGCTCTATGGATTTCTTTATTTGTGTAATTTTCAAGGGAAACTAATACACACGTTTGTATGCAGGTATCAAACTGGTTTGCCAATGCAAGACGTCGCCTGAAGAATACTGTCAGGCAACCAGATCTTAGCTGGGCTTTACGAATAAAACTGTACAACAAATATGTTCAGGGAAATGCTGAGCGACTCAGCGTGAGCAGCGATGACTCATGCTCTGAAGGTTTGTTGATGCTCTTTTATAGATTTTAAACTGATTAAAATATGTTTAGAAAGTGCTAGATACCCTAAGTTATCTCTAATTTTTAATCACAGATACCCTCAGTGGATCTGCCTTTTTTTTTTTTTTTTTTTTTTGTGTGTGTGAATTAGGTGACTTTTTTGGCTCCCAACTACTACACAGCCTTGCAAAGCAGGATTGTGTAAGTTGTTCAAGGTGGCAATCTGGCTGCATGTTGTATTTCATTGTGGCTAGAAAGATAATTGTTAGTTCATTGCTTTTTACAAGTCTATTCCTTTAATCTGCATTAAAGGAAAAGAATTGATTGAGTTTGCTGGTGTAAAGACATGAGAAATCATTTAACTGTTACTTTCCTTCATGGAAAGGCTATAGCAATATACATCATTAAAGGGAGAATCTGATTAATAGGGCATCTTAGATGGTTTACTGAATATTACTGTTCTTTATTTGATGTATTTTGCTAGCAGCTGTTGTCCATAAAAGATACACTGGAATTCTCTTTCTTACTCAAATTAACAATTGCAGGATTTTTTTAAAAGTACTCTGTATTTTTAATAGAACTCTTGTATTAATTCTGTCTGTGAGTACTTTTTTTAGACAGTTGTGACACAGAGATACAATGACAGGAACAAATCCTACAGAACATTGTCAGTAATCTGTATGTGAATTTTTAGAAGAGTATGTCTCAATTTGTACTCAATTTCAAATATCTTTGTTCCAATTTCAGTCTGTACTCACATTTCTTGAAAAATGTGTGAACGTACTCACATTTTTACTCACTTCCCTTGAAAAGATTGCTTGCAGAATAATTAAAAGAGTACAGTTTAAGAAAATACACCTAAATATGCCGTGGTATCAGGCAAGCCAAATTTCAAGTAGTGATAATAAGAGTTCAGCCAATTCACACAGTTTTACAAATGCTTATCATTGAGTTAGGGCACTTTTCTACCTGTCTTGTGTTACTCATGAACAAATTAGACTCAAGACTGTTTTCTACAGCTAAATTTAGAATAGCTGGAACATCTGAGAATCATGGAAACTACTACATGAGCAATGTGTGAACAGAAGAAAATGAAAATCAGTGTCTAATGCTGAAGTTACCGTCTAGTTTTAGTTTTATTTATCACAATTCAAAACATGTAGAGAAAGCCTCGTGCTAAATATTAAGTACTCAGTGTATTACTGTACCTTTGTTCTTTTGTTTTCAGATGGAGAAAATCCTCCAAGAAACCATATGAATGAAGGGGGATATAACAAACCAGTTCATCACACTGTGATTAAAACTGAAAGTTCAGTGATAAAAACAGGAGTGAGACCAGAAGCAAGTGCCAATGAGGATTATGTGTCGCCCCCCAAATACAAAAGCAGCTTACTGAATCGTTACCTAAATGACTCATTGAGACATGTCATGGCTACTAATGCAGCTATGATGGAAAAAACAAGGCAAAGGAATCATTCTGGTTCATTTAGTTCCAATGAATTTGAGGAAGAACTGGTGTCTCCGTCATCATCAGAGACAGAAGGCAATTTTGTCTATCGGACAGGTAAGGGATATTTTATGCATGATTTCTATTACTGACATCTTCAGTAGACAGTGGCTCCTGGAATAAATGTCACCTTATTGTGCCTTTTATGAGACTGGGTGACTCCTGTCCATGCTCTCATAAGAGCGGATAATTCCTGGCCATCTTCTTGCATGAGTGTAGATTACTCCTGTCCATCCTCTCATGTCTGAGTGGATAAATCCTGTCCACCCTTTCATGCTCTGGAGAAGTTCTACCTGCAGTATTACAGTTAAGTGCTGTTTCTGACCACTAATGAAGCTGGTTTGCTTTTCAAATAGAGCAATGGGGTTAATTTCTGAAATGACCCTTACAGGCCACTTTTGGTCAGCACTGAGACAAGCCTAAGGAAGGAGAAAACTCTTGAGCATCCTATTACAATAAGAGAGGACTAGAGGAGGACTGAAGTTCTCCATGGCCACAGCTGGGAGGACGAGGAAGGCTTTTTTTTCAAGGTGGCTGTTTTTGACATATACATGAGTCATATACCCTTCAGTGGAGTGCATGTGAACAGCTTCCCCTGTTGTACAGCACCTTTTCTGTCCTCAGAGTACCTTGTCCAGTATGTGACCCTTTGGTGCTCATGTATCTCCTAGGAATACAGGCATTAGTGTAGACTAATTTCTGCATCACTCTACAGAGCTAAGGGGCCACAGACTTGGCCATTAAATACCTTGTCTTACTGTTTTTTAAAGGGTTATACATAGTTTATTATTTTAATCTTATCTATAAAAACATACAAGCGAGACGTAATGTCATCCACTGTGTTACCAGTCAGAGCAAGGCACATGGGACTGCCTGGTTCATGCCAGTAAATTGCTGTAAATCAGGGCAAGATCAGTCCTTGCTCAAGTCCCTGTGAGTCAGGGAATGCTGGAAGGCTCCTCCTGTGAAGATTCTGTATTTCTTTGGGACATAAGATAAAAAAATTAATTTTGAAAAATAGGAAGTTTCACACCCCATTCTCTTAATTTCTCTACCAGTGTCACAGGGTTTGGACTCATTGCTGCAGCCCCTTGCATTGTCGTGGGCATTTTGTGGCAGGTTATTCTGCCAGGGACCAGCCTGAGGGCAGCATCACTTTAGGGATGGATATTGCTGAAAAGTACCGGAGGATTTTACAGTAAAGTTAATACAGATTTAGATGTTGTACATGGTTCCCCTTGGCTTCCTTGGCAGGCAGATTCAGGTGCCTTTGCAACCTCTCAAGTTTGCAGCCTTTGCTTTCTTTTCTGGCACATTTTCTGTGGGTTTTTTTGTCCATGTGGAGGGGCCACTAGGCTGAATTCTGTTGGTAGGGATTAGGAGATGTTTGTGTGTGCAGGTTGTTGGGAATGGCCAAAGAACAAGTGGGGGCTCTGTAGAGAAATGGGATCTCACGGGGAGGAAGAATGGTGCATGCTCAATCAATAAGTTTCAAAATAAACTCTCTCTGTTAATTTTTTTTTCTAAACATACCGAATGCATTTAGTCTGAATTACAAGTATATTGTCTGCCAAGTTTTATTTTTAAGTGAAAAGTTGCTCAAAAAGAGATGCAGACGCTCAGATACATAAAATTCTGTTTTTCTGTGGTTTATACCATAACCTAAAAATGGATGCAATGATTTTTTTTAACATTTATAATAAATTTGCTGCTGGATTAAGTTCTTCTTGACAAATTTCAAGCTTCACTGAAAAATATGGTCATTAGTGTGAAGGCTGAGGGAGGCACATTGTAAATGTGTAAATTCACCAGCTGTGCTGGAATGACTGAAAATAAGTATATTTGTCCTTAAAGTTTATAAGTGACATTCCTGGAACTCCTTTTGAGATTGTATTTAAGTCAGTTTCTAAATATCTTTCTTGACATTTTCATATTTTTGAGAACAGACAATTAGCTCTTAGGATAATTTTATTCTTTTTGTATTTTGAAAGCAGACAAGAAAGAAAAAAGATCATACATATACACATGATATACATCTGATATATGTATTTACATGAATTTTTTGCTGTCGTTGCTACATATATGTGTGAATATTCAAGAAATACAGGTGCAAATGGGCTTTTTTTCAGTTACAAGATTACAGTCCCATTAATGATTTTCTGATGATGTTACACATGCAGGAATTACGCTTTTCATGAAGAAATCAGATATTTTCAAGTTATTGTCCATTTATGAGACTTACCTTCAAAGAGATGACATTATCCACATAATTGTTAGGTAGGGAGAGATAAATAAGGATTATTTACTTTTTTAATGTTTTTTCTTTGTAATTTGAGTACTTGGGTTGTCAGTTCTCAGTGCAGTACTGTACCAGACCTGTATCTGTGTTTCCAAAAATAGCTGTAATACATTTTGGTTAAGCAAATAACGGGGTATGGTTGACTTTACCACTCTTACCCTCCTGAAAATGGCAAGTGTATTTGTAAGTGAGATATTGCCACTTACAAGGAGTTCCCTCCCCACTGCAATTTTTTGTAGAGCTAATTTTTAATATGAAGGAGCTGTTGCAGGATTGTTAAGTCCCTACTAGACTTTTAATTTACAAAGACATTTTAAACAGTATTTCAAAAAGCACAGAGTGAAAAATAGCACAGAGTGAAAAATTATTGATGTTTTATTTTTGAGAAATGATTGGCAAGGTCGTTGTGCCTGTAAGGACAGGCAGTCATGGGAGTGCAAACTAATTCTTCATTGCGCTTCCCTGGAAAGGTAACTGTGGAGCAGATCATGAGTAAGAAGGCTTACTCACCCTGCCTGGTTCTGATTAGGGCTGGGCCCTGATTTCAGGCACATTAGTTGTTGGAGTCTGGAATTATGAGGAATATCTCTTTGCATGTTTGAGATTTTAGACTCTCTGACAAACAGTGTTTTTAACCTTTGTTCATGGAAAAAGGGCTTTTAAGCTCTGAAATGAAGCAGAGTTTTTAAGAGTGTGTATTAGACAGTAGAATAGTGTGTAGTTCTATCACAGGGTGAGAATTTTAGGTATATGGGGTTTTTAGGATGGCAGACAGGTAAAGGCAAGATGGAGGAAGCACACGGCTTTTGGGTTTCTTCCTTCCTCCTTGCCTCCATCTTCTGCTGTGAGGTGCCATGTTATAGTTGGTTTAGAATAGAGTTTAACCTTCTAACATGGATAATAGTTGTTGGAGTAGAATTATAAATAGTGATTACGTGGATTGTAGTATAAATATCCACACCACCCTGAGGGTGGGAGCTTTTCGTAGTGAGTAGTGGAGCATTAGGCTTTTAGCATTAGGCATTAGGCATTTTGCCTTTTGGTAATGGAGCTTTGGAGTTTTGTGCTTTGAACTGACCTGCAAGGGAGAACTCTTTCTGATAAGAAAAAATAAATAATAAAGAAAACAATAATAAGAAAAGTCTCGTGCCCTTTCCTTCAAGATCTCTGGCTGGTGAAAACAAAACTTTACATTCTCTGTAGAAGAAAAACAGCCAATCGGCAGAGAGAAACGAAAAAATAATCTTTTATAATTCCGAGAGTTAGTGTGTCTGGAGCTGCTTTGTTTTCCCAGTGCCCAGGGTCAGTGTGGCCACGCGTGTCTCAACAACCTGCGCCAAATTAACAGCGTAGGGCTGCAGCGTCCAATAACAAAAACAAGAAATTGCAGTTTAAAGTTTATAAGGAAAATGGGCTGTAGAGGTTCCCATTTCAGTCATTAACATGCTTATAAACAGGGACCATATGCTACTTCAGCTTCATGCAACTGGGAAATCCCACATAAAGATCAAGGAGGGGCTGTATCACTGACTGTCGGCAGAGCAAGCCTCATTTTGTACCTCCACGGAATTATCGTGAGTTCGTGGGGAGCGGCTTCAGTGCTGGAGCAGGAGCAGCCAAGGCCGAGTTGGAGCCCTGGCAGGTGCAGTGCCCACCTTTCCATTCATTCCCTGGGCAGCCCGGGAGCTGCGGCACAGGCGGACAGAGTGGAGCAGCCACAGGGCAGTGCAGACATCTTGGGTATGCCACAGGCTTCTGTGAGTCTTTCTGTCCTAAGCTGATAGGGATATAACAGGACATACACAAATGTGTTCACTTAAAGCAGAAAATTTCAGTTCAGTCCTGGTGCAGGTATAATATAAAAGAATATATAATTGGTCAAATACACATCTTAAACTGATGACTGAAAGGGTTTGGTTCAGTGTTTTTTGCTTGGCTAAAAAGCCGTATTGGAGAACTGGTTTTCACTAACTGCTCGGCATGCAGTCACTCACAGCGGGTTCTCTGTGTGACATGGATAAGTGAAAACAGACTTGTCTACCTGTATTTGTTGTACAAATGCATGCAGAAATAACAGCCTTGACTGCAACAAGCACTCCAGAAATCTACAAGGAAAAGATCTAATGTTTGTAGTGAAGCTGAATATAAATCTAAAGAGGCGTTGTCAGTCTTTGGTTTAGGGATCACTAAAATGCTGACTTGTGTGTAATCATGCTGCAGTGCTCCCTGAGTACCCTATTGTTAGTCACCTGCAGAAACAAAATGTTCTTAATTGTTGTAGCATAAGGAAATGAAAAATTCTCAGCTTTCTGGGATATTGTTGTCTAGTGAAGGAAAGAAAAATTAAAACAAGAAAAAGAGATGAAATGGCAGGACAGGGAGCCCTTTTTCTTTAGGCAGATTTTTCACTGATTTCCCTTTATATATTACTTAGAACAGTAGAAAATCCAGAACAAATAAAAACAGTGAGGAAACTCAAGACTTTCAGGCCTGGAAAAGAGGATGGTTTTAAACAAAAACTTGAATGACTGGCTGGTTTCTGAAGATGTTTGATTTCTATTTTTAGACTAAGGAGCATGTTCTGTTTCTGACGTTTTCATTACTACTGACTTTTTCTTTCCTCTCGCCTTCCTTTCTTTCTTTCCTTTGGATCCTGCAAAGTTGGTGATTTATAAGGCATGATCCAGGGTCATTTATTGCAGCACACTGAGCACCTCTGATGAGACCCTTGGCACTCTGCAGGATCAGGCCCACATTCCTACAGCGCACTTAAATATAAGGGTGTAGCCATGTACATAAGTACTACAGAGAGACACAAACTGCAGAACAATGCTGGGATTTTGTGTGGTCCTTGCCAATTTTTCCTTGCAATTTAGCATTTTTAGAAATTAACATGTAATTTAAAAATAAGCCATAAAATTTGAAGGCATAATATGAACACAATGGAACCTGTCTTCAGAAACAACTCAAGGGACCCACAAAAACTGCTCACAGCAGTGACTTTTGCAAGTTGGATCTAAACGGTGCTGGAGACCTTGGGGATACTTTGAAATAAGTGGTAACCTGGGAGAGCTGAAGGAGGTCTTTTTTGCAGATCCTAATGTCATCCAGAAGTGAAATGTAAGAGGTGAATGTCAAGTACAGTATTAAATGCACACAGCAGCATAACTGCAATTTGAAGGTTACACAGTTAAGATCGTATTTCTGCAGGAATTTTATTATTAAATGACCTGATTCGTCAACTAAAATAGCACGGAATTGAGAATTGAGGAGAAGATTGTGTTTAATTTACTGTTCTGTTGTTTTTTCTAAAGAAAGACTAAAAGGAAATGGCTTTACTACACGGGAAGTGTCAGTTTTAATATACCAGATGTGATAGCCCAAATCTGAGGACTGTAAAGATCCCATCCGTTCCCTGCTAGTTTGGTTCACTTTTTGCATTTCTTTCAGTTCAAACACCAAAAATCAATTAAGTTGTTTTTTAGTTCTCTTTAGTTTCTTGATTTCTCAGTACCTGAGCTGCAAGGGGAATGGGTCAGGATTTTCTTCACATGACCCCAAAAAACAGTGCTTCATCAAAACTGAATCTTTTTTTGTGGGAAGGTAGCAGTTCCAACCTCTCTCAGGTAGGAGAATGGAACAAGAGAGCACTGGGCAGGCTGGGAACAGCAACAGCTGGGGCAGAGCACTGTCCCAAAAGCCTGGGCACCCAGGGGCTGCCAGACAGCAAGGAAGAGCTTTGCCTGGAGCCAGCCCTGCTGAGAGGGGAAGCAGCAGTCCCAGCAGTGCAGTTTTCCTGTGCCGCTTCTCTCTACTCCATTCTTTTATTGGAAAAGAGAGTATTTGTTTTCTCACAGGTGCTGGATACAAAAATGTGCATTCTTGTTTTATCTGTTTGTTTTCAGATGCAAAAGGTTATGAATGCTTAAGGCTTTCTTTTTTCCCATTTAAAGCCCAAATATTAAAGATTCCAGAGATCCACCTATATGCAGATAAGATGTGCTTCAAGTAGCAACATATTTATGCCTGTTCTATAATTCAGGTATAATTGCTGTAGAGACCCCACAGAGAAGAGGAGGACTGTGGGCACATCTTCTGGTTTTCTTTCCATTGATGTCATAGCAAATTTTCCACATGCTTCAGTAAAAACTGCCTTGAGCCCGTTGTTTGGCTGCAGAGGATTTTCTTCAAATCAGCTTTCTTCAGAGCAGCATGTGTCAGGACTCCTGACAGCTTTATCATTGTAGAGAATGAGATGTTCTTGCATGAATGATTTGAAAGTGGAAAAGATTACAACATTTGACCAAAAAATCAGAGAAGACACCAAAAAAATCAGGGCACCAGCCATGTTTCCATGGCCACAGGTTGTCACTGCCTGTGCTGGTGCAGCAAGCCCATCTTTGTTTCTCCAAGACCATTAAAATTTTCCTAATGCAAATATTCACAGCAGTGCCCAAAAAGCATCAGACCCCTATGCTTGCCCAAGATCTCTCTCAGACACAGCAGGAAAAATGTGCAGTACTGTCACCAGTCTCTAACAACTATATGTTTTAATCTCCTCTTTAGAGTTAGTCAATGCTCCGGGCCTTAGCAAGGGCTGTTCTCTGGCAAGCCTTAGGCTTCACTCATTTAGTGAAGGTATTTTCAAAGAGAAAATAATATTTATCCCCATTTTATCATTGTTCCAAATGTCTTCAGAATTATGATTGGTTTTAAAACCTGGGGCCAGCCAAAATGTGAATGTTTCAGGAAATTATGTGCATGGAAAAGCACATAGTAATAAATCAGACCATTTTCCAGTTTTAGCTCTAGACTGCATGGTTAGTAATGAACATAATAGGGAAATTAGTTAGAAAATTAGCAGTTAATTTAAGGATATTTAGAGTGTGTGAAACTACAGCTTGGGAAAACTCATTTAGTGAAATGGATGTGATTCCTTCTCCCCTTCCACTGCCTGAGCAGGATTTTCCCCAGTAGCCAAATTCCTGTGCAGAGCTCTTGCAGCAGAAACACCAGGCTCACGTGCTGCCTTGCCATGGCTTCTGTCCTGATTCAAGGGTCCCTCAGCCTTGCAAACATCAGCCAGATGCAGCCACTTCTGCAGAAAGAAACATTGCTCAGAGAGGAGGGCAGAGTGGGGCTCGGGGGAGATAACAAGACAAGGTAAATGAACCATGTACCAGCCCAAGCAGAGCAGCAGAAAGCCCTGGGTGCTGCAGCCCTGGTGCCAGAAGCAGGGGCAGGGCAGGGCAGCACCAGGCAGGAGCAGTGGTTTTCATCCCATGGGAGGTGTCTGTAACCTGTCTGCCTCATGCTGCCTTGGTGTGCATGCAGAGGGGCACTGGCACTGCAGCATGCTTCTGAAAGCACAGAGGAGGGTGTATCTGCTCTCTCCCTTACCCAGGAAACCCAGCAGCAAAATGTCAGTATCAGCTGTTTGTGCTAAAGGGGAGATGTAGGCCAACGAACTTGAAAAATACGGCAAGATTTTATACATGGAATAGCAAAAAAGAGGAACAAAATACAAAGACAGAGATGTGTGCTGCCACCTCATCAGAAGTGGCTTAGAAATCACCCACAACTTTTTATATCAGTGACGGGGAAGCACTTTTGAGCAGACAGAGCCACAGCTGGAGGCAGATCACTGGGTTGCGAGCAGGACTTGTACTAGCTCCAGCACTGAAATGTGCCTGTTCTGCTCCTCAGGGCTCTTGTGGGACTGCAGCTGACTGCTCCTGCACCAAGACATCTGCCCATGGCACCTGCATGAAGAAAGAGAAATTACAGGGAAAAACCTCTTCTTTATTGCCCAGTGGATCACTTCTACATATGAAATCTATAAAATCTATAATCTTCATCACAAGTAACCACTGCCTTCGGTGATTCTTGCTAACATACTAATCTGTGTGTAGTTCAAGAAGGTGTGACCAGGAGGGGCAGGATGCAGACAAGGCAGGCACAGGCGAGACGAGGTAGTAGCAGAAGGGAAAAAAGGGCTGGACTTTTCACATTCTGGCTGGGGCAGTAAACTTAAAGGAATGGCAAGCCCGTAAAAGTTTCACTTCTTTCTGGAAAAACATCTGAATTGAAACTTCACACCTGGCATGAGTTTTCTGCATGTCCCAGCCTCCTTCCGCCGCTGCTGGGGAGAAATAATGTGACTTTAGGTAACTCCTGGTGGATTCTGCTTGTAGTGCAGACTGTCCCTCGTGCAGTGTTACATTGCTGCTGTTCATGTTGCTGTAGTTAAGTTTGTACCTGTGTTTCCATTAGAGCCCTTTTAATCTGCAAATTTATGGCCCAGCTGTAAAAATTCAATCCAGACTGAAACTTGGCATGAACAGTATTCACTCTCCCATCTGTGGAAAGGATTTAAGCAGGTACATCCCAGTAATAACTATCTGACTTAGGCTTGTAAATTTGGAGCATGATGACTGGTGAAAAAAACTGTGATCTTCTCAGTAGTCCTGGAGTCTGAAATATTTTATGCCTGTGGTGAAACTAGTGAAAAGCAGATTGTTTGTATTCAGTCATATAGCTGTAACTAAAGAAAATGGTTTGGGTCTTTTTGTGTTTGCTTACATGCACAAACACATGCATTTTCCTTACTATGGCAAGATTCTGATATAAGTGGCAAACAATCGTAGAGAATGTGTAGAGAATTGAAACTCTCCAGGCTCATGCACCAAAGCAGTGTTTGATGAGTCTCAAGTAGGTTAAGAAATTGTATTTGTGCTGGTGCAAATGGTAGAATTTGTCTATTGATTCTGGTAGAAAAAAATCAGGGAAATGAGAAGACTGGATTGTTTTCTTTTGGGTGAGATTTTTTTTTATTCTTCTTAAAATACTGTAAAAACTGATACAGTATTGAACTGCAAAATTAGTTTTATTCACCATTCCTTCCTTCCATTTAAATTTTTTTTTCTAAAAAGCTACACACTGAACGTGCATGACCAGGTAAACTAGTGATATTATCTGATACAGCAAATCCTATTTCCCTTTGCAGGTTTGTGGTTTTTAAATGTAATTCTGTAATTTGAAAAAAACCCCAACCCTCCTTTATGAATTTAACTGAAAAATTTTAGGTCGTTTGTCCATAATGTGAATACCAGAAACATAATGATGAAAGCAGTTTAGTGAGACCAGACTTCTGATATTCCATGTCTATTCAGAGAGAAGCTTTTGGGAGGGTTTTGACACAATTTGAGAAGTGGGCTGAAGGGATCTCTGCATGGAATAATGCTGGGCTGTGGATGAGTTTGTACATGCAATTCAGAAAAGGCCAGGAACCTGTAGGTATTGGTTATGAATGAGAGTTTTGTTGGCTTGAAAGAAAAAGGGGAGCGCTTTTAAAACACCTGTTCTGCAAAAACTTGTCTAATGTTCATCTGTAGAGTTTAATTTCTAACTATCCAGAAAACCAGAGCTGGATTCAGTGATATTGAATCCACTTCACAACAGACTTAAAAATTTGGGTACGAGATAAAGAGGCAGCTGTGGAATTTACCAGCGATTACTAAAGACCTGTTGAGGTCTTTTATGCTTTATGGCATTCAATTGGCATCAAATCACCACTTTAGATCTGCTAAAGGAGAAAAATGTCCTAACAGTAAAAGCACGCAAAAGGCTTGTATAAGTAATTTTTATGTGAGCTACAAAAAAAAAAAAAAAAAAGAAAAAAAGAAAAAAAGAGAAAAAAAAAAAAGAGCAGAAGTTTAAAGCAGAGAAGAGATTTGGAGAGGTAAACTGCATTGTAGAAAATCTGGAAAAGTGAAAAACAATTCAAACAGAAAGAGATCAGATAAACATTTGAAGCTGGAACAGCTGAAAAGAAACACAAAAATAGGTAAAGCAAAATTCCAATGAGCCATGAAATTTGTTTTCCTTAATTTTTCACAGTGGCCTTGAAACCCGATGTCAGAGACTCTATCTCTGTTCTTTCACTGATGGCCAGAAATTGAGGTTATGATGACCAGATCATTTGGTATGGCACTGACATTTCAAGTTAAAAGGGATTGCCAAAACTCTCAGTTATGACACTAAAATATACCACTATTTCTAGAGCCAATTTTCAGTCCCTCCCTCATGCCTCCACATTGATTTAGGCAACAGATGCATGAAAAGCAAAGCAACATTCAAAATAATCCCCTAGCTGAGACTGGGGGAAGGATGGCTAGTGGGCTGTAGCCAAAATTCCTTAAATGTTACAATGTTTTACATTTCTAAATGTAAAATCTTTCTTTCCAATGTGAGGTACCAGCCAAATGTCTTAGTTACCGTATCTCAGAGTGAAAACTGGCATGTGGCCTTGTGGTCATTTGTGGGTATTGACAGATTTACACCCTCAAAGATCAAGTTAAACCTTGTCGGTTTCTCCATCTCCCCTTACTTTGTCAGGATTTTTTTTTTCTCTCTGTTACTATTTGTCAACTTAAATTCCAGTTTGCTGGAAAAATGAAGGCTCTTCACGACCTGGCTCTTCAGGAGCAAATTGCCTCAAATTCTTTCTGCTAGCCAAGGTATTTTGTAATGCATTGCAAAACAGCGGCAGGATTGCGCTCCGTGCACTAGATGTACTTTGTGGGCTAGACACTGCGGGCAGTTTTAATGAGGTCTTGGTGTGCTGGAGAATTTGTCTCGGCCCTTGACTTCAGGGAGACTTTTATCCCAAGTCCTTCTTTGTCTAATTGCTCTTTCTACCCCAAGGAGCAGGATCTGGCTTTGTCCCATTGTGGGCTGCACCATGCAGAGTCTGGACTGGTGGCTGCTCAGGGAGCAGGTTCCAGAGCTGATGTGCAAATCCAATGGTCTGCTCCTGACTATTTATGGCAGCTTTGCACTGTGCTGGTGGATTGTCCATTACACAGAAACACTAGAATCATTGTTCTGCTTTTCTCCCTTTCATGCTATTTACCTGACATAGCTGTTGATAGCTGCTTCAAATTCATTTCCCTGGGAGCATCTTCAAATAGGAGCTTCCTCCAGAAGATAACAGCCTTTGTTCCTTTATCAGGGAAAGCTCTGGGTGTCTGCAGCACTCTTTGTGCCAGCAGTGTCAGAGAGAGCCACATGCAGCCTGTCAAACTTCTGTCAGCTGGGGGAGCAGGGTTTCTGGGTGAAGTCTGGAGCCTCTCTCTGTCTGCGATATCATAATTACAGTAGTTCTGGGTTTCCTACTTGTTGAATCTCAGTAGTGCTGGATTCTTAGTGACACATTTTGAACTGAAGAGAAACTAAAAAAAACCTGTCCTTCTCTAGCCGGAACTTGAGATTGTAGTGGTGTTTGTAAGACATAAAATCTTTCATGTATATACATACACACAGGTGCATGTGCATTTCCTTAGTGCTCTATTATGATGATGATGATATCTGTGGAATTCAAGTGCGTTCTCTTGCTGTTTGCTGTGCAGAATTTTAATATGACAGTGAATTTTGGAAAGACAGAGGAAAAGAGGCTCCCAACTGTATTGTCTAAAAACAATGACATACCTTGCTTTCAAATCTCATACCTCACTGAGTTGCTTACTCCAGATTGCCTCTGCAAAGCTGAAAATCCTCTTCACAGAAGTCAGCAGAGAAGACAAAGCTGCCCTGCAGGTATTGATCCCAGCAGTCCTTTGTTTAATGCAAAGGCTTTTTTGCTGTTTAAACCAATGTGAAAAAATGCTTGTTTAAACATTTAAATGAATAAAAATGGCAGGTGTCTTTATAAGCCTGTTTTCCATTTAATATTTTGTCCCAGCCTTTCTGCTACTGTTTTCACTCCTTGTCTAATGAGACTGAGTGATAATTTCTCCTTGTTACAAGTGCACATAAGCATTAACTTGTGTTTATTTTATTTTCTGTGAAAGGGAAAATGTCCTTAATATTTCTCATTCATCTCTACCTCATTCAACTGACAGGTTCACACCCCTGATTCTCTTCCCTCTTATTTCAGAAGGGGCTGATAATTATATATATACCCAACTCAAAGGGCCTTTATCTTCACCTGATAATTGAGGCAAAGACACTCAGATATGTTTTAAAACCAACCCTTTGGAAGTGCTTGGAAGTGCAAAAATCCGATTTGTCAAGATCTGGTCTGGGTTTTGAGTGTTTTGGCCCCAAAGCATGCTACATGATTTGACACACAATGTTCATGTGTTTGCAATGCTTTCCAAACTTCATTTTGTGAACTCCGGCTACTTTCAGTGGGATCTTTGCTCACAGATCAGACTCTGAGCCTCGGAGAATGTAAGTGCTGATATTCGGGTACTACTCATCCTTCATTCCTTACATAAAGAAGGGAGAATAAAGGCTGTATTCAGTGCTGTGGTACTGCTGCATTTGCTGAGGTTTGGGGAGCTCTGACATCTCTCCATGGCTTTTATGGCTGCTCAGAAACACCCCTTCCCTGTCCAGAGCAGCGGCAGCACTCAGCCTGATGTGAGCCCACCAAAACCCTCTCCTGCCTCATGGCCGTGCCATCTTTCCATTGTGTCTGGACAGCCTCTAGCCAGTGGCTCCACGCTCCCCACAGGACCAAAACCCCTTTACACAAGTACAGGTCTTCTGAGATAAACTCCCCATGAGCTGCTAGCTCCTACCCACCCTTGTCCATGGGGAGCCTGTGTCCCACCATGCAACACCTCCAGCCCACAGCCCAACTGAGAACAGGAGGTCTAGACCAAACGCCAGGTCATGGTGAGCTGGCCAAAAGGTAGGAGACGAGTGTTGGAGCAAGGTGTCTGAAGGAGGTAGTAGGGAGAGATGGATTTATCCTGCCCCTCAGGCTGTGAGGGACATGCATGCAGTGAGTTATTGGTCTCAGGGCTCACCTTCATCCTTGGTGAGCTCTGCTTCATCCAAGGATGTTGTTCCCTTGGCCCCTGAATATCTTTACAGCTGGAGTAGGGGTTTAGGTTAATCAGATGCCCTGAGTTCACAAATACAGGGTAACTGTTTGGAGAAGAGAGGAGGGAGAAAACCAACAAAGGCCTTTGATATATTGTATGTCATCTGTACGTGACACTCCAAGACCTTCAAATGCTTAAACTAAAAACCTAAATATAATTTAGTTAGTAAAAATATACCTTAGTTATAATAAAATGATAATAGTGGAACTTGGCAACAGAGCAGCTAATAAATACTACACTTTTGAAATGTGCCTGGGATCCAAGTACATACTCTTTTACTGTGTAGTTAAAGCATGTGGCAGGACATGCTAGACCAAGATTTTCTTTTTGTCTTTCCAGTGGAAAACTAAAGTTCTTTGTTTAAGTGAAGCCCGTTGGGAATTTTTCTTAAGTAAAACAAGGAGCTAAAGAATTCCATTCCCTTTTGCCAACTTTTTTTTTCCTCCTTCAAGCCAAATTATCGATTAATGGGGCATTAAATAACAAATATTGCCTAGTTAGAATCATACACTTTTTTACTTAGGCTCTTTCAATACTTTCTTATTGGTGCTTCAAACACAGCTGAATTAAAAGATGAAATATTTTATTGGGAAAATACTACCCTTTCTAAACTTTTTTCACCTTATAAAAATAATGGTCAGTAATCTGAAAGTCATTACATTTGCATACTTACCCCTATTTTTTATTTTTTAAATGAAAAAAAAAAAAATAATCTGTACTCCTTTCAGGTCTTCTTCCTGAGATTCATTCTTTGCCTTCCTCATTAGCTGTCTCCATTTCGGTACCCTATCGATTTGCCAGCAGAGCAGCCAAGTGAATGCTTGACCATATTTTTGTCTGGCTCTAGTGAAACCATGATCTGACAATAGAATACTTTTCTCTGGGTTTTCCTTCTTCCCCTGGGGAACCATACTTCAAGGGCAACCTGCTTGTCCAGCACATGAACATGTGGAAAATCCACTGCTATGCACTAATGATTTTCAGATGGGCAATTGTTGCTGAAAATCATCCCAAGAACAGCAGCTTCTCCATTGTAGCACCTAACCACTGTGGGATCACATTGCTTGTAGCTGCTCTGGAATAAGCCCTTTGCATTTATGTACAGGGTGGTGACATTTGCTGCATCACACATATGTGGTGACAAAATTTAGGGGAAAAGGAGGTACAAGTTACAGTTGTGGTTATTTTTTGGCCATTGTAACATGCATCAAAATCTGACACTTATTTTAGATTGAAAGTATAAATGTAGGAAAAAGTTGAGCTATGCCAAAGATTCACAACAGTAAGGCAGAATCACCCTAAATAATGTCCACAAATTAATAGCTTTCAAACTTGTGTTTTAAATATTTACAAGGAGTCTTGTCATACTCTGGGAGAGAGAAAAATGAGTTTTAAATTTTAAATAACTTCTATTACTGTTCTTAGAATATGCATTCTTTTTAAACAACTTTCACTTTTAATCTGTAATTAAAGCCAAAGTTTTCTTTTAATTTTAAAAGCTTGTCCTTGGACTAAAACAACATGGAAAATTTTTAAACATTGATCCAAGCTGCTGTAGATACATTTTATTTAAACCACAGAGCCTGAAGTTGGATTCCTTGCTTTGCCAGATCGGCTATGAACTGTAAGTGTGGCAGTAATGATTGTGGAGTCCTGGATGCTTCACTAACAGTGAGGAGGGTTGTTTTTCTGGAGTTGTTCCTCCCTTTGGGCCCTATTCATGAATGACTTAATCTCTGTCTATGATCAAATGTCATGCAAGTTACTGTGCAGAGAAAAATCAAGGAATGCTTCTCTTTCCTGCATTCCTTACATGGAATTGCTGTGCCTGCCCAGCAAGCAGTTGGAGAGTGGTAAGGGTGGGAAGCAAGCAGCAACAAAAACACACAGAGAAAACCAGCAGAAGCAATATAAAAAGAGTGAGACAAAGAAAACAGAGAAAATTTTGTAAGATCTGGTGTGCAAGTTGGATTAAGCCATGCACAAGACAGCTCCAGCTGGAGGGGAAACTGGTCCTTCAAGTGGGGAGTGTTACAGGGGCAATTCATTCACCATGAAAAACAAAAGTGTTCCCCAGAATTTTGTCTGTAGTGTTGGCCATGAAGATGATTTCTAGTGCATGTTTCTGCTAGCTTGTCTTGAAAAGCAAACATTACTGTTTTGGTGGGCAGATCTCAGGAAGTTCAGGGAGAGAATGCTTCTTAGCTTTTTTATCCTCTTGACCTAGTTGCTTGTGTGGTAATTCTATCCTTTCACAGGATGTTACGCTACTTTATTTGAAACCAAGAGTAAGAGTTTCATTACTAGTGATATTGATTATACAGTGCATGCCAGTCAAGGAACTCTTCTTGGGATGTTTTGGTATTTTGTTAGAGATCCATCAGAATACTGGGATGAAGTGGTGTGCAGCTGTCTCCACATTTATACAGGTCTCCTCCTTACTTTTTTAGTTTCAACCAAGTTTTCACTTCAGTTAGGTTCTGTTCTGAGTTAAGAGTGAAAAAAGGATTTACATTATCAGAGTTGGTTTTCTCATCACCAACACCCTGCAGCCACTGCATGAAATTCTGTCTGTCTCTCTGTGCCCCAGTGTGAGGACAGATTGCTATAGCAGGACTCCCACGCCAAACAGTCACTGGTGGCAAATGGGAAATAACTTGACTCAGGTGCTGAACTTCTCCAGCTGTTGATGGGAGTTACACTTGTTTGTCCAGGACAGTGACTGGAATAGTCATTTAGCTCTTTTTGAGATATTTTCCATCCCTTTAGTACTGACAATGGACTTAAAAGATGTAACTCTCTTTTCAGGTAGGTCATGGCTGGAGTATCATTTTAGCTCTAGGAGGGAAAAGATAGAAGAAAGGATAGGGAATGAAGGGAAAAAGAAAAGCTCAGAGCCAGGAAATAAATACAGGTAGGAAAATAAAGAGCAGAAAGTTTTGGAAGATTGTAAAGAGAAGATAGTGCTGGGAGAGGACACGGAAAAGGGAATGCAAGATTAAGGACACGGACAAAAAGGACAAGGAAAGAGAAGAGATCAAAGGGATGAAGACAAGAAGATAAAATACTGAGGAAGCAGGTATGGAAATAATGGTAGAAATCTGGAGTGCAATAGGGAAGGGTTCTAGAATAAATTAGAGAAGTGTAGGAGATAGTCACATTTTTAGCAGTCCAAAATTAGAAGTTTGATATTTTCCTTTTCAATGTGTTTGAGAAATGAGGGTAGATAAACATTCAAGATACTGACACCCTTCTTGAAAGGAATCTTTGAGTCCAATTGTGCTGTCTTGGCATTTTTTTTCCATGTTAGACAGGCTAAGAGCAAATACACTTCCAGAAAAGGGTATGACCTTGCTTAGGATACAAAGCAAATTAATCCAAATGGTTACTCCACAATTTAGGGCAAAAATGCAGCTTAGTCTGGGACTGGGAAATACTCCAGTGCTGGTGGCAGTGTGGTAGTGACAGAGGCATCTGTTTGTATGATGTGTGTGGTTATTAATTTTCCAGTCTCTTGGTGCATCTGCAATCCCTGACTAAGCTGGACACAAAAGTATAGAATACTTCTCATACTTTGGCTTAATCATACCCAATCCAGACCTTGGCGGATTCCATCAAGACCTGTTTTGAAAACTCTAAGTAGTTTTCAGGCTACTGTGAGACAATTTGGCCAAGTGTGGAGGCTTCCTTGGCCCTGTGTTCCTAAAAGTTTTAACTTCTTTTAGGTCTGCTCCTTCCTGTACATTTTTCAAATCAGATATTCTCCTTGAAAATTTTTCAAGTCATCATCTGTAATTTAAAGAGAGAAATCTTCTTAACCTAATGCATAGTTGGCTGGGGGCAGTATCTGTCTGCCAGTAGAGTAGAAAGGACATCACCTGGGATGGACTGGTTGTTTGATCCTGTATGTCAAAACATGCATTCCTGTACAGTTCATGGTATATATGAACCTAAAATATGTCATGCCAGATCTGATAATTACACATATAATTTTCAAGTTCAACAAAAGGTTTTGTTTCTTTTTCCCCCATCATTTTTTAAAGAAACAGAATTTATCTGAATTAAAAACATGATTGGTGATGGTGAGTGGGTGGTTCTGTTTACCCTGCCACATTATATAGTACCACTTTTACTCCTTGTTTGGATAGCAGTCACAAGACCCAGATATCAAGCTGTGAAAGTATTTTTCTTGCAGCAGCCTTTCTTTTTTTGGCAGGCAGTGGCTTTGGAGATGCCTCGAATTTTGTCATGTGATTGGACTGCTGATGAGGTTTCTGTGTTGCCTCATTTTCCTGGATTCCATCTGAATTAACTCTTCTTTGGGTCACCGTCATTAGCACACTTCTGAATGAGTGGGGCTTTGCATCATAGTGTAAGGAACACTAATACTTAATCTCTGTAAGGAAACACCCTATAAAGAAGGAATTTTCTGCATTTGTTCCACGTGACAGAAATCTGTTTTCTGTACCTCCAGCTGTCCACATTGAAAGCACATTCCTTCTTCACAGTAATATTCCTTCATGAAACAAGGGAAAATGAGGAGAAATAACTTGTATGTAATTGTTCTGTCTAAAAATATTCAGCTTAGTCTTGTAACATGTAAACTAGTTCTTTGTAAGCAAGTCTCTTAATTGTCTTTAAGCTGAATATTTAGATGTTATGTTGGAGAAGCTAGGTATATCAAACACATATGGTTCCTATTGCATCAGGGACTTTCTTAATTTTTGTATTCTAATTGAAGAGACATTTTTGAAAGCATGCTAACTTTAAAGAGACTAATCTGACTCTGTTGGGTCTAGGCTTTATTCTTCCATCTATCACCACACTCAGGAAACATTTTCCACTTAAATGTGCAGCAGTAACAATATACCTCATGGACTTTGAATTGCCCTCAATACTTCCAGTATGTGATGTGGAAACATAGTTTGGGTAGTTGAGGTGGGGGAACTGACAGGGGATTACTTGAAGGGGAGAGAATTAGGATGAGGTATCAGGGAAGAAATGAGAGTAGGAACTATAATTTATTCATAAGTTTTTGCCTTATTCATGAATAATTTCTAACACAAAATGCCCTAGACCAAGTAGTATCTTTAACTGAATTAAATCTCTATCCACATCAGAGAAATACTGCAGGTCTCGTTTAAAATATAATATTCCAAAGAGGTCACAAAACAACTATTTCCCTCAGATAATGCAGCATTTAAGTTTGATATTCAATATGTATTAATTTTCCCTCTTACAAATAATAGGCAGAGAACTATTAAGTTTACATTTGAGGTGGGTGCATTTTTTGAAATGGAAAATATATTTCTATCTCAGGCAGTGCTGTGATGTTTTCTGCTAGTGTGGGCTTCCAGTGCAGGTTCCAGCTCTGCAGAGAGCTGAGCAGTGCCCTGTGCTTGCAGGTGGTGATGGGGTGGGGTGCCTTGTAGAGCTGAGTTAGAGCCCCCTCTCCAGCAGCACCCTGAGCCCTTTGCACTGCACGTGGGTCTGAATTCTGGGTAAATCCACTTTTCTCCAGCATACAGAATATTTATCAATAAATTATTGTTTGGGTTTTTGTTTATTTGTTTGTTTGTTTTTTTAAATCCAGTAACATGTACAATATAAAGTCCACAAAGGTCACAGAGGTAAATTTATTTATTAAATGGAAATACTTGGGTCCAGAAACCATTATGAATCATTTTGGTGTTTTAAGTTCAGGATGCAGAGTAAATTATTCCAAAAATAATGGTAGCCAAATGTCATTCCCTCCAAGCGTTTGTGTAATATCTATTTATCTGTGGGCAGATGACTGCTATGTATAATCAGAGGCAGACTTTTGTCAAATTGAGACTAAGTAAACACAGCTGAACACAAGCAAGTTGGACTACAATTTTTTGAGTTCTGCCAGCACTGTTATGACCTTGAAAATGAATGTTTTTTCAGAGAAATCTGCTTTCAATATGGGAGAATTTTTAGTGTTTCAAATTAACAAGTGTTGACTGAAAATTTGTTCTGTTTAATTTTAATATTTTTGTCCAAATAAATGAAAAGTGTATAGTTGTCCAAAGGAGGGCATCCTTTCTGCTGCTTGGAAGGTAGGGATTTTTTTTTTACAAAAGTGCTTCTTGCATGTATCTGTGAGAACAAGAACTACAGTTGGAGATAGAGCTGTAAACTCATCTGAAACTTCATCATATAATCAGAGAAAATTTTCTATTGTTTTCTTGAAACATAAATGCTTTTATTTTATGTTCTGTTCAAGTAAATGTAGAATTTAGGCACTAGATTTTACGCCATTACATATTTAGATACTGTTCTCATCATCCTTGAAACATAGGACTCCTATTTATAACTTTAGCCCATTTTTCTAAAGCCTAGTATCCTTCTAAAATTTTATATGGACCCTGTTTTTTCTCTGATACCCAAAAAGAAACAAGTCTGATTTTACTGTCGAACAGTACAATTTCAATCTTAGTTATAACATGTGGATTTTCTGCTTTTACAGTACCAGCCATTAGAACAGAGAACATTTTGCTCCCTTGATTTTAAAGGTCACAGCATTTGGAGCTCAGAGAGGCTTTGGTGAGAATTCAAATAGGAGTCCTGATCAAAAATTTGTCTTTCAGTAATTGCAGCATCATCCATTGCCAATATCTGTGTTTCAAGGCGCTTCTTTCAAAGGGATTTTTTTTTTAATTCCATTTCAAGTGCTGTATAGAAACCAGCTTACATACCAAACTCAGGAGTAGGACTTACGCACAGAGTTGTGGCCAGGGGAAACTTTCCCAAAGTCTTTGTGCTCCATATTCACAAGTCATATTTCCCAATCTGCCTCTTGAGGGGGCAGCAATTACCAATTTCTACAACCCAATTTTTCAGAACAAGGGTTTAATGCCAGTGGCTGGACATGTGCATCACCTCCTGTTTGATGAGTTGCTACAGTGTGACTTCAGTTTTGCAAGCCAAGTGCCATCCCAACAGGTAGTCTTGGATGTTTTTTGCAAGAACTCTTCCTGCTTCAGTTTTCTCTTTCCCTGTCATAGCAGAAAGAGAAAAATGAGGATCCAGATCCTTCCCAGGAAATGGGAAGGAAGTGGAAAAAAAGACAAATGTGATAGAAATAGGACAACACAATTGAGAAGCAGTTTTGATTGAGAATTGAAGTCACTGGATATGACTGAGCATTCCTATATTTTGTTCTCTCTACTGAAGTGCAGATTTCACAAATAAAGCAGCGGGTGTTGCTCCCAGGTCTATCTGAGCAATGTGGCATCTTAACGTTAAGCAAAATAATATGCAAAAGTTCTTGATGCCAGGTTTTTTGACACTTTGTTGTTTCTTCTAGGAAGCTCCTTCTTGGGGTCTTAGAGTACAGATACTCACAGTGTCAGTGTCCTGGTTTGTATTCTGTAATTTCTGCTTCACCACAAAGGCTAATGAGTCTTATAAAAACAAAAATAAAGGAATGGGGCAGGTGTCATCTAAGCCCCCAAAGTGGGCCTCTGGGTGTTTGAAGGGTGCAAGGCAAGTACAAATTGCAAAGCTTAGGATTATTCAGGTAGACCTTGCCTTGTGTTACAGCAGCTTGAGGCGGCCTGCTGTGTTTGAGGCATGAGAGGAAGGGAGAGTGTGGCTGTAGATGGGGCTGTGGGTGGTCAGCAGCCTTCAGGTTGCTTTGGGCAGCTCTTAGGATACCCCTAGCAGAGACAGTAGTTGCCTAGGAAGTGCTATCCAGAGAGAATTTTTAAAAGATTTGCTGAACCTGAAGTCGCAGTTGGGGTTGATGGTGTCTGCCAGCTCTAGCCAAGGCCTTCCTGTGAGCTGGGTGAGCCACTCCCAGTGCTGCCCAGAGGAGCTGGCTCTGCCAACACCTTACTGGTTCTTTGTCTGAAGTAACATGGTGGTGCCACCCAGCTAGGCTGGGTTTTGTGCATCCTGATGAATCTGTACTATCAAATACAGCATTTGCTGGTGGTGCAAGGTCTGTTTGCCCTTTGTTGGACAAGGACAGTGGGCAGGAACTCAGGCACTGTTCACACATGGGATTTGCCTTTGCAGGCCCTTTGCAGAGCCCCATAAACTTCACAGACTGTGATGTATAAGCAATTGTTCTATGGGAAAGCTTTGGCTCACGGGCAAAAATAAAAAGTTCCTGCAAAATGAAAGAAAAAGCCTTTGTTGTTATAAAAGTGGAAACAGAAGTACTACTAATAATAGCAGCAAGTTAATTAAAAAACATGAAACAGTTCACAGAGTTTAAAGAGTTTGTGTTGTAGCTGTCTGGCTTGCATTGCTGCTGAGAGTCCTCCTCTTATCCTCTGTCCAAAAGCTCAAAGCCTAAAGTTGAACTGTGTTGGAGGGATCAAAGGATCTCACTTTCTTTCACCATAGTTATTTCCTAAAAAGTATAAATGTTCTTTATGTCTGGAGCCATGGCTTCGTGTCTGGTTGATTTTCTCTATAGAAGTGGAAGTTCAGGATCTTAATTCTTAAAAGGCAGGTGAGAATGCAAGGCCATCTGTACAAATATATAATTGTTTCAGATGCTGCTTACCCTTAGGAAACACCTAAGTAGATCAGGGAAGACATATTAAAAAATTCTGTTAAAATTTCTCTGAGATAAAGTTAATTTAATTGCTCCTTGAAAAAGTTCATGGTGATTTCCAACTGCATTTGTGTAAGGAATTGTGTTCTATGAATTCAGATATTTTCTAAATTTTTATTCACATATTACTATAGCTCAGTTTCCCATTGCTATTCTTGTTGGGTGAAGGAGACTTTTTGTTGGTTTTTTGGTCGGGTTTTTTTGCATGGTTGGTTGGTTTTTTGGGTTTTTATGATAACATGAGGAAAGACCAATTATTTATAATACTAATGAAACTTCTGAGCTGGTTTTGATCTACAGAGCTTCCAAATTAATCAAAATTCATATTTTTTGAAGTATGTCGATTTAATCATAAATAGCATATGACTTTACCATAAATATGTATGTGTATTTTAAGTCTGATATGGCAGACTGTTGCAGGCCAGAATTCCCTGGCAGAAATCTCTTGGCTCCAGGGAAACACATATAAGCTAATGTAAAACAAATATGCAGTAAATATGACATTATCACCTTCTGCACCTGTCTTACATATTTTTGAAGCACTTTATGTCTGCCCCGACCTGATATTTTTAAATAGTATTCACCGTATTTTTTGGGGAAAATCCCCTGTTTTGAGGGAAAATGTTACAAGGGCTACTTTAGATAACATTGCCTGTCATCATGTAAGCTGGTAGCCAGCAATTCAGTTAGGTTTTAGAGGAGGCTATTGGCTTTTACTGCTTTTACATCACGTCCACTGGTCAGTGTGTCGGTGGCTTTTTGGGAGGAATATATTCAATACCTATGGATAGTATATTTTTCCTGTGGTAATAATACACTGTGCATCAATAACTCATAATTTTATTATGAAATTTTATTAATAAATTTATTGAAAAATAGTTTTGTACTATGAAGGGAATTGTTTACTCTTTATCAGTCATTATTTAAAAGATGTGTATTATTACTGTCACAATTATTATTACTACTACTTTAGTCCTGTGTCTATTTAGGCACAGCTTCCAGTGTCTAGTGTAGCTTTTCCGCGTGAGAACTGTTTGCAATGATCTCAGAAAATCGGCTTCTTCACTCAGAAACCTCCTGATCACATTGCCCGTCGTTCAAGAACTCTCTGTTTGAAAGCAAAAACCTGTTTGCTTTGAAAAACTGTGGCTTAGGCTCCTCCCCAGCTCTCTGGCGTCTCTGCGAGCTGCTCTTCCTGAGGTGAATGGCAAAGGTTTGAATGAGCCTCGTTGTTGTGCAGCGTGTCCTGCAGCTGGAGGAGCGGAGCAGAGCAGAACTGCTCTCTGCAGCACCGCGGAGCCAGCTTTACAGGGGCTCACAAATTCATACAGTGGTGCTACACCAGGAAGAGCCGGCGGTGTATCAAGGTCGGGATGGGCTGGTAAGCCCTGTCCCAGCAGCAATCTTTGCTGCGATACAGTCCATTGTTGTGGCTCAGGCAGTGCTCTCTGCCACGTGGATGCTCAGTGCCCTGCTACGTGCTGCTCATTTACTCAGCTGAGCCCCGGAGTGTAGGGAAATCTGAGTCCAGTCCCTGCCTTGTTATCAGTTGATGATGCTTCCCTGCTGGTTTCTTGAAAACCACTGTCTCCAAAAGCAGCAGAGTGTGTTGAATAACAAACCCCTTCATATTCAGGCTCTTCAGGTTTGGGAACAGAGCCAGCATTCTTGAAGAATGATTTAGTGGCCAATAAACATCTGCAAGGTCTGTAAGACTGTCAGAAACAGTAACACTAAAAGTAAAGATCATATCAGTAGCAATTCCCCTGTCCTGACAAGGCATTCAGTGCAAATATTTGTTCAGTCATCCTTGCTCTCATTCCTGTTATCACAGACGGTTTCCTCTGTGACTTCCCTTGCCAGGGAAGCAATTTCATCTTCTTCCACGAAGCTGTTCACATCCAAGGCCTTTGCAATGTTAAGTACTGGCCTACTACTGTTTCAGGACCTCCCACAAGTGCTCCTTCAGAGTGCAGGAGCCTCATCTGTCTTAGGCAAAGGCTCCGCTGTGAAGGGCGCTTACAACTTTCAATTAGTGAGCATTTGCAGTGTTAAGATTTAGCTGCTCCTTGAGAATTCAAGCCCAGTGTGGCTGATTTATTACACTGCACCAATCTCCATGATAGCTCAGAGAGGCTTTGAGCTCTTCTAGGTATGATTCTTCTGCAGGGTTACTAGGATTGAAGTGCATTAGGACTCAAACCATTCTAAACACAGGATGATGTTTGGAGTATAGAAGGAGGTGTTTCTGCTTCTTCAAAAGCTCTTGGCAAATAGGCACATCTTCCTGAATAACTCTGGGCCTGCTGTTCTGCTCTAAGAGCCTTCTGCCTTTTGGTGCACTGCCTCTCACTCATTCAGTGAATAGGAAAACTGAAAACACAGCCCTTCTTGATATGCCTCCCAATTTACTAGAATCTCTGAGGGCCTGTTTAAGAGGTGCTTGGGAATATTTTGGTTTGGGAAGATATCCTGTAATAGAAATGATAACAATGCAAGTTGTGTGAGCAGGAACATGAAGACTGCAATAGCATCATAAGGGAAAGCAAAGGAAACAAAACTGAAGAGTTTACTAAAAAATAATTCTATCAAACACTAAAATCACTTTTGTGCAACTGGAGATAAGAATAATCCGCAGGCAGCCCCTTCCCCTGCAGCTCAATCATCAGTTTCTTTCTGCTGATTATTCTGTATATGGTCAGGGAGGTGTGTGACTGCAGCTTTCTGTGTGTGTCATGGTTATTCCTCAGGATCCTGTGTGAAGGGGTTCCCATCACATTTCAAGTTAGATGAGGAAAGAGATACTTTTCTGATATATCTGACCTGGTCTAGTTTGAAAGATACCTCGAAACCTGTCTTATATCCTTGCTGGGTGCTCACTGCTGGTTCTGTACCACCAAAACCATAGCATGAATGCAGCTGAGCCCCTCTGAGGACAGGATGATTCCATGATGTGCTGTTCAGTGTCACTTGATACATCCTATTTGGGCCTTTTCAAAATTTAATAAAGGTGTTTTCATAAGACATCTGTTGGATTTCACAAATGGATAAGTAAGGCACCAAACAATTAAAATTTAGAATAATTTTATAATTATTCATAAATTAATGAGACCTTGTTAACCTCATTTGCACCCGTGAGTGCTCAGCCATGCTGAAGCTGAAAGCCCAGGCTCTCAAGTCAGAGTCTAGAGACCAGGGAGTATACTGTAGCACCTGTGAGAAGGTCAGTTAGTATGACTTACTGAGCCTCACACAAACCTGCAGCACAAGGAGAGAGTCTGTCAGTTACTCACATGATGTACTTAATGTGTTAAGTCTACCTGACTGTATTCTCTCTTCTTGTGTCCTCTTCCTGCAACAGCCTCAGAGCTGCTGTGTCATGGCACCAAGGTTGTGCAGGGAAGGGTGTTACCAACTGCTCCAGGTTCAGCCCTGGCACAACTCCATCATGTGTGGAAGTGGTGACCACAGAAAATACCATGTGTGATTGTACTGCTGTATCTCATAGTATACTTGGTGTGAAGGCAGATGGCTTAGCTATTCCCATTTTTATGCTAACATAATGTAGAAGCAGATACAGGTAGGTATATATTCAAAAATATCTGTATCTCCTTGGAGATATAAACAATCTTTTAAATTTCACATGTAATCCCTGGATTTGCAGGGATTTGTTGTGCAACAGTTGTCTGGGTTACCGTGAGGCTCCTTTGCAGCTTACAGTAATTTTTATGGCTGTTTGATTGCTGGAGCCCTGCTGATGCATTTTTCTTACAAGCTGCTTGAATTTGTATGCTTATGATCTCACAGCACAGTAAGTTTGGGACACTACTTAGTATCTGGGGTTTAGTATTTGCTCACATGTCAGGGGTGGTTTATGTGGATATTGGGAAAAGGTTCTTCACCCAGATGGTGTCTGGGCACTGAAACAGGCTCTCCAGGGAAGCAGTCACAGCACCAAGCATGCTGAAGTTCCAGAAGAGTTTGGACAATGCTCTCAGGCTCTCAGGTGTAATTCTTGGGGCTGTCCTGTGCAGGGCCATAACTTGGACTTCAGGGATCTTTGTGGGTCCAGCCCAGGATATTCTATGTTTCTGTGGTAACTATTATGCACATTTCAGTGCTCCATGCAGTGGATGGATGAAGCTGTATTTAAAGAGACCATATTTGTCAGTTCTTTATCTTACAGGCAAGTGAAAGAAACTGAATTTCATCTCTCAGGTAGACTTACCCATTCTGTACTCCATGCTTCTGGCTAAACACACTATGGAAATCAGTTCTGGCATTCACTAAGAAGTTCCTTCACTTGCCTGAATATACAGCACCTTGTAATTTAAATTGTCTTTGTACAGCATGCCATGTCTGAGCCTGCTTGGCTCCCAGGAGCAGGAGAGGAGCTGGCTCCTGCAAGCGGGGCCACAGGAATGGGTGGCACGTTTCTCTAAATTCTGCAAGAAGCTTCTGAAAATATCCCGTGTGCATGCATTCATATCATAACATTACACCACATATATAGGGTCTGCTCCCAAACCCACAGCCAACTAGCATAACAAAATCAGATTTTACTGCTGTCGTGTCAGCCTAGGGTTGAAATATGGCTTTGAAACCCTCCCTTTCACCCTGCTTTTTTAATGAAAAACAATTGTGCTGGAGTGTAATAGTGCTTACCCTGGCTGCATTTGACTTTAGCTTTTTATTTTTAAAGCCTTATTTTAGTCTTTAAGAGCTCCCAATTAAACTCTTTAGATCCAGAGTGAAAGACTGAACGTGCCTGCCTGCACAACAGCAACTTTCCTGGGTGGGAGAAGGATATTTTTGTATTAAAAATAAAGAAAGTCGACATAGTGGTATTATATAGTGGTCCTTTATATTCCTTACTCTTTCCTGGTGAATCTTCATTTGCTATTTCGTCATTTTCTTTTTTTGTAATCTCTCCCATACTCTTGTCCTTATTTATTTTTTCTCTTTCTCTTCTTTTTTTCCTCTTTTCTTTATTTCACCCACCCCCTTACCTGCTGCCTAACATGGTTTTCCATGTTAACCCCTAATGGTTTGCAGCAGAAGAGCAAGCCACTTCATCTGATGAGCCAGCACAGCGTGTGTTGTAAATCCCTTCCCAAATAACACACACACACACACACACACACACACACACACACACAAAAGAAGCCTAGGTCAGATGTTCCTTTATGCACTGTGAAATGCATGTGGGAGACTATCACCAAGGAATATGACAACATTGCACGACTCAATGAGAAACATGCCAGCTCAATGAGAATTATTTCAGTCAGCTTTGCAGCAAACTGGTAAAGAAAATAAAACTGTATCACCATCAGTTTGTTAACAGCTCACCTCAACACTCAGCCCCAGCTCCCATTTTAGGCTCTGCTAAGGTCTGGCCAAGAAAACGAGACTCACACAGTGCCCTGAAACTCACCAAGGAGAATACACTGTCACTGGTCAGGGGAAATTTAGAATCAGCTGTGACAGCCTGAACAGTGAAGTGATTTATACCAGGTTTTTATCTATTTTGCTTGCTCTTTAATTCTTACATTCATGTGCATAAGACTCTAAGACCATTTGCACCATGCCTACTAAAATGTGGGGCTTTCAGTGCACTTATTAATGTAAATATTAATGTAGAATTGCAAACTCAGTTCTCTTTTATGATTTATAAAATAAACCTATCGCAGTCTCTGTGGGCATGTACACTCATTTTATAAAAATCGCATGTATTAAAATGTAATTAGATGCCTACTCCCACTGCAGCAGGCTCATGGCTGCATAATGTAAAAAAGTGTTTGGATGCTCAGGTATTCAGGAAAAAACTTGAGTGCTATCAGTCCTTCACAGTTAAAGCTTATATGTCATGTTTGATGCAAGAAACAAATTGCAATGAAGTATTTTCACAGAAAAGGTTTGGTCTAGGGCATGAGAGAAAAGAGATGTTTCTAACAGTGGCAAAATCCACCATATGGATCTTAATAGAAGATGTCAGACCAGGGCTATAACTGTTCCTAGGAAAAAACCCACTGGGTGAACAGGGAAAAATATTCACTCTAGCAGTCACTGTGAACATAAATTGTCATTATGCAGTTTGTTCATCTGAAAGGATGTAACAGCTGATGACAGGTCAGTTGTTGTACTTGGTGTCCCTGTGAAGCCAAAGGAGTGAGGTAACAGGGTTGTGGGGGTGACTTCATTACAAGCTGCTCTGTGACCTCCTCCTGGAAGAAAGGGAGCAGCAGTAAAATAAAGCTTTGCTGAAAAGGAGCTTTCTCTAGAGCCTGGGCCCGAAGCTCATTCCTGCAAGTTTCTGACAGCTTTCCTCCTCCCACCCAACTAAAGGACATGGTAATAAATCTTTGTCAGTAGAAATCCAGTACACCCCTGAGACTGGACCAGCTGTGATTGGTATCATGCACTCTCCCAGGTCACACTGCCATGCTGTGTCTGCAGCCACAGGTCACCTGAAACTCCAACAGGGACTTTCATTCCTCCACCAAAAGGTTCTGCTGCATGAGCGCTGCCAGCCCCAACCAGATGGTTTCACACAGACCTTCCCAGCCCAGGACCTGCTTTGGGCAGGAGAGGACTCACACTGAAGGGATCCCATAAGGAGGTGGCCTGGGTCTGCAGGAGATCAGCCACCAGGGCGTATTTAGGGATTATTTCCGTAGGAGACTCTGCGGTTTGGAATCTCCTTCCAGCGTGAGCTTTCCTGTCTGCGCTTCTCCATAATTCATCCTTAATAGGTCTGCTGTCCCTGAGGAAACTGGTAGGATGGTGCAAAAGGAAAACGGTTTTAGGAGTTTCAGTGCTGAGTGGGATGAATCCTGTCTGTGTGTGGAAAGCCTGTGGCAGGGTGGGTTGCTGGCTGAGCAGTAGTCCATGTTTACAAAATCATTTGTGTGTTTACATTAGGCTCAAAATGGGAGACTACAAGTGTAAATATGGGATGGCCAGCTCCTTGTTTCTCCAATTCAAGCTAGAGAAGCTGAGGTTTTCTTGTTTTTCAGAAGATGCTACAGTTTTTGCACCAAGATTAAATGACATTTTTAATAAGAGCTAAAGCCTGGCCTGCTGCTTTGGGCTACAATTTCCCCTCCCCTGCATTGCTGAGCAGCCTGGGCTAAACCACATTCCCTCCCCAGATGTGGGTGAATATTAGTGGTGTTGTGTGATTCATGGTTTACTTTGGGATCCTTTGGGGTAAAGGAGCTGTGTCAATGCAGAAGAGGAAAGGAGTATTAACTCAAATTAACCTAACTTTGTTCTTGGAGAATCAGATCTGAAAGTCTTATGAGTCCTGAAATTGTGGTTTGGAAAATACTGGAGTCAAGGTGTGTGTGAGTATGTGACCCACAGAAATACTTCATCTCCCCACTAATTTACTGAAGCGTGTAATGTTCATTTTTCTTTCAGCTGCCCCAGTTTATTTACTGTATCTCCTTCTTTTTCCTCTCCTTGCTTGTTTTGAAAATGCTGGTCAACACATGTTAAGCCAGAGTCTCCAAAACCAACAAAAGAAAGTTCAGGAGAGGCAGTGAGAGAAACAACTGAATAATGTTGCCAATTTTAAAATGAAGATAAGTTATACAGGACCTTTTATTGAACCAGCAAATGTTTTATGGTGTTCACCATTTGAGGCCAGCAGTTCTTTTTTTTTTTTTTTTTTTTTTTTTTCCCCTCTATTTTAAGTTAGAATAGAAGATGTGTAATTCATCAGGAATCTGTACATGTTTAAGTAGCTTCAAAAAATATGACGGTCATCTGAGACTGACCTACTGCATCTTGACTTCTATGTCCATTTTTTCCTCTCTACATAATGTTCTGTACCCTTCCCTCTCTGTCTCATTCCCTCATTCACACATTCTTTCCCCTGTTGGTCTCAAGCCATCTTTGCTTTGTCAGTGTTACCTGATAACACAAAGCAGGGTTTAAGCCAGTTGTTGTGGCTCAGTTTGAGCCGGATACCACGGTGAGTGGGGGAGCAGTGTGGAGGCTGCTTGGTGTAAGGGGTCAGTCCTGCCTTTGCTGTTCCAGCAGGACCTTAAGTGTAGTTCATCACCCCACACATGTGGTATTCTTAGGTTAGAATGCTCAAATCCAAATGATAAAATATAACTGTAGTTAGCATTATTTAGCACACCCCTGAAGTCATCCAAGCGTATAAAAATTATTAGTCTGGATGCAGCAAATAGTAAGTGTCTCAGTTGTTCTGAAATACTTGAATGTGCTGCAAGCTCTGTGTCACCAGAGAGCCTTTGTGCATAGTAAATTGGATGTATGTGATTCTATTGTGCAGTTTAAAGATGGTTTGCCTGCAAGAACACTGGGCTTAATTTTCTTTGGCTGGTCCTTTCTGACAGCAAAAGAACAAAGAAAAACATTTTAAATATAAGAGAAATCCTGGAAAATTCTGTTCCTAAATGCTTTTGAAATAGTCAAAATATTGCCTAGGCAGTATTTTGACTTTGAACTTCTGAGGCTCATTTCCATCTCTGCTAAATGGGACAGCAGGCTACCTTGCAAGAGAGTTGTCAGGATCAGCCTGTTAATATTTATGAAGAAATTTCATGGTGAAAAAAAAGATGCCATGTATATTATTAATAATGATGTGAGTCCTGAAAAATACCATGCTGTATCACAAAGCTGGTATTGTCTGGGGTCTACACTCTTGGCACTATGCCCTACAGTAAACTGTATACTGAAAACTCATACTAATGGAAAGGTATACAGAATTCCATTGGTAGGTGATTTATAGTGACTTCCTATTATAAACAAGAGGGAACAAATATCCCGCCTTGATGGTTTCTTTGGGCGGATGTTGAGAGCAGAATGAGACATTCTTGGCCAGGCAAAAGCTGATTCTCTGGATGCTTACAACTGGGAGCAGAATGAAGCACCAGAAAGTGAGGTGTAAATGACAACCCCTAATTTTAAATGGTTGAGTTTCTATTTTCACAGTGTTTAAAACTTTCTAGCTACAGAGCAAATGACCACTGTTTTAAGTGATTTCTAAACCTGTAGCAAAAAGGTATTTATGATGTTTAATATTAAATAGATTTATTGCAGGATCTCAATATATGTTGAAAGCCTACCACCATCCTTTGACAAGAAGCATAATCTTTTCTGAGACACTACAAAACACCTTCAGCAGCAGCTTCTGGTTTCAATTACTAAATACGCTATTGAACACTGTTGTTTGTTTAGGAAAATTATTTGTGCTGGCCAGTTGTAAGCTGTTAAAATGTATTTATGTCTGTATGCAGTAGGGTAAATATCATTTTTTAACCTATCAAATGAGTCTTGGGAATGGTGTGGAATTCATCCGTGCTGGCTTTCCCAGGAGTCACTTGATACAGGAGTCACTTGACAAGTCTGTAGGGGCTTAGATTTGTGTGAGAGCGTGCCTTGATCTGACTAGTGAGAGAGCCACACTTCAGGAAGAGACCAGAGGGGCTGCCACCTAAGGTGTATGAGATTAAACGGAACCACAGAGCTTGGAGAGAAGAGCTCTGGTGCAGCCTTGGTACCCCAAGGTTGGTAAAGTGCTGCTTATCATGTAGTAGAGAGAGGGTCATGGGTGGAGTGCCCATCAGCATTTGCTCTGGGGTGAGTCCTCAACTGAGGGTACTTGGTGAGATTCAGGATGCTCCATCACTTTTCCATTCCTTTCATCATCATTTCTGGTGATGAAATAACCTCAGAGAGGTTACCCAGCCCCAGTGCCATTTCCTTGTTGCCTCAGAGATGATATCTAGGAGCATGTTGTGTGATGGTCAAGAAAATAAACACTTTTCGTTTTGAAAATGCAGTTCTTTGATTATTTTAATGGAGAAATCTCACAAAAATGTTGCTTTTACAGTTGAAATATACTTTGCAATTCTTGTGCAGATATCTCAAATATCAAAAGCTTCAATTATAAAAATCTTCAATTAGTAGTTGGAGGCAAAGCAGATAGATTACAAAAGATGAAGAAAAAGCCAAATATTGGGTAAGACTCACCATTTTGTGGAGTTTTTTGTACATTTGATAACATTTTGTCATCTATGTTCTTTCTCTGGTCAGTGAAGAGCCAGACATGACCAGCCTGCATTTCTTCCAGGCTGAGCTAAGTCATTAAGGCTGTAGTTCCACTAGCAGTGTACTAATGTCTCTCTATAAAAATAGATATGAATCATTGATATACTGAATAGCCAAAGGAGAGATATGGTTCTCCCCTCATCCAGCTCTCAGCATATCCACATGGATGATAATGCTGTCCAAAGGACGAAAGTGTGAGAAAGGGGCCACAGAACAGAACTTAGGGATTTGGCTTTGCAGCAGCACTCAGGAACATTGGGCTGCAGTTAAATGGAATGGCTGAATCCACTCCTTGGAGAACATCTCTGTTGTTTATGAATGGAGTCTGGACAAGTAAAAATACAAAGATGCATGACTTAGATGGCAGTTTCATGGCATATGAAGTGAACCCTACTTTTGCTTTGAGTCACATCAAGTTGGTTTGACTGGCAAGATGTCAAGGAGAGCATAAGGAAAGGTCTTTGTCTCTCCCACTGTGGTTATCCCCAACCAAAATAAAATATGGTAATACTTATTTCCCTTGCTAAGGGCTCTTCAGACACAAGGGAGCTGCTTGGATGCTGTGGTAGTGCAAACTGGTACATGATGTCAGATGTTTGGTATAGCAGAAAAGGATTTTTGGCAAGAAAAAGGAAGCCTGTTCTTTGAAATGATGGATTTTCAGACTTCATTGTACTAACATGCATTGCCATGGTTATTAGCCACAGCTTTGCAAATTATCGGTGATGGTTTTATTTTAACCCAGTTTTGAGTTTCTTTGACATAAATTATTTGTTTGAAAAAATCATAAAGTCTGAACAGAATAAGAAAATACATGTAATTCAGGAAAAATCTTCAGCAAAGCTAAAGAATGGGTAACTCTTTCTTCCTGGATTTTATTTTTTACTTTTGCTACTGCTTTTATATACCATGGGCAAGATGCTTTCTTTTAGAGCTGGCTAAACACCAGTAAAAAATATTTGCAAATACTCCTTCAAATAAACGCTGGAATTGGAATGTGTGTCACCATTCACACCTACTTCCCTCAGAAGTTTGTACAAGCAATTTTTTTGTTCATAGGAAATATTTTCCAACATCAAAAGAAAGTGACAGATGCTTAAGAGAGGTGTATTTATATCCTGGTTTGCTCTGGCAGTGATATTCTATATTACTTGTCATTTCCATTTCTATACCTATTGACCTATTCAGTCCTAAACCTTGTCTTGAAAATTGTCTCTAATCAAAAAAAAACAATGAAGCAAGGCTGAATAATTCTTCATAGCCAAGTACAGCATGAAGAAGGAGACTTTTCTTGTCATCCAGTACCTCTTTCTGGATCAAATGTTTTTTCCCTTGGTTCCTTGTCCTCTGCATAGGCTGGACTTCCTCCTCTTGAATCCCATTCAAGCATTGCTCTAGATCTTAAGAGACACGGATTTAAGCTGTGCACTTTTGGAACAAAACTTAAATCTTGGTTACCTGTGAACGTTTATTTATAAAGCTGTTTTCCAAAAGGATGGAGGCCTGCTAGATCAAACAGTGTGGCAAACAGCTGATCTCTGAAATTGCAGCTGGTCTCCCTGTGGTTCTTTAACGGGTCTGTGGTCTCCCACAGTCACCTCCAAGTACTGGTCAGTGCAGCTGAGCTGAATTATTTGCTGTAGGAGACAATGGGCTGCTGCCTGTGGTGGGCAAGGGTGCTCCTAAGGGGTAGGGTTATTCCACCGGAAACTCTGTTTAAAGACAAGATCAACTTTTAATTAATAATCTGATGGAAATTTCTATCTAGAAAGATCTAGCAGTAAGGTTGATTTGTCTTTGGGAATCTGGCCTCACAAAGGTGTATATTACTTTATGAGATTTATGTTGTGTTTAGAGGCTTTTTCAGTCTTGTGGCCGTTAGTGCTCATGCCAATGCTGTTTCTTTGGTTTGACTTGCTTTCCATAGGTATTGCAGGTGGGCATCAGCTTCTTGCTCCTCTATAATGTATTTCTGTGTCAGGATAGCAAACCCATTGAATTAAGCTTATACATTTCTGCCTGGTAAATATTTCTGGCTTCTGTGGGATGTGAGGACTTAGTGAATGAACAAATATGACTCTTGATGAAGAAGTGTAGTTTATACCTGTGATGCAATTTCATCTCTGAGGGCTGTTAACCAGGTGTGCTTGTTACTTGTGTCCCTCTCAGCTGCCTCTGTGACTGAGGCACTGCTTGGGCAAGGGGCGCCTTGAAACCCACACCCATCATGTGTGCATGGGTGAGAGCCCTATTTTTAGTGCATACTAGAAGACATTCACTGAAAGCCAATGAAGCTGATTTTTATTTTTAGGCTTTGCAATTCCTTATGTCCTTGGCATTCAAAACATAAACATGTTTTGAAGAACTCCTCTATTACCCTGAAAAATGTAGGTGAACCCCCAAGAACAGCTACACCTTCAGTATAGCTTTCTCCAGGAAGATCCCTGCATGAGGCTGGCCCTTTATGTGTGTCAAAGCAAAGATTTTATTTCAGAGCTGGTATCAATTTTGGAATAAATCTTGGTTGTGGGTTTTTTTTTTTTTAATATGCATTTTTCCCTGAACATGCTTGTTTTTAAAATTATTAAAATAAAATAGATATTTTTTTTTTCCTGTTTTCAGAAAATCTGGAGAATGGACCAAATAAGTGTGAAAGGTGAGTAAGGGACTTCACAGTTTTCCAAAAGTATTGCTGTTATTACAGTTTTCCTGATACCATGTAGCTATCTATGTAAGATATGTGTGTAAATATTTGTTATTGCTTGAATCTAGCACAGCTAACAGAAAGGGATCCAGCAAAGATGAGACGTACTGGAAGGAGATCAACGCAGCTATGGCTCTAACGAACCTTGCCCAGGGGAAGGATAAACTGCAGGGAACTACCAGCTGCATCATTCAGAAATCATCACATATATCAGAAGTAAAGACTGTTAAAGTGCCATTAGTTCAACAGTTTTAAGGGGTGGGTCCTCTTTCTTTTTCACATCAAACAGTCATTTTCCTCACAGGATTGGTTTTCAGCAAAATCAGATTCACAGACAGGAGGAAAATGTGGAAAATAGGTCCCCTTTTACAGAATGGTCAGTTAAAAAATTAAAGTCCCTTCTGACTCAGATGTTTTCATTGTATTAAATGAAATGTTCAACTTCTTCTATAAAAGGCATGTAAATTATAAAACCCCTGTTTTTATCAAAACATTAACTTATTTTATGTTAATCAAAGTGCGCATAAGATGTTTGCATTGCTATTACAGTAAGTGCCTTGCTTTGAAAAAATAAGCTATAACGTGGGCATAGTACAACAGTGTTATGCCTCAAAATGACAATGCCATAATGCTTAAACTTTGTATATTATTCCAAGAGGGCTTAAGCAGCCGAGGGCTAAACACATTACTGCTGAAGGCCCTGGAGAGTTGTGCTTATTTGACTTGTACAAATTGACGAGTCTTAATGAAATTGTTACATCATTCTCACTCTCTTTTTTTTTAATCAACAGTGTTATAAAAATTGTACAGTACGTTTTGTCAAAGTGACGATAAGGATGTTATGCATGTTTCTTACCTGTATATGCAGTATATTAAAATACCAAAATCATTCCTTTGAAAAGTGCAATACTCTAGAACACACAAATTTAGGAAATAAGTTAATTGTTCAGATTATTTTGAACTTATACATATGCTCTCAGCTGTGTTGCTCATTAAAGATTTCTAGTTCAGAAGGTTTTAGTCAGACTAGTTGTAAATTCAAGTTGAATTTCTATAATTTTAAAGCTTTACGAGTGACTTACCGAAGTTTTGATAGAAGTAAAATTGGTTTCTTCTTGTACAAAACTAAAACTATAGTGCCATTCAGAAATGTTTCCATGGTGGAACTTATTACTTTAATGTGGTTTAAACATTTTTATTTTGTATGTACTGCATAAATGAGGACAGTTGATTGACATTTCACATTTCAGTAAGAAAAGCCTATAATATAAACTATCAAAGCCCAAACAAGAATCACAAAAGGAACTGAAACATTGAAAAATCTCAGCATTTTAGGCAGGAGGGTTTTAAGAAGATACTAAACCATGTATTAAATGTCATGTCTCTAAAATTGACTGCTATTGAGTATAATAACTATCATAAAAGCAGGTTTATTTTTAAATTTTATCTGGAGGTGTACAAGTTATTCTTAAGTCATATAACAATAGTATAATGAGGTTTACAGTGCTTGAATAAACAGTGGCAAAGCCAAAAGCAATTTATACAGAATCTGTTACAGAAAACTGGAAAAGAGCTGATTGTTGCTAGGATTTGGAATTTTTCCTGTGGGTATCCTGTCAGGTTTTTTCCTACTTATCCCTTTCCTTGCTTCTCTTTATGGTGAGCCATCAATGAACAAGACAAGACTTTAGTTCTGCTCCTGCTGAATTTAATGGCAGAACTCCCACATCAATGGAAGCAGGACTATGCTAATGATGTAACTAACTTGCAAATAGAGGCTGTTTCAGTTGCACTAAAATAGTCAAGACACATTGCAAATATCAGCCTTGGTGTGACTTCTTAGGAAACTTCTTGATGTAACATAACGTTGTTGGTTTTATTTAGTGTACAATGAAAATTATTTGATATGAAAATATTTTGTACATATATATTTTTACTTTGTTTTCTAAATTGCTGATTTGCATTGACTTAAAGTGCCAAGCAAGAAATGTATGTTGTGACTGTATGAACAGTTGAAGTATGTTTTACTGACTTGCATCATTATATGTCTAAGATTCCATGACATTAATTTTTAATACTTTACTGGATTTTGGCATAATAATGTGAGTTTATAACTAATAGCAGAGAGTTAATACTTCACTTTTGTTCATACTATTATAAGTTATTCTGGTATTAAATATTTTGTGACAATAAATTCATGGTTTTGACAAACTCTTCTGTTAGGAATATTCAGTGTTTTTGTCTGTATAAACAACAAAATTTGTCATGTAAAAAGGGTACTTTTGGAGACTCCTCTGAAGTAAAACTGGAGAAGGCAAGCCATTGTATAAACAACTTGTTAATGGTCTCTTTTCCAATGATCAAAGCACAAGAATAATCTGTAGAACACATCAAGTGGGTTTTAAATTTAAGAAATACTTGGCCTAATTTCTTGTTACTGTTTCCTTTAATTTATTTTTTTTTCTACTGCTGCTTTAGAGTTTTCTGAAAACACAAATTCTGATGAATTATGTGTGTGTCTTTTTTAAATAACGAAAGTCATGATCAGTGCTGAGCCAACAGCTAAGGAAAACTCAGTAATTATTTATGATATTGGAAAAACAAACATTATTACTATTGCTCTTCTTTGTTTCAACATATGTAACCATTTTAGTAAAATAAATAACTGCAAACAACATCTTGCTGGTTTGAATTAAATATTCATTTATCTGTCCTTAAGGGTTTGCATTTCTGGTTTCCTGTAATAGTCAGGGTTTCCCTGTACTGGGACACAAGCATGTGATAGGCAAAGACAAAACAGAAAAGTCTGATCAATCCACCTTGAGGTTCATAGTTGTGCAAAGTAGCTTAGCTCATCTCGATGAAAGTGACTGCTGCAAGGTTTGAGTAACAACTGCTGATGACAACATGGCATGATGCTAATAAATCCCCCACGTTGGAGGAGTGCAGGGTAGAGCATAGCTACTCACTGACCTGAGTCACTGGAGAAGTCCATCAGTTCAGAAAGACTTTGGTCATTTAGGTTTGTCTGTTGGCACAGGCAACATTTCCCTACATTATCCTGTGTGGATGTTTGGCTGTGGAACCTTGGTGCAGAAGGAGATGCAGTCAGCCCATCCAGAAGCTCAGTGCTCATAGGAGAGAATCCAGTGCAAGTGATCTCTTAACTTTTATGCCTCAGCAAAGCTGCTCCACTTGCATGGAAGGGGTGATAGCTAAGATTTGGTGGGCAGTAAGCATTTTTGGGTCTTATGTCCTGCTGATCTGCGATAAACATGTGATAAACGTGTGATAAACGTGTACTGCTGCAACACCTCTGGCCATCCAACGTGTCGGTGGAGATCTGGATATTCAGCTGATACGTGAGTTCCTGTGGGAGTATGTACAGCCTGACTTTTGCTGTTGGGAATGTGTAAAAACACCCACATCTTAATGGTGCTGAGCTACTTGGCACCTGTTTAGTACCTGAGTCTGACATGAAAACACCAACTCAATCTGCTCCCACCTACTCTGTCACATCATTTGCCAGAGATGAGCACTCCAAACTCTTATAAACCACTGAGTAAGGGGAGCTCCAAATTTCAGTTCAGTAGTTAGAATATATATTGGGCTCAGGATTGCAGACTCCTCTCATAGTACCACACAACTGCTGTAACCACTGAGCTATAGTTCTCACTTTGTAGAGCCTCATGTCCTCCACTGGTGACCTAATGCATAAATAAGTATGCCAGGTAAAGCATTCCGCCAGGGAGACTGAGAGCAAGTCCCAGGACAAAACATAGACCATTTTAAGGACATTTGATAACTTGGTGGCTTAAGTTTTAACTTGGAGTTTGGCAAAGGATGGCAGCTAGACTTGGATACCCACACACAAGTCCATGAAGTAGCCACTGTACTATGAGCTAGAAGGAGAAGATGGGGGAGGAGGTCGATAACATGTCTGTAGTGTGAAAGGAAGAATGGATTTAGCTTTTGCTATGGGAAAGGCTATGTGGGCTTAAACCCATTTCTTCATTATTTCTTTACTCAGATTTTCATTATGTTCCCTGGCTTTGTTGAATTACATTTTTTATCTACCTAAATTATCCATCAGTGGAGATCTACAACACCAAATGTGAGATGCTATTACAGGAAGCAGATTTGATTGTAAAAATAATCATGAGCTTCTGGAAATCACTATACTTTTAAAGCTCAGAAAGTCCTTCTTTTTACCCTGTGTGTCACCCACAGCAATAGAAGACAGTGTAGGAATTGTTCTGCATTAGTCAAAAGAGGCCCTGCACCAGAGAAAGACCTTGGTGGCTACCCTGGGGGATGCTGTGAAATGCCAAGGAACCACCTTCTCTCCTTAATTTAATGCAGTGAGTGGTGAATGAGGAATCACTGGCATGAGGAATCACTCAGGGCCAGTCAGGGAGCATGCCAGTGGGGCACAATTCACCCTGCCTAATGAGGCACTGCCAAACAGGGGGACCACAGCCACCAAACTCGGATTCTCCTTCAGGAATCTTTCCAGAGGCTTTTATGTTCCATCTTACCTCTGTATCTTTCAGTCTTGCAGAAGTCCTAGACTATATTCCTCACATGGCTTCTAGGGGCTGGAGAATTATCTGCTGTGAATCCTCTGTGTGGAGTTGAAGATGAGAGTGAATGTGTTTAGTCATCCAACTTTCCAAAGCTGGAGAAAAGCTTCTATAAATTGAGCTCCACCAGCGCTATACAAGTCTTACTCATAATTTCTGCTTTCAGAAGACCACTGAGGACCTTGGAGCAGCCCTGGCAGAGTCATGATCCCAGTACTGCCAGGAGAGAAAAACAGAACAGCAAAGCTTGCCACTGCTCCTGGCATTGCCTCAGATGTCCTCTTGCTATGTGGCAAAGGGAAGGGTGCAGCTGTTTCTATCATGTTTGACTTTCACAGAATCATGGAATAAGCTAAGTTGGAAGGGACCCACAAGGATCCCATCCCTGCACAGCACCATTCTCAAGAATCGTAACATGTGCCCAAAAGCATTGTCTAAACACTTCTTGAACTCTGTCAGACTTCATGCTGTGACCACATGGCTGTGTTGTCTTTCAGGTGGTTTTGATACTTTCCAGATTGATCTCCACACCTTTATCAGGCACTAAAGTGAGACTGACAGGCCTGTAGTTTCTGGGATCCTCCTTCTTGCTCTTCTTGGAAATTCGGACAACGTTCACCAGCTTCCAATCAGCTGGGACCTCTCCAGATTCCCAGGACTGCTCAAAAATCAAGAGAGGTTTTGCAATGACACTAGCCAGCTCTTTGAGGATTCTTGAACGATTCCCATCAGATCACATAGATTTGTAGGGATTCAGCTGGGGAGGCAAATCCTGCACAGTTTCGGAGTTGAATGGAAACTGATCATTCTCTCCATCAGGGTCCTCCAGCTCCGGGTACTGAGACCCCCTTGGTCCATCATCCATATTGAAGAGAGAGGCAAAGAATGCATTAAACACCTCTGCTGTGTCCATGTCCCTCCCTGTTTGTGATGTGAACATCTACACCCTATAAAGTTGTTTCTGTACTGTCTATTACCATTAATATATTTGCAAAATATCTTTTTAGTGTCCCCCATATTTCTGGCCAAATTCAATGATTTTCTCACACAAAGGAACTTTTCTTGCTGTGAAACCCCATGTTCTGCTATGAAACCTTCATTCCAAGTGTGCTTCCATTCAGTCCTTGGTGTGACAAACTTTCTTAAACCTGAGCCTGCTACTTGCAGGAAGATAGAGCCTAGACTTGGCACAGATTGAGAATACCAGATTCTCCAGTGTTCTACTACCAGCTCTGAAGTCCGGTTGGCACCAATTCAGTGGTCACAGTGTCAGCTTTAAGCATGACAGCCCTCTGTTCTCATTCCTGTACTATTATGAATGATATGTGAGGCTCTTGGGGAATTAGAAAGAACCTCAAAGGGTTTCAGGCTCCTAACCTAACAAATCGAAACACTTCTGGAGGTCTGAGGGCCAAGTCATGTTTCCATGGCCAAGTGCAGGCAGTTGCATGCCTACTCTGAGCCAGTTGGACAGAAACTTGGGTAATCAAGTTTGGCATATGGCCTGAGCTGCTATACCAAGGTCCCCCAAAGAGCATAAACTGGCCTTAGTATGGTGTGAATATGTCACAGCTTTGGGGTCATTGACTGTTCTATGTCTTATTCACAATGTCCACAAATTTTGCTGTGCTTTGGTGCAGTATTTCAAAGAGGAAAACAGTACAGCTTTGTGTGGCTGAGCTTGTGTGGCTGCTTGTTGGAGAATGCTGGTAGTTGGAAGCTGCTCTGATGAAATCCCTGCCCAGCCTAGTTAGATGGGGCAGGAAAGAAAGGTGAAGCATGATGCAAAGGCTGAATTGCCTGAGAGCACTGCACTGATGCACTGCAAGGGCGGCTACAGGAATCCAGCCTTGATGCCAGTTCATGTTTTATGAGCTGATTTGCAAGTGCCCGGGTGTGTTTGATTCTCATTAGCAGCAGAACTGAGACCCAAACCCACAGCTTTCACAGTGCTGGGTTCCTGAGCCAGTGTTTAGGTTTGGGCCCCATCTTGAAACTCCTCTTGTTTAACAAGAAGGGAGATGGTTGGCTAAAATACAAGTACCTTGAGGGGGGAAAAAAAAGAAGAGGAAAAAAAAAAAAGAAGTGGAAAAGAGACATGAATGCCTAATGCAACAAAAGAAATCCCCAAACCTCCTTAATGTTGCTGTTATGTCAGCTTGGGTTATTGGCAGTGGAAGTGGTTATTGGCAGCGGAAGTTAGACCTGGCTCAAGGCTAATATAACTTGTGCACCTGACTTTTTAAAAGGAGCTGAGATCTGGTTTCTTTATGGATGGGCTTTTTTTGTTCATGGTATTGGTCCTTTCTCCAGATTTCCTTAACTTTCCTTTCAGCCTGCTTTGGACTTAATTGTCCTACTATCTTTCTTCCTGCCTGTAAATTCTCTCTGTCCCATGCAGATAGCAATGGGATCCTTCACACCAAAGCTCATTCTTCTGGCTTTGAAGTTTCTCGGGCCATGTAGGTAAATGATGTATGATACAACAAGCTGGTGTTCAGTGAGAGTTTGGTATCTCCCTTCTCACAGTCCAGGGCCAATGAACATATGAAGCCTCAAGAGTGTGCAATAGAGGCTCTTCAACCAACAAGCTCACCATCTATCACTTCACTCCTAACTACTACTGCTTTTGGCTATCTTAACTCCCAAAAGGACTGTCAATTTAACCATAACTACCTAAGAACTGCCAAGTCTCATTTTATGAGCTGCTTTTGAGAGTTTAGCTATTTAAGGCTGATTTTAAACAATTTTTATTGGTACTTCGTGGCATGTGCCTGATTTACAGTGCTGTAAATAACCACAAATTCAGGACATTTTTTTCTTTTCAGTAAAGGCGCATTATCTTGAGCATAGGAAAGATAGTTTGTTGGTAAAGAACTGTAGTGCAGCCCCTTTTCTGCCACAGGCTTCCTATGTGAGTCCAGGTAAATCTTTTCCGGAGTTTGGTCTATGCAGACAAGCTGACTCTTCCCTGGGGATGCGCTAAACACCAGGGAATGTCTTGAGATGTCCCTCACTGCTGTGGTAGGAGACAGCAGTGCTGTTTCATAAGTGGCACACTCAGTTTGATGCACTTAAGGAACTGTGGGTTTCTGATGTTAAGTGTAATTTAAAATTTCATCTCAATCACATGTCCCAGTGCAGGCATCACCTTCTGCAGCACTTCCATCTCTTTACTGACAGCAGCAGAAGACTGAGCTACTGAGACCAGATGCCCAAATCTGACACAGCTCAAGTTGGGGAAGACAAACCTCACTCTCAAGAAACAAGCCTTTGGGACCCACACCACAAAGACTCCTGTTGGGCCCTCCCAGGCCACCACTCCTGACCTCCCTTTGCAATATCAACTGAGGAGCACACTGAAGCACATGAATTACCTTGTCCTAGGAAGTGCGAAGTCTATCTTTAAGAAAGACTTCTTGCTGCCCAGGAATTCGTGGATGTACAAATTCAGGGTAAGATAAGATGTTTCATATAGGACCACCCTTGTGACTTGGGAATGTTCAGCAGAGCAGTCTGATTTTCCTCATATTAATTGGTGCAGGGAGGAGAATCTTCACTCTAAAGGGTCTAAAGCTCTGGTATTGCACCTTTTAAAGAATTTTTCTTCCAGGTCTGAGAACTGGAGAATGTGCTCATAAGAATCAGAAGAAATCCAGAAGCCAGGCAGCACAAGATAACCCTGCTGTCATTTTGGGAAAGAACAGCAGACCCGTAGACACCATGCTGGGGTTTTCAGTGCTGTCACTGTGCTGCACAAGTGGGTTCCCTTTCAACAGTAAATTCCCTATTCACGTATTTTTGCCTTCACATACTGAGAAAAAATTCTACTCATAGGTAGGAGTGAGAGTGTGTAACTGAAGTACACGGCTTTGGGCAGCACTTAAAATGTTAATCTTAACTTTGGGAATCTTGTGAAATGGCCACAAAATATGTGGCTGGATTTTAAAATGTTCCACATACTCAGTGGCAGCCAGTGTAGTCATGAAAAATGGTCAGCAGCATTTCAGCTAAATCTTTGTGAATTAAATGCCAGGTCAGCAAATTGGAAGCATTTTGTGGATCAGGACACAATTTAATTTTTTTTGATTTCTTTTAAGAAATCTTGGAGATGATCAATCCCCAATTTTTTTTTTTTTCAATGAATATGTCTATTCAGAATATGAATGAATATGTCTGTTCAGATTTACTTTTGTTTTCTTGAAATGTAAGATAATTATAGTAAAAAGGATTGAAATCAACACCAAAATAGAAATAACAAACTTACAAAAATATTGAAGTTTTCAAATTATGTTACTGACTTCTAAAAAAAATTATTTTGGCTATTTGTCCTAATTTGTTTATGTATTTACACTTTCTAACCCATTTTAAAACAACTGAAAAAAGAGCTTTGCCATCTCAAAAATATCTACAGGCAGGGGAAATATATTATCCATAGTTACACTGAAGAATTTTAATGCTCATTGTCTTGAAAACAAGAGCACTTTTGCATGGTAACCTGTGGCTATAAAAGTCTGTATCTCAGTACTGCGTTTCAGAAGTACTTCTTTTTTTTATGCTGAATCATTTCAGCCAGCACAATGCTTGTTTTGCTGTAGGTCACCTTTGTATCAGTGTCCTGTCACCTTAAAAAAAATAGGTTTTAAGAGAAACTGTGAGGCTTTTTCTGCAGTCTGGGATATTGAAAGGAATTCGCATTCAGATGGAAAAAATGAAGATAGTGAGCATAGGATTTGCTAGTATTTCTCAGCCTTGGAGAGCAGACACCCACTACAGCAATGGAAGAATCTATGTGGTGTTCATTCATGCATGCTGATTACTAATAACAGAGCAAGCAAGAGAAACAAGGGAATCAGATTGAAGAAGGCATCTCCATCACTTAAAAAGAGAGTGTAACTGCAATAATAAATATATTTTCAGTGAGAAGCGTAATGGCAACCAGAAAACTGAGACTGCTCCAAGTTTTGCACCAACCTTTTACTGGCAGTGAAACCACATGCAAAAAAAAGTGAGGAAAAAGCCCAGCAAACAGCCAAGAGTGTCTCACTATGCTTCAAGATGTATAACAAAGAAAATCTTAGTAATTTCCAGTCTTTTAAACCCTTGACTACTGCCCTGAAGCTGATGTCTGCTAAGCAGGGTGTCTGTAGGTGGGCAGCAGAAGGGTCTTCTCAAGAGCAGCCTGCCCAGACTGGTGTAATCCCATCAGGGCATTCCCAGTGCCAAATTGGAAGAGACTGGGCTGGAAAGTCTGGTGCTTTTGTCACTTTAAAGTATGTGAAGTGTTATATAGTTACAAGTTATATTTATCCACCCTCTTTCACCTTTTTATTTAAAAGCCTTTCCTTTATGGACTGAATTCCTGGAAAACCACATCTCCCTTACTGCTATCTCAAACAAGGCTACTTGAAACAAGTGTTTGCTGTGAAAACAACCATATAGGCAATGCTGTATAATCCAGTCAATATCAAACATCTTCTAAGAAGCATCAATCAGATTCCCCTTCAGGAACCAAAATACAAGAAGGTTACAATGTTTTTGAGATTTCCTCATGGGTAGCTGGGGTGGGAACTATATACACAATTTCTAAAATGAAATATTCCCCATATCTGTTTCACAAGGACCTGTACCAGCATGAGGGTAGGATTTGGGGGAACCTGGATTTACAATTTGAAATTAAATATAGGCATGTGGAAACATTATTATGTAAACTAATACTAAGCTGCTTCTTGCTGCATTCCCTCACCAGCAACAAAATAGTAGCATGGAAACTAAAGGCCAAGTGTAATTTTTTAGCTTGTTCTGTGAGAACGAAAAGAAAAACTGTCCCATGTAGAAGGATGAGTCATTACTTTTTCATCTGTGAAGTCTTAAATGTCACAGACTGTGAGCTGAACTTTGCTTTTGTCAAAACCAATGGAGCTTTGATACTGGTTTACACTTGAGCATGAAAGATTCCAGAGACTCCATTTTTTCACCTTTCCCAGAGAGTTCTGTCAATGTTCTTCGATGTCTTACTTTCAGTAGTTTGTTCAGATGGCTCCTGTTCTTCAAGTAGGAAGTAAATTTCAGAGAAACTTTAGCTCAGAGACACCACAGCTCCATGCTGGTGATTCAGCACTGCTCTATCATGAGGAACTGCTGCACTAATCCAGACAGAAGGGCAAGGTGTGCTGAGATGCCACCAAGTTACCTCCATGTGTCTTTTACCCACTTCTCCAGACCCTGTAGTTCAACCAGGAAACCACCAAAACAAACACTTGAGGCTCAACTGTGCCCGAATCCTGACCACACCTTCTTCACAATAGCAGGGCAGTAAGAGGCACTTGATCCCATAGGGCAGGATAGGCAGCCCCATTTCTGGCTATTTGCTTTGTTCAAGGGTGTCAACTGATCCAGCATGTGCTGCCCATCCATATAAGAGACAAATTGTGGAATTCCAGACAGCTGGCTGACACCTCAGGGATCTGCAGGAACAGCCAGTCAAGCTGTGCACAAGGCAGGAAAGCACTGAAAGTAACAGTCAGCATGAGTTTCTTATAAACATATCACATAAACCAATTTGATTTCTGTCTTAGAGCAAACTGCATGTATGGAAGATACACAGTAGATTAGACAGCTACTGGGACTCTAGTTGGACTTCTGGCAACCTCTCATATGACATTCTTATAAATGAGCAGAGGAAATATCATGGAGCTGAAATTACCATTCAGAGTGTGTAAAACAAATGGAAAACTCAGGGAAGTTATTAGGGACTCATTTTCAAAGTGAAAGTATCCATCAAGGACTTCTTACTGGGGTCTGTCCTTGGCAGTTTGTGTTCAGTATTTTCATAAATAACTTGTGCAAAGGAATAAAGGAAAGGTTTCCCAGCTGTACAATATTAGGTTTATACAACCAGTTCCTAGGGGCATATAGCCTGGAAAAGACACCTGGCTGCTGCTGCTGGGGTGTGCTCCCCCTGCTTCACTGTTCTTCACGGTGGTCTGGAGCAGAAAAAATTGGAACCCTTGCAATGCAGAATCCTGATACAGTTTTTGTTGTCATCTTGGTTCTTCTTGCAAGTATATCAGAGGCCAGAGTTAGAGTTCTAAATTAGTTTGATACATTGGAAAAATGGCCTGAAAAATAACAGAATTCATCAATTGTATTGCAAGGACCCATGAACAAAAGTGATGAACTGCACAGAGCATGGTGAGGTAGTGTCCTGGTTTCCTTAAAACCATGACAGGAGTTCTGTAGAAGATGAATGCTGATCACAAGGTGAAGGTGATCCAAAACTATTCTGTTATTGTGAAAAAGGAAATGTCACACTGAGTTGTATATGTAGGTGTTGGACTATATGATGTGTAAGTGAATGTCTGCTGCTCTGTTGAGCTCTGTTGGGGCTTTAGTTACAAGCGATAAGCACCAGCTGGGGACAGCCAGTTACCATACTAGGAGTGAACCTGTTCTGAAAGGGAAATCTAATTGATCTGGTATTACTAAGTACAGAGAAGACTGTGAACTTCAGGTATATGTGGTTAGCAGACACACAATGAGAATAAACCCTTCTTTGTACAGCTGTTCACTTGTGTAATAAAGGGTTTCAACTGCAGCAAAGGAGATGGTAGGTGAGTTCCTGAGTAGGACATGCCAGCTGAAGGGGGATCAGATAGGGAAGCACTGGAATACATATTCTAAGTGGGTAGCAGACTTTCCATCAATTAAGCTTTTTTAAAGAACAAGTTAGAGTCATATTAATCAGGAATTAAATAGGTATCATTGATTGTACTTTGAGACAGGAGGGCCTCTCAAGGTCACCTCTCCACCCTGATTTTCCATTTCAGCAATCTTCCTTATAAACATGGCATGGTCTGTTGCTCATTAGATGGTAAAAAGAGTGAATAGCAGCTGGTTTATTCCTCTGTTTTTGTGAGGTGTGTTTACATTCCAGGCGTAAGAGTGGAGGGGAAGGACAGCAAGTTCTGATCCCACCAGACAGCCAGCAGAGGAGACTGGGCAGCCATCCATCGGAGGCTGTTTAACTTTCACAGCTTTTCAGAGTCTAACACAAGAGACAAAGGTGGCTCCCAGATGGAAGACAACAGACTTGAAAAACATGAAAGCTGACAGAGAGGATGTACATTTAAGGTGTAAGTTCAAATTGCCAGAAGAAGAAAGCAACAAAATTTCCAACTAGGTGCAATGGAACAGCTCCTGAAGGATCTGTAAGTGTTTTTGGCCTCCACAGAAAATACTTGGGCAGAACCCCTCCAGAAGGTATGTTTGTTTTGAGCAGAACCTGGAGTTCCTGCACAGAGCTCTCTGAAGGCTGTGTTGCAGGATTAGCCCATATTCTCTCCACTCAATGTCATGGGAGACTGAATGTTTTCCCTGTTTTCTGGAGCCTTACACAGGCAGACAGACCACAAAGAAAAACACAGGAACAGATCCTATAAGCCACTTCAAATAACACTTGCTCCAGAGCATCTGGTGAATGCTGAGAAATTCTAGTTTCACAAAGGATGCCAACGGGGAAGAAATTATTTCACAGTTTGCCTCAAGCTTCAAAAGGGTTTGCTGAACATGTTAACCAACATGCTTTTGGACAGACTGGTTTGTGGTCAGTGCCGCTAATGAACAGGAAAACAAATGCCTGTAGTCCGAGCAGGGATTCACACTCTGCACCACAAAGCCAAGGAAATTGCTGCCAGAGAATCCCCAGAGCTGCCCGGGGAGTGCATGCATGCTGGCAGGATGTGTGAAAAAACATCAGGAATGTTCCTTATGTGACAAGACGGATCATTCAGAAGGAAGACTGCTTGGAATGTAAAGATTTGGTGTATTGACTCAAGGGGATATTGAATGCGTTCCTAGGTATGAGCAGCTCACTTCAGAAAGAAACTAAGGGACAGGGAAATTGGTGGTGGTGGTGGTGGTGGTTAGGAGTAGGAGGAACAATCAAGCTATATACACAGATGGAGAATGAGCCAGAAGTAGAAAGGGGAAAAGTAAATCAGAAGAGTCTTTCATACATTCATTATGATATGGTTTTTTTTTTTTTTGCAAGCACCAGCAATTACATTAGCCAAAGAGATACATAGTCACTTTTGATACAAGAGAGACAAGAATTTTATTACCATTGTATCAAATCCAGTGAATACAGAAAATTCAATCCCTTTTCTCTGCCAGCTACATGATTCACAAGGTGTTCACTAAAAGGACTGACAGTCCCACTGTTTGTCTGTGCCGAATAAGCTATTCTGGATGCAAAGAACTCACATATATGGACAGAAATGTTCAGGAGGATGATGAAACCCGGAATGGATCCAAGTAAAGCATAATAGAAACAGGCTTTGGCTCTCAGGGTAGGAAAGAATATCAGAGATACTGCTAATGGGAACTGGTTATTACACTAAACTACTGATCACTGGAGGATGGAAACTAGTCAAATGTCCTAAATCTGAAAGAGCTAACTGACATAATAAATTACCTGTTAGTGACAGAACACGAATTCCTCTCTCTACCTTCACCTGGTGCCAGGGACTAAAGAGACCTGATTGTCACTTGCCAATATTTCAGTAAGACTGCAAGTCTAGTTCTTTTTTTAGATCAACACCTATTTTCTTATATTAAGATTCTGCTTCTTTAACAAGAGTTGCAAGAAGTGACTTGTGAAAATGTACTTAATTAAGGAAATGGCAGAAATGTCTCATGAGATCCTTGCAGGAGCAACTCGTAAAACTGATACTGTTGTCTGTCTCTTCACACCAACTTTTTATCAAATGGCTTTTGAGAGGTCTGCCTGGAGAATTTAGTATTAACTCCACAGTCTGAATAAAAGTGTTAAACATTAAGAATTAGAATGTGTCTTTTCAGAAATTACAGTCTGATTGCATGTAAAAACAGTATTTTTTCTCTATTTCTTAGAATTGCCAGACCAGGTATTTTTCAAAGTGCCAGCAAAAGCAACACAGCAGTAAATGTTCGAGTTCCAAACAATAATTACTATTAATCATTTAATTATTTTCTCTGAACTGAATTAAAATGCAAATTTCATTCCTCATTCCTTCAGGTTGGAATTAACTCCTCCTTTTAGACTAAGGGAAAATGTGAAGTCTTAAACCATCTCCATAACTTTGTCTGAAACTTTTCTGACTCCCTCCTTGCACCTTCCAATATATCTTTACATCTTTAGGAGATGAAGTTTTTCAGGGATGAGTTGACTTTTACCTGAGGGCCTGGCTCAACAGGGCACAGGACTATGTTATGGTTTCTTTTTGACAATGTTTACTACTCAGGAAGATGCAGCTACTGAATAAGAATAAAAATAATCTTGAATAAGAGTAACCTTGAATAAGAATAATCTTGTAGAGTTTGAACACATTTTGATCTTGATTTATGAAAGCACTGGCTGTGCCACCCATTTCCATTAAGTGGAATCTGTATTTTGTCATGCTGGGGTGAGCGAACACTTCTAAGGCAAAAAGCTATGAACTGGATACTGTAACTGCTAGATAAGTAGATGTGCATTTTGAGTGCTGCTATTTGTGAAGACAAAAAGACGGTGGTTTTGATACAACACTGGAGCTGCAGAGAGGGCCTGAAAACTTAAAACTCAGTTGTGAATGGAGCCGTGAAACATGAATCCAAACCCACAGACAGCATTCACAATCCTGCTGAGAGAGGCTTTTTATTTACTTTTCCATGCCATTGAGAGCAACAATTCATTTACTCCTTATATATAAATACATACACACACGACACCGAGTAATATCCTGCTGATCTGAAATGCTCCCCTGGCCTCACACCCTCCCCACTGGCAATCCCCCTCCCAGCCAGCTCTCTTCCGCTCTGCAGCAGAACAGCCCTGGGGTTCATAACTGAGAAACCTCTGCTTCAGAAAAGGGAGAAAGCTTCATGAATCACCAAACAACACTTCTCAGGTGGGAAAAACACATTCTTTGTTCCTCTCTGTGGAATTAGAAAAATATGTGTAGAAATAAAGCCCTGAAAAGCCCAGGAGAGCAATTATTGTGCTTTTTCTCTTTCTTTTTTCTTTTTTCTTTTTT
>CM031858.1:15593129-15653364 GCA_018697195.1 Certhia americana
GGGGGGGTGTTGTTTGTTTTGTGTTTGTTGAACTTGTGAATTTGCGGTGGTTTATTTAAACGTCTTAAAATACTTTCTATTTTTCCCCTGGACCCTGGACTTGTAGTTTCCGTCCTCCTCTCTTTTCTTGTGTCACTTTTACTCTGTAATAAAACAATTGAATCACATACTGGTACATAAATATTGGCGGATTTTTAGGTTTGCTGCTTTTTTCACTCAGCCTATTGGGCAAACAGCCTAGAAAGGCTAAGTTATTTGCCAGAGTTTGAATTTCTGGCAAACAGCACAGATCCAGTACAAATCTCAAATCATATTTTAGGAATGCCGTGCTTCTACCGCACCTTTCCAACTCTTCTCTCTGTGCTCTAATGACTATTATGGGGAAATGCGTTCCAGAAATGTGAAAATCAATGTAGTGGGAAATGTACCAAAACCACCTTTCCACTTATACAATCTCAGTTGTCCAAGAAACACAATTAATTAGTGTTATTGAGCTGTTTAGCTCCCCAATAAAAGCTTTTTGAGTGATTATATGAAGAACCATTGGTACTGGAGACTTCATACTGAAGTAATTAATGGAAGTTGATTATATTCTGACAAGTTAAACACAGGTTTGTTTGATACTACACACACATGGAAAACACATGCTCTATTGAGCTCAGTACCTAGGAGTTTAGATTAATGGTGTTGATGAATTATGTGGAGATCATATACTTTGCAGACACATAATGGACCTGATTTTGAAAAGCAGGCTCTCATTTTGCTCCTGCAATTTTGAGGGTGTGAATAATTGCAGGTGATTTTCTAGCAGCTAGACATCTTGCTGCCTGGTGGAATTCCTTTGGGCAGAGGTCATGCCTGGTTTTGTGCAAGGCACTGGGAGGCACAGGGACAGCGCCTGTAGACAGTGAGGAACAAACCTACACTGGTGCTGCACACTGGAACCACAGGAATCAACTCTCACACACACAGCCGTGGCAGCTCAGTTGGAGTTTTCAAGAAATATGTTCTCTGTCTAAGCTCAGGGGCATGTGGTGAACTTGAGGCTCAGCCCCAAGAAAAGAAGGAGGAAGCTGTCACTGTGCTTTCTCCTGCTGCCAGGCAGCTGTTGGACACAGACCTGACACTGCCCCAGGACCACCTGCTGAAGCTGTCTCTGTGGGACATTAGGTTCAGCCTAATATCTCAGCCTACCATGTAGCATCTTTCTCTTAAGACTCCGTCCAAAGGCAACTGAATGTCACTGGGATGAGGACAGAGGTAGTAATGAATGCTAATGTTTAAGGCCTGCAGGGGTAGTCAGGAGGTAGAAGGCCAGGTTCAAATGAATGGCTTGATTCCAGCAGAGAATGAACTCAGGTTTTTGTTCGGTTGCACTAGTCTGCCATATAGAGCAGCTTGCATAGAACAATCAGCCTAGATATGATGTCTTCCCATGTTCTTACCCACAGGAATACATCAAACCAGTTTTACAGGGCATTTACTGAGTGCTTGGATCACCAACCAAGCATACTCCATCAGGATTTTGTCTAGGAACCTGCCCAGAAGAAGCCAGCACTACAAATATCCCAAACCCAAGCTATGAAGGCCAGATGTCTGCAAACTGCAGATACCAGCCTGGTTTTCACAGCACTCCTGGGAATGGCTTCTGGGTCCAGGAGGCAGCTCAAAGATGGATGAGCATCTCCTTCTGAAAGTAGATCCTGGTGAACCCTGAAGATGTGACTTCAAATTCAAGAGTCTTCAAATTCAAGTTCAAGACTTCAAATCTGTGAGTCAAGATGCAGCTTCCCATGTGAACCATGCAGCTAAACTCCATCAACATGATGGAGATCTCACCAAAATTGCCAGGGAAGGATGATGAGAGATTCTGTCTCTCTAAAGCACAACTTCCTTGCTAGACTGCCTCTCCTGTACCTCAGACACCAGTGGACATCAGAAACTCCCAATTAGATGTCAGACACTAGGCGAAACCCTTCCCTTAGAGATGCATACCAGGTACAGCACAGCAGCAGCTGGCCATTTCCAGCACTTCTGTGATCACAGCTGTAAACTGGCTGCTCTGTCCAGACCTATGCTGTCCCTTGGATGGGACATGTCCATTTCCCAGTGGCAGCAAATTACTACCAGAACCATCCAGCTCTATCCAACAAAGAAAAGAGCCCTCTGATCACTGCTAGCTGCAGAAGCATGGGATATCAACACCCAGGGCAGGGCAAGATGGAGCAGACAACCTTTCTCCTGGGGCTAGCAAACCTTCCTCAAAATTTCAGTGTTCAGAGATACGAAGTTATTTCAAGTCAACCTGGCTGAGAGATGAGTTGGGACATATCATTCTCCATATTCAGTCGTTGTCCTCAGAGACTTTCTGTAGGTTATAGCTTGCGGTATATTGCACAGAGGGAGAAGGGGAAAGATGTGCAGACCTGCTTCAGCTTGAATCTTAGAGATGTGAGGAATAAATGTGGGGCACCAGCATATGCCTACAGAGGTACAGTAAGTGGAAAGTTAAAGAGGGCAACACAGGAGGATAAGTTTAGATTACATATTGAGAAGAAATTCTTTACTGTGAGTGTGGTGAGGCACTGAACAGGTTTCCCAGGGATGTGGATGCCCCATCCCTGAAAGTGTTCAAGGTCAGTTTGGATGGAGCTCTGAGTAACCTGGGATAATGGAAGGTTCCCTGCCTATGGCAATGGGGTTGGAGATAGATGAACTTTAAGGTCCTTTCCAACCCAAACCATTCTATGATTCTGTGATACCCTGAACAGTGCAGCTGTGGTGGAAAAACTGAACCACGAGAGAGGCAAGGACAAGCTCCTCTGTCTTTGTTCCTCCACAGAAGACATGGAAGCACTGGTGTGGAATCCTTATATAGTTTGTTTGACTGTATAAATGCCTAACCTTTTCCTAAGATTCTGCTGCTTTGATCAGTCACCTAGCTGCAACCGTCTGAGAAAAACAGAATTAGAACTTAATTCTGCAATTATTTGCTGTTTCCAGGAAAGCAGAATCATTGTTGGGAAAGGACTTTTAAGTCTCAGCCATGCTGACTGTCTGCTGGAGGCAGTGGATAATCACAAAAGCAAGCCCCAATTCTTGCCATGCCAGAGGACAGGAAGCAGTCCTTTCCGAGCAAGGGGAAAGACCTGGCTTCAGCCTCTGCTTCTTAATTAGCTGCTGCAGGTGGAGAGCTGTGCAAGTCCCTCATATTGTTTTTATAACTATCACATCTTTATGTGGCTGAACTTTTTTTTTCCACTGTAACTTGGACATTTTTGGAAAAGGAATATTTTGGGTCACGTTATCAATTTTCCCCCTATGGAAAGCTTATGAAAATTAATCTATAAGCAAATTGATGTGAGGAAAAAAGTTAGCACAAATGTTTTCAAATGGACAACTTTCAAAGGACTTGAGCTCATTCCATTTGAGTTACAAAGCCAGAGCTTTGATCCAGCCACTCTTTGATTCCCTACCTCTCTTTCCCACCCATGCTTCTTTGTATCACACTTGAACAGGTCTCCAGTGAGTACGTTTTACTTAACGATTGAATTTACCATTGGCAGAAGTACCTCGATAGACTGTTCTTGAGGCTGAATGCTCCATTTGCTGCCCACAGCAGGCACAAGAAGCCTCTGAGCTGCCTTTTCATCTCAGACAGGTGCAGGAGGATACTCCTTCTCCAAGACTTACATATCACTGTGACTTTCTGTTTATGGTCCCTAGGCAGACCTCAGCTAGGGCAGCAATTTGTCTGCAGACATCAAACCAACCACCCTAGACTAAGGCCACCATGAAGATACTAATGTACTGTGTACTAATTTCGTGCCATTTTAATTAGTGCTAAAGTAAATTAGCAGTACTGAGCTAAATGGCTGTAACCAGCAAAAACACAACCACGCCTTCTTCTTAAAGTGAGATGCCAACTGTGCTGGCAGATAAGCACTGAGATTGTCCTCAGAGGAGTCAAGGAGGCAGATAAGAGCCACCATTACTTTGGGATAAATTCAAGAGAGAAAAGCCTTCAAGATGCTTTGTGTAACCAGAAAAAGCGAAGTGGCCTCCATGCAGACATATGCATTCCTGCAAAAATGATACAAAGAAATTACCTCTACTTACTGGTGTCTCATATCTCACTGGCTGTTGATTTTGTGTGTTTATGGAAAGAAGGCAGAGCAGATCAGAGAAGCCAAGGACTTGGCCTGAACAAACATCAGGATTATGGCTCCAAAAGCAGAGGCAGGGTGGAGGGGGAGAGAAATTTTGGCTAAGCTGATTAAAAGGCAATTGTATCCTGAAAAAAACAGCTCCTAATTCCTCCTGTGTCTGAGGTCACTGCACATTCCTTGTAGACAGAGGACCATAATAAAAGAAGTCTGAGTCTGTCATCACCTCCATCTCTGCTGTCAATGTGTCTGTCAGTGTTACCTGCATTTCCAGTGTGGTGCTGGAAAAGGACTGGGACAAGCCTCAGCACATTTGAACTCAGTCAACTCCCCCAGGAAAAAGGTCTCCCTAGAGCCAGCAGCATTAGGCATGATTAAAGCAGAAAGCATCAAATAAAAAAGGAAGAGTCATAAAGAAGTCTCTTGATAACACCATAAAAACAACTTGTAGGTGGAGATGGAACTGCTTTTAAGGCAACCTCTGCACATGGTGCACACAGTGACTAGCCAGACTGGGAAGCCCCATAGCTCGAAGCAGAGACCTGTCTGCTGTAAGCAAGGAGAATTTCTATGGAGCCAGGAGACTCAAAGGTGTTCTGACAACCCAAAATCTGCTAACAGACACAAGCAGCAGCAAGGAATGACAGATCTCAAAAAGTGTGTTGAGAAAGCAATGAAAGGGGCAGAGGTCAGAGCAGACCTCACTCAACCACCTGGCTGCACAAGTGGGTTAGCCAAATGGCCTCAGTAAAACTATTTTCTACTTCATTTGTAACCCTCAGAGGCCAGTCAGGGAGAAGGGAGATTGTCCAGTTCAAATAATGCAAAACTTGATTTCTTTGAGAGAAAACTCCTTGACAGGCTCCTTGGCTCTGCTCAGCGTCTCACCCAAGCAAGTGGCCAGGAGGAGGAACAGGAGAGGTTTCCAGCAGGCAGCCTGTGCACGCCAGCCCTGTCCGTGCTGCAGAGCAGCCCACGACAGACAAGAGTGCTCCAAGTTTGCAGGAGCTGTTGAGATGTGGTGCACAGGCAGCCATGAGGCAAAAAGAGCCAGATCAGGAAATTAGCAGCAAGGGGAAAGCTGAATCCTCTGGCCTGGCTGAGGACCAGACAAGACCTGTTCTTGGCATAATCTGGTGCAAACAAGGACTCCCAGGATAAATGGGCAGTGGAACAATTTATAGAATTTATATTTAGCTGGACTTCAGCTTGCAGGGCCAGATCAGTGAAAGAAAATCAGACACCCCAAGGGCTTGGGGAATTTGCCCCATCATTTGAGTTTTTCTCTGCAGCAGCCAATCAAGAAAGGAAGCAGCTGCTTGCAAGATGGACGTTAATTGTCATGAACTCCATAAGCACAGATATGTCAAATGGAAAAGGTGACTCTAGTCTGGTCTGTGGCATTTTGGAACAATTAAAAATAGTGATAGATTTGGTTTGTAAAACAAGAGAAGTTGGCAATAATGCAAAAACTAAAGAAAGCAGTTAAGTGCTGGTACAGTGAAAAAGTTTGCTATAAAACGTCAGCTTGTTATAATAGGAGTCTGGGCCAGAACAAAACATCACAAGAGCCTAGTAAAAATCCTCTTTTCCAGTCTGAGGATTGCAAGGACACCACATTGTGTTGCTGAATCCCAGAGGTACACAAATGAGTCCCCAGGTTTTTCTTTAGATCCTCACAGTTGAAGAACAGAAGGAGGAGGCTGGTTACAAATCATCTGCTTGTATCTGTGAAATGCATGGAAAAAGTGGACATTGCCTCAAGGATAACCATTAATAGAGCAGACATGCTAAAAACAGCAAGGGGTAGACTGTCCAAAAGTGAGCCAACTAATTGGTCTCAAATGGAGACTGTGACAGAGAAACGTGCATTTGTCCAACAGTTGGGAAAATTTGGTTTGAAAATTGGACATCTGGAATCTGAGCTTTATTTCTGGATAATCAAGACAGTGGATGAGCTAATAAACAGTTTGGATTTCATTATGCCTAATAGCTGCATAAGTGCCAGGAAACCATGTTTTACAGAGCCTGCCTGTGAAAATTCTTTTATAATATGGATCACAGGTGAGTAAAATGACGTGTAGACAACTGTTTTGCACAGAGCAGGGAATGGCACCTTTAAGTGACGTGCCATGGGGGCTTTTCAGACTAAGAAATCACTTCCCAGAGGCTGACACTGGTTTTGAGACTAAGATCTCAAAGGGATTTTAGCTGCTCAAATATTGATATATGGTAAGCAGGAAGTTGTTCCCCCTTGTGTGATAGACATTTCTGATGATGAGAAAATAAAAGAGGAAAAAAAAGAGAATAAGCGCCAGAAAGCACAATAAAGTAAACAGATGTCGCAAATATACAGATGAAAACTAGCAGGGAGAGAAGAGTGGAGACAAATGCAGGGATTTGGGGCTCAGTGCTGAGGATGGCCTACAAACCTCTGCTGCTGAGGCTTCTGGAGTTGTCCCCCTTTTTGTTGCCAAAGCAGCACAGGACTGTAATATAGAAATGTGGCCACAGAGCAACCACTTCACTGCTTAACTAAAGCCAAGTACAGGAGATATTCTGGGCTGTTGGGAATTTCAGAAAGGTGAGACTGAGCTCTGATGTCACCTTGGGTATCACTGGTTGTTCAGAGGAAGGAGGGCAGCCCCACATCCCATTCAGTCTGGACCACTGCAGCCTAGTTTTCACTCTGGATCTCACCAACAGCCGTGGACCTTAGTAGACTAATATGTTACACAGTGGCAGAATGACTCTCAGTGGCTACTGAATGTGGCTTCTTCCTCACTGCCATAGGGCAGGGGGTTGTACCTTGAGCACAGGAACACAATCAAACTGCTTTTAAGCACCTCCACATGGCACTGGCACATCCATCTTGTGGTGAGGTGTCCTGAGGGAGCTGCCTCCCCTGGCTCTTCAGCAGGGAGGTTCTGCTGCAAACAGCAAAAGCCATGGTCTCTACCTAGGGGGTGTACAGATGTCTGAGACAAGCTTAAGTCTATCAGGCTGCAATAAAACTCCAAAGAAAAGGAGTATTTCCTAATGAAAAGCAGTTTGCTTTGGGCAGATGGGGAGTGAAGGAGGAGTTTCTGCTGACAGAACAACAGTGGAGAGGTCCTGAAACAGCCACTCCTCCTAGATGTGCAGGATCAGGGAGCACATTGTTTCCTTACAAGAAGTTTACTCCTAAGCTTGCAGATATTGCACAACATCAGCTAGTTTGTGTGAGCTTGTTGCAGAAGATAATTGCAAAGGTCAACAGAACATAAATTAATATTTTTGGAGTTACTAAGGCTCCTGTGACCATTCAGAGTTCGTTTTGTTGATTTTAAAATGCCTTTCACATAGGAAACCTATGTTAAGAGATATTGAGCTCCTATTTTATAGACAGTATTGCCACAGCAACATAAAGGGTTTGAAAGTGTCCTGATTGCATCAAAAATTTCAAGCATCTGAGGCAATTTATTGTAATACTGAAGTATACATTGGCTTAAAAGTTTTATTTGTATATTTTCAATAGTGATTGAACGAAAATGAAATAACTATGGAGTAACAGTGAAAATACTCTGACAAGAAGGCGTTGCATAGTTATGTAATAATTATTTAACTGTAACTGCTTCAAATATGATTGTGATAGATGCCATATTTCTGTTTGTCTAGAACATACTGTTTAGACTACTAACATTATAGACTTGTGACACTGGTGAGAATGATTCAAAGGTTTTTTTAATGGATTAAATGTAGCCACTCTCTTTCAACAGGTTTTTTGGGACTCAACCTTAACAGCCTCCATATGAACCATGGAAAATGCTACACAGGCATCTGTGGAAAGACAAATCTCTCTAGGTCTTATTTTGTGAAACTTGGGTGTTAGTCAGGACAGCATGTAGCAGAAGAACAATAAAAGAAATATCTTGACCCAAGAAATTAGGTGAAAAGTTAAAAAAATTCTTTGGTCAAGTGTCCTGCAAAACAGGAAAGGAATTTTGAGCAGAATGCTGACCACTTGCTGTTTAATTCGTCCTCTGTTGAGGAGAAAAAACTTTGAGTGGTCACTATGAATAAAGAGGCTAGCATAAACCCCATTATTTAGTGAGCAATTGCTCTTCCTAGCAGATCCCACCTGTAGGGCTGTAAGTTGCAACCACTCCGGTTAAAAGGGAATAGTCCTATTTTTTTCTTAAACATTTTTAGTGTCATTAAACTTCATATATGAAGTTTGCATGCAAGTATTAAGCAAACTTATTTATACAATTTTCTTTTAAAACCTTCTTCATCTACATAACTCAAACTCCCGCAAACCAATCAATCTCTGTTATAAAATTAACTGGCTGCTGCTAGAACTACCACTCACTTGTTTTCCTATCAAAAAGAACTGTTTTCTGTAGCACTAAACAAGTCAAGGCAGGAACCTGTCCTTTTCCAAAATGAGGTAATGTGCATCTGTGTACTAACAGTAACTGTGTTATCTAGAAACTCTTTCAAGCCACTGAAATTCTTTCAATAAGCTCCTTATTTGCAGCTTCATCTCCTTTCCTCTGTAACAAAACACCAAGTGTCAGAGTTGCTTCAAAAAACTCAAACTTACATATTATCTTTGTGCCTCTGAGATTGATGGTTGTGTGCTATAAGATGTAGCAAGCTCATGCTGAAACAAAAGGATGCTCTCTCCATGGCATATCTGTTATTCTCCACTACTGAGTAAGTATATCACCTGCCCCCTACAGAGTTTTTTATGGTTTACGGGGATGTCACTTCTGTCCAGAACAGCTTCAACACAGAGTGGTAGCTTCCAGGGATGTGTAATCATTTACACCTGTGCAAAGTAGATGTAAACTCACTTTGCACTCACTTTACACAGGTGCAAATGACTACACAATGTGAGAGGCAGTGGAGAATCAAGATTATAATGACTGCAAAGTGCTTAAGCAAGGTATGATGAAGACCAACAGAGGTACATGGGATACAGTAGGCAAGCAAATGTCAGCAGCGGTTTGGGGAGTCTATTTTCTCTCATTGTGCCAGCAGTGCCTATTATTTGCAGTGGAATTCATCCGTGTGTGCCCAGCAGGTAATAAATCAGCTGCTGTGTGAATACAACAGACCTGCTTGCTCCAGCTCCCCCTGGCACTGCTGTTGGGCTCCAGCTGCAGCAGGAAACCTGTGCTGCCACCCGGGCTGGAAGATGTGTGGTTGTGAGATCAGTTTATGGGGAGAATCAAGCTAAGCCTAGGGGCTTTGGCTTGGTTTAGGGCATGTTTCTTGTTGGGAGTTAAATAGCTTATCCAAAAACCTAGCTCGAGCACTGCTGAAATAGCACAGGTGCTCCCAGCCCTTTTTGTTATATTGCCTCCTAAAGCTGCCCAAGAGCTAAGGAGTGCAAAAGCTTTCAAAAGAAACTACTTTTTATGAGCTGTTGGATAGGACAGAGTAGACAGATCTAAAATTAATCTGTTGCCTTTTGTCAGAGCTCTCTGACCATAAGGATAAAGGTAGTAATTACCACAATGGGCTGCCTGGGTGATGTTGGAGAGAAATATTTTCATGCTGGCTTTTTTAGCTTGAAGATTAGGATTTATACAACAACTTTGCCTGGTAGTCTGAAAAAGACCTTCTGAAATGTGTTCCCCTTAGCCTTACACTGGCCAGCTTTCTTCACTCTTCTTTCCCTAGCCTACTAGTAGTGATGGTAAATGCATCCAGAGAAATATGGTTGCTATAAAGTAATGAAGTTTCTGTGTAGTGTGACATAAAATCACTGAATGTGAAATAAAGTATGTGTGTCATTTTTCCAAGGGACTTTTAAAATGGGCCTCTGGATATATGTGAAAATATAAAATAGTGCTCACAAAAAATTAAAGCAGAAAGCATCCACTTGTGAAGGAAAACTGATTCATTTTCTACAGCTATCATTTCAAGGCAAAACAGTAGCACCCTGTGTATGACAGGCTGAAAATCTATGTGTCCCCACTGATTTTGCTGCGTTTGCAGTACCTGGTGTGAGAGAGGGCTAGCCATCAGTGCAGGAGTGTTTCCTCGTGTCTACAAAGTTCTGCAGAGCCTGCACGGAAGTCAAGACTGACATTCATGCACATCCCATGATGATCAGGCTAAATGATCATCAAGCAAGATGATGACAGCTAGGACAAGGGATCATTTTTAGTTTTAAAACAAGCAATTTTGAGTATGTGATTGTGGCAAATAGTCCAAACAGTTTCTTATTTAGTGAAAGCACTTACCAAGACAGCATCAAAGCCGTGGTGGCAAGGGCGGGTGGGTGAAAGGAAGGTGCTAACCCCTTGCAAGCCCCTATAGGCTGGGAAAACCAGACTCTAGAAGAGACAACTGTCTCAATACTTACATTAACAATGAGTGAAAGAAGTCTTTGTTTTCAGGAACAGGATTGAGCAAAGGACTTTTGCCCTCTATTCCTGTTTTCCTAGTAAGTTAGAAAATATTTATTTACCCCAAATCAGGTACCCCCAGTGACTTTTTCTGTATGGGCTTTTAGGGGTCTTTTCAGCATGAGCTACAATTAATAGAAGTCCCCTCTTCAGCCCCCATTTGTTTTTTTGATACCCCAAGGAACCAACTTAGGTCAGTCCTGACTTACACCTAAAACCATTTGGGACCCTCGGCTTCTCTAAGAAAGTCTTTCTTAAGTCCCCAGAGGATTCTATTTTCTTTCCTATATGCATACCAGATAATGCCTCAGCACAAAATCATGAGAAGATCTTTCCTTAAAACATATCCACATAAAAATATGACCCGTGATACCTCCACCTAGTCCAGTGGTTAGAGCATTTTTCTGGTGTCATGGGTTACAGTGCAAAATATAACCCAAACTCTGTATTCTATTACCATCTGATGAAACTCGGGTATGTGGTGGGGGTGTAATTGTCTGTCAATGGCCAACTGTCAAGAAACCTGCTGGGGCAGTTTTCTTATCTCTTCCACAACCCATCCTCCCTCCAGGGAGAGATCTTCTGCTAATGGGCCATTGAATATCACTGATAGAATTCCATCATCCCACTGGGAAATTCTCCAGCCAGGGGGAGGAGCCAAGTACTCCTACCTGGATAAAACTCTGGGAGATGGAACACCAAGGCAGCCTTTCCACTGGATTCTCAGGGGAAGACCAGGCCCATCTCTCACCACTGGACTTTCAGCAAGAAACTGCACTTTTCTCCAGGAGCATCACTTCAACAGAGCCACATCTGCCACTGGGACTGCAGCCACCATTGAATGGCACTGCCACCAACCCCTGACTCACAGGGGGTCAGCTTGGATCCTGACTGTCAGTGGGGTTTGTTTGTTTGTTTGTTTCTCTTACTGCATGTTTCTCTTACTTTGTTTTGTTGTTTATTTTAGTTCCCATAATAAAGAAGTGTTATTTGCATATCTTTGTCTGAGAGCCCCTTAAGTTCAAAGTTATAACAATTGGGAGGGAGGGGGTTTAAATTCTCAGTTCCAAGGGAGGCTCCTGCCTTCCTTAGCAGATACCTGTCATTGAAACCACAACATCTGGGAACTGAAGGACAAGGTTTCAGTGCTGGTGCATTCCCTCCTGTGAGTATGCAGGACCAGCAAGAGCACTGTGTGGTCCCCTTGCTGGGAGGGTCACTCTGTTCCTTCTGCTGAAATAGAGCATTTCTTGTGAGAGGAAGGTATAGGGGGGGTCTGTGAAGGAGATATGCAGAAAGGTAGAAGAGAATAGGAGCACAAGACAGTGAGCAGCTCTGGGACAAGAAGGGTCAGGTCCTGTCCCTGGAAGCTCCTTGTAAGGGAAGCCCATGTGCCCTTCTCCCAGCAAAGTGTCCCAACCAGTGTTGGCAGCCTGCACCTTCCCTGTGGGACAATAGATGCCTCAAAGACTATGTGCCAGATGCAGAGCTCCATGGAGTTTCTCATGCCTGGAGTGTCTGACAGCCGCTTCAGAGCTCCCCACACCAATGGGAAGCTGCTTACTGCAGCTGCCTTATGCAGTTATTCACTTTATCATTCATGCCTTGTCAACATTCCTCATGTTTTAACTATGGAAGCAGAACAAATTGAGCATGTCAACCTTTCTTCCCTCCAACCTGTCATCCAGTTAGCTTCTACAGGTTTTCTCCCCACTCTTGAAGGCTGCTATAGCATGTTAACAGATTGGTCTTCAAGTGTTTCCATGTACATCTCCTTTCTCCCCTGTTACACACTCAGAAATCTACAGGGGGAGCATCCATCATGCCCACAAAGCATGTGGAGAGTGTTGCTTCTGTGACCAGCTCGTGTGTAGGAGCAGATCTACTTGGTCTGAAATCATTGACACTGTCTGCACCCAGCACACACCAGTGAGCCCACACCTCTGCTGCCTATGCCTGCAAAAATCTGGGGCTATCTGTCTAAAACTGGGTGTTGCTCTCTTGTGCCTCCTGTCTCCCTTTGCTCTGCTCTGGAGGGTCACTCAGCATGAACTAATGGGCTTTCCTTTCTCGGTGGGTTCCTTATTTCCACCTACCAATGCCACATTTTAAGATTACAATTTCTGAAAACTTTCATGAGCCTGAAACCGAGCAGATCAAGTAGAGATGACTGAACTCTAATGTGTCTATCAGCAGAGCAGAGCAGAGCAGAGCACCTTTTTTTCACCAGTCACTTATCTCTCTTATAATATGTTTTTGCAAATGAGTGCCTACAAGCATGTGTGGGTGCAAAGGCAGCAATGCAGTCCGAGGAAATGCAGCTCCTCTGGTCCCCAGCTTGGCTGCCCCTTCATCTGGTTCCCCTTGCACTGCCTGGTTCTGACCCTGTTAGGCTCAGGCAGGTCTGAAAATGCTGTCCTTTATATTTTTTTACCAAATCCACTGCTAAAGTCCAGCAATCACTGACATCCAGCGGCAGCTGAGGATAATTACAAATGTTTATTTTCTGAGAGGCTTGTTTGCTACCTGGGGAAGACTCAGTTACACTAAAGGTTTATTTTTAAGCTCAAAAAAATGAGGACAAGTCAACTGAAGTAAAATACTGCTTTCATCAGATGGGAGAGGCCAAGTACTTGAAAACCAGTATTGAAAATCTTCTCTATGTTTCCTGCACGAAGGGGATCCAAGTTTAACTGTGCTGCTCTGCAGCTTGGGAATAACCCCAAATGGCAAATTGAGTTCTGCCTTTTGCAAACTGCAGTGAGACCAGACCTGAAGTTTCCTGCCCCAAGCCATTTTGAATGCAATAAAAGTAAGCCTTGAGCAACAGTGACCCCACTATGTTGGTCTAATAAAAACACTGTGCTGGAGGGTGAGCCCTTCAGCCTCTCCCCAGTAACTCCCAAATATCTCAATTAAATCCTCTGGGGGGTGATCCTGCCTGAAGAAAACAACATCAAAATTACTATTTTAGCTTAATTCCATTCAATACAGATAATTAACAATTCCTCCATGCTTAAAGGGGGGGTGGGAGGGCATTATGTATGTTTTTTATTACAGTGCAAATACTGCTTGCTCCTAAATGCTTGTTTACTTAGCTTTCTTTTTGTATAAAACCGTGTGGGCTATGGGACAACTGCTGAGAGAGTTACCTAGTTCTTTGGTTTGGAGGTTTTTTCCTATGCAGACATTCTTTACAGTGTCTGACAGCATTTAGGGAATGCTTAGAAGTCATTGTAAGGGGAAAAGGTCAGATTGCCATAGAAAGCATGGAGGTAAGTCCTTGAATGGCACAGCTAGACCTAATTACTACAGGAAAAGTAGATTCATCAGTGAAAGCATAATTATGAAACTAACTCCTGTGCAGAACCTCTTTGATGTTTTTTTAATCTCTTTTTTTTTTTTTTCTTTTTTTTTGGTGGTGGTGGTGAGTAGGGTAATAAAACGAAAATAATAAAGTCATCTTACTTTTATTTTTATTCCTATGAGTCTTTCAAGTGTATTAGAGCAGAAGGCAAATTTTGACAGGCATAAAACACTTCCAGTGCAGCAAACTTTAATGGTTGCTGACATCACCATAATTTAAACTTTGGGCCTTTGTAAACAGTTTGCACAGAATGCCTTGTAAGCAATCTGAGTTCATTGCAAGGGCTCCAGCACTTTATCAATGCACAACTTCATCTGTTTCTTCCCCTTCAGCCTCCAGTCCTTTCTTTAATGTTTCCATCTCTTTCAGAGAGAATATCCTTAGAACTTTTTTGGCAGCCACCACAGGCTGACGTGTTACAGTAGTATCTCTTGGAGCTTTGGCCATAAACAAGACCCCATCACAGGGCATTAGCCATATAACAGATGCTCTCTGCAGCAAGGGGTTCAGAGGTGGAGGATATACACAAAAAGAGGACTCATACCTCATTCCTGGGATTTGAGGCAACTTTCACTCGTGTGTCCTTGTGAGAAGCTGCCCTGAGAAGCAGCAGAGAAAGCTGGGAGCAGGGAGGAGAAGCAGCAGCACGTCTTAAAGTGACAGGTTTAAATGTAATGAAAAAAAGGAATTTCACTTCCTACCCTGGAGTCTGATAGGTTTTGTTGCATTTCCTCTGCCCATGTGGGTAGGGAAATTTTCTGTTTTGCACTGTATGGAGGACCAAAGTGAAGAACCTTGGCTGAAAAAGTGGGAGAAAGGAGTAACAACACCTTCCTTGCAACACATGAGACCACCCTCCCTGGGTCATCTTGACTGACAGTGCTGGGATGTGAGCAAGGGCTCTCCTCCTTACCAACAGGGAGAGCCATTACATGCTCATGGAGAGCATTAAGAGAAAATTGCAATGATCAGGGACATGCTCAAGAAGCTGAAGGAGCTCAGTTTGGTCCGAGGCTGATACCAGTCTCCACACAGTGTCACTAATGAAGGATTGCTCTGCCCGTATTTGGAGAGAAAGCCAGAATCTCTTTTCTGATATTGAAATAAAGCAGTCCCCTTTCAGACCAGTCAGGAAAGTAATTGTTCATTCCTCAGGTTGAGCCGCACATATGCGATCTCTTTGTTAAGTAGCTTTCTAAATTTTTGCTCTTTGGCTCTTCTAGTTGAGCCTGTGTGATTGCCAGCCCTGAGTGCTGGCCAGGAAAGCCCAGTCCCAGCCCAGAAGGGGCGAACGCAGCACAGCTCTCACAGCACAGACACAGCTATAAATGGGCTGCTGGTTACAGCCACTGGAGAGGCGGGGGGGAAAAATCCACACTTCCCAAATACAGCTTCTAAAATTCAATACAGCTCCTCTGGTTATAAAGCACGCAGACACTTCTAAGAGAAGAGCAGTGTGTGGAAAAGGAAGGCAACCCTTGGTGGCTACTGCTGGCAAAGGCAAATGTGAGATGGACAAGCAGAAAAACACTTTTTCTTGCAAAATAACTATCAGCCTCAATGTCATCACATTTTAGGTAAACATGCTGAAACTCCATCAGTGCAGAAGAACAGGGTAGCTAGTTCAGATGGAAGGGAATTAAATTTGTGGCAAGCTAAAACCAAGGCCAGATCTGCTTGTGGTATTGAAATAAACTTTGCTACTGCCTTGAACATCACCCTTCTGGGCAGAGGAGTTGGAGCATGATATGTGGGAGACTGGATAACTGGACTACAGACACCTGTCCCTCTCCTGCATGGTCAGGTCTGCAAAACAGCAGTCTGTTTCTAGGATCTGGAAGTGTTGTTTAAGTAACCAAAACTCTGGTTCCCATCTAACTTACAGCTTGCAAAGCCACCATATATATGTGTAGTTTTGATATAAAACACACACCATGACATAATATTTTATACTGGTTTGTACAAGCATAAAGGCTTCATAGGCTAAGGCTGAGAAGAAATGAAGGGTGAGAAGCCCTTCTCCCATATCATTATCTGTTCATTGAGAGTTCTGGACTGGAGGAAGGCAAACAGCATTGCTAAATTCATTTCCATTAGAAATTGAATGGGCTTCCACATTCCTGGACAGCACATGACAGGAGGTATTGGCTCATAAGGAGCTATTTTGCAATTTAGCCATGACTGGCTGAAGGACTTGGAAATAAGAAGTGTTTTTCCGCATGGACGCTGTTGAAACGTGAGCCTGAAAGCTTGTCCAGCCAACAGCTGGGACTCACACCTTTCTTTCTGTACCTTTACTTCTTGGTCCTGCCAAGGGCGGGTATTATCTGTCTGTTTGATAGCTTAAAGACTGGAGAAGGCCTTGGCTGAGCTGAGGCAATCTGTCTGAGAGCAAGTCATAATATCAGGGTTAAGAAACAGGCAACTTTTGTTGCTGGTGCTGTTTTCTGCAAGAGGCGTCTCACTGTTGTGTGCTGAGCATCCCAGGCCAGTGGCTTAGGTACCAGGCTGCTAGACATCAAATTGAGGAGTGGCAGAAGGGGCCAAAAAAAACTTTTCTGCATGACTCCTCTTCCTAACATAATATGTGATTGGTTATGGTCTTCTGTGACCACAAAAAGTCCTGCTCAGGTTCCCAGCATCTGTTACTTTAGGGAGATCTAAAAATATCTTTCTCTGGAGGAAAAGATGGTTATTCACATTTTGTGTAGAAACAGAAAAAAAATGAGCCTGCAAGATCTCTCATCCAGAGCACCAGTTTTGAGGCTGTTTACCTACTTTGAGAAAGACACATATTGAAGTCCCTGTTCTTTGTCAAATGAATGGTTTTGAAGTCTTTGCCTCCTTCTGCTGAGCAACAGAATAGTGGTTTGCTGGCTAGTGCCTCTTGTGAACAGCTCCACAGACAGACACTCAATTTGCAGCTTAGCAGTACAGTTTTAATCTTTACTCTGGCTAATCCTTACACAAAGCAGGCAGCTTTAATTGCAGATGATGAACATGAGAGAGAGAGTGAACCCCAGCATATCTGGCAGCCTAGTACTTGTTTTGGGATTTGCCACACAGATGAGCGATTTGAATTTTCCTCCTCCATATGTTAAACAACTATTATGGTCTGCTGGGCTTTTGTGAAATACAGCTGCCTGCATATGACCAGAAATTTTGTCATGGCTCTGAGAAGATACCCCATGCAGTCAGTATTTTCCTGTCACTTTGTCCCAGGACTGCTGCTCTGGGTGAGCGCTGTTATCACGTCAGGACTCAGTAGTGGAAAACATTCCATTCCTGCTGTCCTTGTCAGGACCACAAAATAAGAATGTTAATTAAAAAAAATTGTTTTGGCTTAGAGTCTCAATAATTCTTGAATTTTCAGCCAACTGAGAACCCTGAACTGATTGAATGGGTCAACTTGTTTACCTGTGTATTTTCTAAAATAGCACCATTGAGTCATAGCAATAGCAATGGCAATACAGATCCATGCACACTCCACAGCATGTGGGATGGTATCTCTCCTGCACCAGCCTACAGAGCTGAAGCCAGGAGGTTTGTCTGGGGAGGGGAGGTGGGATTTTTATATCGCTATGCCTAAGGCAGAACAAGGTTTCCAACCAAATCAGGTCTGTGTGCAGCAAAACCTAGCCAGGTAATGTAGGATCTGTGAGGGTAGAGCACTTGCAGAATCCCCTCTCCTTGTATTTGACATATGTCATTATGTATCAGTTGGGGGGGAAGAAGTTGGCTTTGCTATTCCCACACTCTTTGGTTGTAGTTTGGTGGGACAAAGCAGCACAGCAGCTGACACACCTCTGATGTTCTCAGTTCTCTCTGCATGAAATTTAGAATGGAAAAGTTAAAAATTATCTCACCACTTCATATTGCTAATTCTTTTGGGTTGACAAAAATTGCTATGCTGCTATTTCTTTCTGGATTTTTTCTTGTTTTGGGCAAATAAATGAGATGAGGGGTGTGAAATCCCTCAGTCTACTACTTATGACTCTACACACGAGGCTGGGGTAAAATTTGGAGGACAAGCAATGGGAAAGACCATCTCCAGTGACATGCATTCATTGAAGAGTGGATACATGTGACAGAAGGCAAATTTTCTGTTTTGTTATTTTCTTTCTGAGCCTTCTCAGTGCAACTATACTTCAGAGGCTTATACTAAGCTGTGCTTGAGGAGAGGGAAATAAACCCAAAAGATCCTCCATCTCCTTGGGGTTGGGAAGCAGCTTGGGTTTTTCTGTGGAGTGTCTGGGTCAGCATTCAAAAGGTCTTGTGGGCTTTGCATGCTCAGCTTCTTCAGCATACTAACTTGCATCCACTGGCTAGTCTTTATGAAACATTTAATTCTGTAGTTTTAGAGCTGTTGAAAAAGGGAAGGGAAGATTTATAACAACATTTGCTAACTCTAGGCCAACTGGTTTGGCACAGGAAAGAACTATGTTTTTCAGAACAGCTTTTCAACATTCCACTGTTAGCTAAAATGTATGAAAATTACAGTTTTTAAATGACCAGATGTTTTTGCCGAGAAAGAAATAGATTGCCTGAAAGGGGAAGATGAGGCCTAAACTCGGGCTTCTATGCTACTACTGTCAACTTTTCAGCTAATGGATGACCTACTACCATCTAAAACTACTAAATTTGTGTGATTAATGCTGCTAAATTGCAGCCACAGTATATTTATCATTTTCTCTGTCAGCTTGATACCATTTGTGCAGCATCACTATAAAAGGTGAAGGAGAGAAAAGGTGATTAATCTGGTGTCCTTGTACAGAACAATATGGCACAGCTCTCCTCAAAGCAGAAACTTTCAAGTGAATTAAACTAATGGTTGCATCTGTTTCATTTCCAGCTCTCTTTTTTTTAAATCAAGAGAAGCAGATCCTTTCCATGTTGTCTGCTTCTCTAGACAGAAACTGAGACCAGAAATGTTCTTTCTTTTGGCTTCAAATTGCTCAGCACAGCACGATCATCCAGTACTTTATTCGTGTGACTTATCAAGAGCATGGGGATCTTATTTTGGCCACCCATAATAGTCTAATTGGACTGGCCTGTGTTAAAAATCTGGGCCGGATTGATGGGATTCTTCAAATGCTTTTCTTACTGCTCTGTTGAGCAGTTACCAGTCAAACGAGATTAAGAACAAAGAGAAGATGTGATGGTCTTGGGTTACAATCCTCCTCCTTACTTTATAGACATTGTTTAAGGTGTCCAAAAGAAATCCCATAATAGAAAAGCTCTTTTTGCACCTTTTCCTACAAAGCAGACACTTGTTAAGGGGAATTAAATGACACTGAAGATGGTGGAGGAATTATTGAAACTACAGTTATGGCTATGAAATGTCGTTCTCCCGTGAAAAGGAGCAAGATCCTTTCCAAGGCCCAGCTGACTGCCTCCATGCCCAAATACCAGGAGTTCTTGTGTTGCCACCATTGCACTATAGGTTGGAGCAGGAGCACCCCAAAGCTCCCTTACTAACCCCACAAGGTACAGCTTAGCCCATGAAGGAGAAGGCAGAGGCAGTCAGCACCATGGGGTTCAAGCCCAGAAAGTCCCTGCTTCCGTTCCTAAAAAGGCATCATCATCTGCCTCTGCTTCTTTTTTAAGAGAGTTGACAAAAAAGCTACTTAAAAATCTGTTTAAAATTACGTATTCTCTGCTTGAGGGTTTGCTAAGCTCATTATAGAAGTGGAATGAAATTCCACAGCACATTTAGCATTTTTCTTGTTCTTATTTTCTGAGCTTTTCCAACCTAATAGAGAATGACTGATCCTACTGGTGATCTGAGAAGGACACAGTGGAGGAATCGCAGTAGGCTGAGCACCATAGCATACTGTGACTACCAGTTTGGCTACTTCATTGTGCAGGCTGATCCAAGGAGGGATTAAGAGGATTTTGTTTTCCATTTTTTAAGTTGAATGGGCTGGGACGAAAGCCTTTTACTGCATTTCTGAACAAGTCAGGATATTTAGAAAAGCTGTAACAATGGACTGCACCAGACTTGGACTTTGAGCAATATAAAATCATTTTCCATAGGAGACTGACTGTATGAAACCACCCAGCTTCCCTGTCTTTGATCCTTTAGTGGTCACTGATGACCTCTTGTCTTTCTCTGTTCCTTAAAACCTTCTGCGAGGAGCCACCCTGACGCTGTCTGGCAAGTAATGGGAAAAACGCAGCCCTGGAACGTCTGATTGCCAGGATGTATTAAAGTCTGAGGGGTGTGTGGTGGTTCAGATCAAATACAGATCGACCATAAGCCATGGCTTAAATTTAGGTTGACCTTCACCTTCTGACAGGTTTGAAAATGATTGATTGTTTTTCATTTGTTCCTCTGCACCCACCCCCCAACCTCCCCACCCCTGATTTCTAATTAAGGACAGAAGCAAAGGGAACAACTAATTGTTATCACCAGTTTGGATTTCCAGACTAAGAAACGTCAGTTCAGGGAAATGTTGTCCAAATGTTTTGCTAAACTGACCCACAGCCAGGAATTTTCAACACTGAACTCATTGCTAATCTGTATGCATCAAATCATGCACATTTTTCTCTTTTAGCACCTACCACTTGTGCCTGAGGACCGTTCAGGTCTTGACCAAAGCTTCTGCCATAGAGGCAGGATTATTTTTTTCAACTAGCAAAGAGAGTGCAGGCAAGGAGGGAGTAAGCCTTGTGTTTAATGACTGATACCACATAGTGGATTACTGACTTTCAGTCCCTGCCACCATAGCCAGCTGCAGATTTAGTTGATACTTTTGCAAAACCAAGGCCTCAGTACCTTAAATATGTTAGCTTTGTGCTTGTTTGAAGGCAAGTGCTATTTAGATAACTTCACCCATATATCTGCTGCTGGATATGTACTTGTCCTATGCAATTTAGGGCTTTGCAGTTGCCTCACCTAAATTGGGCAGAGTTTTACAAAAATTATTACCAAGGTCGTACAAAAGCCTAAGCAAGTGCTCAATTCAGCAGATTGCAAAGGAAAAAAAGGCCCCTTGATTTGAAGCAGGCAAAACAGTACAAAATTTGATTAAACATCTACTGCTGCTCCTGCAAATCTCCACAGTAGCATGGGCACATATGGAAGCAAAGGTTCATCAACTGGCCCCCAGAGGGGAGAAAAAGGCAGGTTTGTCTTCTTTCCCTCCCTCCCCCTGTCTGTAGCCCAGCAGTTATCTCAGCTGGCTTATGTTATAAATGACCCAACTTCAAATCTTGCCTGTCTGATTTGGAGGGCTCCAGAGGCTTACCCCAACTTTTAGCTTCTTTCACAAGGAATACCAGACATCTACACCAAGCAATTATTTTATATAGTTTCCCTTTAGGTCATCTTGCAGCAGGAGGCCCACCCTGGGAATCACTCCAGTCCTAGCACATGGGGACTCTCATCAGGCCAACACACTGAAGGACTGTTTCTGCTTTAGGCACTAGCAGCAGCAGCCTGTGCCAATAAATCTTCTATCCTTCACAAATGAAAAATCGACCCAAAAAACCTGTACAAAATCTTATCTCAAAGTAGGTCACCTCTAGATTGATTATCAGGTATACTAAAGTCTATTTATGTGCTTAATTGCACTCATCAGAAATCTACCAGATTAGAAAATCATGGAAAGTTATTTTTCAATATGTAGATGGGAAAGGTGTCAGAAAGACAACAGATACTGCCAGCAATCACATGTAATAATTTGGAAGCACATTACACCTCTAAATGAAGCATGTCTGTTAGTGTTCGCACATATCACAGTGTCTGAGTTTATGTTTAAAGACCATAAATAATTATGCAGCCAAAGTAATAAAGTACATGCAAGCTACTAACATAGAGGCAGCATGACTACATCAGTCCAAACTGTCAGGTATAGTTTACAACTTCACAAAATTTTGGAAACAACAACTGTGAAAACTGGCTATCCACATGTAGCAGAAATTTCTTCTACTGACTGAGATCAAGCACAGAGCTGAATCCCATATGTGTATTTTTGTGAGTATCTACACTATAGGTATATATGAATAAATACTAAGACCGCCAAAGGTATTTTTTTTATTTGGAGACTTTCTAAACCTTATTTAGATTTTTTCTCTAACTTGTGTAATGAATAAGAAACAAAACAATTTAAATCATTATGAGGATAATCCACTACCATTCAAAAATTTTAATAATATCCATAGTTTTAAGACACATAGCAAAGTATGATTGATACACTTAAAATCAGCCTGTTTGTCAGTATATCTGGAAGATAACTTTTATTTATACTGATATCATGCAAATGAATTGCAAAGGAAGACAGTGTAGTCAGATTAGTCTGCATGAATGACATTATATTTATGAAATCACATACATATATATATATAGCTAAAATACTATGTACAAATAAATGTCAACAAATTCTGTCAAAGTCTAAATCTTTTAAAATTTATTCTGTGAAACTATACATACAAACTTCAGCTGTGATCTTGATCTCACCCACTGGAAGAGATTTGTCAATACTCTCAAGCAGACATTTTTCACAGCTCTCATTTCCTAACTTCTGCAAAGTAATAAATCACACCTGACAATTACTACTCATTTACTGTATTTCAAAACTGCTTTGTTCAGAAATCAAATTAAGCTTGTGAAGTGGAAGTAACTTTCTCATTAGTTAAGATTACACTTTTTGTGTAGGGCATTTCTATTTGAGTGTTTTGAATTTGTTTTGAATATCACTGGTTTTAATTGTACATGTGATAATTAAAAACAACCAGATTCACAGCTGATTGCGATTCTGTTGAAGACACAAGAGCTTCCTCACCCAGACAGGAAGGTTCAGGATATTTCTGAGCAGACAGTGTGAAGTTAATTAAAAACTCAGAGGTAATTCCTTAACATTTTATTGGTTTGGTTCTGTAAAACCCACAATAATTATGCCCACTCTCAGTATTAATTTTAACACTTTAGAATATTTTAAAAGATATATATTTCTGTTTCTTGGTTTCGGTTTCCCTCATTTAGTAGTTGAAAGCCTCAGGTGAGATTTTGAGGGGAAAGAGTCAATTCCTACCATCTACTGTGTTCTTTTTTTTCTAACCAAAGGACAAAATGCCCATCCCTCTCAAAGCACTGAAGGTTCAGGTTTTAGGACAGAATCCAACAAGCAAGTGTTTGCTGTTACTTTCTCTCAGGTCTCTCTGTTGATCTGTTTCTGTGGGAGACAAGGGGACCATCTCCAGTTTCTCACCTGGTGCTGTCCAAGTAGTCCCACCATGCCCAGCTGCCCCAGGGCTGTTCCATGACACACGACTCAACACAACTGTGTGCTGCACTGCTCACACAGCTCACACAGCTCACACTGCTTCAACAGCACTGCCTCCATGTTCCAGGGACTTGAATATCAAAGGCATGACTGGAACATCTTCCTCAGTCCTACAGGCAAGACAGCATGCATACATCCAAGTACCAGCTTTCCAACTTCTCTGAATTACAATGGGCCCCCTCAAAACAACTCAAACCAAGCAAAGGTTAATATCTGTGCTTGAAGAGCCTGTGAAATTCTGGCAAACTTCTAATCACAGTAATTCAAAATGCATCATACATTATTTTTTCCTTAAAATTCCCAGAAACATTCCCATTTGCTGTCTCAGTAAGTCTGGTAAAGACAAAATTGCAAGGACACAAAAGTAACATTTTTAACAGAGTGCATGCAACCACAGAGATATACTTGGCAGGAAGGGGAAAAGAGAGATCTGTGTGCATGCTTGCATACACCTTCACTGTTTCAGGCAATGTATAATAATTTCCTTTGTGAATAGCTATGAAGTTATTGTAGCATTAAAGCTGGATAGACCTACAGTAATGGTATTTCCTGATATTTCCAAATGTTAAAAGGTCAACAAAAACAGTACGTATGGAAACAATCTCTTGTCATTACATTCTGTACCATGACTTAAATAAACATTTCCCCGTTTTTCTCCCTTCTGTCATTCAGTGTAAAAATCTAAACTACACTACGCCATCAAAACAGCATGAAGGCAGTAAGAGCTTTAATTAAAGAAGAATTCAATAAAAGCAATCTATTCAGTTTCAGTCAGATCCACTTTTTCTTCACTTACTAAAAGGCAATGAAATTACAGCAGTAACCACTGACTTAAACATGAATCTGTCCAGAGAAACTCTTTCTCAAAAGAAAACTTCTAGTAACAGGAGCCACCCATCCCTAACCAGTACACAGATTGTTAACAGACTATGTTAACTGCCTTTGCTTTACACCTTGTGCAGGTCCCAGTGAAGCATTAAAGTTCAGACACTACCTTGTACACACTGACAAGCCCATCAACAATAACTTTCTTAACTGCTTTTGAAATCAGAGTAGGATCCAGCTGCCCCTAACATCAGCCTTAATCTCAATAGGTCACACATTAATAAACAACTCAGCTTCGGGGTGGTCAGCATAGATGAGCAATGATCAAAAAATCCTAGAATCATTTAGATTGGAAAAGTTCTCCAGTATCATCAAGTCCAACCTGTGATCAAACATGATGTCAACCAAACCAAAGCACTGAGTGCCACATCCATATTTCTTGAATACCTCCAAGAATGGTGACTCCACCACTCCCTTGGGCAGCCCCTTCCAATGTTTAACCACCCTTTCAGTGAAGAAATTCTTCCTGTTTAACCTGAACTTCTCCTGGCACAACATGAGGCCATGTTCTCTTGTCCTGTTACTGGTTGCCTGGGGAAGGAGGCTGACCCCCACTTGGCTACACCCTCCTTTCAGGCAGTTGTAGAAAATGACAAGGTCTTCCCTGAGCCTCCTTTTCTTCAGGCTAAACAACTCCAGCCCCCTCAGATGTTCCTCAAATTATTCACTCTCCAGACCCTTCACAAGCTCATGTCCTTCTCTCAACATGCTCCAGCACCCCAGTGCCTCACTTGCAGAAAGGAGCCCAGAGCTGGACACAGGACTCAAGCTGAGGCCTCACCAGTGCTAAACACAGCAGAAGCCATATCACAGCCTGACTGTCTGGCCCAGAAGAAAAATGCAGCTATTTTTGCCACATGGATCTAAGACACCAGCTCTGCACAGAGCACACCTTTCTTAATAGTTTCCTGTATTGCCAGACAGCATGGATAATGTCTTCAATGTGTTAAGCTGCAAATATTATTTTATTTAAAATCTTGGTGGACACATTGCTCATCTGCCAGAGCATGACTGGGCTAAAACAGCAAAGCTGTGACTTATCTGACCTGACATTGTAGTCCTCAGTCATCTGGTAGGCTGGAACAAGAACAACTAACACAACAGGTTCGATGAAGAGCTATCAATCAACTTTGAACCAGACTGTTGGCAGCAATGCTTACTATAAAAGCAATAGCACTGTGAAGTTCCCTTAAGCTGGGTATAAACAGAACCCTTTTGCACGATGAGACTGAAAGGCTTCGAAAAGAAGAGAAGCACTGCAGTGCAAGAGTGGAGATGTGTATTGACTAGAGAGAGTGAGAGACTGACCTGCTGTAGCACCCTGGAGACTCTGCTGTGTTCAGAAGCATATGGCTGTAATGCAACAGCATGAAGAACTAAAATAGCAAGAAAGGGTGAGGTAGAACATACTTTGATGAAAGTCCCTCATTTTGGGCCACTGAGAGCATTATTTCTTAGGTTTGCTGAAATTCAGGGTGAAAGAACTAGTCTTCCTCTGGATAAACTACAGAAGTCACTTAGCAGCTTTACAGACCCATGTAAAGAAACTCATGTCCACCACTTTTCTATTGTTATGGACTTCCATCACCAATAATTCAATGCCATTTTGGTTATCTCTGTCCCAGTTTTCCATGTCTCACTCTTGAGTGACTTCGCTTCCTCTGAAAACGATGACAATATTCAGGCAAATACATCAGAAACCCTTGCATTAAGTGCAGATACTAAGTCCCCTGGATGAAGAATTCAGACTGGTGATTTGTGGTGCCAACAGTAGGACAAGGCCTCAGGACCATCAATCCCTTGCTACAATGGCACCTGATGATAACAACCACCCAGAGGAATGTGATTTCCTGACAAAGACAAAGAGGCAATAAGAAACTGAAGTTCCAGTCAACAAATCAGTGCTATGAGAGCCCTGATGAAGTATGTCTGAAGGAGCAGGCAGTTCTGTCAAAGTCAGTAAGTAAGATAGACTTGGAAATGTCTTCTGCTGCCAATTTTTTTCATTGCTCTGAATGAGTTTCCTGTGCTGTCTCTGCATCTAAATACATAAATAAACAGATAAATAAGTTGGTCTGTACCATCCTTGTTTCTCACTTTGTCACCAGTTTCTTTCTTCTGCAGAAAATAAGCTGCCTAAGCACAAGCTAAAAGGAAGATTTTTTTAAAATGGCATCAGCACCCCCCCAGGCAGTACAACCACACCAAGTTCTAGTTGCCCCAAAATAACCAGCTGTGTCTGTTGGGGAATACCACAAGTTGTTGCTCAGTTTTGATTCTGCTGCAAGGCTAGCTTACTATAGGCGTCCTCAAGGCTTTCGGTACAGCTCACCAACAATGTCTGAAGAGTAGCCTGACACAGCAAAATTCTATTTTGCTCTCATGTTTTGTGTGGGTATGACAATAACTTCTCTTGTGGCTCTCCACTTTCATAACTGGAGCTGCTTCTCTTGTCCCACATCTGAAACAGGGCCTGATAACTGTATCTCTCCTAAACAGAAGCTATTTGCCACACTGGCTTTGGCCTTCTCGACATCTGTTATCTTCAAATGATTTTCCACAGACAGAAAATGAATGAACCCATACAGTGTTTGCACTGTGCATTTTTACTTCTGTCACTCTCTCTGTCCTAGGGTAAATTTTTCTTCTGGAGGACAAATTACTTTTGCAAACATCTGGAATAAGGCATTCTTACCATTTAGACCCACTGCTTTCAGCTGCACAGTAGCACACACCTAATCTATGTGCAGAAGATGACACTTCACCTTTCACCAGACATGTAGCCTCACATACGAAATGGTAAAAGGAGAGGGTCTGGTAAAGCAACAGTTCAGAGTATAAACTGCTGGTTAGATCTTCAAACACACCCCATACCCCTCAGCTGAGAGGAAGACGCATGAGGCTCTAAGGACAGATTAGGGTCAGCTTCAGGAAGTTCCATCCCAAGCTCTCTTTCCAGGATCTGGACCCAGAATGAATACGGTAGGAAAAGCCTTCCTAATAAGTCAGACTCTTTCTTCTTTCACTAAATAAACCAAACATTTTTCTAACCTGTATTGTTTCTGGCTCTGCTCACTGCTCAGCCCCTTATTACAGCTTACTCCAAAATTCCTTACTGGGTGTTTGGCAGAGTGAGTATGATCTATAGCGTGACCTTGCAATTCAGTGCACTGCTGTCATTCTGCATAATGCACTGTAAATCGTAGCTTTTATTGGAAATGAAGCTGCATAAATAAACACTCTTACATTAATGTGAAGTAAAACATTTCGCATTACCAATGTGCAGATACATTTTGGGAGAAATTAGTAACTAGGGAGCCAAAAAAACAAGCAGTGATGTGCCTATATTATTTTAATCCTTTAAAAATGTAGCCAGTGTCTATTTTTTCAGTTTTGTAGTCTTTCATTAGGGGAACACTGGTTTGCATACTATAGAAAGCTGAAGGGGATTAAACCCTTCTCTGGAGCTTTTTTATCCACATGAGCTTCAAGTCTCTGCTCCAGTACAATGTCTATAGATAGACACAAATTGCATGAAGTAAGGAAAAAACAAAGTGAATCCAGTTTTGCAAACCTGATCAAAGATGAGTTGTGCTTTAGTTATCTAAGTGCAACCTCTTCGTCTCTACCATAGTAGCTTTACTTTTCTTACATATGCTGTCTGACAGCTTGTTGAAAAACCATCTTGTTAATGTATGCACTCTAACATGCTTTAATTCTGTGCTTTTTCAGTCCATTATTAATTGACCCATCACTATTTGTTCAGAATTCAAGGCTGACTGCCTCCAGTGCACTTAAAAAACATATGGGCAAAATTCATAGGCATCAGCTTTGCATACCATACAGCATGAGAGGTGACAGCACCAATTATGTGTCTGGAAGGAGACGCTCCAGCCGGGCTACAGACAGTTAGCTAATATTATTCCAATGTGTCATTTTGAGAGGGAATAAACCTGTCGTGATCATCAGCTATGTAAAGTGCTGGGATCATTAGGCTAGCCCTGGCAGTATCATGCTGGTTGGTTTTTCAGTAACAATCTTCAAAGTCATTCAGTCAAACACTTGTGCCAGAACTTTCATACCCAGAAAATGCTGCTCCTCCTTTATGAGCACCTTGGTGCTTTGCTTAACAGGTTGTAGTCTCACATCTGGAACCCCTCGAAGAGCCAGCAACAGGCATTCAACCTGGTCTCTGCAGCAGACCATTTCCAGGAAGGTTGTTTGTTCCAGAAAATATACCCCAAAACAAAAATAAGAGAGAGCATAATGAAAAACACAGAGCCAGTGGATAGAAAATACAGCTGCTTTCTCCTGCCTCCATTACTTCAAAACCATCTCTGCAATATAGGTTTCATTAATGGCTCAGAGACGACATTGCAGAATTACAAGTTCAAGATGTTATTGGAAAAGCCAACCCATAACATTTTATATGGTTTGGGACAGGGGTGGGGAAGAGGATTTTTTACATTTTTTTTCATTAAAAATTTATTATTAGGTGCATTGTAACACTGGCAGCAATTGGGCTGGAAGTGAAAATATGCATATACATTAACCAACAGCAAAATTTTTTGTTCAGCTTTGCCCAAAATAGAAAAAAAAAAGGCATAAATATGAGCTATAAGCTGAGTTTGAGTGGCTTAGTACAACTCTTGAAATTGCTCAGCTGAAAGGCCTTTGGATCAGGGTCAGTCACTTCATCTGTGCTTAGACAGAGATTGATGGAGCTCCCATCGCCTATTCATAGTTTTCTACTAACTCACATGAACAGTTACTTACAATGTCATTATATTTGCAACTCAGGTATTATAACAATAAAGCATAGAGATATCAGACAGCATGATGTCAGTGAACTATTTAAACACAATCTTTACATTGAGAAATATATGGATTTCACCTTAAAGTGGGCTTTCACCTTGGCCAGTTACCAAAGATTCAGATATATAGAATAATTGTATGAAATCAGAGTAGAAATAGGACAGTACAGTTCTGAAACTATCTCTAAGACACTAATTAGCATTTGAGGCTGCTGTACAGCCAGCTCCAGCAGGGGCTTTGCAACCCAAGTAACTGCTACACCCATTGCAGCTGGTCTTGGCTGTGGTGGCAGCAGGGCACCAGTGGCAGCAGTGAGGTGGCAGCAGTGCCAGGCTCGACGCTTAGATCATCCAGCCTCTGCTGTCACTGTGCCCCACCACACAGCCCATGCTCCAGGACACCCAGATCTCCACCACTGAAACACCTGCTTTATTCATGGCTGGCAAAATAGAATAATTTTACAAAGCCTGAATTTTCTAGTCAAGAAGAAACCTTCCCAGTGTGTAGCAGGATACCATGGCCTCAGCTGGGCACAGTCTGAAAAAGTCCAGTGACTCTCAGCCTCGCTGAGATTGTCCCACTTCTCTTACCAAGCATGGGGGAGAGCACAGTGAGGCTGCCTGCAACTAGCAGCCCTCTAAAGAGCTATTCATAAAGTAATCCTACTGGATACATCACCCAAAATGGAGAACAATAAGAAATGTTTCAACTGATGACTTGCTCTGCTGCAGTTTGGGACAAACTGACAATTCATGTTCCACCTGCTGAAAGAGGAAAGGACCTGTCCAATGAATGCAGACTGTCTAGTCTCTTGCATCACATCTACAAAGCTAAAAAAAGTAATTTAAGAGGCCTCTATTCTAGCGTATATTTATGCATAAATATTCTAGACTCCCTATATACACTCTATATATACATGCCATAACAGGTTTCCTTGGGCATTTGTGGTGAGCTGTCCTGGTACTACTTGTTAGAGAAAACACGATACTGAAAGTCTGCTTGGATCTTCTCACACACTACTGGTGTAAGAATATTAAACTCATCCCTCCAGTTTTGCATTATGTATTCTTTGCCTGATTGTTTTTTAATTGTTTTTGTGTGTGTGCACAAATCCCAAGGCATATGTGCAAATTAGGATTCCTGTCCCATGCCAGTCTGGGCACATGATTTGTTTACATGCTCATTCAAAAATGCAAGTCTTGTCATTTCAATCTGCTACAGTAATTTAGCTCTAATGTGGAACTGGTGCCAGGGGTTTAAAGGGTTATTTTTCCTCTCTGTGGACCAACTGCTATATTGTGGTTACATTCCTACTTAGTGACATGAAGCCACTTAAAAGAGCTAACCTGCTCTATGCAAATGTTAACAATAACAACTTTCTGGTAATATCATTCTATTTAAAATAGAAAATCAACTGCTGCTGTTACAGAAATATGCAGTACTCTGACCCATGGCATGATGGCAGAGTACTCCTCTGTTTGCATCTCTGTCACAGAAAAAAGTTTGACATGAGCTCTGAAATAACTAGATTACTCTGGATATATTTGCAAAAAAATGAGCATACTGTTAGCTCAATGCAATTGTCTCTCACAGAATTCCCCATTCTTTTCCTTTTTCATAGTATGACAGAGAGCAGCACATGAATCCAGTACTACACACTGTGGTTAAAAGAGCATCAGCAGCAGACTTGGAGACAGGTAGACAGCTCAGAGGCCAAACCAGAGGCCCAAAGCATACCAAAGGGTAAGAAATGTGCTGGCAACTAGGTGCCATGTCTAGGAGATGTATAACTTCATCTTGCAGATGCTGAGCTGAGTGGCCAGAGCAGTTGTCTTCAATTATGGTGAGAGCCAAAGGGTGGAGAGAAACAGAGGGTAATGAGAACTAGATGCTGTTCTGCCAGTTCCTGAAAGACTATATGCTTATTCATTTAGTTAGTTACCAAAACACCAAGTGTTTTCAAGAGAAATCAAAACTTTGTATATGTCTGGGTGCAATAAAAGTGCACAAAGAAATCGGCATGCAAGACGGTAGTAAGTGACAGTGGATGGCAATGTTACTGATGTTTATTATTTATAACACCCACTTGGTCAAAATCCAGGATTCTGGCATATGTACCGAGGCATTATGAAATCCCCCAAAATTATCATCACAAGTAACTCAGAGATTATTGTCTGCAGAACACCAAGAATGTGCTTTGTAGAACACACTGTCCTTGTCTTAAATTCTTGTATTCCTGTTGGAAATGTCACTTGTCAAGAGGGAAAACATTTGTCCAGGGAAGGTTTAAGGTCTGTAATAGCATGATTTATTGCAAAAACATCATGACTCTGCTCAGGAGACATTGGCAACTCTTCAGGAAATGTTGATTAGACAGTGAAAAGCTTAGCTTTCTTCTTTGTGAAACAATACACTCTAACCGGGTTCTTTGTACTGAAACATATTGTGTGTGAAGCAGAACATGGGCTCAGATGGAGAAGAGACTTAACTGATGTCCTCAGCACCTTCCGCTTTCAGCATTGCCTTAAGCCACGCAAAGCCTCTCTTTGAGGCACAGGCAGTACATCTACAAAATAAAAAATCAGGCCATTTTTAGCTCTGGGCCTGTGAGTCTCCACAGCTGATGTCATTCACATCTCCCCTTGCTGCACTGCCTCAGTTTTAAGTGTAACTTACTCCCAAGGTTGTGCCTCTTCCTGCTGTTAGCTCTGCTGTCACAGGGCACCATCCCTCCCTTCCTGCTGTCCATCACTGGGTTTGGGTCTGGGCACCACTGTCCACCACCTTTCTCAGTGCAGCAGTCCCAGAAGGCCAATTGCTGCTCAAGGAACCCTGAGGAGTCAGGCCAAAACCAAGCCCTACCAGCCTGCAGGATTTGTCTTACCATGCAAAGGAAAGCTCTCCTGTTGGCACATTGGCATCTTGCAATTAATATTTTTCCCTTTACAGTATCAAGTCTGGTTTAAGTTGTAGATGTTAATAGTTGACGCTGCCCTTTTACTTAATCTAAACCACCTTGAAAACTCTGTGTGGCATTAAATAACAAAGTATGTGCAATAAAATAAATGGATTGCATATACTAGAAGGATAACATTCTTTAAATGGTTGGAATCTCAAATGAAGCATGAATAAGGAGCAGTCTAACACCTTCGCAGTTAGAAAATCTGAACCAGCCAGACTATGGGTACTTGGCTTTTCAGATGTAAGAAATCAGTAATTTTATTTGTCAGAACCTACAGTAGGCTTTGAATGTTTTTCTTTTTCCTTGACTAAAATAATAAATCAAAGAAATTCATGGTGTCATATGCAAATGGAGACACTACCAGTTCAAAACAGAAGGAATACAGCTTAAGGCCTGGCTCTCTGAAATCTTAACCTTTTAAATGTAAAAAAAAAAGAAGAAAAAGGACTGATATGATTAATTTTGCTACCAGTTCCAGCAAAACGTGGACATAATGAATTATAGCAAAGTCAGAACTATGATTCTTATATCTAGCTATCCACCCAATGCTGCAGGCAGCAGCACTACAAACTATGCCCGTAAGACTAATTCTTCTGGTGGATTGAGTGTCTTTTGCTAAGCCTTCAAAGTTTCAAAACGTTCTGAAGTCCACAGCCTTTTGAATCAGTGGTTTGTGAAAATAATTAACACACAATGGTTCAAGTACTATGGTATATAACACAATGTACTGGCTTATCAATCATAGCCTTAGTGTCGAGGACACTGCGAGTTACATACAAATTGTTTGCCAAAGGAGAACACCACCTGGAAAGAAGAGAGGTTACTTGAAGTCTTTTTTTTAGATCAATGAATGCCTTACTTTTGAAGGTTGCTTGTACCAACAAGTTGTTCACATGTGCAGGGCTATAAAAATTCAACCATTGGAGTTCAAGAGCTATTTAAAAAGTAACAGGCAGAATCCTAGCAAAGGAAATATTTTATCTTTGTAGACAGAACTTGGTAAACCAAGTTTCATATTTTCCTCAATCAATTTCTGCTCCTGATGGAATATGTAGATGATAAACACATCATGCTGTTCAAAAGATGGCTGTCAAAGATCCTTACTTCTGCAAATATAAATATAGCCCCTGATTTAGCAAATGAATACATCTTATGATTTTGTGGTTATTTTTTTTAACTCAAACCATGATGAAAACCTTGAACCAATTCATGATTTATACCTGTAACATGTATAGGCAATTTGATAAAACTAGAACTGTTAAGTAGAAAAAGTATTTATTTCTCCCTCTAGCTCCATCTTATCCTATTTACAATCTCATAATCTGGTTTAAAATAGTTTATAGATTTATAGGAGTCCTATGTGGTCAAAAAAAGAACTCGTCCTTGAAAAATATATATTTGAAGTGTTGTCTCAGAATAATAAGTTATGTTTATTTACCTAGAATCTGTCTCACACATGCAAAGTATCAAGAGTAATTTGAAACTTAAAGATTCATAATAAAATTCTGAACAAGAAAAACCAAAGGCTATGAACATATGCTTACAACCACTCTAATTATCAACAAGGCTTTCTTTATGAAACTCCTATTTCTCTTAGTTGCTGCTTTAGTTAAATCCACACAGGACCACAGAAAGGGAAACATCTCAGTTCCTGTGCAAAATACAATCTTTTCCCTCAATGGCAAGAGGAAAATCATGCTGCATAAGAATTCTTTAATATATTTGCCTTTAGAGTTTATTGACTTTGCTTTTACTGGTATTCTACTGTATAGGAATAACATTTAGTTACCAAAACTCAATCCTTGCTAATTTAAAAACCCATCCATTCAACAACAGTTTTGAATGAGTTGTATTGATTTAAGCAGTATGAAACTAGCTGTACAGACAGCACTAGGTCAACTAACTATATTTTAAAGGTTTTCTTTCTTTAAAAGGGGGGTGGGGGTGTGGGGTGGGGAATCAAGCCTAAAAACATGCACCATAAATCAGGATTCAGTGACTGAAAGGTGGAGCAAACATCTCTCTGGGAAAATAAATCAAGTTAGTACTTGAATTTGTATCATCTTAGAACATCTTTCAACTTTATTTATTAGGTAGCTGAATGATTTTATCTTATCCATGTGTAGTCATCTAGCTCTGCCTGTATCAAGCTGTTCCAGACAGCATCTCTCAGAGCAGTAGCCTGTACTGTGTTGGAAAGAGGCTACCATTGATGAATATGGTTTTGATTTTGGAAAAGTGAGCTGTCTGTCTTTATCATGGATTAAGGTATCATTCGAAGGCACAGAGTACACTTGGCTCAGAGTGGGGCAAGGTAGTCTCCATCCCCAGCAGCCCTCTAGCCAGGCTTCCCATCTGGTTCTCATAAGGCACCCCAGCTACATTTCATCATGTAAGCTGAAGAGACGATGCTAGATTAAAAGCAGGCCCGGCAGCGATAGGTTTCAGCAGTTGGGGCAGGTATTCTAATTATATAACACATGTAGTCATTTCTGGTACATAAATTGGCTTCTTACTGGTACGTATATTATTTGGACCAGTTTCTCCAAGAACAGGCACACTAAGGTAAATGACATCAACCTGCACCAACCCATCTGGGTAAGGAAAATTTGTTTGTTTTGCCTCTTTAGTCCACTTCTAACTATCTTTGAATTAAATACTAGAAGACTAGGAAATACAACCTGCTTAAACTCTTGCAGCCCCAAAGATGTCATTTCCCTGGGCAGAAGATGCTACGAGAGGACTCAGTTTCTCAACTCCATCTTGTCACTCCATTTTCAATACTGCAGCTTGCACTTTACAACCAAGTTCACCCTGGCGCAGATCCTCAAGCTCACACAAAGCCCCGCAAAGATCAGCGGGATTCAAGGGCTGCAAGCTTCCTAACAGGTAGATCCTATTGCAGCACTGGGGACAATTGTACCAGAAAAATGTGATTTAGAGTTGCCACAGGTACTATTTCAAGAGCAGCACACAAAGCCATGTAGCAAGCATTACACTTGCTCAGCGATATCCTTCTGTGTATTGGGTGAAGTTGCTTCCATTGTTTTTGAAACATAAATGATTTATTTAGGCCCAGATTCAGGAATGCATTCAAGTATAATTTTAAATCTAATAAGCTAGAAATAGAATAAAATAAATCATCTAAAGTGCATTGAAATATCTGGCATGGAATTTTTCTGAAATCTTTTTAGTAGGTTTCTGACATAGTTAGAGCAGAATTAATGAACATCCTAATGCAAGGAACCACATAGTTCGTCTAATAATAAAAGGTAAATATCCTCTTTCAGTTGAACACACACACTTTTAAAACACAGCCTCTCCAAAATCAAAACAAAGTCAGTTTGCTGGAATTGTGCAAGCCAGAGGTGACTGTGTATGCTATTTCTCTAATGGAATAAGCATCAAACCTTTTATGTGTTTCCCAGATAATTTGGCTTATCAAGCAAAACACTGAATTACTATTGGTTTTTCTGTAACACAAACCAACACCCAGTGCTAGTGTCATGTCAGGATCTGGTCAGAGGAACAGGTATATTTTAATCAGTTGTCAGCTCTGGTGTATACTACCGCAGGCCAACCTATTTTAAACCTATTGATCAGCTCCATGACTCTTTAGGCCACCCAGCCCATGAACAGACAGTGAACTAGCAAACTGCTTTGATATACAGCAGACTTGAAAACTCCCCAAAAGTTACCTCCATCTAGTAGAGAGATTTAAACAGATTTATTGGATTTCTCACTATTACTTAAACTATTGTGCCAATAAACAGAATACCTTCATGCTTGGTATGAATCTCACATTTCTCCTGAACTGCACTGGAATCCTGAAGTTCCACCTCTCTGACGTGAATGGAGCATTTCACAGAATTTATTGTTTAGTGGTATTTACTCTACTGGGTTCCCTTCTCTCTTATTCCACAGGATGCTAGTGCTTCAAGACAGCTGAAAAAGTTCAGCAGGGGATAGCATTATACACATTCTGTGTGCATTGCAGCTTATATTTAAGAATGTATTTAGTTACAATTTATTTCCATGGCCTGCTTTCTTTTTCAGAAGCCTGTGTGAATTGTTTTAGGATGACATTAGATCAATCAGCTGCACCCATTGTGTTGGATTCAATACGGAGCAGACCAAAGAACACATAACCCAATGCCACTCCGTCTCTTAGGAATTACATGCTTGAAGTAAATTATGGTGTATTATAATACAAAAACTGTCATGAGTTATTTGTGGCCAAACACTAAAATAAAGTAATATGTGACAACAACTGATATTCAATTGACTTCAAGATATTTGCTCCAAAGAATTAGTTACTAACCAAAATTATTGCCATTAACTTGTTCTGTAACAAAACTTTGCAGGAAAGGAAAGCAAAGGCACTGTATGAGGCCACAAAAAGCCCCATCCTTAAGCTAACACTCAGCTACACATTGGGGCCAGCCCTCTCAGCCTCATTCACTCCACCTAGACTGAATAAACCAGGCATTTTACTTTGAACTTGGTCCTCCCCATCCAGGCTCCAGATCTGTGTTGATCTGTTCCTGTGCTCAGTGCCACAAGCCAACTCTGCATACATTCCAAATTGCTCTCATTACTTTTCATTTCACCTATTTTGTTTCCCCAAGCCCTCTGGAGTCATCCTGACCAGAGTCTCTGGATGCTATCACAAGGCAAATAATTGGAGGCACAAGACTCCATTCCAAAAGTGGAAGAAAGTGGACTCTTGAAAAAATGTGAACCTGTCTAGAATAAATACATTTCAAATATTATTCAAATAACTAGCTTTCATCTCTCTTTTTAGTTCTTTAAAGTTAATTGGAAAGAAAGAAGGAAAGAAGTCACCAGGACCCACATTCCTGGAGTCTCCTTGGTATAAATCAGGCAACACACGCACTGCACACCAGTAACAATGAAATGACCCCTTAAAATACTGCATTTCTTGCCAAGCATAACTTCTTTGAAGACTTTAAACTTCACTGGCCAAAATTTGTGAGTTAAAAGTCCTTCTTTTCCTAGTTCAACCTGGGGCACAGTTCAGAGAAAGGAAGAAAGGGCTACAGCAATTCATCTCAGTTTATTTTTTTTCAGTAGAAAAGCAGGTCCAACAGTTGAGAGAGATGCTCTTGGCCTCTAAACACCCAAATTCTCCTTCAGGACTAAAACTATCAGACTCCTGTCATTAGTAATTTGAGCACATCCCTTTCCCAGCATGTCTGTGGAAACTGCTCACACTTGCTGTGCTTGGCCCTCTCCATTCTAGACAAGATCCAGCCCTGGGGTCCTCACCAAGCTGGAGCACAGACTTGAGGACAGGGGAGCAATGTCAGAACTGACTCGTGGTGGACCCCATTTGGGCTGTACTGAAACAGTACATCAACACCAGAAATCAGTATCACAGAACATAAACAGTTTAATTTAATAACTAAGAGAAGGCAAATACCACAGAGTCTTGTTCCTTGAGTCTTAGAGTTTGCAATTTTGCTACTGTGGCTCCTGTGCACTTGATAGATTGGATACTAATGGGCCACAGGAAACCAAAACAGATGACTAACATTAGCCAGTAAGTGTAAGCACCAGGGAAAGCAAAAAACAGGCTGCTTTTCACTCCTCCCATGCTATCCAGCTACTCAGAATAAACACAAACACTGAGAAGATTATTCATAATTTGTACTTAAATAAAATCTTCCATTAGTGGATATCAAAGAAGCTTATAACTGTTAAGTACTTGGTACTAACAGGAGAAATATCTGACGCTCATCTACAGAGAAAAAAATGCATGAAAGAACAGAAGACAAACTGCACAAATATATTGAACACACCACTGTGGGTGCCACTGAAAATGTGGAAAACCTTTAGAAGGGAAAGTGAAATAGCTGAAATATGAAATCCTTTATGTCATAAGACTTCAGAAATAGTTCTTCCCATATGTTTTTCCTTCCATTTTTTTTCTGTTGGGGTGGGGGGGGGGCGAGAGGAAATCCCCTCTTTCCACAGTCTCCCTCTTCAAAAGAAAATGAGTGTCTTGATTCCACTGAAAACAGTTGTGTCATGAAACCAAACTCAAATTATTTGAGGAGAGAAAAATCCCAACTGTTTTTTTACCTCTTCTGTCCACAGATCTCAAGTTGTTCTGGGCAATTATTGACAAAATAGTCACACAAAATGAAACACTTAAAAAATACCGAAATAGACCAAAACCAACCCTGTCACTCTTCCCACATCTTGCACACTAAACCCTTACAAATACAAAAGCATCTGTGCCTGTATTTAGAAAAAAAATAAATAAAACTAGCTCTGTACCAAACAGAAAACAGTTTTGCACATAAAGTAAGGTTCACAACTGATCTACACCAGGACAATTGTAAGGCGTGCGTACCAAGAAAACAGAATTAAAGCCTTAGACTGAATGCCTGTCTTGTAAAACTTTCAGCAGATCAGTCTCCCAGTCCAGTTCACAAAATAAGCTGCTGCCATCTTATGGAAAAGAACTTGAAAAGCACTTGGTGCAAAAGGCTTTCTGCTCTTCCTCTTTTCCTGCACTTCTTCACCTTCATTGGTCTACTCTGTAATAACTTTTTTTTTTTAAGAACTTCCTTGCCTTGCAAAAATCTGCCTATTGTGATAGGTATTCTTTGGGGAAGTAACTTTTTCACCTCTGATTTTACAGTAACTTTCACAGCATCCAGGAAGTCAAATGAGTAGTTTTCCAAGAAAGGGAAGAAACCAGTCAGGCTGTTAATTCTGACACTGCCTCAGACAGAGGTTTCTTGTAAGATAAAACAAAAGCCAGCTGGAGCCATTCAGCCACTACAGGATAGAGTCATCAATTTTGCCCAGTTTTCAGGCAGTCATTTAGTGTGTTCCATCTGTGGACTTCTCTACACGGCCAGCTTGAACCAGTTTAACTAAAGGTGTGACTTTTAAAATGCTAAAATATATGAAAATAAGCCAGTTTAAGCCTAAAGCCAGAACAAAGGTTCAATTTCTCCATCTGTAAGTCACAAAGAGATGCATTTGCAGAACACCAGAGAGATTTGCTGAGAGATGCTTCTTTTGTTCTGAAAGGAAATTCCTTCCACAAGTTTCCATGTTATGCTTTATATGAAAGTAAGTTTTCAGCTAAGGACTGCCTGTGAAAGGACAGTGTCCAGCAAGGCCAAGATACTGCATTTGTATGAACACAGGGCTCATGCAAGTTCAGCTCTCTTGACATGACCTACGACACAATATTCAGCTTGAACATTTAAATCATTAGATTCCAAAAATCATAAAAAGTTTTGAAAGGAGTATGACCAGTATGAGAGGAGCCAAGTGTCCTCCTTGCCCCTCCCAAAGCAGCTAACACTGACACTACCAGCAAGCCTGACCTTCCCTAGCCCTTCTGGATCTTGCACCAAGCTGTAAAATACCGTCACTGGTAAAATATTTTCTTAATTTTATCTGACCTGAGCTCTTCTTTTTCCTCTTCCTCCTCATGAAAGAATTTTTAATCGACTAGTAACCAGGGAAGATGCTAAAAAATTCCTACTGAGAATGAACAGCTACAATGCAATAACCCAACATTATTAAGCTGTACTAGCTAGATTTGGGCAATATGCAACCAAGGCTCCTACAATATAATGGCCATAATCCCTATTTCCCCAGATGCACCTAAATGAAGTTTGTATATAGCACCTGTGAATTATTACAGGAAAGCTACAACTACCGAACTAGGGGAAAGTAAGTGGTTGGCATCAAGGACACTAAGTGGGAAACACAAGTATTTTAGTTCAAGCTGCAGGTTTCTGTGTCCTCATAAGATTTTACATAAATAATTTATGCCAAATACCCACAGGGAGTTTGCAACCTAAATGTTTCTACAGCAATCTAGACCCATCTTTGACCCTTCACAAGCCTCTGTGTACACACAGCAGAGGACTAATGATTTTGGAGAACTCAGGCTTTGGAGAGGGCCAATTGCAGGTGCCCAACACAAGTATCTTCTTTCTCTTGTATCAGTTTGGCAAGTCTCATTTAGCAGCATTTCTCAGCTATGTCTGAAAAGATCTTCTAATGTTCATATTGGCCTTTACCTAAAAATTCCAGCACTTTCATGACCCCTTATTAACTGAGAGACATAAAATTACAATAAGGAAAGAGACTGTGGTTTCAAGGGTCCACTTAGTCTCTAATCAGAGCATAAAATATTTTTTTAAACATATATATATATATATATAAAACACACATTGCCTTTTTTTCTTTTCTTATACTTTTTTACTTTCCTAACAGATTCCTCCAAAGACCTTCATTTAAAACAGTCTTTCTATAGTGCCCAGTGTTTTCTTTGGCAAATTTGGAGAGCTGTGTTTTGGGATAAAAGTAAATTGCATCATAAGACAAAAATGGATTAGGAGATTTGACAGGACTTGATAAAAACCCATTGTGCACAGGCAAAGGGAGAGCTTTTTAATAGGTAAAAAAAGATAAAAGCTCTGGAGGAAAGAGTTCTGCTTGGTGGCAAACCCATCTAACCCTTGCAAAGCCGACAGTAGAGGCTGCAAGGAAGGATGAAGTTACAGAGCATGAGAACACACACAAGCTCTCACATCTGAAAGTCATTTTATACATGATTATGTATCATTTTTCATACAATGCACACATGCAGTTGAGCAATGGTATAGTCCAGAAAAGGGACCTTTATGTCCATCTGACTTGCAAGCAGTTGAGGGTGGAGGAGGGAAAAAGGAGCAGATTCTCTCTTTAACGCTTAACACAGGCCATCCCAGGTCTGTACAGTCCAGCTACCCTCCAAATCCAGCTCAGGATACTCCACCCTTGTCTTATATGAGGGATTCTGGCAGACAGGAGCCAAGTAACACCACTTTAGCTCCTGAGGGGGACAGCTGGAGCAGTAAGACCCCAGTGCACACTGTGGGACAGACCTGCCCCACAGCTTTGAGGCACATGGTGTAGACTGCCTTACAGTACAGCTTAAAATACCAGAGGACAGGAAAGGAAAGGAAGCAGCTTGCTGTCATAGCCTTTTCTAGCAGAGAGTATCTACTACTGCTACTGAGAGAACGTTTTTCTCAAGCTAACAGTTCCTATCTCTCAAAAAGAAAGCTGCTCCAATCCCTTCTATAGTTTACAAATCTTCTCATGCTTTTGCAGCTCAGTGACAGAACTTCACCAGCAATGCTTTCAGCAGCACTCCAAAGCACAGCCCTGCAGAGATTAAGCCTCCTGACTTCCAAAAGCAATTCAACCATTTTCAAGCCAATTTTGCTGCATTTCCTTCACCAAATGAACAACAACAACAAAAGGCTAGAATACTAAATTTTGTTCTGGCAGGCAACTAGACAAACCAGGTACAGATGCACTAGCTGAACAGAACTCAGCTCCTGTCACATATCTCAGTAGTCCATATCCTTTTGTTTCCAGCAATACACAAGGGCACACAAAGCAAGAGACTCCACCTTTTCCAGGCTGATGACTGACAGCAGAAAATACATATGCCCACTAGCATTGATAACATCTTGTTTCTTTGAAGTAGGAAGCTTAAAAATGCAGTTTCACCATAAAATCTTCCCTGTTCATTAAGACCTGCCCAACAGCCCTCTCACTTCTAATCCCCAGTTCCCAGCTGCACTGAGAATTCTGCAGTCAGTAACTTGATGTCTCACAATCCATGTTCTGAAGCGTACCTGTGTTTTGCTTTAATTGCATTAACATACAATTAACAAGCCATATAGGTTTTCAGGCTTCTTACAGCCAAATTTCTAGAAGCATAAAAAGCACAAGAAACAGTGGTGTTAACTTGGAACCACTAGCAAATTGCCTGGCATGACACGACCCCAGGACCTCCTCTCATGAGAGAGGTAAGACATAAAGAACAGCTACTTCAAAAAGAATCTCATCTTCCACTCCCCACAGGAGGCAACAGCATTTCTTCCTGCTGTATTCTGACACAATAGCATGTCAGGTTTCCTGCAGCAGCGTGCCTGCAGTGCTACTCTGTCATTGTTCAGCACACACAGGCACCACCAGCAGCAGTTATTGAACAGAGTCAGGAATTCAGCTCCTCTGGAAGTGGAACACATCAGTCTCTGTGGCGCAATCGGAGAGCGCGTTCGGCTGTTAACTGAAAGGTTGGTGGTTCGAGCCCACCCAGGGACGGAGGAAATCCCTTTTAAGGGCCAAAGAGAATCTTGTGAAGCCCAGTAATGGGAAGTTCCAAGTCCTGCCTCAGGGAAGGAATAACCACAGGCACCAGTACACGCTGTGGCCACCCCACTGGACAGCAGCTTCACAGAAATGGACCTGTCACAATGGCACTGGCTCGTGTTCACTCACTGCCTTGCCAGAACCCCCAAATCCATTTCCAGGGAAACTCAACTCCAGTTTGACTGGGGAAAGCTCAACTCCTCAAAGAATATTCCGACTTGGAAAGCACCCAAAAGGTTCATCAAAGTCCAACTCTTGCCCTGCACAGGGCAGCCCCAAAAGTCACACTATGTATCTCAGAGTATTGTCCAAACACTTCTCAAACTCTGTCAGGCTTGGTGCTGTGACCACTGCCCCTGGGGGCCTTTTCCTGTGTCTAGCCACACTCTGGGTGAAGAACATTTTTCTAATATCCAACCACATCCTCTCCTGACAACTTCATACCAGTCCCTCAGGTTCCCTCCATCTGGTTTCCATAAGCATCCTTACTTTTGTTTTTCTGGATGACAAAAGATGTCTAAAGATGAAATTCAAGAGATAATAATCCCAGATATAAAGTTTATACATTTATGTATTTTATTAAGTAGTATTAATATTTTTAGCTATATTAAATATACTTACTATACCATGCATTATAATAATTTCTGTTTTGTGTACACAATATATTACATATTATTAAAACTGTCATCACAGTTTTGGGGGCAGCTGCTGCTGTTCCCTGAACCCCAGTCCACAGCTTTGCTCCTAATCCTAAGCAGCTACATCTGGACCTTCTCATTACTGTTAAAGAACAAGTTTTGCGCTGTCAACAACATCTGGATAGCCGCATTCCTCAGAAGGTCCAGTCTGACAAAAATTAAGAACTGGGAACCAAGCACTCCTGTCTAAAGGATCCAAGCAGACTTATTACCAGATGCTAGTAAATCCAGAGCTGATGATACACAGAAAACACTAGAAGAGTTTCCTTCCAATCATGATTTGACACATCTATTTTAAAACTCTTCTGAGGTTGTTTTAAGCTTCCAAATTAAGAATTAGAGCCCAGAAATTCTAGAAGTTGACTGGGAATTTTGCTATCATTGTACATAAAGTGTGCATAGATTTTAGAGGAACTAGGAGCACCAGAAAACAAAGTATTTACTCACTGTGACCATTTTCACTGTAACAGAAAGGACCAGATGTTACTCAGACACAAGGATAAAGACAAACCTTCCACTGCATTAAATCAATCACAGAACACATGCATGCAGTAGTTTGAAAACACATCTTCACAGTTCTTTGCCCATATAACACTTCATAAATTTTTAATTAAGGTGCCACAGGTACTCACAAAGGGTGTAGAAACCAAAAAAACTTGGAAGTTTTAATGGAGAGCTTCTCTCTTTTTTCTCCCACTGCTGGACAGTGGCCAGGAAAAAGACCTTTTATTTTGCCCTTCGAGGTTCAACTAGGTCTGAAACATATGTAGTGATTTTTCTGTCAACATGAAAAAGTCCTGCTCATGCTAATGCTGCTTATTGATGCTTTCATCAAAAAAGCATTACTAAGGCATCAGTAAGGCACGCAGAAGGACAGCAAGACACAAACCTACACAGAGGGGCTTTGGACAGGATGGATGCAGCACCATGACCACTTGCATCAATCCTCCAGTAGCTAAATAGTAGTAACTTGTATTGATCTCAACACAGGCTGCCCAAGTTTTTTAAGTGTTTGAAAAAAATGTATGAGTCAGGCCTCAAGACACAGAATTACTGCACCAAACTACAGTGCAAAATTAGAGGGGTTATTGTAGCTCACTATATACCAGGTAACTGGTAAACAAGGGAACTAAAAAGGAATCATACAGAGTAGTTATCACTGTGAAACACAAAGGCAGCAAGACCACCATGACCTGAAGTTCTGCCATGGCTGATGAGGCAGTCACTGTTATTGTCTGGGGACTCACTGAACTTTCATTTTCATTTAGTTAAGACTTACTTTGAGCCAGCTGTTGATCTCATTACTGCAGGAGGAGAACAGGCAAAGTGATGCTGTAGTTTGGACAAAAGCCCCACAAGCAGTAAAAATCCCAGCATCCTGAAACCTCCATCAGAAGCTTGCCCCACCTCCCTTTTTAAAACAGCAGCAGAAGAAATAAAAGACAAAACCATAAGAACATTTAGCAGTTTTCTCAAGTGTAAATTTAAGAAGATGCAAGTGCTGTGCCATATTCTTCCAGGCTAGTGTAAAGCCTACAAAAAACACCTGCCAGGCCTGAGTACTGAACTGCTAATCAGTACTTTATTGACCAGAGTAAATGAACTGGAAGCAACTTCAGTTCTAACAGCCTTTCACAACCATGGAAGATTTCTTAGTTACCTCATTGTGGTTTAGTGCTTTACTGTATAAAATTCCCTGCCACAGACATGGACATTCTCTTTACTTGATGAAGAGCAAACAGCTCTCTCTATTATCCCTCTGCTATCTACTGAGGTAGGCTGAAGGATCTCTTGCACACACTTCTCTGGATGCAGTACACCCACTGTTCCACAAATAGGCCTACATCAGTTTTGAGCAGAGCTTATGGTACAGCTTGTAGTAGTTTCAGATACGCTTGTATCACAACACAACAGTGGATGTGGACTTAAGAGATAACCTGACCTACAAAGGGGGAAAAAACTTGAGAAGCATGGGAACAGGTTTATTTGAAAGATGGCAGCTTCACAACCCACGCACCCCCTAGTGAGAAAAAGAATTAAAGAATGTGGCACAGTAACTCTTGCTAAATTTTCTTTAACAAATAGTGGAAGCACAGGAACCCAGTCTTCCAGTGCAGAGCTTCTTGACAGAGCAACGATGAAAAGTGACACACTAGGAAAAACATTCCTCAGAGACATAACTAAACAAGCTTAAAAGATGAAGACAGCAAAGCTAGTTGCAAGTCCATTAGAAAATATCTACTTTAAAAAAAAAACCTCTAACTGCTCTCAGTCTCACTAATTATGCTGTTTTAGAATACTTCTCTCCCAGAAATATTCTGCAGTGCAATAAGGAATAAATGACTTAATTCTTTTGCAGAACAATACCCACTATTCAGAGTGCCCTGCCATTCCCTCCCTCTGACAAAAGCTGTCAGATCTGTCAAAGGCAGAATAAAAGATGAATCCAGGTCCTGTGATAAAAGGACCTTCTGTGAGAAACCAAAAGTTAAGCTGCTTCTAAGCATAGGGATGCACCCAAACTAGGGAGAAAACAAATACAGAAATAAATTACAAGCATCTGCCAGCATTATGACACTTGCCAACTACTGCGGACAAAATTAAGTTATTCACAGTTTTAATTCACCTACAACTTTCTTCTACTGTGACTCTAAAAAAGCCAAAATCCTTTGACCTCAATGCTAATAAATATGATTTGGTCAGCCCACATACTCTCCATGCAACAGTAACGCAAATCTAAGATTTTAATGATTATGCATATTTAATATAATTACATTTACATATTTAAGTTATCCTACTACATTAACAATACTAGATACAATATTTAGAAAAAAACAACTAGAATTAACTGGTTAATTTTTCAAATTTTGGTAGTTTTCTATCAAGTATAAAACAGAATAGAAAACAAAGTTTTCAAAATAAAGAAGAAAGTGTTTTTTAACAGAAGCAGCCAAGACCTGTTGCAAAATACAGATCGTGCATGCTGACATTTAGACAAAACCTTGCAGTAATAAAAGATGCTGTTATTCACTATATAGTCACTATATTTACAAGAAACTGCCTAATAGTTGGTTTACTGACTGCACTATAGTGATTATTTTAAAAAACCCACACAGCACAGCATCTTTGTCTTGTCCTTTAGAAATAATTTGTATGTACGAAATGACCTTGTTTAAACCATATGTGCTAGAAAATATAGAACTCTGCAATAGAAAGAGGTTAAAAAATTTGAATACTGTGGAAAAAATTTATTAAGTCTATACAAGTCTTTTGAAACAAACCATTGGCTTTGATACAGTAAATTCAAGTGAATACTCATTGCAATAGTATTTTTTCATACAGAGATCAAGAAGCCCTACAGCTTCCCATTTAGTGTCTGTGACAGTTTTATTTCTGAATAAGTAGCTGCACAAAGCAGACGTGATAAGACATCTCACAGTCACAGTGAGCTACAGTTGAGATAAAACTTATATTACAAACATATCAGAAAATTAGGAATCCATACTGAAGTGTGGCAAAATGATTCACAATGAAAGAACAATGACATGACTCAGACCCCTTGCCAATAATGAAGACTTTCTGCAGCAAGTCTAGAGCAGACCATCATAAAAACCTAGAGTGCAAGAGTACCACAAATTTAGTATATAAATATCACAGGATTAAAACTCCAGTTAAGCCATCAACTGAAGTGAAAATTAAAAGGAAAACATGGAGTCTCCCAGCTTTGCAAAGAAGCTTTCAAAGCATCTCTTCAAGAAAGTGCTGATGCCAACTAGGGCGTGTGACAATTTGTGTTTTAGACTGCACTGCTGAAAGACAAAATTTTAGCAGATTTGTCTAAGAACTGTATAATTCTGCTGCTTTTAATACCTTAAAAAGCATTTCCTAGAAGAGATGAAATGCAACATTTATAGCTCATACTGTTTTCAAGATCTGTGCACACTATATAGTTCTATAATTTCAACAGAATTTAAAAATAAAAAAGAGCAGACAATGCAGTATTTGTTAGATGGATTTGTTTAGGATAGTTACACAATTAATGTATACAGTTGTAAAATTTTTAGTGCATTTGTTCTTGCACATTATGCTACTTATAAAAACCTGAAGATTGCAAATTGGGCATGCTTACCATAACATTTTCAAACTGGGAAAGCTGCAGAACATTTTTTCTACAAGTGTTCACTGCCATGATACAAAACAAATATGTGCAAACTGCAAGGTCCCTAAAAATAGCATTTAATGACTGTATGTACAGAAAGATGTAACTATCTGTTTAAATATGCAAAGAATAAGCTTCCCAAAGTTTATAACATAGAACAATATCCACCACATGCTCCTCCTCCTCCATATCCTTCTTCCTTGTTTGATAACTTTACTCCTCTGTTTTGGCTTTCACTCTCCCACAGTCCAGGAGTCTGAATGATTTTTTCAACGAGTTCTTCAAAGGCACACTGCACACCATCACATGTTTTTGCACTTGCCTCTGGAGAAGGGACACAAAAAGTCAAGCGTTAGCATAACTTCTAGTAACTCGTTTAATACTTCTCTTTCAGTAAAGTTTCAACCTGCAACAGACTTAAAACTTTCACAACCTATTCTTTAAAAGCATAGTGATGCCAAAATTGGCAACTATGCAGATTTGTAACCACACAGGTAGCACCTCAAAACATTTTTAACAGAAGAGCTTTCAAGTCAAACTTCACCAGAATATATAGAGACAGCTATAGCTCAGCTTTATTTTCCTGTGGAAAGCACTCCAGTAAGAAAAATCAGGGTTCTTGTCTGAAAAACTTAGTTGCTGTTCTGTATTTCCGTTCTGTATGTACAGTTAATTATAACTGTAGTACCACCAGACCATATGAATCAAGGGATCCATACTGCAGGATTCTTGTCATTCTCCATGATAAAACTCATTTGATAAAAAGCAATAAGGCATCTCATTCCTTTCGCAGTTAGCAGAATTCTAGGTAAGTTCACTCAGGATCCTTACTTTGAGCAAGACTAAGAAATCTGCCCACAGGTTATGATATGAGAGTAACAGACACCATCAGAAATTTTTCAGTTCCACAAGGGCTTGCCCTGTTCATCTATGCAGCCATGCAGATACTTAATGTATGTCACATGCATATACATATACATGCACACTTAGAGTCTAATTTTCCTTTTTCGTTTCATCTCCCATGCACTTAGTAGCTTGTGCCTCAACTTCGAACTTTTATTTCCACACCTGACAGTGTAGCTAAAAAAAAAAACCACAGCAGGACACTAAATAAAAATAAGCTTTCAGTCAGAGATAAAGAATGCAATTCTAAGTATAAGAATAAATGAATACATGTCACTGAACTGCTCTGCTACTGGAATAATTCTGTAAAATAATCCCTTCTGATCCTTAGGTGAAACACAAACATATGCATAAAGAGTCACTTCAATACCCATTTTTAAATTTATTATTACATGGCTTTGCCTACAAGACCCATTTCATTTTGCAGCAAGACAAAACCAATATATTTGCTCCAGTCATAAGTATGCCATTATTCAATCCCACCCACCATTTATAAACTAATTATATACCTACCTATTTTTAGATCCCAGTTATAGTACAGATTTCTCACAGGTACCAGCTATTTTGCTATACTGAAGGTTGGCCACTAGCACCAGTTTTCCTTCTTTCATTTTGCTTCTGTTATTAATTTAGCAAGACAGCTGGGAAAATAGATCAGATAAAACCCCAAAACCAAAACAGGCTTCATCAGGCTACAGAGAGCCTGTACAATGCCCTTCATCCTTATGAATTTCTACATAATCATCCACAGTTAGAACAGATATCTGTACACAGGCAGAGTTTTAAAAAACAGGAAAACCCATTATCTTTGTGCCCAGTGCAGGTGAGAAATATCATTAACTGGACTGTACACATAAAGACTCACAATCCCATGGAAGTGGTACTTTTCCTTACATAACAAACATCAAGAAAGATCTCTGCAAATATCTATAACATACCTATGAACAACATGGAATGTTTTCTTGCAAATTTAAGGCCTTCATTTCTGTCAACTTCACGGTTTTCCTATAATTAAACAAAGCATTAATATTTCTTATTAACAAAATACACCAGCAGATTACTTACTGCAGTCAAATTTGGTTTACCTTATCAATCTTGTTTCCAACTAACATTTGCACTATGTCATTCCTTGTGCAGTATGTTTCCAATTCATTTAACCAGTTATCCAGCTTGACAAAAGTATCTCTTCTCGTGACATCATAAACTGAAAGATATTAGTGATATTATTCCACAATATTTTTCCAAGAATTACAGCTTACATTACAAAAGGAGCAAAAATTATGGCTTTTTGAATCAGAAAAATGAAGGAGTTCTAAGGATTCAAATTTACCTTCTATACAAAGAACTGGAGAAAAGTAGGACATCCACCAGCTCAAATCACTGATGTAGAACAATTCCAAACTTCTCCCACCTACGGTTCTCAGACTAATATTCTTTGATACATCCCAGCTTACAGGCTAGAGACTATCATTCTTCAAGGAAATCTACACTAGCAGATCCCTCATGCAGGATACCTAAAATCACTACACAACAGCTATGCAAAGAGGATGGCACAACCTTCAATACTGAAGCTATTAAAGTGGTTTTTTCCTTTGTTTTCACATCCCATGTGCAGACAGGCATAAACAGCTTCTTTCAATCAAATCTGTAACTTGGCTTGCATGAACAACCTCATTTTTTTGGAAGACAGGTAACAAAGATAGAGTCAGGAGGTACTGAATAAAATGGGAAAGCAAATCTCAACAGCAGAACCTTCTATCTCCCCAACAGTGCTTGTTTACAGCTTTCCCCAGTAAGTGGCAGGTTAAGTGAAACTAAGGGACTTGACACGACATGATTTGACAGCACCTTCCTATACCAGAGAGATAACCCAACCCATGACTTGGGAAACCTACCTGGTCACATGACAGATGTTATTCCACATTAAACAATTTAACTAGTCACAATAGCTGAGCAAGATTCTCCCAAGTCAGAAGCAACTTCAAGAAAACTAAATTTACATCCTGCCCTTACTTTAGTCAGCTCCTCACTCCTAGTAGTGGAGAAGCAGAATTTCAGAGTTCAGTGCCTAGCAAACAGGCTTCCAAACACGAAAAAAAACACAAATGAGACTTCATTGTGAAGCTGAAATTACGGGTTTTGCCTGGGTTTCTCACACACAGATTGGTGCTTCCTACATGCCCCACTCGTCTTTTGTAAGTGATTCTGACTGCATAACCTTCCATCAGTTGGGAGACAAATGACAAAACAACCTCAGCCAAATTCCACATGGTTTATATTACTAATTTCATTAGGAAAAAAACAACAGGAATAAGAAAAAGAAAGACACTGAGTCCTTCTACCAAGGAGAATTTTTTTTTACTCTGCACATAGTAAGCATGGGCAAAAAAAAAAAACAATAAATAAAAGACAAATTCATGACAGCACAAGGACAACAGCTCCAAGCTATCTGTTCAGATAGCAATAGCTTTTATTCTCATGCAAAAAATCAGAGGTTCTCAAGCCAGTCAGATTGACTACGTGAGAAAGAGGCTGAGACACCAAAATGTTTTAATATGAGTTGTTCAACACAGACAAAGATTTTTAAAATCAATTAGATATTACATAAAGGGTATATGAGTTTGTGTTACTTCAATGCCTGAGAAAACCACAAACATTTGAGCTAGCATGCAAATATATACTTACCTAGGATAACACCTTGTGCACCTCTGTAGTAACTGGGGGTTAATGTTCTGAACCTCTCCTGACCTGCAGTATCCTAATAAAGCATTCAAAAAGTTACATTATTCAGAATTTGAGCAGAAAACAATTTAGCAGTCAGGTATTCTAATGAACATACAAACTAAGACTTAACTATATTCCACTAGCAGATTAGCTGAGTTTATTCCATCTTCTGCTGTTTTAACTTTGAGATTTTATGTAGTCTGTCCTGGGAAACACCTTTGAACTATTAGATGTAGTATGTAACTGGATTATGTAACAGTAAGATGGCCATTTCTGCAAAGGCATTTGATCTGCAGTTAGTACTGCAGCAATAGCTGCAGTACTAAGATCTTCTAACATGCATCACAGCCCACGAGAACAAAACCAGTTCCTTCACTTCAATCACTTAGACCAATTAAATTTGATTAAGTATCTAGGTAAATGCACTAGCATGCTGGGACACAGCAGAAGCAGGAATAAGTTAGAGGTTTTTCTGGTTTTAAGTAAAATTGAGTTTACATCCTAAAATTTAAAGAGCCAATAACTGGAAGAAAAAAAAAAAAAAAAAAAAACCAACCCAACCAAAACCCACCAAAACTATCATGCTGTTTTCTTATCAGAGATTAAGTTTTGGTGTACTTTCATTAAACATTCTATGCATAAACTCTTCAAACAACTTTATTCAATTTACTCAGGATAGAAGTGACACATGAAATACTGTGGACTCCCTGACAAAGAACCTGGATAAGCAAACTGGACTTCAACATTCCACAAGTCACTCAGTCAATGTCACACATCTAAATCTGGTTTTGCGTCACAATGAATCTTCCCAAGCTTTTCTTTGACAGTTTACCTCAGGATTATTTATTTCTACTTACCAAAATGAAAGAAAATAACACTAACTTATCATTCCTTGTTCTGCTATCAGTCTTTCTTTAAAGGCTTTCCTCATATACACCTTTTTTATTTTCTGTGAAGCTATTGCATTTATTTTCCTTGTTAAACCCATTTATTTCACTGATGATTACTACTGTAACAAAGACCTAAATCCTGTTTGATAGCGAGGTATGAAGCACTATCCAAGCTACAGAAACTGCAACACACATTTCATGTTCTACCACTACTTCCCAAAGAAACAAAGGTCTGATATATCATTTATATGAGAAGCAAAGTTTTAAACTTGCTTGGTACAAGAAGACACAACTGAGTCTGGCTATTCAAAAATGTGGTTCAAGTCACATAAGTGGAGAGGCTGGTTTACACAATGGAGAATATTTTTTAAAAGTTTGGAAGTACTTTTTCTTCACTTGCTGTAATGGAAGTTCTATTTCCAACTAGAGCAGAAGTTGGACACACTAAAGCTATGATTACAAACACTGCCCCTCTCTCTTTGAAATGCATCTGGTACAAATAATTCTGAATTTGAGCCTATAAAAGCTTTTGTAGGATGGCTATGAAGTAATGTATGAGCATGCAACTGTAATTCTTAACCTATTAATACACAACCTCAGGGTTATAGGGAAAATTTAGTAAAGAAGTGCACCCTTCTACTGATTTAATACCATTTAATTCTTCCTTTTCCCTGCTTCTATCCCAACCAGACCTGGAATTAGTACTGCAGAAGCTCACAGGCAGCAGAACTACCCCATCAGTCAGTTGTCCCACAGTTCAATACTGCACCTTCTGAATGCTGCAGTATTAACCTCCCACTTCTCCACCTTCATATTAATAGAAAAGGATTCTATACAAACTGTACATTATAGAAACCCTAGTTATTCCTAAAGTAAAGCAACACATGAAGAACTTAGGAGATACTTACCCATATTGCCAGTTTAGCTTTGTTTCCATCAACTGAAATAGTCTTCACCTTGAAGTCCACACCTAGAAGAGGAAAAATATTTTAGTTCTCCAAACATATTACAGCTATCTTTGAAAAAGAAAATAAAGAGAAATGGAAAAATAAAATCAAACTCAAAGAAAACCGTGTTTTGACATGACCAGGAAGAGTAACTTAAGTCAGCTCTTTATGAACCTTGCTCAAAATGCAAGGTTTTCTTGCTAACAGGCTTTTGCAAGAGCCTAAGGGCCTTTTAAGACATTGACTCAAAATACTTTATGGAAGTCAGGCAAATACTACATCTCTTGTATTAAGGCACATATTCCATGACAAATTTTCAAGTTTATAATTCCAATGGGTTAACTTTCTATTCATTACACACAAACATTCTCCAAACAGACAACAAGGTACTGGTTCTGCTGCTCCAACATGTAACAACTCTTCCCCCCTCACATGTCTTCCACCTCCAGGAACTAGCAGCCTATCAATTGCTCAAGGACAAGATGTACAAAACTCCAGCCAAGGAGAACAACATGTTAATGACTGCAAATTTAAAGGATATAGTGACACACATCTGTTTGAGAGGCTCAGCACAGTTATGATCCATTATGCTTTAATTTAACCCTCAGGTTACTAATAGCAAGTAATTAACTAGAAATAACTTTCAAGTATTTTGGAGTGACTTTCACTTCCCACCAGGCAGCAGCTCTAAAATGAAGTTGCAGTATGGAAAGTTGATATTTACTATAAGAACAACTCTCAAGTGCAAAGCCAACCTTTTTGTACATGGAATTACGATGTCAATTATCACACTCCCCACCAGAAAAAGACTAACTATTCTAATACAAAATTAGTAGAGCCTTAGGATGAATGTGCTGTGCTTACATTCCCAATTTCATGCAGATTACAAACAAACAGTTGCCAAAATACAGTCAACTAAAAGCCACAAAAGATATAAAGGATGATTAAGAAACTGCATATTATAAGCAGATTTAAACTTCAGTTACACTGAACTTTAAAAGATCTTTGTTTTTCTAAAAAGATAAAACACAATTTTTATGCCACTATTTCACAGCTTCAGCTCATTGAAGTGTTCTCTGAAGTGTCAGATGTTTTTCAGACAACATTCTGCACTGGAAGAAGCCCATACTCTCTTTCAAGCAAAATTCTCCCAAAGTACATCAACTTTTGTAGTAACTGAACAGAACTTACTTTTTTTTCAGGTACTAGGACTCCTAGTCCCTAACGTAGCAGTAATATAATGCTCAATTTAAAGCACAAGAATGGGACATTATTCTACAGTTATGTTCACAGAAAAGAACAGTCATTATTAACTTTATTTTAAACACCAGTTCTTAGAACTTTACCTAGTTCACAGAAGACTGCTATGCTACCAATTTGACCCTAGAGAACATTCTGTTTTGTCTGCTTTTCAGCACTCAGCAGTAACTTTCAGACAAACAGAATCTCTTTCTTCCACTGAAATTGCATGTTTCTTCCCCTGAACTCCAAAAGTCCTCATCTGCAGTTCAGACAGCATGTCCAACAGTTCACAGTGCATTCTTTTATCCATTAGTCTGGCACCAAAACCTGTAACTGCAGGTATTACAAGTTTACTGAATACCTGACAAATTAAGTCCTAATAATTTCAAGAAAGAAAACTTTATTCCTTAAGATAAACATATTATATGTATTCTGAAGGCATAGTATCCTTCTCCCATCCAGTAAACAGATTCAGTATCTCGTGCTTGCACAGTTTTGCAATTTTTATTTACTGGAAATGGATATATACACCTTTACATTAGCCTTGCTGCTGGTTTAAAATTCACTTTAAATTTTGCAAGAGTAATGCAAGTAAAATAAGAAACTAAAATAGTGACTAAATCCCATGCATTAAACTCACTGTTGAAAAGCAAAATGATGAAAATGAACTAATAACACACCAAAGTACACCTTTTAAAGTGACTGAGACATGGAAAATAGAAGTCTAACAAACAAAGGAGCTCAACACATATAAAAAACAATTAACAAAAAGAAAACTTTTAAATACTTAGGTTGTTGGTTGCCAATCTGCCATAAGGAAAGACAAGTAGAAAAAATTTAAGGCTCAAGAAAATCTTGTTGAATTGAACAAACTGGGTAATTTTATTTCCTAAAACCAACAGTGAAATACAGACATGTTTGTGGTACAGGTATCAGTTCTGACCTTGCAGGAGTGATGTGTCCACCCTTTAGAGCAGAAAGCTGACAGTGCTTTCCACCATGCCTTGGAAGGCAGCCAGAGACAAGACAGCACTACTAGACTGTACTCCTGTCTGTTAACACCTCCCACCTCAGAACTACACACTAACATACGATGGACTTACAATCTGCAAGAAGCAGCTCTGCACTGACACTGCCCTCGCAGTGTGGCATTACTGGCCTGAATGTATTTATAGGAAGTGCACAGTTAACTACAGTCTAGTACTTGTGTTGTAGGTAAGTTACAAGTTGGACAGCTTAGGAGTTTGAGAACTCCAAATGCAAGGAAAACTAAAAAGTTAAGAGGCATCAGATCTGTGCAATACATCACTTCATTTGCGAAATATGGATTGCACTGAACACTTACCTTTCCTCATACAAAGAGCAAGCAAGTGAAGACAAGCATGAGCAGTAAGGACAACAGAAAATACTGAGGTACATGTAGTCTGGTAAGACCCACGTGATGAAGCCCAACAAATAAGCCAGCCTCAAGAGAATACAAGGACAGGTAATCTGCTAGGTTAAATACAACATGTTTAATCCAAGTGAAGCTACTAAAGCTAAACTATTTGCCAAAAGCAGCTTATTCTTCAAAGAATATCACAGGATTTTTAGTAAGTTCTGAAGAATAACCCACACAAAACACTTAGGGCTTCTTTTAAATTGCACCCAATAGGTCTGTGCAATCTGTGAAGGTAAGAAACGTCTCAACAGGTCATCACAGGGGAACAGCTGTGCTGCTGGCAAGGCTTTCCTCAGTTTTGTGGGTTTGTATGCAGTTCTTGCTCTGTCTTAAAGAAAACCAAACCAACCAGGCCTCCTCACTTTCTAATCCAAATAAAATGAATATAGTCACATTAGCCAGTTCAGCAGTCAGTATGTAGATGACAGTGCAAGAAGACATTAGTGATAGTCCATTCATTTTGAAAAAGCACCATACTCTTCAGTTTCAACACGAAAGGCTTTAAAACCTCTTGTGTCCTATTCCCTAAGTCAAAACAAAACAGTGTTTAATTAGCACAAAAAAATGTCCACGCCAAGACTCACCAAGTATTTTGACATTTCACCATCTTGTAAGTACCTGAAATTGGCATCTAGGGTCTGTCTTCAGGCAGCAGAATAATTAACTCTAGGAACTTGCTCCAACTGCTTTATTGATATGATCAACAAATCATGCCCTAAATTTAAAGCCAACATTTTGCTTCTTAGTAATACATTCACCGGAAAAGTGGCACTGCCACTGGATAGTAGTTTAAAAAGAAAAATGAGAAAACAAATAAGAACACAGATTCTGTCCACCTCTAGTTAAATGGACAAAAAACCCGAATCTGCTGTCCCAGAGTGCCCCACAGACCATGCTGTAGGACTTGCACAGCTGGGGTCACAGTAGCTCTACTGCACAGCATTACCTCAAACATCAGCTAGATGGGCCTAACAGGGGGACCCACGCCAGCATTTGCTCAGTCTCTAGAAACTGACTTTTCCTGCCAAATCATCACATTCGTTCCAGATTAGCATATTTGTTTCACAACTCAAACTCTATATGAAGTAATGCTTACATTGAGTACTCTTCCTCCTTTTCTACATCAGAAATAGAGCAGAGTAGGACCTGCCAGGTAGGATCTGCCAGCAGTAAACCTTGAATTGTTGCTATTTAACAACCAGTGATTAGCTACCACACGTGCTGCTGTGCATTTTGATAAAGCCAAAGTTGAATTACTTCAGGAAATAATTCCTTAGTTTCTCAAATAGTGCACTCATGCCAGTTTTTGACACAGATACAAACAGCAGAATGAAAAAAAAAAGAAACCCCACCATTAAAAACAAACAAAAAAACCCCCAATCAATAAAGACACCCACTCAGAGACTGACCTAGTCTTTTGGTATCCAAAACATCATGAAAGCTGAAGTAGCTATTCTGCACCATCTTCCTGGCTCACATAGTTGATGTATCAAGAAAGTATCAGGCCCTGAAGTATATACAGTGCCAAAACTATCAGATTAGAATCCAAGATTGTCATCTTCACCACCTGATCTATTTCATTCCTGTTTCTTTCCACGCTATCCTTCTTCATAAACGGAGGTGGGGCTACTTGCACAACTTCATTTCTCACAAGAAATGGAATAAACAAAAATAGGCCATATTCCTCTCCTTAGCTTCTCAGTGCTTTATATGAAATAGTACTCCTGAATCTTACTATCGTTAATGAAAAAAAAAAAAAAAATCAATTGACTTAATTCTTAAAGAATTAGAGCTGGTTTTGCTCACCAACAGCTGAACTCAAAGTAAAAATTGTATATAAACTCTTAGACAGAACTCTTCCTACAGAGAAAGTAGAAAATGCAAGTGAAACGATGGTGTGAAAACAGCTCTATTTTCCATAATTTCAGTTATTACTTTGACACACAGTTGCATCACACTCTTCAAAGTTCCATTTTGCTTCCTTTGTGAACCAATCTACTTAGTGTATCCTGCATTCTGGGTCACTCTCCCCCAGCACTACTGACCCATGCTGGTAAGTACAATACCAGCACAACAATGACACGTCACTGCCTTTCTCCCCAGCAGCTCTAGATTCTTGGCTCTCTTCCACTTTTCTCAGGAGTTTAGCTGCCAAGGAACTGATTGCTAAGTCGAAGAAAAAAAGCCACATTGCAATTTCCTCCCTACAGAGGAACAGCAGAAGCCAGGCAGAGCCCAGGGCATTCAAGTACTGTCAGAAGTTGGAAGAGTTAACACTTCCTGCTACAGAGTCTTAAGATAGCTACCAAGTATCATATGACATCAACAGAAGGTCTGGACAGCAATATTACTAGTCAAAAACCTGACAGCTATTTTGCACAGATTAATCAGTAGGAGAGTAGTAGTTCTTAGAGAAAGGCAAACAGGTCTGAATTTCACCACATGTTAGACAAGTCTGAAAGAGCCACAGCTTTACACTGAAAATGTTACCAGTTTTTCTAAGGTAGTATCAGCACATACTTACCAATTGTTGCTGCAAGTTCTGGGTCAAACGTATCATCTGTGAACCGCAGCAGAAGGCTGATAGGGAAAAAAGAAAAATAAGAGATACTAGTATTGCAGTATATCCATACCTTGCTGGAAGCCTATAAATTACAAGTCTGAAAGGAACAGCAAGATCACGTAGCTAAAGAAATTCATATCAGGGTGGTTTGTTTTTTGTTTTGGTAGAATATATGGAAAAAAGAAAAGAACATGGAAAGAATAGAGCAGATATGCTCTGCTACTTGAGCCCATATCTCTTCCCTGCATGTATTACCAAGAACACCTCTTTGAAAACAAAGTACCACGCAAGTTGTCAAATCAGTTGCCTGAACAGTCATGTGCTCTGCTTTGCAAAGCACATCACTTCAACCTTATTCTATTTTTCTTTTTCCAGAATTCAGTACAAAAGCAGTATCTTTTGTTTTGTTTCAATATTGCTTCATACAGTATTTCTGTAAGCTTGAGAAATACCAAGTCAGCTTTTCATCCCAGAAATAACTCCTTGAACTGGGGACACAGGGGAAGTGCAAGGACTACACCCATCAGAAGTAAAGACACAGAAGCTGAGGAGTAGAAATAGCTCCCCAATGTTATATGATTTTCTATTTCTTTGTATATAATGACATACACACAACATTCTCCCCTATTTTGATGAATGTATTTGCTACCAATAGAAAAAGTTACAACTAAGATTAAACAGCACATCACACCATAGCACCACAGGGTCCCTTAAAGAAGGGTCCACAATGCCACCAGTGTCAAATGTAAATATTTTCGTGAGAGACAATGATTCTGAACATGCAGTTTGCAAAATCAACACTTTATGCATCTGTGGCAAGTGCATGTGGCAGGCAGCTGTTTGCTATGACCACAGCTTCTACTCCTTTTCAGGATGGAGAAACAAAACAAAGACTTATTTACTTTTTGGTCTTCCCCACCCCACTGTTCTTTTCTCCTCTTTTTTCACTTTTTAATGTGAATTTAGAAGTCAAGTGTTTTTTAGCACTCAGACACAGTCCTGCATTGACAAAAACAGTGACCACTGAAATTCCTTTATTTCAATGAGAGCAAGTGACAAGTTAATCACAGACAAATGTTTCTCTCCCTACTCCAGAACCCCAAAACCAAATGGTAATTTTATTTATCAAAGAATAATTACAATAATAATATTTTTTTAAATCATGTCACACAGGTTTTTGCCATTACCTTCAGATGGTTGTATAGGATGCTATTTAAGAGCAGCTATTTTTAGTTACAACCAATACTAGTTTCAGTCAAACACAGAAATTATGGACTCCTTTTACTGCCACTAGAATAAACCCATCATTTTACCAGTCTTGCATGCCAAGCCCAGCCAACTTCTACCTTTTTTTCATATGTAGCTATCATCATCTAGCACAGCACTCTCACAGGGACCATATTTAAGACAGCATTTGTTCAGAAGTCAGGACTCCAACCACTAACTCCACCATGCTAATACCTGTTTAACATCTGACCTCTCCTAGACAACCAATAGGTAAGAGACACAAGTTTAGGAATAATTCAATATTAAATTCCTTTACCTGAACAACTGCATTGTTATTGTTCAATAATATTTTTATTTCCTTCACATCATGCCTCTTAACAAGCTTTCTGATGTAATGAAACATGTATATAAATAGGAATGCAAAACCACTGTGTGTTTTATCTGCCCCAGGAAAAATTCTTCCATATGGCCACTCATATATAAGAGATGACCTCAACTAAAAGAAATTTGCTCAGATCATGGCTGTCACTGAGGGCCTACTGTACTAATTATCAATTCAGTAGCTAACTCAAACAAGTAACTGACAGACGTTTAACAAATATGAGTGCTTTTTTTTCCTAATTAGCAACTTGTATGTAACTTAGGATCATGGCAGAGGACACATATTATTGCCATAAAAAGATCAAATATAAAATTACTGGTGTTGTACATTCCTAGATGCCCACTCGCATTTATATCCCACACCCTTTAGTAAGAACTGTGTTACTATAAAATTAAAAAAAAGTTTAAAAAAACAAAACCCCAAAACCCGTACACAAATAAAATCCCAACTCCTTAGGCTTGGGATCTACAGCTTGGCCAAAGCCATGAATACGGCAGGGAGGAAGAAACCAATCTCCAAGTACTTGATAAAGCCTGTAATTAGCAAAAACACCCTGTGTTAGAACTATTTCGCTGCGTCCCCGTGCTCCCCCGCACACACCCAATGCCGGGTCACTTGTGACTCTGCAAACGGACTCGACATTAACCCCGAAGCGCTTTGGAGATGTACAAGGGCACCCAAATCCCCAGGACCCAACGCTGCCCGGCCACAGGGCGGCCCAGGTGACCCTGGGCAGTCGGGCAGAACCCCCACTTCATCTGTTTGCAGCCGAGCCTGGCACACACCAGCTCGGGGCCGGCGGCTGCGGCAGCGCTGCGGAGGAGGGCAGGGGACCTGCCGCCTGCCGAGGGGCTGGCCGGGACCGGAGGGGATGGCCGGGACCGGAGGGGATGGCCGGGACCGGAGGGGATGGCCGGGACCGCAGGGGATGGCCGGGACAGGAGGGGATGGCCGGGACAGGAGGGGATGG